>OZ022415.1:8803681-10003681 GCA_963989365.1 Rhimphoctona megacephalus | reverse complement strand
TTGTTTTCGGCAGGATTTTCGTTATTACTGTTATTATTATCGCGATTATTACCGTTACTATTACCGTTATTTCAGCCATTATTTGAATTATTTGTGCCCCTACCACTCGCGGTCGCGGTTTCCTCTAAATTCACGGTTTCTACCATTGTTACTGTGGTAGGATTTAGAGTGGATTCTGTCAATGGGGTGTCTCTAGGGAGTTCCGTAGGACTAAATTCACTTTCTGACTCTGCAGCGTCTAAATAATCGTCTTTGGACGTTGAAGTGTTTTTCGGTTTACGCACAAATTTTAAATTTCTATTGAAAATTGAGTCTAAAGATCGAGAGACTGTTTTTACACCAGGTAATTTAAGACGATTTACTAATTCGTCGTTCGACATGTAAATATTTTATACGCGCTGGCTTTGGCGGATTACAAATTAAATAATGTTCCGTCACTTACAGTAAGATGATCGCTCGCATGTTGCTCGTTGTCGAGTCGAATTTCTGTCGGGTCAGCTTGTCGGGTTTTCCTTCGCTCGGTGATTCTGCGACGTTGATCGGTCAGCTACTCGATGAGACGATAGTCTTTGAAGCTTTCAAGTTGTCGAATTGAACAGCTGGGTCCTTGTCGAGTTGTTGCTCAAATTTCTTGTCTGGTCTTTGGCCCTTTGATCCCTTCTTCTTCTTTAGTTTGACCTCGTAGACGTGTCTGGTTCTTGAGTTGTGGCAATCCCACCGCTGCCACCAATGTTGTGCCCGCGAAGATCGTCACGTGGGGACGAGTTATCGAGGACGGGTATTTTGCGGATTATTGCCAATAATTGAGCCAAAACTCCAACTTAATACTTTAGAACAAGTTAACGTTAGGTTTATTGATAAAATTAAAGATTAAAATACAGAGTCAAGGTGTTTTTGCCTTGAGACCAATCGTTCAATATTTCGTCGTCAGACTGCCGATTTTGGGCATTGTCTCTGCTTTTATTGATTCACGAGTTTCCCCCAAATGGTGTCGATTTTACCCCTTCTATTGATTTATTTGTCATCGCGGAACGTTCTCGAACGTTCGGTGGCGTGATGCCCTGTCAGCATTTTAGGGTGAGATTGCTCGGGGTCGATAGACCCATGCGGCGATCGATTGTAGGAATGTGCTGTCTTAGCTATTATTTATGCTGGCTTCCTATTGCCAATCAATTTATATTGCAATTGATTCCAGCTAATTTTATGTTGCCATGCGGGGCACAATATTCCTCCCCCCTAGGAAGACGAAACTCGTTTCGGCTTTTTACATATATTTCCAAAAATTAGTTAAAAATTGATTGCATTAAATGGATTTGCAATTTACTTGTATGGATTTGGTCTTTCGACTTACAATTTTCGTTTTTACAATGAACCGGTTGGGGACGTCTTCGATGTAGGTGTGTAGATTACGCTAAGCTCGGTCTCTTGGTTAGCTCTTTTAGTGTGCCTTGCTATGTCGCTGACGTGCTGGGCCAATTGTACTTGCTGACAATGTTTGAACTTGTAAATACATATTATTGCAACGACTACTAATATCAGAGTTATAGTGCTTATGGAGCAGTTACCGATAGTGTGATAAGGGTGTGTCCATATATTTGGCCTTTCGTTCAGCTTTGTTTTTAGTATTTCGATTCGTTCGCCTAGATTGTTTGTTTCTAATGGATTTGTTATTACTTTATGAGGGATGCTATAATTAAAAACTGGGTGATTAGGATAAATTTTTCCTACCTTATTTGTAAGATTATGCGGTGGTACAAAAGTTACAAATTCGTTTTGCGTGAATTTCTTCCGAGTTAATAATTGATAATTTGCGGTGGTGACGGAACATTCTTTGTCCAAAGCCAGTATGCCTGTACTGGCTTTGGACAAAGAATGGCACAACAAAAGGAAATTGAAAATGACCATTAATTTCTTCGAAATTATATTTTAAGTGTATTACTAACTTATTGTAGTGAATGAAACAGTGTCGGAGAAAAGATTTATTTATGATAACCTTTCCCATTCATAGTAAAATGATTTGAAAGCACGGTTATATGTAAAATTTGTAAAAACGATGGTCATGGGTCTGCTATGGGGTGAACATGATTTTTAAGGATACCATCGTATTCGCGAGAAAAATTCACGTAAAATAAAAAAAAAAAAATTGTTCTACGATCTTTTTTAAGTAAGTTATCAAATCTGTTAAATAAGCCGCTCGCCCGAGGCTGCGGAGCGAGAGAGGGTACTCCCACCACGCCGCCCGGCAGAGCGGCCGACGCCGCGCGCTTAGCCGCGCACCGTCGATCGGAATAGGTTGATAACTGCGATGGCATAATTCCTCCTAAAAGTCAGTATTTTATTGAATCCCGTAGCCGGAAGCGTAGGGAAGGCTAGCGAATTTGAATTTTGCAAAAATCTTAATTACAACAATAGAAAATTGAAAAATCGTAAAAATATCCATATCTCAGGCTGTATTTTTAATTGGATCAGGTATTAGGAATTGTAATCAAGATATTGCAACTTTTTTTTTAATTGTTCGTTTTTCGAAAACGCATTAGATGGTCCAAGAATTTTCCGGATATCTTTGTAATTTTGGTCAGAATTGCTATTTGTTTATAAGCAAAAATCGAAAATCGTCAAAAAACAGTATTTATTTTCAACGAAAACAATTTTTTTTTCCATATCGCTTGTGCACGAGGACACAAAGCTCCTCGATTTTTTTCTACGCTGTGGGCCTTCGTCGGGAAATTCTATTGAATGCCAAAGTTTTTTCGATGATCCCAGATTGTTGCTAAACTATATCTCGCAGATCGATAAATCTTGCACGATTCTCTTGGGATTCGGCTCCTCTATGTCATGTACGAACTTCAAATCGATATGTTGATAAACAATCGATTGCGGTTGCAAAAATTAAATTGACAATTTTTTTTCATTTGCAATTAACCGCTTAATTAACAATGCTAGCTTATTTTTATATAGGACCTTTTTTACAGAGGACGTTATGATGAACAACTTTTATTCATAACTTTTTTGGATAGGACACGTTTCAAGAGAACGAACTAAAAAAAAATCGATGTTTTAATTTTCAATAATTTTTTATTGCTAAAATGCAACTTGGATTTTTACAAAAACTCAGGGCTATATTCCTATTGGTCCAAACAATCTATAAAAAAATTGACCAGAGGCTGCGTCTCTTGAATAGGACTTTTGCTAAGGTGACTGGAAATATATGTATTTGCTTTTTTTTTATGAAAATATATATGGGGCATTCCACGCCAAATCGACCTACATCAAACCCTTTCATTCGTTGATTTGGCTGAAAACTTTATGTGTTGTATGACTCATTGAAAGAAGCTCTATTGATTTTTTTCAGATTTTTTCGTCCATCCACTGGTGAGATATGATTTTTCGTCAAAATTCGATGTTTTTTTCTTCAAATGACTGTGACTGAAAAATTGACAACATTTTTTTTTTCGACAAGTTGGTTTTCACCGTACTATTAGAAAAAAAATACAAAAGATTGATTAATATTTGCATTCGATATTTTTTCTCGATTTAAAGCAATTTCAAGCAAAAAAAAACATTGGTTTTAAGATGATTACCCTTTTTAAATATTTTCAAATAATCCACAAAAAACTTTGATCAATTATATGATTTTTGAGGCCAGTCTCATCGTAGGCAGATTTTTCCTTATATTTTTCTTCTTACTTTGACAAAAAAATTTATTTTATTTTTCAGTCAATTTGGACCAAATCGAACTATTTTTTTGATATTTTATTTAACACCAACATTTCTAATATAAAAAAGGCATATTTGGTACGAATTGACTAAAAAAATGAAAATTTTCTCAAAACTAAGGAAATGAATATGAAAAATACCTCTCCACGATGGGACTGGTCTCAGAAATCATTTAATTGGTCAAGGTTTTTTTTTGTGAAATTATTGAAATAAATCAAAAGTGACCAACAACTTAAATTTAATGAGTTCTTGCTTAAACATTGAAAAAAATACAGCGGACGATTTTCAATCTTTACCTTGTAATTTTTCCCAAGAGTCTGATAAAAACCTACATTTCAAAAAAAAGTTGATTTTGATGCAAATTGACTGGAAAAAAATGATTTTTTTTTAAATGAGCAAAAAAGTATAATGAAAAATCTGCCCACGATGAAACTAGTCTTAAAAATCATTTAATTGGTTACATTTTTTTATGAATTATTTGCAAAAAGATAAAAAGGATAAACATTTTCAACTCAATGTTTTTTGTTTCAAATTGCTTTAAATTGGGAAAAAATACGGAATACAAATGTTAATCATTCTTTCATATTTTTTTTGTAACGGTACGTTGGAAAACCAACCTTTTTTAAAAAAAGTTCGATTTGGTCTATTTTTGAGAGTTACAGTCATTTAAAGAAAAAAAATCTAATTTTGATAAAAAAAAACATATCTCACAAGTGTATAGACAAAACAATCTGAAAAGAATAAAGATAGATTTCAATGGGTCATACAACATATAAAATTTTCAACCAAATCAAAGAGTAGAGGGGTCTAACGTAGGTCGATTTGGCGTGGAATGTCCTATATATATATATGAGGCATTCCATGCCAAATCGGTCTCTTTTGAAATTCGCATTTTTTATTGTTTTTTTTTCTTTAATGGAGGTCATTGATAGGAACTCGTTTTTCAAATTTTTATCTTAACAAGTTCATCGGAAATGAATTTTTGAAAAATTTTCCGATTTTTTTAAAAATATATCAATAACTCTCTCAAATAGAACCGGCGCTCTGATCTAGTGGCTAGCGTGCTTGCCTCTAAGCCAGACTGTCGGGAGGTCCTCGGTTCGAATCCCGGTCCCGTAGCCTTTTCACGAGAATTAAATATGAGCGTGACCAGCTCCAGATGTATATATGAGGCATACACAATTACCTGTGTATGTGTATGTCACATGTATACAGCTGTAGTTCATGTTTACATTCTCGTGACGAGGCGTGACGTAGCTCCGGCACTGTGAGGCGAACCCAGGACCGGCTGTAGTGGCACAGGTTTTCCGCAGTTTTCCTGGGCCCATGGAATCGAGTGCCATGGCGAATGCGCTAAAGAGGGGGAAGTCGGATGCGGCCGCATGGGGGCCTGGTTACTGATCCGGACCAGACCCCCAGGGGGGACTGACTACTGACCCGGGCCGACCCTGTAATAGGCGAAAGCCTCTAGGCAGGGGGAAAATAAATATTAAAAAAAAAACTCTCTCAAATATGCAGTAAACTGAATGAATGGACTCAAAATTTTAGTTTTAAAATGAACTTTCATATGAGAATATGTAGGTGTTCAGGAATTAGCAGTAATTCCTTCGGCGTCGTGAGCACTCGGGCGGGTTCGTGCTCCGCCGTGAATGTCGCCACGTACCGGGCTACGCGACACGGGAGCAGCGAGAAACTCGAGCGGCCGGGCGCTAGTTCTCGCGCTCCCACGGGCGTCGCCACCTCCCGGGCCTCAACTTCGGGCTCGCTCGACGCGACACGCGACGCATGCGCGTGGCGCGTCTTCATCGATCTACGCATCGATTTTCTCAGTCTTGATCCGGGAGCCTTAGCGTGCCAGGGTGCTATTCGTATCAAAATTACCTTCTTACCAATCATTACGGTTTATACCTAAATCAACTCGGCAAATTCATTACGGACATTTCTTATACTCACAAGACATTTACTCGGGTAATAGTTTTTCATCGACTCCCTCGATTACTCGGGATCAGATCGACGCGCGGGGAAGCACGCTTCGGCAGCCATCTTCGTGGATCGAGCGTGTGCTCGAGAGACGCCGGGTCAATTCTCGCGGTCTCATTAATTGCATCGGGAACTTTCGGGACGTTTTTCATTGTCGGGATCTCACTGTTCATCGTTACAAAATAAACGATTATTCTTTGCCGTTTTTTCTATTTCTCGCCTACCACATTTTTTTTCTTTCCACCTACACCAGACTCCTTCACAAAACATTTTGGTCCTTCGAGCCGGATCTGGTGGAAATAGTGCGGCAGGTGAGTGAGAAAAGTGCATCGAGTGAGTGTGTGTGAGCCATCGGGACTTTTCGACGAATTTCTCGTCATCGGGACTCTTTGTCACACGAGCAATCGGGTTGCGGGCATTTTCGCCTTCACCACGTGCCACCGGCTCACACGGCGGCCATCTTGGACGGTCGATCGCGCGCATCGACCACTTGGCGGGATCTCAACCGACGCACTTCAACGCTTCGATTCATCGGTGAGTTTTTACACAGCGTTTCTCAAACTCAGTGCGGGCTTCGACTTTTTTCCAAACTATTGAGCGGGACATTTTCGTTTCTCGATTTCATCACTCGAGTGCGGGGTTCGAGAATATTCAAGTGCGCGGTCAGTAAAAAATTGTAGGTGGTCATATTACCGGGTGGTAATTTATCGCGTCACAAGACATTTTTCGGGTACCCTTCGGGCCTTCACGGTCGTGTGTGACATTTTTTCGGAATTGCGCATTCGAGGCGCCTCACGGGTCATTTTTGGTCATTTTTCATTCGTGCGTTGCCGTGGTTGACATTAGCGAGAATTCTTTCACTTTCGGGTTTTTTCGGGACGTTTTGTCGGGAGTCCTTCAGTGCAGTCGGTGGGCGAAGGGGGCTGCTCGTCCTCCCCTTGACTCACCTCGGTGTTTCGAATTTTTTTCGGGACATTTCATTCGGGCTTCGGTCACTTTCGCGGGATATTTTCCCGTTGTACGAATTTTAGCGGGAAATTAGGCGGTGTAATCGGTTTTTCATCGGCGGCCGGGCATTCGGGTCGATTTTCATCGCTCCGGTCGGCAATTCGCGCGGGACAACATGGCGGACGACCACGCCACCGACCAAGAAAAGGAGGAGAAGGGTGACGAGACCAAGCTCGCCGTACCATCGGGTTCCCCAGCCACGGGCGCAGCTGACGCGGGCGTTTCTCAACGGGACACAGCCTCATCCACACGGGGCAAATCCCCCTCTACTCGGGAGAAATCTCCGGGCTCACGGGCGAACTCAAACTCAACGGGTACCGGGTCTTTGGCGCTGAGGGCCGCCACACAAACGGCTCGGTTGGCGATGCTGCGGGTGCTACATGACCGGGTCATGACCGGCGAGGCGGGCGATTTCACGTTGTCCGAACTGGCTGACATTCGGAGTCAGTCTAACGACATATGGGTCAAATTTCAAGCCATGCACGAGACGATCAGCGAGAGTTGCACCGACGAGTTTCTTTCTCACCATTACGTGGCAGATAACTCGTACTCTCAGGCCTTCAGCCTCCATTGCGAGCTCAATACTCGACTCGCACGTTATCGGGATGAACTCACTCCTCCTCAGCGGCACTCATCGGGCAACGGGGCATCAGGGGGCGCACACCTCAACCGGAGCTCAGTACAGCTGCCAAAAATTGAGCTGCCGGTATTTTCGGGAGACTACACAGAGTGGCTGTCGTATCGGGATCTGTTCACGTCTCTGGTCATCAACAACCAGAACGTGGCAGAGGTTGCGCGAATGCAATACTTGCGTCTCTCAACCACGGGCGAGGCAGCCAAGGTCATCAGCGGGATGGGAGTCGAGGCGGATGTTTTCGAGTCGGCTTGGCAGTGCATTTACAATCGCTACCAGAACGACCGCATTCTGGTCACCTCGCACTTGGAGAGCCTCTTCGCGACGACCGTCATCCAACCGCGGTCAGCACGGGACCTTCATGCACTCCTCCACACCATCACCGAGGCGTGCAACTCACTCAAGCTACTGGGAGCTCCTACGGAGCATTGGGACTGGGTGTTGGTTTACGCCATCGCCAGACGATTCGACAAGGACACACGGGAGGCCTGGGAAATCGAGGCCGGTCAGTCGAAGAAGCCTCCAACCTTCATCCAATTACGGGAGTTTCTCAATAACCGCGCGCGGGCTTTTGAGGGAGCTGAGGTCGGGGTCATCGCGGGTCCATCCTCATCGGGCGCTCGGTCATCGGGTACGGAGTCGCGGAGTACACCGAAGAATACTTCTTCACGGGTTCATGCGGCTACCACGGGCGACAAGTCACAATGTGCGTACTGTCGGGAGAGGCACTACATTGTGACTTGTTCGAAATTTCGGCAGCTCTCAGCCGAGGCACGGCGGGCGGAGGTGCAAAAGTTGAGGCTGTGTTTCAACTGCCTGGGCCGGCACAACGTCAACGCTTGCAACATCTCAACGCGATGCAAGGAGTGCGATCGCAAGCATCACACGATGATACACGTCGGGTGGTCGAAATACGGGGATGCGGCCAAGGGTACGGGAGCATCATCAACATCGGGTGGCCAATCGGCCAACTCCGGAGACGCGGGTGCGTCAGCATCGGGCACTTCTCAATAAGATACGGGGGCATTAACTTGCACCACGGGAAGTTCGAGACCAACAGTTCTCCTGCCCACCTGCCAGGCACTGCTCCTCACCAGCTACGGGGCAGATCAACGGGTACGGGTGCTGTTAGACATGGGGTCTGAGCTGTCTCTCATCTCAGACAAGCTCGTTCATCATCTCCGGCTACGACGAGAGTCGTCGTCAATTTCAATCATTGGGATCGGCGGTACAGCATCGGGCCAAACCCGCGGGATGGTCACGATCAATCTTAGGTCACTTCACTCCTCGGGAACTATCTCAATAAAAGCATTTATTATCTCCAAGTTAATGCCTACACTTCCTTCATTTTCCCTCTCACATACATCTTGGGCACTTATACAGGGTATTTCTCTAGCGGATCCGGACTTTGCACTAGCGGGACCAGTGCACCTCATCCTGGGAGCGGACGTTTACGGGCAGTACATTCGTCCACAGATAAAACGCGGGCGTCCGGAGGAGCCCATTGCGCAAAACACGGTGTTCGGGTGGGCAATAATCGGGCCGGTAAGCGAGCCTCAGAGCTCATCGGGTTTGGTTCACCACGCGATGGTGGACCATGGGTTTCAGGAGTTACAAGAACTCCTGTCGCAATTTTGGGTTCAAGAAGAAGTTCCAGTGCAGATCGAGGCAGATCTCACCCCTGAGGAACAGGAGTGTGAGACTCATTTCATTAAAACTCATTCGCGGGATTCAACGGGTCGGTACATTGTTCGCTTGCCAGTCAAAAGTTCATCGGGTCAGCTGGGACGGTCGTTTCACACGGCATCATCTTGTCTTCAACGGCTTCAACGGAAACTTTCACGGGACGAGAAGTACAAGGGTCTTTACGACACATTTCTCGGGGAGTACGAGTCATTGGGGCACATGGTTCGGGTCAAGGATACAGAGATTCAACGGGATTTTGCATATTACCTTCCTCACCACGGGGTACTGACTACAAAACTTCGGGTGGTTTTCAACGGGTCGTGCAACACTGACTCCGGGTTCTCACTCAATGACATTTTGCATACGGGCGCGAAGTTGCAACGGGATATTTCAGACGTTTTATTGTGGGTTCGACGACACCGGTTCGTTTTCGCGACTGATATCGTCAAGATGTTTCGGCAAATTCGGGTTCATCAAGACGATTGAGATTTACAACGTATTCTTTGGGTCGACGAGCACGGGAATTTGGTTCATTTTCGGTTGACTACAGTCACCTACAGCACACAGTCAGCACCATTTCTTGCGGTACGGGCACTCCTTCAACTAGTAGCAGACGAGGGAGGTAAATATCCTGCCGCGGTTGCCCCTCTTACAATGGGGCGATACGTAGATGATATTTATGGGGGTGCTGACCAACTCTCAGAGTTCGTCGCACAAGCGAAACAGCTGGTCGGGATTTGCACAGCGGGCGGCTTTCCTCTCGCCAAATGGCAGAGTAACTGTCCAGACCTCCTTTCAACTATCGGGCTGGACTCAAACACGGAAGGGTCGAGGTCGATCGAGGAGTGTGAGACCAAGGTCCTCGGGCTCTCATGGGTACCACGGTCGGACGTTTTCAAATTCACCACGGTTCCGTACACGACCGGGACACAAATCACCAAACGGGTAATTCTTTCGGAGATTGCTCAAATCTACGATCCATTGGGTTTCCTCTCACCGGCGGTAATTCGGGCAAAGATTCTTCTCCAGAGGTTATGGTTGGAGAAGCTTTTATGGGACGACGCGGTGTCCTCCGAGGTCGCAGCGTCTTGGGTCGCGTTTCGGCGCGAGTTGACTCACCTCGACAGCATCGAGATTCCGAGGTGGATCAACACGTCACCACAGTCAACGGTTGAGATTCACGGGTTTTCGGATGCTTCTCAGTTGGCTATGGGCGCGGTCGTGTACGTACGGGTTTCGGGTTCGGGAACGAGCACCAGAGTCGCGCTGGTTTGCTCAAAAACAAAGGTCGCGCCGATCAAAAGGCTCACCATTCCGCGGTTGGAGCTCGCAGCAGCACAGCTGTTAGCAAAACTCGCGAAATACGTTCGGGACACGTTGGAGCTTCGGGATTCACGGGTTTACCTATGGACGGATTCCAGGGTAACGCTCACGTGGGTTACGAGTCATCCTTCACGGTGGAAGGACTTCGTTCGAAATCGGGTTTCATCTATCCAAGAGCTCATTCCTCAAGGGCAATGGAGGTTCATTCCGGGACGGGACAATCCTGCGGATTGTGCATCACGCGGGCTAACCATCACTCAGCTCGAGCAATTTCAAACATGGTGGCACGGGCCACACTGGTTAGCAGATTCATCCTCCAATTGGCCAGTTCATTACATCGGGACGGTTGATTCAGCGGCGCTCGAAGAGCGGCCAGGTCTTACTTTCACGATCTCAACACAACCTTCACCAGTCTTCGACCTCATTCATCGGTATTCTTCACTTACCCGGTTGTTGAGAATTACATCTTTTCTTTTTAAGGCGCTTACAAACCTTATGAAGACGGGACAGGATTCAACAGGGGCTCTCATTTCACCGGGCGACCTGGAACACTCAATGCTTTACTGGGTAAAGGCAATTCAAGGGTCCTACTTCACGGCGGAGCTCAAGGTTCTTTCGGCGGGTCAACTTCTTCCTAAGTCGCACCCCTTCACGCGACTTACGGCATTCATCGACAATCAAGGGACATTACGGGTGGGAGGGCGGCTGAAGCACTCAGCCTTACAACCTGAGAGCAAACACTCAGCCATCCTCCCTCGGGACTCGCCACTCACGCAACTTCTCATCACGGACGCTCACGAGCGTACACTACACGGGGGTACGCAAGCTACGTTGGCGTACTTTCGTCGACGGTACTGGGTAGTCGGGGGACGGGCACCTGTCCGCTCATTCATACTTCGCTGCGTGAGATGTGCTCGCTTACGGGTCACTAGGGTACAGCAACTCATGGGTCAATTGCCAACAGAACGGGTTACACCTACTCGACCATTCTTATACACGGGAGTGGATTACGCGGGGCCAATCTCACTCAAAAGTTGGCGAGGGCGCGGGAACAAGGTACACAAAGGCTGGCTGTGCATTTTCGTTTGTTTCGCCACCTCTGCCGTACATCTGGAGGTAGTAACCGATGCCACAACGGAGACTTTCATCGCTGCATTCCGCCGCTTCACCGGGAGACGAGGTATTTGTCATACACTCTTTAGTGATTGCGGGACGAACTTTTAGGGCGCAGATGCAGAGCTACGGAAATTATTCACGGCCGGGACCCGGGAATCCGAACAGGCAGCTCAGTTACTAGCCAACGACGGCACGAAGTGGGTGTTCAATCCACCGGGAGCTCCTCACATGGGCGGGAAATGGGAGGCGGCCGTAAAGTCTGTCAAATTTCACCTTCGGCGGACGATTCGAGAGACCAGCCTCACGTACGAAGAATTTACGACCCTTCTTACACAAGTTGAGGCGGCGCTCAACTCTCGCCCGCTGGAACCCCTCTCCGAGGATCCGGACGACCTGCTAGCGCTCACCCCTGGGCACTTTCTCATCGGCGATGCTCTCACGGCAGTGCCAGAGCCGTCACTTCGGGAAGTTAATCCGGGCAGACTAGCACGGTGGCAACTCATTCAGGAACGAGTTCAATTCTTTTGGGAACATTGGTCAGCGGGGTATCTGAAGCAGCAGCAAGCCATTTCCAAGTGGCATCACCCCTCAAACACCATCCGGGTCGGGTCTATGGTGCTGCTGACGGACGAGAACTTGCCGCCATTAAAATGGCCTCTTGCACGGGTCACAGAACTTCATCCGGGACAAGACGGGCTCACTCGGGTTGTCACTATTCGGACGGCGACTTCCACTCTCAAACGGCCGATCGCCAAACTGGCGATCCTGCCAATTCATGCACCGGGTGATTAATCGTCAGCGCTGCTGCCGATGGCGGGCGGAATGTTCAGGAATTAGCAGTAATTCCTTCGGCGTCGTGAGCACTCGGGCGGGTTCGTGCTCCGCCGTGAATGTCGCCACGTACCGGGCTACGCGACACGGGAGCAGCGAGACACTCGAGCGGCCGGGCGCTAGTTCTCGCGCTCCCACGGGCGTCGCCACCTCCCGGGCCTCAACTTCGGGCTCGCTCGACGCGACACGCGACGCATGCGCGTGGCGCGTCTTCATCGATCTACGCATCGATTTTCTCAGTCTTGATCCGGGAGCCTTAGCGTGCCAGGGTGCTATTCGTATCAAAGTTACCTTCTTACCAATCATTACGGTTTATACCTAAATCAACTCGGCAAATTCATTACGGACATTTCTTATACTCACAAGACATTTACTCGGGTAATAGTTTTTCATCGACTCCCTCGATTACTCGGGATCAGATCGACGCGCGGGGAAGCACGCTTCGGCAGCCATCTTCGTGGATCGAGCGTGTGCTCGAGAGACGCCGGGTCAATTCTCGCGGTCTCATTAATTGCATCGGGAACTTTCGGGACGTTTTTCATTGTCGGGATCTCACTGTTCATCGTTACAAAATAAACAATTATTCTTTGCCTTTTTTCTATTTCTCGCCTACCGCATTATTTTTCTTTCCACCTACACCAGACTCCTTCACAAAACAGTAGGAATTTATCAAAATATTACATACAACAATTTTTCAAATTCTAAGCGTAAAATGTTTTTTTCCATAGTGTCAGCCCCCTTCGATTTTGTTCTTGAATTTTTATCAAAAACTATCATCTTTTTAATGACTTTTGAGCCTAGTTTGATGATGGAGAAATCGTTCGTTGTATTTTTTATAATTGAATTGTGGATTTTTTTTACTATTAATCGTGCACAAATCTCTGAAAAATCATAAAAACCAAATGGATAAGGAGCTCAAATTTGTTGTTTTGACAGGTGCTTTCATTTACAAATATATCAATAATGATTTCAAGATTACATAAATCAATTTTTTTAATTATTAGTAAGAAATGTTTTTTCCCGCAGTGTTAGTCCCTTTTGATTTTGCTGTTAAATTTTTATATGAAACTATTGTTCATTTAATGCATTTTAAGATTAGTATGAGCATAGGGAAATATTAGTCTAATCAACAACAAAAATCTTTAATAAAATTATCAACTTGAAAAATAGAACTAGCTATTTTCTCACGTTCGTACTTCGCTTAAAATTAATTAAATTAATCATGCTTCCGTAAAAATATTACAGAAACAAATTAATTAGTACAAACGCTATGAAAAAAAAGTTATTTTATCGTAGATTTGGAAAAACTAGGTGATGTAAACATCCAATAATTTTTCACATATTTTTAAACAAAAGTACATTTTAGAACAAAAATTAGAACTCCCTAGATGATTCGCTTTGTTCGATATATCAGGGAGTTATAGATAATTGATTGTAAAAAAATCTATATTTTAATTATAAAAATATGCAACGGACGATTTCTCCACGATCACACCAAGCTTCAAATTCCGGAAAAAAATAATATTTTTTTATAAAAAATTAACAGCATAATCGAAGGGGGCTAACTATGTGGGAAAAAACATTTCATGCTTAGAATTGAAAAAAGTGATTCATGTAATGTTTTGACTACGGCAATGAATAAGGATGCCCTTGAATATCAGCAACCTTTCATTCATAAGACTTTTGGCCAATCCCTCAAGGGAGTCTCTGCGAGACTCTTGGTCAATCCCTTAAAAAAGTCTCGGTGAGACTCTTGGTCAATCCCTTGAAAATATCTCGGTGAGACTCTCAAACCTTGAGATCAAACCTTTACAAATGTCTCGACGAAACTCGTGATCAATCTCTTAACGCAATCTCGGTAACACACTTAGTCAATCCCTCAAAAAAGTCTCACCGGGACTCCTAGTCAATCCCTTAAAAATGTCTCGCTGAGACTCTTGGTCAATACCTTAAAGAAATCTCGACGAGACTCCAGGTCAATTCCTTCAAAAAGTCTAGGAGAGACTCTTGGTCAATCCCTTGAAAAGAACTCGACAAGACTCATGATCCTTTAAAAAACTTCCATCGAGATCCTTGGTCAATTTCTTAAAAAACTCCCGTCGGAACTCGTGGTCAATGCCTTAAAGAAGTCTCGTTGAGACTCTTAGTCAATCCGTTAAAAAAAGTCTCGGCGAGACTCTGGATAAATCTCTTAAAAAAGTCGCGGTGAGATTCTTGTTCAATTCCTTAAAGACATTTCGGTGAGCCTTAGTCAATCCCATGAAAAACTCTCGTCAAGACTCTTGTTCAATCCCTTAAGGAAATCTCGACGAGATTCGTGGTCAATCCCTTAAAGAAGTCTCGGTGAGACTCTTAGTCAATCAGAAAACTTCCGTCGTGACCCCTGGTTAACCACTTAAAAAACCTTGTCTAGACTTTTGGCTAACCCCTTGAAAAAGTCTCAGCGAGATCCGTTGGTCGATCCGTTAAAAAAAGTCTCTGCAAGAATCTGGATAAATCTCTTAAAAAAGTCGTGGCGAGACTCATGATCAATCCCTTAAAGAAGTTTCGGTGAGACTCTTAGTCAATCCCTTGAAAAACTCTCGTCGAGACTCTTGTTCAATCCCTTAAGGAAATCTCGACGAGACTCGTGGTCAATCCCTTAAAGAAGTCTCGGTGAGACTCTTAGTCAATCCCTAAAAAAAGTTCCGTCGTGACCCTTGATAAACCCCTTAAAAAATCCCGTCCAGATTCTTGGTCAATCCCTTTAAAATATCTCGCCGTGAGTCATGATCAATCCCTTGAAAAACTGTCGTCGAGAGTCTTGGTCAATCCCTTGAGGAAATCTCGACGAGACTCGTGGTGAATCCCTTAAAGAAGTCTTGGCGAGATCCTTAGTCACCCTTGAAACTTCCGTCAAGACCCCTGGTCAACCCCTTTAAAATTCCCGTCCAGATTCGTAGCCAATCCCTTAAAAAATTCGCAGCGAGATTCTTGTTCAATCCCTTAAGGAAATCTCGACGAGACTCGTGGTCAATCCCTTAAAGAAATCTCGGTAAGACTCTTAGTCAATCCCTTAAAAAACTTCCGTCGTGACCCCTGGTCAACCCCTTAAAAAACTCCCAACGAGACACTTGGTCAATCCCTTTAAAATATCTCGGAGAGAGTCATGATCAATCCCTTGAAAAACTCTCGTCGAGACACTTGGTTAATCTCTTAAGGGGACAGACCTAGTTAGAATTTTCGAAAAATCGATTTTTTTTATTTCATTTTCAAAAAGTAGAATCTCTTACGAACATTTTCCGCCCAGGTAAATGTAAATCGGACCATTATTCGCCGAAATACAAGACTTTGTAGCACGTCGTGTCTGAGCCATAGGTAAGCAGGTAGCGGCAGCTGTCCGCTCGACTAGCTGAGTCCGTTAGAGGGTACCTGAAGGTCTCTATTGTATTGCGTATACATACATATATTGTGACCATCAATATAGCCCTACACACTCATATATACATATAGAAAATAAGAAAGGCCTTTCGTAGTTCAAAATACGGTTTCAGTATCAGTAAGATTCAAAACGTTGGAGCGTGCGAACGTCCATATTCGGAACAATTTCGTGAGTTTTCGAGTCCAAGATGGATAGAAAAATATCGAGAGAAGTGCGGAAAAGTCAACGGGTTTATAAAACACGACCCTTGAAAAGGAAACAGTATTTCAATCCAAAATCTGCGGAGACTGATGATGGCGGAGCAAGTACATCAGCAAAAAAATTAAGAGGTTAGGACGAATATCATGTGCCAAAAACAGATGCAGTTAATTTCCGAATAATTAATTTTTTTACTGTTTTTTCGTCGCTCGCGAGTCTCGTAAAATGTGCTAAGTGCAACAGTAAAATATGTTTTGGAATAGTAAGCGAACGTGGACTTGGGTTCAAAATTTCTGTGGTGTGTGATAAGTGTACTCCTCAATACATACCGTCGTGCGATTTTATTCACCATTCTTATGAAATAAATCGAAGGTTCACATTAGCGATGCGTGTCATAGGCGTCGGTTACAAAGGTGCAAAAAAATTTTGCGCATTGATGGACTTCCCGCCATGGTTGGCTAAATCTACGTACTGCATATTACTGGAGCATATTTGTGAAGCGAGTAAAAATATGGCTCAATTTTTTATGAAGAAGGCTTCTAAAGAAGAGATAAACTTGAATTCTACTAACAGTGAAAGTAAGAATACTGATTTGATTGTGTCAGGTGATGGAACGTGGCACAAACGCGGATTTTCGTCTCTGTTTGGCGTCACATCGCTAATAGGACATTTCACGGGCAAAGTTCTTGACGTAATTGTAAAAAGTTCTTACTGCCAGGCTTGTGAAGTTTGGAAAAATCAAAAAGACACGGAAGAATATCAAGAATGGTATGAAGCACACAAAGAAACTTGTTCGACGAATCATACAGGCAGTGCGGGAAAGATGGAGGTCGATGCTGTAATCGAAATGTTTCGTCGTTCGTGCGAAAATCTTGGAGTGAGATTTTTGTATTACGTCGGGGATGGAGATTCAAAGACTTACTCTGGCATTGTTACAGCTGCTCCTTATGGAGAAACTGTAGTGACGAAAAAAGAATGCGTTGGCCATATTCAAAAACGGATGGGCACCCGTCTACGATCATGTAAAAAAGATAATAAAGGACTCGGCGGTAGAGGGAAACTGACTGCTAAATTAATTGACCAATTGTCCGTGTATTTTGGCAAAGCTATTCGTGACAACTCTGATTCGGTCAAAAAAATGAAGGATGCTATTTGGGCTACGCTCTACCATAAGATTTCAACCGACGAGAAACCGCAGCATCACAAGTGTCCACGAGGTGCTGACTCGTGGTGCAAATATCAACGAGCAAAGGCCGAGAAAACGTTGAAATCTTTCAAACACGATTTCACTGCGTTGCCGAAGGAAGTCTTCGATGCAATAAAGCCTATATACGAAAGTCTCACAAACACTGAATTGTTGCAAAGGTGCATTGGAGGTTTCACCCAGAATAGCAACGAAAGTTTTAATCAAATTGTTTGGAAGGTCATGCCGAAAACCTTACCTGCCAGCTATACTACCGTCAGCATAGCCGCTTACATTGCTACCTGCACTTTCAACGAGGGTACATACGGTTTGCTGGCAGTCTTCGATGCCATGGGGATTAAGTTGGGACCGTACGCACACGAGTTTGCCAAGGCCGAGGATTCTATTCGAATAAAGCAGGCTAATCGGCGATCCCTGGAAAATACTCGAGAGGCGAGAGTAGCTCGGCGGCAGCTAAAAGTGGCTTCTAATACCACCAACAAAGCGCAGGAAGGCGAAGTATATGGCCCAGGAATAGACGATTCTATGTAAGTTACAAAAAAAATTTTTTATCTGCATGCAAACCGTACTCAAAACTTTAAGTGCGTTTTTCTCGAAACCATGTTTTTGAAGTCGGTGATCACTGTAGCTCGAGAACGGCTTTACCGATCGGGTTGAAATTTATATCACTTCTTCTATACATGGTAGTCCTCCATATGAACGAAGGATTTTTTTTTGGATAATTATTTTTATTTTTAATAGCAAAAAATGGAACTGATATTTTGGTCAAAAAAACACTTTTGACTTTTAACGGCCGCCATTTTGTGAAAAATGGAAATTTTTCAAAACCCTTCGTTCAACCGGAGCATTATATCATTAACTAAAAATCCCCTCCGTTTTTTTTGTTTCAGATGAGCCGTTGCAGCGTGAGCTTGATCACCGCAAACCGTGTTTTTTTTGCAGCGTCCTCGGCAATTGACGGTCACCAGCTTATTTCGATATGTATTGCGTTGAAAAAATTGCAACATATACATTACATATGTATCTTTTAAACGGAAGAACTTTTGTTGTGAATTATTTTATCGTTTGACCAAAAAAAAATCGGAAAAAAGGCCTTTTTTTGACGTTCCAACTAGCTCTGTCCCCTTAAGGAAATCTCGACGAGACTCGTGGTCAATCCTTTAAAGAAGTCTCGGCGAGATTCTTGGTCAATTCGTTGAAAAAAAGTCTCGGCGAGACTCTGGATAAATCTCTTAAAAAAGTCGCGACGAGATTCTTGATCAATCCCTTAAAGAAATCTCGGTGAGACTCTTTGTCAATCTTGAAAATCTCTCGTCCAGACTCTTGTTCAACCCCTTAATGAAATCTCGACGAGACCCGTGGTCAATCCCTTAGAGAAGTCTCGGTGAAACTCTTAGTCAACCCCTTAAAAAATCCTGTCCAGACTCTTGGCCAATCCTTTGAAAAAGTCTCGGCGAGATTCTTGGTCGATCTGTTGAAAAAAGTCCCGGCGAGAATCTAGATGAATCTCTTAAAAAAGTTGCTGCGAGATTCTTGATCAATCCCTTAAAGGAGTCTCGGTGAGACTCTCACTCAATTCCTTAAAAATATCTCGGCGAGAGTCATGATCAATCGCTTGAAAAACTCTCGTCGAGACTCTTGGTCAATCCCTTAAGGAAATCTCGACGAGACTCGTGGTCAATCCCTTAAAGAAGTTTCGGTGGCACTCTTAGTCAATCCCTTAAAAACTTCCATCGAGATCCTTGGTCTACCCCTTCAAAAATCTCGTCCAATCTCTTGGCCAATCCCTTAAGGACGTTCACGAGTAAATCAATTTTCTATAGATTTTCTTAAAATTTGGTTGACACATTATTTATAGCTTCCTTAATGTACTTGCAAAATTCTGAAGACCATGCCCGTACCAAAGTGGAGATATTCGTTGTTGAAGTTGGGAAATTTAACATGCAAGGTATAGGCGAGACATGAGTTTGAGAGACATTTTAATTCATAGCAGTCACAATTTTCTATAGATGTAGGATCATAAAATACGACTTCCGATAATTTTAACCATTAAAGAAATTGTATTTATTATTTTAATCAGTTTGAAATTGAATACAGTTTGATATTAAATATTTCTTTGATTTTTTGGTTATTATTTCCGATACGTCTTTCTTCGATCGCGATTAATTTTCTTCTCCCTTTTTTCTCGTTATTTTCTAACAACGTTTTCTTTTTGTTTTTTTATCTCGCCGCCAACTTGTTATCGATCTCTCATTTCCACATTCGGCCATCCTGCAATTGATATCGACCCGATATCACTTTATTGATGTTTTACTGTTTCATTTTGTATCTCTTTGATTGATGCATTTATTTCCGGATCTATTTCATCATAGAATTCTTGATTTGTTACCTGCGACCACGGCTTCATATGGTCAGCTGAGGTACTAGTGCAATTTGACTTTCGTGTGCTCCAACTTTTTGAACTTTGTACCGCTGATTTCGCATTTTCGAGATTATTTGATACGGACCAAGAAATTTGGGATGAATTTTCAGTCCTTGTCCGAATTGAGTTCTCTTAATAGCGACGAAATCTCCATTTTTATAACATCCTGCTTCTTTCCGGTTTTGGTCATAATTTTTTTTATTTTCTTGTTGTATTTTAATGATATTTTTCTTTGATTCTTCTTGCAACTCTATTCTTTATTGCTCAAATGACGTAATCATTTCTTCATCAATGATTTCTTTCAAAGAAATATCTTCTTTGAGACGCATAGGTTTTCCTATCAACATTTCAAAGGGTGTTCTATTGATGCTTCTGTGGTAAGATGCATTCATATATTGCTGTACTCGATCTACCTGTTTATACCATTCGCTTGGATTGGAAAGAGATAATTTCGTCAAAATAGGTATAATTGTTCTGTTGGTTCTCTCTACTTGACCGTTTCCACGTGAAACACCAGTAGTAATTAGCACATGTTCAATCCCTTCGTTTTCACAGTAGTCTTTAAAAATATTCGCCGTATAAGCTATTCCTCGATCGGAAATAATTCTTCTGGGATTTCCAAAGATAATCGCTTGCTTTTTTAATTTTGTCACAACTTCTTCTGATGTCGTGGACTTAGTCGGATATAACCAAATGAACTTAGTGAAGGCGTCAACGACGACGAATAAATGATTATATTTTTTTTTTTGTAGGCGTCATTGGTCCTAGATGATCGATATGGTATGTATCTAAGGGAATTATCCCTTTATCCAATGGATTTAGGAATCCTTCGATCTTGCCTTTCTTTTTCTCAGCGAGGATGCATCGTATACAATTTTCGATGAATTGTTGAATTTTTTCACGCATACGTGGAAACCAAAATTCTTGACCAAGGACATATTCCGTTTTCTTCCATCCCCAGTGGCCTTTGTCATGTGTTGAGCGAATTAATTCTTGTTGCATTATTCTTGGTACTGCCAATAGAGTATTTCCATCTTGTTCTTTGTACAGAATTCCCTGTTTCCATGTAAATGCTGTATTTTCTTTATCGTGAATGGTTTTAATGATTTTTTCTATTTTCACGTCATTTTCTTGCGCTTTCTGTATTTTAGTGATTAAATCATCTCTCCCTTCTTGAATTATTAATACACTTACGGGGTTTCTACTTAATGCGTCGACATGCTTCATAGATGTTCCTGGTCGATGTTCAATGGTGTATTGAAACTCTTCGATTAATAATGCCCAATGAGCAACTCGTAAATAAGTGTCCTTTTTTGACATTGTCTGTACAAATTCTCGACAATCTGTTACTATTTTCATCGTTATTCCCAAAAGATATACTCTGAACTTTTTAAGTGCTTTAACCACGGGTAGAATTTCTAATTCATAGCTTGAATATTTTTCTTCCGTAGGAGAAGTCTTCCAGCTGGCATAGTATATTGGATGCATCATTCCGTCTTCAATATCTTTTTGCATTAAAATTGCTCCCAATCCCAACATACAAGCATCGGTATGTAGCTCCGTTTCGGCACCAGGACGATATAACTTCAAAATTGGTCTTTCTGTCAATGTTTTCTTCAAATTTTGGAATGAGGCTTCTTGTTCAACTTCAAATTTGAATTTAACACCGTCTCTCAAAAGTTGTGATAATGGTCGTGCAATCAGAGCAAAATGTGGAATGAACTTGCGAAAATATCCTGTTAATCCCAGAAACGATTGAATTTGTTTTGTTGTTGTTGGTTTCGGGAAATTTGTTACTGCCGTAATCTTTTTGTCTGATGGTTTTATTATACCATTTTCCACAGTGTATCCCAGATACTCGACTTTTCTGACTAATAATTGACATTTATTCCAATTGATTATTAGACCATATTCGCTTGCTGTCTTTAAAACTTTTTTTAATTTTTCGATACTGTCTTTTTCGTCCTTTCCTGGAATAATTAAATCGTCTAGATATATCAAAACGATTCCTTCGACTAATAAGTTTCTAAAAACCGCTCTCATGTGTCTCTGGAAACAAGCTGGAGAATTACTCAACCCAAAAGGTACTCGTAGAAACTCATATTGACCATCGGGTACAATAAACGAAGTATACTGAATACTCTCTTCTTCAATAGGGACGTGGAAAAAACCATCTTTTAAATCGAGTGAACTAAATACTCGGGCTTCTCCAAGTTTATCAATTTGATCCTCGATTAGTGGTAAAGGGTATCTATCTCGTACGATTTTTTTAGTAAGGTGTCGGAAATCCACACATAATCTTGGATCACCGTTTTTCTTCTGAACAACGACAACAGGACTTGCATAACTAGAGATACTAGGTCGAATAATTCCTTCTTTTCGCCATTTATCAATGATTTCGTTGACTATTTTTCGTTGATTCTCTGCTAGTCGTCTCGGACTTTGAAAGACGGATGTATCATCTTGCAGTATAATGCGCATTTTAACTCCACTATCTTCAATTTTTTTTGGTTGATACTGCTCAACAAGGAATCTAACTTCTTCTTTACTGTTAAGTTCAGTTATGTGTTCTAATGAGATGTTTTCTTTCGTTGATTTTTCATGATGAACATTGATGCACAGGATTTCGCTCCAATTTGCGTCTGTTATTGAATTAACAATTTCTGGTTTTGTTAATTTCGTCAGAGTCGCTTTTCGTTGTTCCACTATTGCTTTCGCAAAATTTGACAATTCTCCTCCAATTAACAATTCATGACCCACGTAATTATCGGGTATAACATCAAACGCAAAGATGAATTCTAGGTTATCGATGATTAATGTTGTCGAAAAGTGTCCTAACGTCCATTGCTTTGATGATCCAACTCCCCGAAAAGGAATTATTACATTTTCCAATTCCGGAGCACCCAATTGAACATATAATGTCGATCTAATCAGATATAAATCACTTCCCGAATCTAGAACGGCTACAACGTCTTTATTCATTATTTTCACTATTTTATACGTCTTTTTATCATTTGATTTAACTAAATCACATCGTGTTTTGTTTGTAACAGCAGTGGTGTTGATATTTTTTGTGCACTTTGGTGCAATGTGACCAAAACCGCCACATTTAAAACATTTCGTGCCCTTCTCCTTATTGGGACAACTTGGACTCAAATGATCTATCTCGCCACAATTAAAACATCTTTTAGTTGTTGATGAGGATCCACCTGATGTTGGATAAGATCGTTTATTTTTACCTTCATTTATTAGTGGTTTGGTTATTTTATTATTTTTGTTATAACTATTTTGTTTGGTAGTCTCATATTGTAAAAACTTCTTCCGCAGACTTTTTATGGACGTAGCTCCATACAGAATAGTTTTATTCGTTTCATCGTCTTGAATTCCATCAATTATGTATTGGATCTTTGATTTCAATTCCATATCAACATGACTACTAATTTCCAACATTCGATATATGTACGATTGATAAGATTCATCTGTTTTTTTCTTTGTCATGCTTAATGGTTTATGAATTCGTTTACTATTAACTGTTTTGGAAAATTCTTCAGTCAAATCCTTCTTCAATTTTTTCCATGTCGTTGTTACGCATTCAAAATTCACAAATAATTTTGCGGAACCGCGAAGGAGTTTTCTTCCATACATTACTTTTTGTGTATCGCTCCATTCACACATTTCAGCAATTTCTTCGAAACTAGTAATCCATCGTTTAATATTTTCATTGCCATCACCACTGAATATCTCAAGTGCATCTTCAACGTCTTTGAAAGTTAAGGTTAGATTAGATGACTTACGTTTTGAATTGTGTTGGTCACCGACATCTTCTTCGTCTGATTCTTCATCAAGTGCAGTTCTTAATCGTTTTATCAATTCTTCTCTATTACCTATTCTTGATAGGCCCAGTCTTTTTAGTTTTACTTTTAATTCTTTCGTAGATAAATCATTCGTTTCAATATGAACTTCGTCGTCACTTTCTTCACCATCATCTTCGTCATTTTGATCAATTTCATTGTCGTCATTACTCCTTGAATGGGTGTTTCTATTCGCATTGCTTCCTGCGCCAATACGAACGTCATTCGAAGAACCAGCTGTTAATGCTTCACGAAGTCTCTGTTGTAACACTGGTTTCGTACCGGAAATAGATAATCCCATCGTCTCTAGATGTTCACGTAATTCTTCTACTTTCATGATATGTAATTCGTCAATTAATTCAGACATTGTGGTTCGATATTTTCACGTCACTCTTCTTTAATTCACGTCACACTTCGCGATGATTGGTCCGTCTGGCCACGTCTCCTTTTTCAATACTTCTTTTTTCACGTTAAAACCGAACCATCACATTTATCGAAACTCGATTTAGACCCCAAAAATTTTTCCTTTCAATCCCGGACGAGCCCCCATTTGTAGAATCATAAAATACGACTTCCGATAATTTTAACTATTAAAGAAATTGTATTTATTATTTTAATCAGTTTGAAATTGAATACAGTTTGATATTAAATATTTCTTTGATTTTTTGGTTATTATTTCCGATACGTCTTTCTTCGATCGCGATTAATTTTCTTCTCCCTTTTTTCTCGTTGTTTTCTAACAACGTTTTCTTTTTGTTTTTTTATCTCGCCGCCAACTTGTTATCGATCTGTCATTTCCACATAGATTTTGATAAAAAACTGCATAATGATAGATTTTGATATGAGGAACAAAATATAAAAAAATAGAGATGCTCAGCCGTGTCGTTCATACGCAATAGCGATTCAAACCTATAAATTTGACGGTATTTTCGAGCGTGCCACACCATGGAGGGGACGATGCTGTGGCGCAGCGGCAACGCTGCCGGGCGACGGTACATAAGAGCAAGAGGGACGGGGGGGACTATACGCGTATGCACACTGTTATGGATTAATTTTCATGATATTCAACGATTTATCTCACAAAGAATTGCCAATTTAAGCATTTCTGGCTAGACATTTTAATGTATCATAAGAAAATGCATGCATCTCTCAATTTTGGAGACTTTTTAGGAATAACGACACTTTTTCTAAAAATAAGTTATTCATATGAAAGTTCAACTTTGCAATCGAGATTATAAATATTAAAATGAGATATGAAATATTATCAACAGTAACAAATAAATTTATTCATACAAAATGGAATATTCCTTTGGTGTTCCGTCTTTCGTGTTGGAATTATTATGGAATAATTATGAATGCGTAAGGTACATAAATAAAATACGCAAGATATTGGTCTTCTCGGAGTAAATAACATTGTTTTTATAGTATTTTTTCATACATTATCTACCATTTGGTCTTCGAAATTGGCTAGAGACGCTTGCTTCTATAATGTTGTTCGCCATGACGGCGTCTCTCTACTGAGCTGAAAGCACGAGGCAGACAAGCAATGCTGCCAGATCTCCGCGTCGCTCTAAGGATACTTGTATTAGTGTATATATATAGGGTGCGCCAGAGCTTTATTTGTATTAGTGCGTAGAGTCCGTGCTAAGAGTTTCAGAGTAGGTAGCGCGACGCGCGCTACACAGCGACAGTTGAACTAAGCCGAGCGTATGCCGAACTTTTGTCTCCGATTTTCATTCGTGAACGTCCTTAAAGAAGTGTCGGTGAGATTCTTAGTCAATCCCTTAAAAAATTTCCGTCGAGACTCTTGGCCAATCTTTAAAAAAAGTTTCGGCGAGATTCTTGGTCGATCCGTTCAAAAAAGTCTCCGCGAGACTCCGGATAAATCTCTTGAAAAAGTCGCGGCGAGATTCTTGATCAATCCCTTAATAAAGTCTCGATGAGACTCTGAGTCAATCCCTTAAAAAACTTCCGTCGAGACCCTTGGTCAACCCCTTAAAAAATCCCACCCAGACCCTTGGTCAATCCCTTAAAAAAGTCCCGGCGAGATTTTTGGTCAATCTGTTAAAAAAAGTCTCGGCGAGACTGGAAAAATATAATTTTCATTGATTAAATCCAATTCTATTTTTGTATATTACACATATTAGACATATATTTAGAATTTGGGAATTGCATTTTTCACAATTATGTAACATGAAATTATCATGATGAAATCTTCAATAAATATGAATAAAATAGATAACAAATTAAATGGAAAAATTAAATAGAGTGAAAGCGGTAGAGGGAGAGAGATAGCACAAGGCGCTGACGCGGTAGAGGGAGAGAGATAGCACGAGGCGCCGACGCGGTAGAGGGAGAGAGACGCATAATAGTCTGTCTCTCTCGCTCAGTGGCGCGCGGAGAGTGGGGATACGCCGCGTTCAGTGGGGCGGGTGACGTCACAGTCAAAAAATGTCCACCAGTCTCGCAAAGGACGTATGTCCAAATGTGAGCAAGCGCGGCTTACGCCTTTCTGACTCCAAAAAACTTCGAGAAACAGAGAAGTTCCCAAAACGGTCGACCAAAATCTCAAATGTTAGATTTCTCTGGATTAGCTGAACGGATTTTCTTCGATCAAGGACCATTCGAAAGATAAGAAATGGTAAAAAATTCAAATCTAATATGAGATTTTTCCGTCAACCCGTTTCTCCGTTAGAACAATTTAAAATTTCTGTGACGTCATAAAACGCCTATTTTACTGTATATAAGAGTGCGGCAGGGCTCGCGCTACGCTTTTTTTTTTAATACTTGGCGTCGAGCCGCTGCCGCGTCTCTTGATTATGAGTCCTGACTACTACGACATATTTTTTCTTTTATAATTTTTTACATAATGGGGGAGCGATGACGCTGTTTTTCCGGAACGTCATGACGCGAGTTAAAAAATGGCGTAACTTCCAGCCTCTGTTGTATTGACCTGACAGAAACCAATTAATTTTTTTATTACTATTAACATTCTTACATTGTTAATGAACCTCAAAAAGTGAAAAAGTATTGATAATTCCATAAATGGGACGGCTTGAGAAATAAAGTTTGATTTTTTCATTATTTTGCAATAAAAAAATACTTTTATACATCGATATATGCAAACTAATAGGCTCATTTACGATGTGACATTGTTATTCAGATATGAGCAAAATTAGAAAAGGATATCGGTTACGCCAATTTTTAAAATACAGTTCTGTACAGATTAAAATAAAGTGTACACCAAGAGCATATAGGCCTCTTTTACGGGCCTTATGACATCAGAGGCATTTCGAATTTCGCTTAAAAAAATTCTAGGCATATTCTTGATATGTATTATAAGTGTTTTATAGAACAAGAACATTTTCGAATTTCTGAAGGTTCCAAAGGTATTGTCTCCCTGAATAAATTGATTCACGCCTGGCTAAATTAATTCATATTTAGAAAATTCTAAAAAACTTGATATGTTTCTTATATCGTATGAAATAGCGAATATTCTAACAAGGAACATCACTTTGGTGTCCTCCTCCGATATTGTTGAGACTTCTATCTATGAAAGAGCATTAGAGATTGATTGATTGATTGATATATATATTTATGCCTTGGACAGGTCCTTGAGGTAAGATTACAATTAATTATAAATTACATAACTTGATTCAAAAATTACATTAATTTATAAATTACATTTGTAGAATAATGTATTTTTAGAACATTATTGAAGTGACACCAGTGAATCGCGGTAAAATCTTCTTTATTTATTCCTTCGATTACAGAACAAAACTGTTATCTCCTTTTGTTTTCGTTTCCATAGTAACGCGAATTCGACTGCCCCTTTATCTTACTCCCTTCATATTCGTGTCTCATTTCACACACTACACTCGGCCGTCCTGACTGGACATTCGTCCCGAGTGTCCGCCAATACTACGTGCCTTTCATCAAAATTTCGGTATGAATATTTTATTGATCGTTGTCATTATCTTTTCCTTTGACATTATTGTCTTCCAGATGTTGATCTTCATTGTCACTTAACAGTTGATCTTCGGCGTCATCACTCGTCCAAAGTTTTCATAAAATCCACAGCAGTCGAAGTTTGCTTCGGCCCTTCGGTTTCCCCAATACGTCGTACAACGTAGCGATCATTACGTAATGTTTTGATGATCTCATAAGGCCCAAGAAACTTGTGCATAAACTTCGAGCCAGGACCCTGTTGCATTCGACGTATTGCGACAAGGTCTCCTTCTCGATAACGATAAGGTTTCTTCCTGGATTCATCAAACTTTCGCTTATTCGCGAGCTGGACGCGCTGTATGTTTTCTTGTGCATGTCGTCGCATTTTTTCTCGTCCCTCGTCAAATGGACTAGCAGGGTCTTCATCTAGTAGCTCCTTAATTTTTGGTTCGTCTGATAAACGTGTATCAACACCAAACATTAATCGAAAAGGTGTCGTTCCTGTACTTCGATGCGGTGTCACATTCAAACGTCTCTGTACGATTGTTAAATACTTGTACCATTCGCCTGGTTTTGGTGCGGATAATTTTGTCAAAAGTGGAATCAGCGAACAATTGATTCTTTCCACCTGACCATTTGAACGTGGTGTTCCCATCGTAATCAGCGTATGTTCAATATTTTCCTCTCGACAATAATTTTCAAACTCCATTGAGGTAAATGCAGTACCTCTATCCGAGATTAATCTTCTTGGATTAGCGAAAATGAACGATAGTTTTCGCAATTTATCAATTACTTTCGCCGACGTCATTGATCTCGTCGTATATAGCCATACAAATTTTGTAAATGCATCAACTACGACAAAAATATGCGCATAGGACTTCTTTGTTGATGGTAGAAGACCTAAGTGATCCACAGAAAACGTATCAAAAGGAACGTTTCCTTTCTCGATTGAGTTGAGGAATCCTTCTCGTTTTCCTTTCTGTCGTTCAGCCAAATTACATGTAATGCAATTGCGAATGACTTTCTCTGTCTTTGCTCTCAAATCAGGTACCCAATATTCATTTCGCACGAGTGTTTCAGTCTTGTTTATTCCAAAATGTCCTCGTTCATGCTCTCGTCTAATTATTTGTAGTTGCATTGCCTTTGGAATAACTAGCAATGTCTCGTCACCGATATCTTTATAGAGCAAACCTCCGTGTATGCTATAGCTACTAAGGTCACCCTTTTCTGCTCGTTTAATCTTCTCTGCAAGGTCGACATCATCTCGCTGGGCTTTTCGAAACCGTGCTGTCAAACTCTCGTCGCTTTCATCAACAATCAAGCACGTCGGGAGCGGATTCCGACTCAGGGCATCGACGTGTCTCATATTTTGTCCAGCTCGATGATCAATTGAATACTTGAATTTCTCTAAAAATAAGACCCATCGTGCTACACGAACACAAAGGTCTTTTTGTTCATTGTCATTGTAAACGCTTTACAGTCTGTCACGATCTTGAATGGGATGCCAAGCAGATACACACGGAATCTTCGGAGCTCTTTTATTATCGCAAGCACTTCTAACTCATAGCTGGAATACTTTTATTCCGCTGGTGTTGTCTTTCCGCTTGCGAAATATACCGGATGCATTTGTCCGTCACCACCATTTCGCTGCATCAGAATGGCCCCATATCCAAACTTTGAAGCATCTGTATGGAGCTCCGTCTCAGCTCCCGTTCGGTACAGATTCAGAATCGGCTGTCGACTCAGACACTCTTTCAATGAGTTGAAAGCTTCAGGTTCATCCTTACCAAAATCAAACTTTACACCTGTTCTCAAAAGATTTGATAATGGCCTTGCAATCCTAGAATAATCAGCGATAAACTTTCTAAAGTAGCCAGTCAAACCTAAAAAAGCTTGTACTTGTCGAATATTTGTAGGCTCAATAAATCGTTGAACTGCTTCGGTCTTTCGTTCTGAAGGTTTAACAGTTCCGTCTTCGATCACATGATCCAAAAATTCAACACGTCTTGTCAAAAAGCAACATTTTTTCCAATTTATGTCCATACCAGCTTTATTCGCAATCTCAAGCACATCTCTCAGCCTTTCCAGTCCATCTTTGTAATTATCAGAAAGAACAATTAAATCATCCATGTACGTCAGCACTTTACCAACTCTAATCGCTTCACGGAATATCGCGTTAATATAGCGTTGGAAAACCGATGGCAAGTTGCACAGTCCAAACGGTACACGCAAAAATTCAAATTGTCCGTCAGGAACAATGAATGCAGTATACTTGACAATCGACGGATCCACTGGAACATGGAAAAATCCATTCTTAAGATCGAGGGTACTGTAGATCTTCGACTCCTGTAAACGATCTAATTGATCCTTTATTAGTGGCAACGGGTATCGATCTCGAACGATCTTCCTGTTGAGGAGGCGGTAGTCAACGCACAGTCGATACGAAACGTCCTTCTTGCCCACTAGCACGATTGGACTCGCATAATCTGACGATGAAGGTCTGACAACACCCTGCTGTATCCACTGTTGAACTTACATATTGACGATTTTTCTTTCGTTTACTGCTAAACGTCGCGCCTTTTGATACACTGGTTCATTGTCTCTCAACACCAGTTTCATACTCACCGTTGTCTCTACGACTTTGTTTGGTTTGTATTCGTCAACCCACGTGGCAATTTGTTTCTTCATATCAACGTCATTGATATGGGAGAGATCGACTTTCGTTAATGTGTCATCAAGTAGATTAATCTGTAACACCTCCGGCAGATTTTCGTCATTTTCGTCGTTTTCAAGATACAGCTGCCCTTTCTTTGAGGTGAAGACTCTCGATGTCAAAAAATCAGCACCAATCAACAATTTCTGGTGACAGAGATGATCCGCTACAACATGAACGAGAATCGGAAATTGATGTCCGTCTACTGTGATTTCTGTCCGGAGCTCTCCTTTTGTCCCGTGATTTGCTGAACCTACTACCGAAAAACGAACGTCTGTCAGATTGAGAGAAGGTGAACCAATTTTCTCATATTCATCATTGCACATCAAAGTTAGATCACTTCCGGTGTCCAACAGAGCCTTAATTTCTCTGCCCATAATACTCACCGTCTTCGTGAATTTCTTGTGAGAAGTGCATGCTACTGCTCTCACTTCGTTCGTCATTTTGTCCTTTTTACCTTGACACTTCGATGCGATGTGTCCATGTTTTCCACATTGAAAACACTTGGGATCTAGCCCTTTCATAGGACAACACGAGCTCAAGTAATCCGATTGATCACAATTGTAACAGCCTTTGCGATTTCCTGTTTTTCGTTTTTCATCGTACGTCTCACACTTAGTATTGTTCGCACTCCGTACCGTCTTCGCGAGTACGCCATTCTTTTTCTCCTGCCGGCTCAAACTTATCAATGGTTGTTCCCGTAGCATGGTCTTGTCGAACGCCTCAATCAATGCCTCTTTTGTCGTCAAACACTGCATAAGAGCCTGATTACATAATAATCTGTTAGGAATCCCGTCGATTAGATAATCCAGCATGTCGTCATCGTCGATCGGTACACGATTACCAATGATGATCTTGTCGTGCGCATACTCTCGAAACGTCTCACCTCGTTTCCACACGCGTGCCTCAAATTTCTTACGCATGTCGATTTTGTTTTGTTTCGGACGATACATTCATCCTATTTCGTCCATTAATTCGTCAAACGTCATCGCGAGGTGCTCGGCTTTCGAATGAAACCACTCGAACGCTCTTTTTCGCAATTTTATACCGATAAGCGTCTTCGCAGCGTCGGCCGCGAGTCGGTACGTCGTTTTCATAAATCTAACCTGTCTTTCCCATACGCCAAAACTGTCAGGTGTACCATCAAACTCACACACTAGTTCGGCGATCATTTTCAAATTCATGTGCAATGAAAGATTCGACACTGTCTCCGTGGTATTTTGTTCTCCGGTCCTTTGCACTCGTGGTACGTCTTCTACCTCGTGCACTTGTACTTCCGGTGCGTCTTCCTCTTGCACACGCTCACGTCGTCGTAAGATTTCGATTTCACGTCGCGCTATCTCAAGTTCACGTTGCATCAACTCTTTTTCACGCTGCACGAATTCGATCTCACGCTCGCGCCTCAAAAGCTCCAGATTTCGTTCGCGCTCAGCGAGTTCTCTCGCACGTCGTGATTCGTCACTGCGCTCTTGTTGTGCCACAATTTCGACACTATGCCCAACACTGCCTACAGCACCTTCATCATTTTCACCATTGAATTTTTCTATCCACAATCCCTCTGGATCATATTCCATAAGTCGCGCGATAATCTCCGCTTTCGTACCGCCAAACTGTAGTCCACGCACTCGCGCGTTTTCTCGCAATTCGGCGGCCGAAAAATCTCCTATCTGTGGCATGGTATTCACGTAGAACGTTCAGTCTTTTTTTTTTTAATTCTAGGCCGTCTCTTTGCGTGCTTCTGCCCGTTAATCGACGCTCCGTCTGAATGTCGATCGACTTTCGTCTTTCGTCGTAAATTTTGTTGAAGATGCCCCGTCTGAGCACCGTCGTCTATTCAACAAAACTTCGTCTTCTGTCACACACACGAACACGATAACACGATATTTCAATCGACGTCACAACTATTTTTCCCGCGATCCGCGTCTTTCTATCTACGGAATATCCCGGTTGAGCCCCCAAATTGTAGAATAAGGTATTTTTAGAACATTATTAAAGTGACACCAGTGAATCGCGGTAAAATCTTCTTTATTTATTCCTTCGATTACAGAACAAAACTGTTATCTCCTTTTATTTTCGTTTCCATAGTAACGCGAATTCGACTGTCCCTTTATCTTACTCCCTTTATATTCATGTCTCATTTCACACACTACACATTAATTCGGTTTAAATTACAATTAAAATTACCATTTATACGGAGAAATGGAGAAAGAACTTATATGATAAAGTATGACACGCATTAAGCTAATTTTTTGTTAACATCGAGTGTCGCATGAACTTAAAATACGAAATATTTATAATAATTAAAACTAACGGCGTAAAGATATGGCTAAGTGTCTGTATACAAAACCCTAATATTCCGTTTCATGTCTTTATTGCAACGCTGCATTGCCCTCAAGAGAGAATAAATGAGAATGAAGAAGTTTTTTAAACGTAGCTAAACTGTTCTCTGAGATAATTTCCAACGGAAGTGAATGCCAAAAATATTTAGCTGCTGCTAACACGAAATAAATTTGTTACGTCGACGTTCGATGCGTAGGCATATATAAGAAGGTAGGAGTGTGCTGTCTGAAAGGCCTTGCCATAACGGGTGTAAGATCAAATAGTTCGATTAAATAATTAGATATATTGCCACGTAGGATGTTAAATGTTTGAATGCCCATAAAATGAGAGAGAGAGAGAGACTCGCGAACGTTTTTTAGAAGGGGTAAATAATTTGTCACCCCGAGGGTTTCTTTTTTAGATATACAGCCACCGTGGGGTGTTTGTGAAATCTCGCAAACCAAGTGGCATAAATTATGGAAGTATAAGAAAGTGTGTCAAAAATAAAAGTGAACATTGGTGTGTGAGAATAGCTGGCAGGAGTGCAGCAAACTTTACAACTAGTGCGGCAGTAAAATTTATGATATCAATACTAGGACAAATATTTATTTGGTGACTGAGAAGATATCAACATCGACGTACCGACAACGTAGGACATGCAGTTGGTGCATTGCTTCTGGGATCTCACAAGTCGAGTAGCTACGTGCAGAGCCAGTTGTTGGATGAGTGATCCCTTCGCTATACGCGAAAACGTTTGAAGTTGGTTTGGCTATGGCGCGGCCAATGTTGCCAAATAGTCTTTACTTATATGACCCAATGAAATAACATTGCCTGCGCTATGGCGAAAACAACGAAAAATATTCAGAAACCAGCCAGAAACTCGGCACACAAACGCAGTAACATTGAATTACGTTTTCACAAACATTTATTTTCGGAAATGATTTCATTTCTAAATTTAATTCCCGATGTTCAAGTATAGATTGTTTTTATATGGGTGTCAAGCTAAGTTTCGCATAAGATCCCGTGCTTTTGTAATGTTAAAAAAAAATCTTTAATTTATGTCCGTACATGATAGCACAGTTTTGTTTGATTGGTAATAATTTGATGAACGTTCACCACCGTACGTTGAGCGTATACGCACAGAGTACTTGTCCGGCTCATAACTTTTTATTAAAATTACTCATTCCAGCAAAAATCAGGGGTCTCTCTCAAAAGTAAAGGGTCATAAATACGCACTTTTTCATTGTTGGCATTGTCTTATTTAATTTTTATTTTTTTATGATTAATCCCGCATAACGGTTTAAATTCTTTTTTTCAAATCATAAAGGGCTATTTAGATAGCTGGCGTCCACGAACGTCAAAATGGAATGAACGGAGGGGGATTATTTTGTATGAAATTTGCGGGAGACTTTGTCCTTAGAGTGCCATATTTCAGGTGTTTACATTTTATTTTTTTTAAAGGATACGAGTAAAGTTTTCGAGTGCGGTTTTTTTCTTGCTTTTATTCATGATATACAGAACGTTAAAAATTTAAAAAAAAAACCAAAATGGCGGCCGTTGCAGCTCCGCGAAAACAGGTCCTCAAATCGCGGGAGGTAAACGGCTGACATCACTGCCCCCTCTTTGTTGATCTGAAACACAAATTCAAAGCATATTATCAATCTGTGACCCTTTGGTCATGGAATGACGGATGGGTTTTTCGTTTAGTATAAATTTCGGAAAATGGCGGCAATTTTAAAAAAATCGAATTTTCGCGTTTTTTTTTCGCATAAAAAGACAAATAATAAATGCAAAAATGTATCTATCGAAAAAACGATCCGTCATTCCGTGAAGACATATTTTCTGAGTATGCTCTCCAAATTTCAGGTTGGTATGTTAATTACAGCGGTCAGGAGAATGTCAGCCATTTTTAAAAACGTGTTTTCGAGAAAAACGCGTTTAAAGTTTGTAATGTGTTTACACAAATGTGTTTATAATTACCGCTAATCGGCAATGCCTGGTCCATAGAGACATCCCTCCTCTTCTTCTAGCTGCTCATGTTGAGCCGCTAACATCTCCCGCTGCTTAATCCGGGCCTTTTTTGCTGCGTCGGTCACCTGCCTCTCCGCGCGCTCGATCCTTGCTTTGTCCCGTGAATGGACCCAGCTCTCGGCGAATGTGCCAAACCGGACACCCATGAGATCCATGGCAATTAACAATGATTCCTCACCTTCGTTAAAGATAATCACTGCTAATTCCGTGGCAATATTGACCACATCTGCGCCGGAGTAGTAGGGCTATACCAGTTCTAACCCACTTTTTACCCCCTCCCTCTCACCATGGCTTGACTCACGCATAGGGGGGCGAGGTGTGTGGAAGAGATAGAGAGATGGTCGGAAGGATGGTGAGTGGGGGAGAGAGAGAGAGAGAGAGAGAGAGAGAGAGAGAGAGAGAGAGAGAGAGAGAAGGATAGTGAGCATAGGAGAGAGAGAGAGAGAAAATACTACTTCTCGATAACGTTATCACAATCGCTACGTCGTCAAGACGTCGCCAAACATTCCCATCCGCTTTTCTCGATCCTTCAAATATCTAATCTCCAGCAAATAAACTTTTCCTCGCAGTTCTACGACCTGTCCGCCAATCGTTAGAACTGGACCATATCTTTACATAAAACGTCTTAGAGCATTGAACGTGTTTAATCCTGTCTAGGGTGCAGGTGTGCAAAGTCAACAAGGTGACGCGGGAGGTAACATTGACAAGAAATGGACCTGTGGAAAATGATAAAAACCTCTTATGTATCAAAAAGCCTTAAACCAATTAAATGCTCTAGTTTTCCGCACTACAATATTTTAGCTACTGTATAACTTCATTGTGGGATCGTTTACCAGAGCATTTACAGTATGATAGTGAGATACAATCATATCATGAGTGTGATGATCATTTCAATTCACCGTGGTAGGAAACGCATATTGATGCCGTTGGACCTATACGTCGAGATTGTGAAAAGAGTTTTGAAATGGAAGAATTGGTGAATATATGCAATTCGACGTACGAAGAATCCGCGAAAAATCACGTCAGAGGAGCTATGAATTATATCGTCAACAATATTTAAACAGTACTTCAGTGAATTTACCGATTATTTGTCGGATCGTTTACCAGAATATTATCAATCTGAAGGTGAGATTATATCATATAGACGATGTTACGAACATTGGAATACACCATCGACGAGAGATCACATCGATGGTCCCGTACTCCAACATCGTAACTGCAGAGAGTGTTGCGAGAGCGCTGAACATGTTTAAACTTGTCTCCGATGCAGGTGTGCAAACAAAGCGACGCAGTCATCTCACACACTTACCTTCGAAAAAAGTAAAAATCTATGAATTTTTATCCCTCTTATTCACCCGCACCTCTAGAAAACTGCGTATATAAGGGCAAACCATTTTAGGGCAGATCCAGATTTCGTCGAGACGACGTGCAACTTACATTTCGAGTCAATTCGCCTTGAATTTCATCGCATCATGTCCCTTACTGCTGATATTGCTACAGAGCAATTGTTACGTATGCAAGCGACTCTACTACGAAAATTGGAGCAATTTTTGGTGTGGGAATACCAATGTGACACGCTCATCGAATCATTGGAGGAACAAGTTTGATCCAAGCGGTCACGACTTGCCATCGGATATCACCACTCAGTCAGTTCGCAAATCTTACGTCTCGAATGTTTGAAGCAGATAACACGCCAACGCTTCATACATACAGGCGAAGGATTGAGTGATCATGAGTTGATGTGGCGAGAAATTGACACGGCATTTCAAAATCGCTTGTCAACGGGTGCCGTAATCAATCGTGATTACATCGATCCACGGAAGTTCCTGCTAGATTCGTATGAACTAGTCGCGAAACAAGTGGCTGGATATATCGAAAAATTTAACAGCATCAAAGTGAACACCGCGTTCAATGGTGAGTTCACCGTGGGAGATAAGCGTGCGAATAAAAGTATCAACACGGGAAATGTTGAACTTTTCGCAACATCGGACCTGAGTGAGTGGTATCGAAAGCGCGTCGTGGAGCCAACACTAAAATCGCTCGACGAGTTCCAGGATAGTGACAGCGGCTGGACATTAGCAGCAATATCGAATTTAACTGTGAATATAAACAAGTATAATGCAATGCGTGCGGGATGTCGCATTTCATTGACGAAACGCGTACAGTTAAAGAGAGCAGTGGTAAATGTGAAATCGAAGAATAATGCGTGCTTTGGATGGGCAATGGTTGCTGCCCTCCATCCAGCAGCAAAACACAGTGACCGCACATCTTCCTATCCGCATTATTCGATGATATTCAATCTCCAAGGTATCAACTTTCCCATGACGTTGGACCAAATCGGGAAGTTTGAAAAGTTGAACAATCTTTCAGTCAACGTATACACTGAGAAGAAAGACACCATTTTACCGATTCGCGTTAGCAAAGAGAAAAAAGAGACACATGTGAAGTTACTATAAATTGAAGATGTGGTGGGATGCGGAATTGGACACTTTGCGTGGATTAAGAATTTATCTCGCCTAGTGAACTCGCAACTTAACATCGATGGACATAAAAAATTCATCTGCGATCGGTAAGTATATTTATATTCATGTGCTGTAATTTTATACTTCACAATGTATAATAAATTTTTAAGTAATGTTGAAAAATGAGCAATTTTAATAAAACTTATGGGCCGGACAAGTACTCTGTGCGTATACGCTCAACGTACGGTGGTGAACGTTCATCAAATTATTACCAATCAAACAAAACTGTGTTATCATGTACAGACATAAATTAATGTTTTTTCTTTAACATTACAAAAGTACGTGATCTTAGGCGAAACTTCCTGTTCCTGCTTGTTTTTCGTTATTTTAGCCACGGCGCAGGCAATGTTGTTTCATTAGGTCATGTAAGTAAATACTATTTGGCAGCATTGGTCACGCCATAGCCAAAACAAAAGTAGCTACTCGACTTAGGAGATCCCAGAAGCAATGCACTAACTGCATGCCCTACGTTGCCGGTACGTCCATATTGATATCTTCTCAGTCATCAAAGAAATACTTGTCCTAGTACTGATATCATAAATTTTACTGCTGCACGTAACTTAGATGTCGATCTTTCTTCATTTTTTTCTAGACTATTGATACTTCTTACACACCAATTATAAGTGGTGTTTTTCTCATCTCGATAATTCTGATTTTTTAATGTTTTGATTCTTGTTTTGTTCTGTGGAAATAAATTCAAAGTAACAATTATTGTGAAGTCTGGTTTTTTGGCCGGTTATTTCGTGATCTATATATGGTTGGTTTCCCTCCGGAATATGAATAAAATTAGTAAACATTAAAAAAAAAAATTTAAGTGGGGTTTTGGACTTTTTGTGATATCACAGGGAAACGAGGGACCACCAATGTACTTGTCCAAGTTTTTTTCCGCGGGAGGGGATTTTTGCTATTTGATATCACTTCTTCTTTCTATAGTATTTTCATATATTTCGCTTTATATAAACTCCAATAGAGCCTGTATATAACATAAAAACTTACAACGTGTCTACATCATTACATCATCGACTTATTTCAATGTCAGGAATCAGTATTGCTCACACTACTAATTCGACATAAAAGAATGAGACAGATTTTCTACCATAAATTCCTTGTTATTGAGGTTGTTTAAATATAGGAGCGTTTCGTTCCAGTGATAAGAAAAAAAGTTATGTTTTTAAAAGAGTTAACTATAGACTCGAAGTATTTTCGAGATGTTAGTAATTCGTTGATAGGTTATTATTTGATTATAGCTTGGCAGGAAGGTGTTATAGAAGAGACCTCAAATACCAATTTTTCCCCAAGGCAAAAATTCAGAAAATTAAATACTTTATCATTAGCTTTCGAGTTGTGTATTAGAATAAGGCATTGAGGGGCGAAAAGGCAGCGAGGATATTAGCAATTTCGATCTAAGCTATAAATAGATAATTATATTTAACTTTACTGTCAGGAGCCTCAGAATAATTATTCTTTCAAAGATGAAATGACGGAAGAATATGATGCTTCATCCTTGACTTACAAATTATTTTATAAAGCATAGAAAAAAATTAGATTGAAAAAAAATTCGGCCGAAGTACTTGACGAATGTTTTTTCACTTAATTTACATAATGTATCGGTCATGGTGACAACCTCGCCAAGTACTTCGGCCGAAATTATTTTTCATCTAATTTTTTTTCGTTTGCAATCTTTTTTTGCTTCGGACCCTTATTGATACAGAGTTTTTATTTTCATTCTGGTTGGTAAAACAATTGCTTTTTCGGACTTGATTCTTTTCTCTATCAACATTCAACATTATTTGAAGATTTTTTCATACGATAAAGCCTCCCGTACTGGGCACATATATTTTGGTATGGCTCAATTTATTTTATAACTTTTTGCGAAACCCAACCTTAGCTTTTCGCGAGGATTAACTCATTTTGTTTTGTGTGAATTGAATTTATTTGATACATTTTTTGAGAGTGGTCACTTTTCTTACTTTTTGATAGGGTTCGATTTTCTCAGGCATTTTTGCGAGAACAGGTTTTTGCAGTGTATGTATATTCGTGGAAAAATATGGGAACGGCGGTCAATAAATGTACTTGTCCAGTTTTCTTCCGCGAGGGGGATTTTTATGCGTGATATGATTCGTTTTTTCTCTTTCTTTTCAAACATCTCGCTTTATATAGATTAGAAAAAGGTTATATTGGGAAATTATCGCTTTTTCATTTCCAAACCCTGACCCCTTCTACTTCGAGTCAAGTTTTTTCCCCATGAAATAAAGGGACACGTGTTTTGGAATTTTCAATTTGGCATTTTTTTTATTCTCGAGCCAGTCAAATTTTTTTGACATTTCGATATACCCTTCTGGAATCAGGCTAAAATAAGTCGGGAACTGGGAGTCTGATACAAAAATTTACAAAGCTTTTGAGGGCAAGATTAGAGCAGTCAGAACTTTTCCATAGAATTTGTAGCTACTTGAATTTGTGTTTATCAAATAAACATATTAAATAGCAGTATCTCCTTGTTATATTTGTAGATTTGTGGTAAAAAATATTACGCTTATTGCAGCTTGTTGATAAAAATGAAGATTTTTTTCGAAATTTTTCATTTTTGATTCATGATAATATAAAAAACCAGTTTCACGTATGTTTACAGAAAACATATCGAATCTATTGTGAAAAAAGTTCACGCATTTTTTCATTCTTACTTTTATTAACAAGGTGGAATCATGATTATTTTTCAATACCATTGAAGAAGTTACTATCATGAAAATAAAAAGTTACAACTATTTCAATATTATCATTGAACATAGAAAAGTTCAAATAGTATGTTATGGAAACTCCAAAACAATATATTGAACAAAGCGGACAAACTCAGACTAGGATCTTACCCAAGAGAATGCAGTGAATTTAGTTGTATTAGTCACATTAGCTTTGAGCAAATTTTGATACCATCAAAACCAGAGCGACCGTAGAGGAAAACTTTTGGAATAAAACTTTTTCAATTTATAATACCATAATCAGAGCTAAAAAGTGGAAATATTTACCACACATGTCTCCTCTTCACGAAATGTTCAAAGTTTGTAGATATCGGCTACATTCCAATGATACAAATTTTGATACTATCAGAAGAAGAGCACCCGAAAACTTTCTGAAACAACTTTTTAAATTTATTATGCCACAACTAAAGTGGAAAAGTTAAAAAACATAGTGCACTTTAGGCCCAACAAAGTTCAGAAAATTTGGATGCATCTATTGCGTTCCGAGGACAGAAATTTTAATAATCCCATCCAAAAATGAGCAGCCAAAGACTTTTTGTAATAAATTTTTCCATTCATAATGCCACAATCAGAGACAGAAAGCGGAAATATTTGGCGCACATGTCGTTTCACAAAATGTTGAAAGTTTGTAGGTATCGGCTACACTCCCATGAAACAAATTTTGATACTGATAGAAAAAAAGGACCCGTAGGCTTTTTGAAACCACTTTTTGAATTTATTATGCCACAACCAATATAATATATTAACATGATATTTGTCAATACCATTGAAGAAGTCAATACCATGAGAATTAGAGGTGACAGTTATTCTCATATTCTAATGGAATTTCAAAAAGATCAAATAGTATATTATGGGTACCTCGAAACAATATATTGAACGAAGTAAATAAATTCAAACCAGGATCCTGCCCAAGAAAATGGAGTGAGTTATTCAGAGAATGGAATGAGGATAGTTGTATCAGTTGCATTAGCTTCACGCAAATATCGATGCCATCAGAACCAGAGCGACCATAGAAGGAATTTTTTAAAATAAAAATGTTTCAATTTATGATGCCAAATCGGAGCCCAACATGGAAAATACTTAGCACACATGTCGCTTCACAAAACTTTCAAAGTTTGTAGGCATCCGCTGCATGCCAATGATACATATTTTGATATTATCAGAAAAAAGAGCACCCAAAGACTTTCTGAAACAAATTTTTTTGATTTATTTTGCCAAAATTAATGCGGAAGAGTGAAAAAATATGACGCCCATTTAGTCCAACAAAATTGAAAAATTTTGGATATATCCGTTGCGTTCTGAAGCCAGAAAATTTTACCCCATCCAAAAATGTGCATCCGATATACTTTTTGTAACAATTTTTTAAATTCATAATACCACAATCAAAGATGAGAAGTGGAAATACTTAGCACACATGTCGCTTCACAAAATTTTCAAAGTGTGCAGGTATCCGCTGTAGTCCAATTATCAACTAAATTTTACAATCCATATGCCACAGTCAGAGCCGAAAAGTGAAAATACTTGGCACACATGCCGCTTCACAGAAATTTTAAAATTTGCAGGTATACGTTGCATTCCTATGATACAAATTTTGATACTATCCGAAAAAGAGCACCTGAAGACTTCATGAAACAACTTTTTGAAATTTATTATGACACACCTAATGAAGAAAAGTGAAAGAACATAGCGCACATTGGGTCTAAAAAAATTCAGAAATTTTCGATGTTTCCATGGCGATTCGCAGACAAAAAGTTTGATCGCATCAATAAATGAGCAGCCGAAGACTTTATGTAATGAATTTTTCAATTAATAATGCCGCAATCACAGACAAAAAGTGGAAATACTCAGCATATATGTCACTTCATAAAGTTGTCAAACTTTTTCGGTGCCCGCTGCATCTCAATGATACAAATTTTGATACCATCAGAAAACGATTACCCGAAGACTTTTTGAAACAACTTTTTGAATTTATTATGCCACAACCGAAGCAGAAAATAACTTAGCATACACTGGGCCATAAACTGTCTTAAAGTTCGGATGTACCCTTTGCGTCACAATGACAGACTTATCCCATCCATAAATGGGCAAGAAATTACTTTTTGTAACAAATTTTTCAATTCATGTTGCCGCAGTCAAAGCAAAGAAGTATAAATACACAGCACACATATTGTCCAATAAAATGATGAAACTTGGTATGGATCCTTGATCTTGGTATATGCATACCAATGAGATAAAAAAAGGGATCGAAAGACACAACCAAACTGAATAAAGAAAAATATGATAACTTATTAAAATAATGATGTCACAATAAATCTAAATAGCACACATTCATTTGATTAAAGTTTTCGGTTGCTTATTTGAATTCATCAACATATATACAATATTTGCGTGTTCTTGCCTTATTAAGAAATAAAATTTCTGATTAAAAAGAAAATTCGAAGTTATAGGTTAACGAACTTATTTTTCTCGCAGTTGTGTAATCAAAACATTTATAAATATTTTTGACACACGTATAATTTTAACGTATAAATTCAATGCGTAACACTTTTTTCCACTGAACATCGAAATAACTTTAATATACACAAATTCGCATTCGCCGTTTGTCAACACACAGACATCTAAAGTTTTTGACTCTTCTATATATATCACTGAACCTCAAAAAATTGTTTTTCCGAAATTTACATTTAAAACAAGGATTGCAACAAAATTGTGACAAATAGCGGAAAGTCAAAGTGTTTATACAAGGAGACATTGCCCAACACTATACCTTATATATTAACAAACACTCGCGAACCGATTGCCATAGGAGTAAACAACCCGCACTGTTTTCACAAAACTCACATAACATAAATATTTTAAATCGAATTCACACATCTTGCACTGTTTCCTGGACATTTTATTATTTAGACAGACGATGAACGAATTTAGACAATCGATGAACAAATGATGATTTAGTCGATGTGAACGATGTGACAGAAGACCGATGATCGTAAACAGACGTGTGAACGATGAGACAAGGGGTACGTTCGGCTTGCACGCTTTCAGCGCTCAAAGGGTGCGTTCGACTTGCACGCTGTACCGTACTTCGGTATTACTATATCCAAATATATACGTTCAAACTTTTCGTCCGATCGGTACAGAGGAAAGACGAGTCACTCGTGATATCACTGAATCTCAAAATAATTGTTTTTCCGAAATTTACACTCATGATCCACACGTCCTGCACTCAACACTTTCAACACTACGTTAAAACATTATTACCGGTATTTCGAATCACTGACAAATTTTCTTTCCCGATTTTACGACGAATGCCCGTCATTATTAATGGTTATTGCCTATATAACCAAGCTCTACGCATACGCCCCGCACTGTTTTTTATTTTTTATTTTTTCTAAACTCCGTTCAAACTTTGCAGACGAAGACGATGGGTACGTTCGGCTTGCACGCTTTCAGCGCTCAAAGTGCGTTCGACTTCGCACCGTAAACGCTCACGAGCGTTGAGACGGTTGCGTTTACCGCCATGTTCGCCCAAGTCGAACGCACACAAACGCTTTTAACGCTTCAAACGCTTTGAACGCTGTGAGCGTGCAAGCCGAACGTACCCGATGTAAATAAGAAAAGGATCAAAGTCATGACCAATCAGGAATTTTCTCACCGGGGATTGGTCGAGACAGGTATATTCTCACCGGCAATTGGTTATGATGGGCATCAAAAGCCTTTTGTTGGTAGCGCTCGAAGACGCGTATACAGACACGCCAATTTCTTGAATGTGTTAGAATCAAGCATAATCCTAAACCTATGCAAAGTTTTTTCTCAGCAATTACGCAACCAATCGTGCTGCTTTTAGGCTCAATCGAAAGAGCATCGCTGAATTAGTCAAAAGTTCGCTTTTCAAGTCGTCAAACGACTCCTAGGCTCTACAATTAGCGGAAACGTCATAAAATTTTTACCCCCACCACCGCGAATCGTCTTGTTTCGAGATAATATAGTCTCGGCGAGCCTCGAGACAGCAGACGACAGAGCTGTCAATGTACTTGTCCCGAGACTCTACCGAGTCTCTTGATATCTACAAGATCAGCTTGCCACGTCTCATCCAGACCGCGTATATCCACATGTCGACGTGGATAGTTTCGCCGAGCTGGCTTATGCAACTCCTCCACCACAGCACGCTTTTTTCCACTCATTCTTTTTCCCCCACAACGCTTTTCATCATAGATAGAAGATAGCCATCTGAAGGTTTTTTCCGCTTCACATCGGTGGGGATATCTAGTAAAAGTCTGATATCACTACGAAGATCCGTGATCTCAACTTTCAACCCTTTTATTTCTTCACGAAGCTCGACGAGTTTAGCTTTCATACGGTTTTCAACACCAGTTACATTCGATTCACACCTTTCATTCGTTGACTGTGTTATTGTACGAGAGAGAGAATTAACATTACTCGCTAACACACTGAGAGTTACAACATCCCTTGGAAATTTCGGTTCACCAACATTACCCAGTCGTTTTTGTTCCAAATTATAATGACCATCTGCTGTAGTCTTAAATCCAATACCTGGTTTACCCGGGGGACCTACAGCACCACCGCCACCACTTCTATTCAACTGTCGTCCAAACACATCGATAGTCATGTTCAGAATGCATGAAAATCCTGACTCGCATGTGTTAATAAATGATTCCAGCTTCACGCAATTCCTCAATAATTGATATAATCTCATTCGAATGTGATGAGTTTCCAGCAGCTTGTGATGCAAGCAGTAAGCGAAGACGGTCCACTAGTTCATTCGGATCATCCCAATAAACATAGTCGAAAGAGGTATTTTGTCGTGCCACCTTATACTTGGGCATACCCCCGCCTTTACGCTCGCCATTTTGCCTCAGTATTTCCGATATATAATTTTTTAATTTATGGCTAGTATCTCGTCGTATTGCACCATCATGTCGATAATATTTTCTATGAGCATTCGTAGCAATGACAATTTTCCCATAAGTCTCCAAATCGTTCGGTGTAAAATATTCAAACTTGGGCGCTTTTTTAAACAACAACTCAACCAAGCCAACAGTTTTCGGGTACTTTTTATCCCTCACATTAATGTGATCAGGTTTGAATTCTATGAGTGAATCGCCGATCACTAATTTATTGCCGGTGAGGTTTCGCACTCCATATGAGACGTCGAGGGTGGTTTTTTTTATTGCTACGCAGCAGTCCCAGATATTCATGTATTAATTCATCAACATCTTTAATTGATTTTTCATCATCATTATCAGGCGACAACCAATCATCCTCAACATCGCCCTCATGTTGAATTGTTTTATCCAAAGAAACGTTCTGAAGCGTTTCTTCAATATCTTGATGGTCCTCCTCCTCCTCTTCCTCCTTCTCCTCCTCCTTCTTGATATTCACCTTTTCATCCTTAATTGCATGCTTCACATTTTTGTTATATGAAACTAGCTCCTCTAACGGTCCAACGATCGGTTTAAACCACGGTCTTATATACAGGTCTTGCAACTCGGTAGAATTTCAATAGAAGGCAGTAACTCCACTGTTGAAGCCGAATCCAGGTGGCGCAGCGATAGAGGGATATATAAACATAACCTATATTTGTTAAATCCTCTCGCATGTGACGTGTGACAATTTGTGAGTGCAGTATTATTATTTCCGTGCATGAATTAAAGTGGTGATTTTTTTTTCGAATTATGACGAAGCCTTGTGTTGTGCCGCGCTGTAAAACGGGTTACAACAATCTGAAAATTAAACGATCGGTTTTTAGTGCCATCGAATAGTGAGCGACTCAAAAAGTGGCAAATCAACTAACTTAAAATATATTGGCTATGGATTTGTTAGTTGATACACATCCTTCTTTCTTTAAACAAACTAAATTCATAGAAATTATATGTATAAACAAAAATTTTGGCTTCAAGTTCAATGCTCGCGTGAGTCGTATGCGCGACTGTTGTCATCTTTGTCGCACCGAATATCCCTCGAGCGCAACGACGCCAGCGGCTTAACGCGTTAAGAGGACCACGTGAAAATCTACAGTTGCAAGACCTGTATACAAGACCGTGGTTTAAACACATCTTGCATTTTCTGCTGTGCAGTATCACGACGCCTTTTTAACATTCGATGTTTTCGTCTAATCGCATCACTTGCCTTGGCAAGTTGACACAATATGTCCTTTTCCTTTAAAAGATCTTTGCTTTTCATGTTGACACCGGCAAGTCAGACCTGAGACTGTCTCTTTTCCAACGATGTGTAATCATTTATCGTCGATGGTTAGAAAAGAATCAAATCCTCTCCTATATCTACCCTCATTAATTTCACTGTCCTTGTCAATAGTAATAAATCCATACTTGTCGGACTTCCAACACTTTACACACATATTTTTGAAGCATGTATAAGACATATCGGTATTCACATGGTCGTTGTATACGTGTTTAAGATTCATATCGTCCTGTTTAAATAGCACCACGAAATTTGCATTATCTCTTACAAGATGTTTCGGGATGCGGGTATATGTTTGACAAAGATAAAAACTGTCGACGATCTCGTGTCTTCCCATGGAAAAAAATGCTCTCACATTATCCTGTTTTTCACAAGCTATATCGTCAAAGATAAATATCGAGTTTGGCCGGGCGTCACTCGGTGATACAACTTGTTTATGCTCGTTGAATGGATAATATTCGACGCCATGGATAGGTTGAAGCAACTGTTCCAATAATCGATATTTTGGCTGCTTCAACGATTTGGAATATAGATAAATGTTCTCAAATTTCAAGCCATTTGGATGTATGAGGAGTGTGAGTAATGCATTAGTTTTCCCATAATTTGACGGACCACAAAACACAGCACGAATGCTATCAGGTAGTATATTACCATGACGCTTTTGCTTCCTTCCCCACCGCCATCTTCTACAAATTTGTCGAAATTTATTACGGAGAGTTGACCGCCCGAAACTTGTTTCTTGGACACTATCTCGCATACGACTAATCGAAAAACCCTATAAATACATTATTATAATGTGCGGAATGATCAGTCGAGAATTAGCTGGCTCACGGTGATGATCGTGCATGATAAACCGGGTAAAGGTTTAATCAACAGTCTAATCAACAATCTTCCTGTCAAACTACATCTGCCGGGCTATCAGTATTGTGGACCTGGCACAAAGTTGGCTAAGCGTATTGCTCGTGGTGATCCTGGTATAAATCCATTGGACGCTGCGTGCAAAGTGCATGATATTGCATATTCGAAAAATCGTGATAATCTCGAAGCGAGACATTTGGCGGATAAAGTGTTGGCTGAACAAGCCTGGCAACGTGTAACATCAAAAGACGCAAGTCTTGGTGAGAGAGCAAGTGCTTGGGCCGTGACAAACATTATGAAGGCGAACACAAAATTTGGTATGGGCATGAAGCCGCTGAAGAGGAAACAGCAAAAAAGTGTTTGCTTGAAAAAAGTCATTAGCGCTGCACGGAAAGCAATGATTCGTAGTAATGACCCTCGTAAAGTCATCATGTCAGCATTAGAAGGTGCCCGTGCGAGTGTAAAAGGTGTTAAAGTACGTACGTCCCGGGTTTTACCGGTTCCCCGGAAAATTGGTGGTTTATTGCCCTTTCTCATACCCATCTTTGCCGGCCTCAGCGCTGCTGGTGCATTGTCTGGTGGGGCTGCTGCAATAGCCAATGCTGTAAATGCTGCTCAAGCGGCCAAAAAGGAATTGGATGAAAATAAGCGACATAACCAAACAATTGAGGCCATTGCTTTGGGTAAAAGTTTACACTTGAAACCGTACAAGCAGGGTCTGGGCCTTCATATCAGGCCAAAAAACGTATAATCACGCTACCACATCGACCTCTCACCGACCGCGATCTGCTGAAATACGTGAAAATCATGAAAATTCAACATTTTCGAGAGGTTTATATGCGTGATACATTACCCGCGAATGGACCGCTCAAACATGAATCAGCAATTGTGAATTTGGATGAAAATGTGGGCCCTGGCATACACTGGGTTGCATACAAAAAGACTGGAGGGAAAATCTTCTACTTTGACAGTTTTGGCAATCTTTTGCCCCCATCGGAACTCACAAAATATTTTGGTGTTGGTAGCGTGAATTATAATTATAAAAGGTATCAGGAATATGATACAATTGAATGTGGACACTTGTGTCTCAAGTTTCTCTCCGGACAGTTAAATCGACGAGATAAATACACGCTATATAAACGTGAATTGTAGAGCCGGGAGTTTAGTTGATAATTCGACAGCATCATGAATGACAGCTTCACATTGACCATCTCCGGATCATCCTCCGTTCTCGAGGCACAATACTTTTCGCCCATTGAGGTATCTCCACATAAGAATTATAGTCTCGGACTCGTTGAGCTGCTGACATTCAATTCCATTCCCAATATCGACATTAGATGCAATAAGTTTTACGCTGGAACGCATGTGGCGACTATACCGACGGGGAGTTATGAAATAGAGGATATTGAAAAGCATTTACAAGCCGAATTATCACCCAAAAATGTGAAAATTCAGCTTAAACCAAATACTAATACACTACGCAGTGAAATCGAGTGCAATGTCCCTCTCCTCTTCACACCTACTAATTCAATCGGACCTCTGTTGGGTTTTGCACCAGTCAGGTTGGAAGCCAATAAAAGACATGAATCTGATCTGCCGGTATCCATTCTTAAAGTGAACGCCTTACGTGTTGAGTGTAACATAACCACTGGTGCATACACTAACGGACAAAAAGCTCACATAATTCACGAATTTTTCCCATCTGCACCGCCTGGCTATAAAATTATTGAAGTACCCTCAAACGTCATTTATCTACCAATCACAAGTCGGATAATCGATAACACAGCTTCGTATTGTGGATCAGGACGGGGATTTGGTGAATTTCCGCGGTGAAGTAATCACCATACGACTGCATATAAAATCCCAATGGGCATAGTTTACAATAGAGTATCTAATATTAATAAGCCATCATGGGATCGCGAAATCAGTCGCCGATCAACGCTCAAAGCGCTAACATCTCAAAACCTGCTACTCTTGAAGAATTTGGGTCTTAGAGTTCATGGAGTGCACGTGTGAGGAATTATTTATTTTGTGCATTATGCATCTGTTGTGTGAAATGGAGGAGGAAATCATAAACATTCAGACACCCATTATCTTTGATGAATCCATCATACATTATGAGGTCCATGCTCATCAACCATACGCATCGTCAACCTGCAACAACAGTGATGAAATACGTATTTCAATCCAGCATCAAGATTTATCAATCCTACCGAGCAAAAGTTCCCTCCACATTTGTGGAAAACTGACGAAGAATGATGGTACGCCAACAGGTGCAACAAGTCTCGTTAACAATGCTATATGTCATTTATTTGAAGAAGTGCGCTATGAACTTAATGCCATAGAAATTGATCGTAGTAAAAATGTGGGTGTTACAAGCCTTATCAAGGGATATACATCTCTCACACCGGCTAAGAGTACAATGCTTGAAAGTACTGGCTGGCTCGATGTTGAAGAAACAAAACAAATCGTTGATGTAGCGGGTAACTTTGATATCTGCATACCACTGACAAGGAAAGGTACTTTGGTGTCCCCCTCCGATTTTGATAATTTTTATATATGTTATAGTCCATCGAAAATTAAGAGACACGTAATTTTTTTTATCGGCTTAAAGTTATTTTTAAGGGGTGAAATCGACCCCCAACGTTGAGCATGTTTTGCATCTGGTAGAGTGTTTCATATAGAAGCACTTAACCGATCGTAACGAAACCAATTGCAAAACGTTTTTCACGTCAAATAACCTGTATATAATGTTCAACTTCTTATGCACCCCTATTACATGGGGATGATTCACCCCCGAATATCCAGAATTCTTTTGTATAAAAAAAACTTGCAATCCGATTTCAATAAAACAAACGCCATTTTGCAGAGCAAAAAAAATAAAATTGACGTATTTTTGGGTTTTTCTCAGATTAAAAAAATTAAGGGGGTAAAACACCCTTAAAATGTCAAATTTCATTTTGAGCACTGTCCCCTTCCGATTTCAATATTTTTTTTATAAAATGTAGCTTATCGAAAAATAAGACCACCTATTATTTTTATTGGCTCAAAATTATTTTTAAGGCGTGAAATCAACCCCCAAAGTTGGGCATGTTTTGCATCTGGTAGAGTGTTTCATATAGAAGCACTCAACCGATCGTAACGAAACCAATTGCAAAACGTTTTTCACGTCAAATAACCTGTATATAATGTTCAACTTCTTATGCACCCTTACTTACTGCAGGGGGCTGAACCACCCCCTGACATTCATAATTTTTTGTATAAAAGAAAAATTGTCATTCGATTTCAATGGAAAAACCAACATTTTGAAAAGCAAAAAAAAATTATAGTGAATGTGTCTAGATTTTTCGAATAAAAAAAATTAAGGGGGTAAAACACCCCTAAAATCTCAAATGTCATTTTGCGCACTTAAATGATAAAATTCAATTCAATTGGTCTCATTATCATTGCGTATCGACTTATATGCTAAATAATATTTATTTCGCATGTACATCCGCTGCCCTTCTGACATGCTTCACGTTTATAAAGAAGTGTTGGTATCCGTTCTATTTATATAAGTTTCTATTTTGAACGATTTACGAAAATAAAAAAAAAACTCAAATATCAAAAGAGTCGCATCAGCAATTCACCGCCCAGAATGTAAACAAAGCTGGCTCATGCCTTGCCATATTCTTATTCATATCAAGAACCGCTATAGTGGCTCGACCCCAAGTATTCTTGAAAAAGCCAGTTCGCTCAGGCTAATGTTTGAGGTATATCCGAAAACCAAATAAAAATGCTGTTTTCGTGGTGATGTCAGATCAAACCGCCCACTCAAGATGAAAAAGGTAAAACTGACTTTATATTATTCCAGAAGTTAAGTTGCTGTTCGACTGTTGATCAGTCATTATCGTGTCCGCTATCGTGAATACCGTATTGTTATTAACATGTCCATCAATCCAATGAACGTAATAAGACTGTTGTTTCTTACATTCGAGGTAATGAACATTCCTGACAGTCCTGTTAACAATAATGAAGTGGAATTGAAAGAGAGTTTCGCGGAAATTCTGAAGGCCTCTATGGCAGAGTTCAATCAGTTAGAAATCGTCGAAGATACGACATTAGATTTTCAAGAACCGTTTAGAGATGTCATAGTAGAACCTGTCGAAGATAATGACATCGAATGGGGTCTTGGAGAATCTCCATTAAGCCCTGAAACGTGTACTGACGATGAAGAAGATTTGAGCTACGACTACAAACAAAGAGCTGTTGAGTACTGGAGAAGTGCAAAAACGAAACAAAATAGGAAAATAGAAACAGTCCAAAACCGATTTAAACTCGTTAAATCTGTGCGCCAATTAAGGCGCTGGGCTCAACAAATTAATAAAGGCGGAACTTACAAGGAAAAATTGTCGCGCATTTCTGAATATACAATCGATAATTTAAAAAGCGCCATAGAAGCAGGTCTCATTGTACACGATATCGATCTTCGGAGATGGGCATTACAAGCCCAAAAATTGATTGGGCATGAGAATTTGCGTTTCAGGGCTTCGCCAACATGGATAAAAAAGTTTAAAAAAGTTCATCGAATAACAAGTAGAAAAATAAATAAATTCGTGACAAGAAAGACTCTCGAATCAAAGGACATATTACAAAACGATGCTAATAAATTTGTCTCCGCAGTTCAATTGAAAATTGAGGAATATGGCTTGGAAAATATTTATAATTCTGATCAAAGTGGTTTCCAATTAGAAGTCCATTCAGGGCGAACGTTAACAGAAGAAGGTACAAAACAAGTAGAATGCCTTGTACAATCCGTTTCAGCGACAACCCATAGCTACACCATCCAGCCGACAATATCAGCAGCAGGAAAATTGTTGTCACCTCTTCTGATAATTTTAAAAGAGCCATCCGGGCGGTTGGGGCCAATCGTAGAACGAACCATTTTTCGACCTCCCAATGTTTTTATAAGTGTTTCAAAATCTGGCAAGGCTACATCAGGTACGTTGGTATGTAATATTCAAATATAAAAAATAGATGTGCTATTAATTTTTACATATTGATTTATAGAACATTTCAAAGTATGGCTTCAAGAAGTGTTCTTCCCAAATGTCGGTGAGAAAAGTGTGCTTTTAATAGACTCATGGAGTGGACATTGCCCTAGTGTTGTCACGGAAGTTACACCACATAACAAAGAAATTGTTACAATGATCATACCGAAAGGAACAACAGGGAATATCCAGCCACTTGATGTCTTCGGATTTAGAATTTGGAAAAATTATGTCAGACATTTTTCAGACAGTGTCATGTTATTTGATTATGATTTAAGTCTACATTTACGAAATAATATAATCAAGCTGCAATCTCTAGTACATAATCAATTATCATCTCCGAGGTACGAAAATTTATTTCGATATGCCTGGTTCAAAAGTGGGTACATAGAAGAACGACCTGAGCATTTCGAAAATCCCGTTGAATTCGCTTTTGGTATGTCATCTCAAACACAATGTGAAATTGAAGGCTGCACAAATGTGGCTGTAGTAAGATGTTCATGGTGTAAAAAGTCACTTTGTTTCAAACATTTCTTCGAAGAACATCATTACTGTTCAAAATATAATCATTAAGTTCAGGAATGATAATTGAAACGAAAATTTGAATTGGAATCTATTTTTACTACATGAAAGATTTTAGCGCCTATGTATAACCTATATATATATATTTGTGTACAGACCATGTGTATACAAAAATAAAAAATCGTGAAGCTCACGACCACCGAAGATGTAGGAGTACTCAATTTTTCATATAATTAAAAAGCCGATGTACATGCGAAATAAATATTATTTAGCATATAAGTCGATACGCAATGATAATGAGACCAATTGAATTGAATTTTATCATTTAAGTGCGTAAAATGAAATTTGAGATTTTAGGGGTGTTTTACCCGCTTAATTTTTTTTATTGGAAAAATCTAGACACATTCACTATAATTTTTTTTTGCTTTTCAAAATGTTGGTTTTTCCATTGAAATCGAATGACAATTTTTCTTTTATACAAAAAATTATGAATGTCAGGGGGTGGTTCACCCCCCTGCAGTAAGTAAGGGTGCATAAGAAGTTGAACATTATATACAGGTTATTTGACGTGAAAAACGTTTTGCAATTGGTTTCGTTACGATCGGTTGAGTGCTTCTATATGAAACACTCTACCAGATGCAAAACATGCCCAACTTTGGGGGTTGATTTCACGCCTTAAAAATAATTTTGAGCCAATAAAAATAATAGGTGGTCTTATTTTTCGATAAGCTACATTTTATAAAAAAAATATTGAAATCGGAAGGGGACAGTGCTCAAAATGAAATTTGACATTTTAAGGGTGTTTTACCCCCTTAATTTTTTTAATCTGAGAAAAACCCAAAAATACGTCAATTTTATTTTTTTTGCTCTGCAAAATGGCGTTTGTTTTATTGAAATCGGATTGCAAGTTTTTTTTATACAAAAGAATTCTGGATATTCGGGGGTGAATCATCCCCATGTAATAGGGGTGCATAAGAAGTTGAACATTATATACAGGTTATTTGACGTGAAAAACGTTTTGCAATTGGTTTCGTTACGATCGGTTAAGTGCTTCTATATGAAACACTCTACCAGATGCAAAACATGCTCAACTTTGGGGGTCGATTTCACCCCTTAAAAATAACTTTAAGCCGATAAAAAAAATTACGTGTCTCTTAATTTTCGATGGACTATAACATATATAAAAATTATCAAAATCGGAGGGGGACACCAAAGTACCTTTCCTTGTGAGTATGCTGTTGGACTTTGCCGAAGATTATCGAAAAATGGTTGGGAACGCAAAGCATGAATTAATTTTGACCAGATCACGCACCGATGACAATGCAATAATACAAACAGCTGCTGAAGATTATAAGCTCCGATTGCTGAAAATAGAATGGCTCGTACCATATGTAACGGTGGCGGATCAACGGAAAATTCAGCTTTTGAAGTTTATCGCCAAAGACACACCAATTTCCATGAGTTTTCGTACGTGGGAATGATATGAATTCCCATTGCTGCCTGCCACTTCTAAACATGTGTGGTCCGTCAAGACTTCAACACAGCTGGAAAAGCCACGATATGTAATTCTTGCGTTTCAAACGGGACAAAGAAATGATAAGGCAAAAAATGCGAGTCGTTTTGATCACTGCAATGTAACCGATGTGAAACTCTACTTGAATTCACAATGTTATCCATATGGTAACATGAATTTGAATATACAGCAAAATCAGTATGCACTGCTCTATGATATGTATACAAATTTCCAATCCATGTATTACAATAAGGAGACTGAGCCATGGTTGAACAAAACGGAATTTTTAAAATATGCACCACTTGTTGTAATTGATTGCTCAAAACAAAATGATTCCCTCAAGTCTGGCCCCGTGCATGTTCGTCTTGAATTTGAAACAAAAACGAACATTCCTGCACTAACATGCGCATACTGCCTCATTCTACACGATCGTATTGTCGAATATAATCCCATATGTGGGGGGGGGGGGGGGGGGTAAAAAATTGGTATAAAATCGGGGGTGATGATGCTGCTGGAGTTCATCGTCGATCTACAAGGTTTCAAGGCGCCTCTCAATGAATTCATCCTCAAAGAAATATCAATCGTTCAAGCTTATGACAAAAATGTTGAGCCTCTGACGCTTATCTTCGAATCACCATACGCCTGGAACACTCTACCAGCACGATACAAAACGACAAACAAATGGTTGGAACGTAATTTTCACGGACTACCATGGGATTATGGCAGTATACCATACGATGCAGCAAAAGTGATAATTCAAACCATCTTACAACGAGCTCGTGTAATATACGTGAAAGGTTGTGAAAAGTCTTCGTGGCTGATGAGTTTCTTGGATCTATCAACGGAAATTATCGATTTAGAGACTCTGGACTGTCCATCGCTGCAGAAGTTGCCAAAAATTCGACCCAATTGCCCCCACCACCACCGCAATTCGAAATATAATTGTGCGAATGGGAATGTGAAATCTCTGAGAAGTTGGTTATATGTATATCATGCATTGTGTGAACGAGGAATTTTTGAATAAACAAAACATTTTTATGATTATATATGGCTTTTTTCGTTTTTATTATAAACACTCATCTCCTTCTCTTCCTTCTCCTCCACTCAGCATACATTATTACAAATGATTTTTGACAACGATGAGAATCATACATATTTTTACATTTCTTTTCCACAAATGATGAAATTTTTTCACGTCGAAGATTTTTGAATGTGTTTGAACTCGATTTTACTCCACTTATCGGAAAACGTTTCCATGTAGAGTTCCCTCGAGCGAGCTGCCTCCAACAGCTTTTTGAATTCGTCCTCGTCCTGGTCGAAAGCCTCGTCGTGTCTCGCTGGTAGAAAGACCATGTATTGCCCTCCGATGTCAGCGATGTATCGTTTCCCAAATTTGGTTTTCACCGATCGAATATTGTGGATTGGATGATCAGTCTTAACCTCGAGATCAACCAGCTTCTTCGTTGGTAGGTTGTTTTCCAATGTGGCAACTTTGTTCAATGATTTGAACTCCATTTTAGAGAGAGAGTGATTTTGAGAGGGTCTGACTTGGAGCTAGTCTTGTAGCAGAATGATGCTCCCGATTCCTTCTCTACGATTTCAGTTTCCATCCCCATCTCCTTCCCTTCTCCCGCGATCGTGTGCAGCTGATACCCTCAAAACTGGTTTAAACACGTCGTCAGCCTATGATGCTCCCAATTCCTTATCCATGATTTCAATCTCCATGCCCGCCTTGTTTCCTTTCCACACAATCGCCCTATGCAGCTGATATCCTGAACAGGTTCAAACGCATCGTCAGCCTCCCCACGTCTGTGGACATGTGCACCCGGAACAAACTCAAACGCGTTTTTCACTCTCTCGATATTTTCTACCATTTCGACGTAGAGGTGTGGGACCGTCAATGTGATCTTCCATCGATGGTGTATTCCAATGTTCATTGCATCGACGAAATGATTTAATTTCACTGTCGGATTTGTAATATTCTGGTAAACGCTCCCACAAAATATCTGTGTAGTCACTGAAATATTTTTTAAACGCCGTTGGAGATATAATTTCTAGCTCCTCTCGCGTAATTTCTCGAGGATTCCTAATACGTTGAATCACATAAATATTCACCAGTTGTTCCATTATAAAACACTTTTCACAATCTCGACGCATGGGTCCAACAGCATCCACATGAGTCAGTTCCCATGGTGGATTAAAATGATCATCACACTCATGATATGATTGTATCTCACTATCACACTGTAAATGCTCTGGTAAACGATCCCACAATGAACTTATACAGTAGCTAAAATATTTTAAAAGCAAAGCCTTGGGAATCGATTCGAGTTCATTTTTCGTCAATGTCCAGGGGTCTTTCAACGGATGGATTGTATACAAGCTTGCGCATCTATCCATCTTCGTAAAGTTTATTGAGAGAGATACTAACGCATTCAGATTTCGATGCTAACTGAAAATTAATGTTAAGTTTTTGTCTTGCTGGAGGTAGAGGTTTTAGTAGGAGAGTAGGATTTGGGGGAGGGGGGGGGGGGGGTAGGACGCTATGAAGGGGACCTATTTTGTCTTTCATGAGGATTGGATAAGAAATTGATAAGATGTTTCCCCCAGGCTTTGTTATTAGTGGGTGTAGTGTGGAAAACTAGAGCATTTAATTGGTTTTTTGATACATAAGAGGTTTTTATCATTTCCCACAGGTCCATTTCTTGTCAATGTTACCTCCCGCGTCGCCTTGTTGACTTTGCACACCTACACCCTAGACAGGATTAAACACTTTCAATGCTCTAAGACGTTTTATGTAAAGATATGGTCCAGTTCTAACGATTGGCGGACAGGTCGTAGAACTGCGAGGAAAAGTTTATTTGCTGGAGATTAGATATTTGAAGGATCGGGAAAAGCGGATGGGAATGTTTGGCGACGTCTTGACGACGTAGCGATTGTGATAACGTTATCGAGAAGTAGCATTTTCTCTCTCTTTCTCTCCTATGCTCACTATCCTTCTGACTATCTCTCTCTCTCTCCCACTCACCATCCTTCCGATCATCTCTCTATCTCTTCCACACACCTCGCCCCCCTCTGCGTGAGTCAAGCCATGGTGAGAGAGAGGGGGTAAAAAGTGGGTTAGAACTGGTACAGCCCTACTACTCGCCGGAATGAAGATGTTTGGGCGCACGCATCCAAATCATTTTATTCAGTGACTCATTACTGTTTTGAGTATGAGCACCCAAACATCTTTCGAGCAAATCGTCCGACGACAAGTCTTTGTAAATTGGCTCGATGGCCTTCAGAACAGTGTCACTAAGACGCTGAGACGGTCAGAGCGCGCTGACGGTGTCAACTTCAAACGCGTTTAAAATATCGTAAACGTTCGAAATCGGGGAAACGCTTCGACAGATTTATTTCTACTTACATGTAGATTAAGAATCCGTAATAAAAAAAAATTGATTTTTTGAAAATTTCAAGGACAAAGTCTCTCTCAAAACTTTGGATACAAATTTGACGGTGCATTCACAGCCTGCATTGATCTTTTGACTATTCACCAGTGGTTACTTAGATCTTCTACTAATAAATAGTAGCTTTCCAAAGTATAATAACTTTCATTGCTGACAATAGTAGTTTTCGAAAGTATGATAGGCTACATTGCTGGCAATGGTTTACTGAGTCGCATCTTCAGAAATTTCATAACTGACTGCACCTTATGTTAATGTAATTTTATGATGACTACGAATACCATTTTATTCCGATTGAATCGACGTCGAGTGTTGTGTATGATACAAGGCCATTCTGAAATTCGCAGAAGAATTGATTTTCTTATAAATTTCTGACGGCGAAAAGCAACGCATACAACGAAAAGCACCTCCAATTAGATTTTCACTTGAATGAGCAATTTTAATAAAAAGTTATGGGCCGGACAAGTACTCTGTGCGTATACGCTCAACGTATGGTGGTGAACGTTCATCATATTATTACCAATCAAACAAAACTGTGCTATCATGTACGGACATAAATTAAAGTTTTTTTTTAACATTACAAAAGCACGGGATCTTATACGAAACTTCCTGTTCCTGCTTGTTTTTCGTTATTTTAGCCACGGCGCAGGCAATGTTGTTTCGTTAGGTCATATAAGTAAATACTATTTGGCAACATTGGTCGCGCCATAGCCAAAACAAAAGTAGCTACTCGACTTAGGAGATCCCAAAAGCAATGCACCAACTGCATGCCCGACGTTGCCGGTACGTTCATATTGATATCTTTTCATTCACCAAAGAAATACTTGTCCTAGTACTGATATCATAAATTTTACTGCTGCTCGTATCTTAGGTGGTGACCTTTTTTCATTTTTTTCTAGACTATTGATACTTCTTACACACCAATTATAAGTGGTATTTTTCTCATCTTGATAACGCTGATTTTTTAATGTTTTGATTCCTGTTTTGTTCTGTGGAAATGAATTCAAAGTAACATTTATTGTGAAGTTTGGTTTTTTGGCTGGATATTTCGTGATCTATATGGTTGGTTTCCCTCCTGGATATGAATATAATTAGTAAACATAAAAAAAAAAAATTAAGTGGGGTTTTGGATTTTTTGTGATATGGGTAGTTCTACAAACGAGGGAAGGAAAAGTCATCCATTCCGGCATGACATTTTTTGTGGGTATTAGGTGTGAAAAGTAGCTTAAGATCAAGAGTAGAACGTCTTCTAGCCCAGATTAAGCTGGCCAGTCAATAAAATAAAAATCATAATTTTACCGCTGTTTTGAAAAAATTAGTCGACAGAGGACTGAGATTATGTCCAGGGGACTGATATGAGAATGGATATGGATGGAATTTATTATTCTTAACATTAAACAGTAGTGTTAAATACATTTTCTATTCATTTTTGGAACATTTTGGATATTGAAATAAAATGGGGTCACTTTCAATGCAGTCAAATTGTGCCCATCGACGACAAGTAATGCATTGAATCCAGTCATTTCCCGTTACATCTTCGCTATACAATGCTCCACAGATCAAACAACGACAATCATCTGAAGCATCGTTTTTATTTTTGGCGTTTGTCCTTTTCTCTCCGTTATTGTCTTTACCATTTGGTTTTCGTTTTTCTTTCGGGCTTGAACTTGCCTTCATTTTTTTCTCTTTTCTTTGGTTTTTTTTAATCTTTTTTTTTTCTTATCATTTGTGTTCTTCATGCTGTTCATCTCACTCCGTTTTCGTTTTCGCGTTTGCGATTGTAGCTCTACATTAGTTTTTTCCTCGTCGGATGTTTTGGAGTTTTCAATTTGTACAGGGGCCGTTATTGACTTTTCCGAATCAACGGACAAAGATTCAGTCAGCTTTGTCTTCAAATGTTACTCGTGCATCGCGTTTTGGGAAGAATCAATCAAAGCAGACGTAGACACAGGTGAATGTCGAGTGTTTTCTTTTATGGGGATCTTCACTTTCGGATTCTTCAGAATGATAATTTGAAAAAACATCATCCACCCTTAATGTTGATTCTTTTGAGTACTGTACAACGCCCAATCGATAATGTTCACATGTATCAATACTACAGAAGCAACTCAGACTTTTCATGAAAAGTTTTCCTGGCCAAAACGCATTGCCTTGTACTTGATGGACCTTAAGAGTGCCACCAAAAGCAATCAAATTTGGTTGATCAGCCGAAATGAATTTCTCAGTATCCTTAATTTCTTCACTCGTTACCGTATAAAGAGCTATGTTAGGGCAACGATCTTGAATTGCACGGCAAAACTCTGAAAGGTTCGTTACGTCACCTCCACAAGCCACGACACTGTCCACAGTCCTTTTGCAGACGGCACCCATACCATCGGGTGCTCCATTTCCGTGGCCCGCCTCATGATAGTTCCATGTCCAACTCTTAATTTCAGGGCAAAAATCAGAAATTTTGGAAGCCAGAATGTAAAACATGCGCTTGTTCCTATATTGTATCACAGGCCCATCACTTAAAAAGTGAATATTTTCAATATTTGCTGGCAATTGCTACAAAACTGGTTTTAAGTGAGCCCAAATAGCCGGCACATTATGAAATAAATTCGTTGAAATGGTGCAATACGATTTAGTCGAGCCTTTCAAGTATACAACAACCGTGTGAAGTGACAGCTGCGTACGAGATCCCCCAAAATGGAATGATTGAATTTCTTCACCGTATTTGGTGCAGTAATTTTCCGAAAAGTCCATGTGAATCATGACGTCTTTTTTAGTAAGAGATTCTTTTTTCATTTTTATGGACTGATATTGGTGCAAAATATTTCTCTCGTGATTGAAGATTTTGGCTAAATCATTCTCTAATTTCATGACGAGTTCTCTAGCACATGTTTCAAAACCTTTCTGTTTCTGTTTGACTACAGTTTCTTCTTTTTTCGTTCTCAAATCAATAAATTTTTCTTTTGAAGATGTCCATTGTTTGTATGGGATTAACAACGTATCATCAAACTCTTCATGAAAAGGGATAGATTTTACAGAGCAGATTTCACATGTTCTTTCGACGCATGATTCCCTATGCCGATCACAACAGATGGAGTTTAATAAATTTTGGTAGCCGGAGACTTTCAGAATTTTCGGACGGTTTAGAGTAGTAACAAGCAACTAAATATTGCTATGCACGGTACACATGCACGTATCTCTGTCTGCAACCTTTGGGGCAATTATCCAAAATGGTGTTAATCTGGCGAACATCGAGTAGCTGATAATAACGTTTCCCAACTTCAAAAACTCTTTGTGCAGGTTTTTTAACGTATCTAATCGATAACGTTTCTGTTTTCTAATTTTTCTTCTTGTTACAAATTCTTTTTTACCTGCGCACAATCTGCTATACTTGTCGTCTTCCAAAAAAGATTGAACGATTGTTTTCAAGCAAAGCTTTGATTTTTTTTTCGATTTTTGTTTCTTATTATGCCAAACTTTTTTGTATGGTATAAATTTATTGTCTAGTTTCCAAATTTGTCCTTGTTCAACAATTTTCCCCAAAAGTAATTTATTCGAAATTCTTTTTTCGTGGACCGTTTTTAGTTTAGGAATGTTCTCTGCAATTTGTTTAGCAAGGATATCGCCAAATAAAGCTTTTTTTACTACATCGGCTCGTGTCGCTGGATCTTCAGCCAGAACCGTCATTTTAGCGTTTAGCGTAAGCTCTTGTGATTTTTGTTTCTTCTTTTCCTTGCATCTTTGGTATCTCTTTTTATACTTGTTTAAATCAGCTTTGAGTTTCGTAATAACTTTATCTTTTTCCTTTAATAATTTGTTACATTTTATTAGTCGCTCTCTACGCGAACGTTCCCTACCGACGGCTAATCGCGGTGTTACCCTTTGTTGTAATTCCTGAAAGTTCTCGTCTTCGTTACTCAACCTGAATGAATTCTCATCTGTTGCTAATTCTTCAACAGCTTTTTCTTCAATTTTTTTTTTAGAATAGTAAGTTGCGGCGTACCTTTTCCATTTTTTGCGAGCTTGTCTTTTTTCACGAGCTGACATTGACGACACTAGCTTTCTTTGCCCTTTTTCTTTTTTTCTAAGATACTTCTCCTTCTCCTTTTCTTTTTGAGCCGCCAGTTTTTCAGGATCTTTTTTCATTCTTCCATACCGCAATCTTTCGTTAACTCTCTTCTTCTCTAACACTTCTTCTCTACTTAAGGCCAGCTTACTCCAAAAAACGTAATTTTTTTCAATACATTTTATTTATAGTACAAAACATGTTGAGTAATCAATTTTTTTACATATGAAAGCACATATATGAAATTACTTGAAATTTTTTTTTTTTTTTTTCCAAAATGGCGGTCCTGAAAATGGCTGCTGAAACTCATCTGATTCGTAGATGGATGACATCATTTCTTGGAAAAGAATTATCTGAAAGCAAAAAACAAAACGGTTTCATGTTCTGTATCGAATTGGCTATGGCCTCAAGCAGAATGAAACATTTTCAATGAAAAAAAACAAAATGGCGGACTTTTGAATTTTTTTACCCTTTTTTTCACTTTTAATTGTTTATAACTTTTTTAAATAATAATGAATATTTCTGGTTCTGCTTGAGGCCATAGCCAGACATCTAAAGAGTAAAATGCCGTTTGGTTCATATCGATAAGTGCAATAGTTTTGAAATGAGAGTGTCATCCATGCGAAAAAACGTGGTTCGGAGAAAAATCAGTTTAAAGTTTTTATTTGTGAAAAATCGTAAAAAAAAGTGAATTTTACTCACATATCCATTCCAGCTTCATACACAACTCCTTCCTGGTCTTCGTAAGCATCATTCTGAAGAATTCTTGCATTTCTTAAAGCAGTTCTGTGTTCCTTAGACGCTTCAGTAGCTTCTAGCTCAGCTCGATCAACACGTCTGTTGTTGGCCCTATCAGCAAAGTGCCTTGCTTCCGGGCCGATTCTGACACCCATAACTTCCATTACTTTTAATATGGGTGAAAGCCCTTCATTGAAAATGCAAGCAGTACTGAGAGCAGCAATTTCAAGCGTTTTTTTCCCAACAAACTTATGTTTAGGGGCTATGTTCCAAACACATGAGTTGTAACTTTCGTTATTGTTTTGCGTGTTCGCCCCTAAACATCTCTCGAGCAACTTTTCGTCGGTTAGTTCTTCATAAATTGGCTGTAAAAGATCTTGAATTTCCTGATCGAAAGCTGGAGGATGGTTGTAATTCTGTTTTGTAGCTACTGCCTTTTGATAAGCGCACCATGAATCAGCTCCGGCTGGACAATACTGGTGTTGTGGCTTAGCATCGGTGGAATACTTGTGATACAATGAGGCTAGAATTGCATTCTTCATGTCTGGCACAGAATCGGGATGAGTAAGCACAGCTTTTTTAAAATAGCTAGATAAGAGCGACAGTTGCGCTTCAGTAAATTTTAAAGATTTTACGACAGGTTGTTTGCTTTTTTGAGCCTTCTTCTTTTTGGGTACTTCTTCACCTCTTTCTAGTGCCTCTCTTTTTTTTGCGCTTCCAGAGCTTTCTTTATTTTTGCATGGTTTTTTTTGGCTTCTTTACCACGTCTATATATACTCTTGCCTACGTGTAAAACACATGCTTTTTTCTTTATTTTGACAGCCTCGCCGTACGGTTCAGATTCTTCGAGTCTCTTGAAAGTTTTAGCGTCACCGTCGCCGACATAATATTCATACATAATACCGTACTGCTCCACAGACCTCCGAAACATCTCTTCCACTCCTTCAACTTCTATAAGACCGGCACTACCATCATGATCCCTTATGCAATTGCCTGCTTCACAATGTTCGGTAAACCAAGCATCGAACTCTGGCGTATTTTCGGGGAATTTTTTTGAATAGTTACTGCATGCTTGGCAAACCTTCGATTTTACTATGACATCTATGACTTTGTTCGTGTACTTGCCGATCAAACTAACAATACCGAGTAAAGCTGTGAATCCTCTTTTTGGCCAGGAACCATCGCCCGAAACAGTAAGCCTATCTTCGGGTAATCCTCTCTCTTTATTCTTTTCTTGCTCTTCTTTAGCAGCTTTTTTGAAAACTATTTCACTAACAGCCTTCAATGCAATAGAAACTTGCTCTATGCATTTATAATAGCCAGTTATACTCAATGCAGTTGCTGAGATATCCATCAGTCCACAAAAATTCAATAAGCCATAAAATCCAACTCCTAACAAGCGCATTGCATAAACTATTCTTCTGTTTATTTCATAACCATTTTTGATTTTTGGAGATGAAGGGATTGGTTCACTCTCCTCACAATCACAGATAATTTGTAACTCAAAACCTAATCCTTTTTCGACACTTTTTGCAAATTCCACTTTTTTATTACACTTTGCACAAACAACTCTCTGTTGCAATGTAGCAAATACAGACCACTGAACGATCACGTAAGTCAGCAACGGATGGATTTTCACTTCAAGTTGAGGATCGGCATTTTTCAGTTTTTTTGCAGCAGCACTGGTTTGTTCTGTATCATCATATGAAGTATGTTGATTACCCAAAAAACTCCTTCTTCCTGATCTATGTGGGACACCACTTTTTCTTTTTTTGTCCATGATAAATTTTGAGAGCACACAAACGAAAAATTTACCGACGCGTGCGAGGACTGAAGCGAACAACCATCACCAACGAAAATTTCACTTGTACTGCCGTATATTATATACGAAGGACGCTCTCTAATTGTAAAGGACAGAATATTTTCGAGAAATAGAGGGGAGCAAAACAATAAGACGATCCGAAGGCACGCAGCAGCTGCCGCTACCGAAGGCGTTCGAGCGGCCGGATTTACCGCAGCGCTCCCCACTCTTTTATACCTGCTTCTCGGTCTTGCTGACCTTCGGGACTAATTCTATACTATTTCTACGAGTATACAGTAGCAATTTATGAAAAAAAAAAAATTTCGATTTTTTCAAAATTGTTTGGAGTAAGCTGGCCTTAATTGTTTCTTATTTCGTGACATTTTCTTTCCTATCAAGTAAAAAAGCGAGCATAATAGGTTTTCCAGCGGAAAGGCCGAAGTTTATCAGTCCCCTGGATTTTTCTCAGTCCCCTGTTCTTCAAAAACTCAGGGGACTGAGACCAGGGGACTGATATTTTTCGAGTTTTTGACAAATAAAAATGAAAAAACAAAACTTTATTGAAAATTTTATCATTCCAACATTGAAATTGGTATATTTTACGGATCGTAGGATGAGAAAACGTTGTAATTGTAAAATATTTATTCACGAAAATACTAACCAGGGAACTGCGAGGTTGATTGATTGGCACACAATCTCCTTCTTCAAATTCGATATAACGATTGAATAAACCGACAGTTGAAAGGAACACACATGATAATGTGCTAACTTTACTCGATACTTCACGCTGCTGAAGCGACAATGCAATGTGTAGAATATTCTACGTATTTTCAACATATTTTGATTTATCAGGGGACTGATAAAGAACCCGAGGGACAATGTTTACTAGAGAAATTTTTCAATAAAATTTCAATTCATGCAAAGTTATTTGTCATTTAATTTAACATTATTATTGCGGATAACGAGTGATGTGAAAAATTCAACTTCAACGCTTATTTAAAGTTATAATTTCAACTTTTCACTCGAACCATTAGAAAAGGACACGCCAGGGGACTGACAATTTGATACTTAGAACATTATTCTCCGTGAGAAATATATCACACATCTGGGTAATATTGAGTTATCAAGTGAAAATGATTGTGATGAGTAACTATGACTTCGATTTATTTTGATTTTTGAAAAACTTCTACTCTAAATAAACTGATTCGCCAATAATTCCCTTGTTTGTAGAACTACCCATATCATAGGAAAACGAGGGGCCACCAATGTACTTGTCCAGGTTTTTTTCCCCGGAAGGGGATTTTTGCTATTTGATATCAAGAGACTCGGTAGAATCTCGGGACAAGTACATTGACAGCTCTGTCGTCTGCTGGCCCGAGGCTCGCCGAGTCTATATTATCTCGAAACAAGGCGATTCGCGGTGGTGGGGGTAAAAATTGTATAACATTTCCGCTAATTGTAGAGCCTAGGAGTCATTTGGCGGCTTGAAAAGCGAACTTTTGACTAATTGAGCGATGCTCTTTCGATTGAGCCTAAAATCAGCGCGATTGGTTGTGTAATTGCTGAGAAAAAACCTTGCACAGGCTTAGAATTATGCTCGATTCTACTACATTCAAGAATTTGTCGTATCTGTATATGCGCTCAGATGATACAATGGCCAAAAATCCCCTCCCCGGGGAAAAAACCTTGAACAAGTACATTTGTTGACCCCTGTTTCCATGTGTTTTCACAGAAAAAAACTACCCAAAAAAGTACGAAATTTTTAAAAAATTGGCAAGATCGAGACAGGAGAAAGAAGATTGTTTCTATAAAATAACTATACTCCAAATGACAAATAAAAAGCGGCCAAGTGCGAGTCGGACTCGCACACGAGGGGTTCCGTACAATTATCTATAAAAACGGCAAAAAATCACGTTTGTTGTATGGGAGCCCCCTTAAATATTTATTTTATTCTGTTTTTTAGTATTTGTTGTTATAGTGGCAACAGAAATACATCATCTGTGAAAATTTCAACAGTCTAACTATCACGGTTCATGAAATACAGCCCGGTGACAGACGGACAGACAGACAGACGGACGAACAGCGGAGTCTTAGTAATAGCGTCCCGTTTTACCCTTTGGGTACGGAACCCTAAAAATGAAAAACTTCACATATTTTATCGAGATCCCAAGAAAAAAAAACAAAAAACTCCCGACTGCTATAGTATATATAACTTCATAAAAATATATTTTTATAAAATATTTATAAAAAAGAATGAAAGAAATGTCCAAAAAAAGATTTATTTTGAAACCCCCCCGCCAAAAGTAGATAGTAGTGAACTTGAAAAAGTGTGAAATAAAAATTGATCAGAAATAATATATATAGATAAAAAATCATTCAATTGGTTAGTGTAACTCCATCGAAATTCAATTTTTATGGTTAATGTTAATTGACGGTAGGATAAATTATTTACATGCGAAAAATTAAAATCAAAAAGTAATTATCAAAGTTAAATAATTGTACGAAAAATGTAGATGATTAAAAAAATGTACAATTTACATAAAATTATCAAATGTTATAATTATAATCGAATTTAATTGTAGTCGGGAGAAGTCTCTAAGTCAATGAATGAGAAATGGAGACGTCTCCCGACCACAGTTAAATTCGATTATAATTATAACATTTGTTAATTTTATGTAAATTGTACATTTTTTTAATCATCTACATTTTTCGTACAATTATTTAACTTTGATAATTACTTTTTGATTTTTATTTTTCGCATGTAAATAACTTATCCTACCGTCAATTAACATTAACCATAAAAATTGAATTTCGATGGAGTTACACTAACCAATTGAATGATTTTTTATCTATATGTATTATTTCTGATCAATTTTTATTTCACACTTTTTCAAGTTCACTACTATCTACTTTTGGCGGGGGGTTTTAAAATAAATCTTTTTTTGGACATTTCTTTTATTCTTTTTTATAAATATTTTATAAAAATATGTTTTTATGAAGTTGTATATATTATAGCAGTCGGGAGTTTTTTGTTTTTTAAAACAATTTTTATTTCACACTTTTTAAAATTCACTAGTATCTACTTTTGGCTTTTTTGGAAATTTATTTCATTCTTTTTTATAAATATTTTATAAAAATATATTTTTATGAAGTTATATAAATTATAGCAGTCGGGAGTTTTTTGTTTTTTAAAACAATTTTTATTTCACACTTTTTAAAATTTACTAGTATCTACTTTTGGTGATGGGTGTTAAGTTAATTCATTTTTTTAATATTTACTTCATTCTTTTTTTGAAACATTTAAAAAAAATTAAATTAAAAAAATATATTTTTTATTATAAATGTTCATTTTTATAAATACTGCTTTTCTTCAGTAAACGTTCGTCGAATATATAAATCCAAAGTTTTGTTTTTCCCGATTTTATTGTGATTTTTTGTCAGATTTATATGTACTTCCATAAAAAGTTATCTTTTTTTACACATTTTCTCCATTCTACGTTTGTTGAATTTATAAATTTAAAGTTTTGTTTTTCCCAACTTTATTCATTTTTTTGTCGGATTCATACTGAAAAGAAATACTGTTGCTAAGTTCGATTAGTTGAAAAATTGTAACCTATAATTTTTCAAACTTCACGTTTATGTATTTCTTTTTTAATTCAGTTTGTGTGCGGAGTAATAATAACTTGTTTTTGTCAAACTGACACTCAAATAACTTGTTTTCTTTCAAATTTGTACTAATAAAATATTGACAAGTTCGCTCATTAAAAAAAAATGATGTAATTTTCTATAATGCTATAAAGTTTTTTGAAATTCACTTTGCGTGATGAAAAAATTAAACACGGTTTTATTTATAAGCTCTGTCACGTCCCGTTTCACAATAATTCTTTTTTTTTTATTACATGAAACGGCACGTGACGAGCTTCCGCTCCCTGGGAATCATAATCATTACTTATATTATTTTATACTTTATATTTCATATCTAACGCCCTTGTCGCGAACAAAGTCTCTGTAAACGTCCTGGCCGGCCGTGCAATCGCCGTCGCGGGCTGGATGTATCGCGTCGAATTCCGCTGATCGCGCATCGCGCGATCCGAGGAATTCGAAGGTGGAAAAACCCCGGGACTGTCCCAAAAATGCCGAGCAAGCAACAAACCCCACCGGGACGATAGCTCTTCGAGCTCTCGTCGTTCCTGTGGCGGGTGCGGCTCACTAGTCCCAACTTAGCCACGGTTCACTCCTGGGGTTGGAATAAAGGGCTCCGTATTAAAGCCATCCTCGCGGCGGTGTAGTAAGACCCGGTTGATCACCAGGCGGACCCGCATAGAGACATAAGTCTTTAATTCGATAACCAATTCGCGCTTTGTTCGATTGTGTACCACTTCGCGACAAGGACGTTTCCTTAATCCTTAATCTCTACGTTTATTATTATTATTATTATCATTCGATAAATTCTTATGCGATATTGTTAACATCGAAATCGTGCGAGAAACTCCCTTAAGCGATCGAACCGCGCACAGACAAGAGAGCGCTCGCTTATAGGAGTTCAAGAAAGAGTGTAGAGCGCAGGAGCGATTACGCGGGGGTGATTGCCCCCGCGTTGTATGCGAGCGTCGTATGAGAGTGACGTAAGTCGAAACAATATATACATATATATATCCAAGAACAAGTATGATGTCTTTGTATTATTAATTTTTCTCTTTTATTAAGTCCTTAAAATAAACCAATTATTGTAACTCCCAACTACGTTTATTCTGTTTCAATAATTTACACCTCACCAAGCTAATCGCCATTTTCAGAGAATACCGGGGCCCGTACGGGACCGCACAGACACCCTCGCCTAAGCCTAGCCCTTTTCACGTTACCTATTCATTTTCTCTTGATTCCTTCTCAGGTTACTTTATTATTTGAATTATTTCTTTCTATTTGGTTGTACCCTCCGTACAACCTGGTGGCAGCAACTACTATTTAATTATTATTTTATTTACCAATTTTGTCTCTATTATTATTTCCCCGCGTTATAAAAGTCCCTTCTGGATGTAACAGTTCATTCTGTGTACGCACTAAAAAATAAAATTACTAATAAAATTTCACAAAAAATGTTATTGGAATCTTTTTATTAAAAAAATAATTTTGTTCACTTGTACATTTGCTAAATTAAAAAAATTTAAGTTTTGTTCTTCCCAATTTGTTCGTTTGTCAAATTTACTATTAAAATCTATATATTGATCAGTCTACTTGAAAAAATAAAAAAAATCACTGTAACTTTCAATAACGCAATAAAATTTCATGTTTATATACTTCCGTTGTCGATTTCGTTCATTGTTGTTGCTTTGAGTTCGTAGCACTTTACACGGCTTTTTATTACTCTTATTTTTAAATTCACTTTGTGTGTCACGCAGTAATAAAAAATAATAAATAAAAAAAAAATAAGAGTAAGAAAATCACTATAACACAAAACTTTATTATATTAAATAAAAATAATGATCGCAGCGAAACGCATAACCTAAAAAAAAGTCGAGGACTACCTTATCTTTCGATATGGCAAAATGAGTTTGAATGTGAATATTAATAATTTCAGCGAGTTTGCAATAGATTTTAACAAACTATGTCGAAGAACATTGTCTGCCACACACAGAAAATACATGCAATTATAACACAAAAAAAATAATATATACATGTATATAGACGAACTGTATAGACAGAGGCGGCAGGCGCGCCGGTTCGGATTGAAATTAGCAACGCACAAGGGTGTGAATTTGGCGATAGTCGAATAAGGGTCCCCTTTCGATATGGCAAAATGCGATTGAATGTGAATATTAATAATTCTTAATTGTTTCAGCGAGTTTGCAATAGAATTGAACAAACTATGTCTAAGAACACTGTCTGTCACACATGGAAAGTACATGCGAAAATTGGTCAAGACAGTTGTCACCGTTTCGGAGAAAAGTGGTGACAAAGAAATAGCCCCAATCAGCTGATCGCAGTGAAACGCATAGCTCCCGTCTTTTTGCCCTGCGGGCAGTCGGAAGTTAAAAAGCAACAATGCCCATCGTGAGTGTCCGGAAAAAAACAGAGTCTACAAGTTAATGATCAATTTGCGCATAAAAAAAATAATTACTTTACAAAAACAGAAATGGTAAAGCCAATGATTTACGTTCAGCACTAAAATTTATAATATCAATAATAGGACAAGTATTTTATTGTCGCTTGAGGATGGAGTATTTAAAAAAAAGCAAAAATTAGTTGGTTATTGAAAAAAGTCACCAACGTATAAAAAAAAATCGGTCAAAAGAGCAGAGTCCAGAAAACAAAATCGAGATGAAAAAAAAAATTGAAGAAAAAAATTTCAAACGAAAAAAATTAGATTGAAAAAAAAATTTCGGCCGAAGTACTTGGCGAGTTTGTAACACATACAACATTACGTGAAATACATTACGTGATCCAAGCTAAGCAAAAATACTCGCAATCTAAAAATCACAATCTAAAAAACACGCGATTTACACTACTCGCACTTTACACTGTCAAAAGCCAAAACTACCGTCACACTGGTTAAACATTAAAACTTTCCGTACTATGGGTGCAGAGGAATGTAGTCACAGGGCCGCGTTCGAAAACATCACTCGTGTGCACACTGGTTTACCGGTTTTTCGCACTATTCATAAATTTCCGTTTTTTCGCAATATTTATACAGGGTGTCCAATAGGAAGTTGCTAAAACTAAATAAGTGTCTCTTCCCTCCATGAATTCAATAGGGGTTCCTTTTTCTAAGGCGCATACCTGAGGTACCGCAGTTTTATTCCAGCCGTGGTTGAAGCAAGTACGCGCGCGTCAAAATGAGTGAGCTCACCACGGAAGAAAAAGTATATCTTATTGAGTGCTTCTTCTCGAGGGGAAAAATTTATAGTAATGCGTATAGGGGGGTTTCGTACTAAGTTTGGAACTCATAGAGTTGTCAGCGAAAACACTCTGAAAAGGTGAGAATTTAATATTTATTCATATTCGTCTATCACACAACTTGTGTTTCAATTCAATTAAACTGCATTGAAGTAGTTTTACGTTAATTTTTGTAGGATAATCGATAAATTCGTGGAGTATGGTACACTCCAGGACCGTAGACACGAGTTGCCAGGTCCATCTGTTACGGTGGCTACACCAGAGAAGATCAACGAAGTTGAGAATTATTTCAAACAAAATCCAAATGATTCGATTCGGAAAGCTGCTCAAGCATTAAAAATAACCAAGTCATCATTACACAATATTTTGAAATATTTTTTAAAGTTTCATCCGTATAAAATAAGCACTCATCAATTGTTAACTGAACATGCCATGACGAAACGCATCGAATTTTGTAACACTATTACGGGAATGTTTGAAGCCGAAGAACTTAATGAGAAAATGATTATTTATTCCGATGAAGCACATTTTTGGATGAATGGGTACGTAAACAAGCAAAATTACCGGTTTTGGGGAACGGAAAATCCCAACATATCGCTAGCAAAGTCCCTTCATCCACAGAAAGTAACGGCATGGGCAGCGATTTCAGTAAAAGGAATTTATTTGCAATTCTTGGAATCTACGGTAACAGGAGAGAGTTACAAACAGCTTTTGGAAACGAAATTCTTCCCTTATGCAAAACGAGGGGACTGGTTAAAATGTTTACTTCATGCAAGATGGAGCGACGCCGCACCGGACTCATGAGGTGTTTGAAGCTATTCATCAAGTATATGGGACTCGAGTAATCGATCTGGGGTACCCTAAATTTGCTCAAGGCGGACTAGAATGGCCTCCGTACTCACCGGACCTGAACCTTTGTGATTTTTTCTTGTGGGGTTACATTAAAGATCATTGTTACGCTAAAAACCTCAGCACAGTAGAAGAACTGATCGCGGCCATCCAGGAAGTAGTTCGCGGCATTACGAACGATATGTTGGACACAGTTTTTCACAGTTTTCAAAAGAGAATTGATTTTTGTGCACAATCTAACGGTTCGCACTTCGGAAATATCTATCATTAATCACTATACTTTTTCGTTATTTTTATAAGATGTAATAAATTGACATAAAAAATATTTGACTGGGTTTTATTTATGTGCGTTTAAAACTGCAGAGTTTCCTCTATTAAAGCAATTTGGCTTTTCTGATTCTGTGCACGTGTTTTGAAATGACAGCCGATTAGTTTCAGCAACTTCCTATTGGACACCCTGTATTTAGCAACAACCGAACAACATGTTGATTCACGAGCGACGCAAATAGCGAGAGACATTGCCGATATTGAAAAACTAAAATCGTGGTTCGAAGATCATAACCCATTTCCCGACTCAGATGGCATTAATTCTTTAAGTACTGGGTTGAAAGGGGCCAAAAGCGATAACATAAATTGTCACGAAGCTGTGAACGTAGGGATACGGTGCTTGACTGAAATGTGGAAGGAAAATGATAATGGCACTCCGAAAACATTTAATGACGTAAAGTATAAAAGAAAAAATAAAGTACCATCACTTAAAACGTTGACTTCAACGATTAAATTCTCAGATAGAAGCATTACAATTGATCCATTATGAGTCGCGGTAGCGACTCGAGACAAGTACATTTACGAAGCGAGTCGCACAAGACACTTTTATCAGAAGGACCATGATTCTACTTGTTCTCACAAATTGTTTCTTTAATATAAACTAAATTACAGCATTTTGGAGGTTCATTTAAATTCACATATTTTTTTTTCTCTTTCGATCGCGATTAATTAAAACCTCGTAGCTTAAATAGTATTAAAAGTATTAATGTTTTTTTTTCGTTGTGCCGAAAAATTAAGCATTTTTTCGCACACATTTTGATGCGCAACTGTCTTTTTCGCAGTCGCTGTCTAGTGACACTAGTGATATTGGTAAAACTCTAATAATATTGAATCGATCGTTGGATATGACAGCTAACCGACAACCGTATTATATTGTTGAACAGTCATGAGGTTATGAAAATCGCCGTTAGTTTCGATCGACTTTTGGTTACAGTGGACTTTTATTATAATAAGAAAGTGATAGTGCGAAAATAATAAAGTGCAATTCATTTCAATCATCTGTAATAGGGCTAGGGGGATTCTGGCTCAAATGGTGGCGAGGGGTATGCGGTGCGGGGGCAGAGCCCCGCCATCGTATGCCCCTCGCCGCGACTTGATCCGGAATCCCCATAGTTCTACTACTACACTCCCCTCCCCCGCATACTGTATAGATGTAGGCCCAGAGGGGAACGAGGTGTGTGGAAGAGAGATGGTCGGAAGGATAGCGAGTGGGAGAGGGGGAGAGAGAGAGAGAGAGAGAGAGAGAGAGAGCGAGAGGGGGGGGGGGCAACCAGATGGGAAGATAAGTGAGTGTGAGAGAGAAAGTGCGAAAAATAGATGTATGCTTGGAGGAACATTTGAAAAAATATCATTTAAAAAAAAATTCATTTCCAAAATTGATCTCGAGATGGATAGATGTGCGAGTATGTATGCAATCCACTTATCGAAAGAATCTTGGACGTTGACGAAAAATGAACTTGAATCAATTCCCAAAGCTTTGCTGATAAAATATTATAGTAAATTTATTAATAAACTGTGAGCTCATTTACCAGAGCATTTGCAGTGTGATAGTGAGGTACAGTCATATCTATGGTGTGATGATCATTTTAATCCACCATAGAAACTGACTCATGTTGATGCTGTTGGACCCATGCGTCGAGATTGTGAAAAGTGTTTTATAATGGAACAACTGGTGAATATTTATGTGATTCATCGCATTAGGAATCCTCGAGAACTTACGCGAGAGGAGCTAGAAATTATATCACCAACGGCGTTTAAAAAATATTTCAGTGACTACACATATATTTTGTGGGAGCGTTTACCAGAATATTACAAATCCGATAGTGAAATTAAATCATTTTGTCGATGCAATGAACATTGGAATACACCATCGATGGAAGATCACATTGACGGTCCCACACCTCTACGTCGAAATTGTAGAAAATGTCGAGAGAGCGAAGAACGCGTTTGAGCTTGTTCCGGGGTGCACGTGTCCACAGACGGGGGAGGCTGACGACGCGTTTGAACATGTTCAGCATATCAGCTGCATAAGGCGATCGTGTGGAAAGGAAACAAGGCGGGCATGAAGACTGAAATCATGCATAAGGAATTGAGAGCATCATAGGCTGACGACGTGTTTGAACTAGTTTTTAGGGTATCAGCTGCACACGATCGCGGGAGAAATGAATGAGGTGGGGATGGAAACTGAAATCGTAGAGAAGGAATCGGGAGCATCATTCTGCTACAAGACTAGCTCCAAGTCAGACCCTCTCAAAATCACTCTCTCTCTAAAATGGAGTTCAAATCATTGAACAAAGTTGCCACGTTGAAAAACAACCTGCCAACGAAGAAGCTGGCTGATCTCGAGGTTAAGACTAATCATCCAATCCACAATATTCGATCGGTGAAAACCAAATTTGGGAAACGATACATCGCTGACATCGGAGGGCAATACATGGTCTTTCTACCAGCGAGACTCGCCGAGGCTTTCGACCAGGACGAGCACGAATTCAAAATGCTGTTGGAGGCAGCTCGTTCGAGGGAACTCTACATGGAAACGTTTGCCGACAAATGCGGTAAAATCGAGTTCAAACACATTCAAAAATTTTCGTCGTGAAAAAATTTCATCGTTTGTGGAAAAAAATGTAAAAATATGTATGATTCTCATTGTTGTCAAAAATCATTTGTAATAATGTATGCTGAGTGGTGGAGGAGGAGGAGGAGGAGGAGGAGATGAGTGTTTATAATAAAAACGAAAAAAAGCCTTATATAATAATAAAAAATGTTTTGTTTATTCAAAAATCCCTCGTTCACACAATGCATGATATACATATAACCAACTTCTCAGAGATTTCACATTCCCATTCGCACAATTATATTTCGAATTGCGGTGGTGGTGGGGGCAATTGGGCGAATTTTTGGCAACTTCTGCAGCGATGGACAGTCCAGATTCTCCAAATCGATAATTTCCGTTGATAGATCCAAGAAACTCATCAGCCACGAAGACTTTTCACAACCTTTCACGTATATTGCACGAGCTCGTTGTAAGATGGTTTGAATTATCACTTTTGCTGCATCGTATGGTATACTGCCATAATACCATGGTAGTCCGCGAAAATTACGTTCGAACCATTTGTTTGTCGTTTTGTATCTTGCCGGTAGAGTGTCCGAAGCGTATGGTGATTCGAAGATAAGCGTCAGAGGCTCAACATTTTTGTCATAAGCTTGAACGATTGATATTTCTTTGAGGATGAATTCATTGAGAGGCCCCTTGAAACCTTGTAGATCGACGATGGACTCCATCTTGACTAATGTCCAGCAGCATCATCACTCTCGATTTTATACCAATTTTTTGAACCCACCACTTATCAAGAGACTCGGTAGAGTCTCGGGACAAGTACATTGACAGCTCTGTCGTCTGCTGTCCCGAGGCTCGCCGAGTCTATATTATCTCTAAACAAGACGATTCGCGGTGGTGGGGGTAAAAATTGTATGACGTTTTCGCTAATTGTAGAGCCTAGGAGTCATTTGGCGGCTTGAAAAGCGAACTTTTGACTAATTGAGCGATGCTCTTTCGATTGAGCCTAAAATCAGCACGATTGGTTGCGTAATTGCTGAGAAAAAACTTTGCACAGGCTTAGGATTATGCTCGATTCTACTACATTCAAGAATTTGCCTTGTCTGTATATGCGCTCAGACAATACAATCAAAGGCGTTTTGATGCCCATCAAAACCCATTTCCATAAAAGCCGGTCTCCGGCAACGGAAGCAACGAGTTGCGATTGGTCACGACGACTCGTCTTTCCTCTGTACGGAGCCAACATAAAGTTTGAACGTTGTTTTGACATAACGAAGTGCGGGACGTGTGAGCAATTATATCGATAAATTTATAAAAAAAATCATTTCATGGTTCAGTGTGGTGATATTCGATCGATCGTCCATATGACAGCTGACCAATATCTTTTTTATAACAGTCATGAGGTTATAAAGATCGCGGTCAATTTCAACTTTTGGTTAGAGTGGTGTTTATAGATAGACGAGTAAAGAGTGACTTTTATATAGATAGAATAGTGATGGTAGGAAAATAAAGTGTAATAATGAACCATTGAATAGTGTCTAAATAAATATTTTTTAATTAAACCTAGCCCCTACAATTTTTTCCAAACGTAAACTCTGCTACAACGGAATCGAAAATGATCCCTTTTCTCTTTTACCATCAAAATGTTCCCCGAATGCAATAACAAGGTTTATTTAGAAACCATTCTCTTCATTTTTTCTGTTAATCAAGAGAATGGTGTATGATAAACTCGTATTCGATGAATATTTAATATCTTTGTCGTGAGGTTATAAAGATCGCGGCCAGTTTCAACTTTTGCTTAAAGAGACTTTTATTATAGATAGAAGAGTGATAGTGCAAAAATAAAGTGTGATTCAATAAATAAACTTTTGGACAGTGTCTAAATATATATATTTTTTTATTAACCCTAGACCCAACAATCCATTTTTCTGAACGTAAACTCTAGAACGGAGTCGAAAACGGTGCCTGTTTACTTTTACCATAAAATGTTCCTCGGATGCAAAAATAAGGTTTATTTAGAAACCATTCTCTTTGTTTTTTTTTTCTTTTCATAAGTAAGAGAAAGGTGTATGAAAAACGCGTATTCGGTGAATACTTAATATCTTTGTTGGGAGGTTATAAAGATCGCGGTCAGTTTCAACTTTTGATTAAAATGACTTTTATCATATTACCGATGGAAGAGTAAAAATAGCAAAATTCCCCTCCCGGGGAAAAAAACCTGGACAAGTACATTGGTGGTCCCGCGTTTCCCTATGATATCACAAAAAATCCAAAACCCCACTTAATTTTTTTTTTTTATGTTTACTAATTTTATTCATATCCCGGAGGGAAACCAACCATATAGATCGCGAAATATCCGGCCAAAAAACCAGACTTCACAATAAATGTTACTATGAATTTATTTCCACAGAACAAAACAGGAATCAAAACATTAAAAAATCAGCGTTATCAAGATGAGGAAAATACCACATATAATTGGTGTGTAAGAAGTATCAAGAGTCTAGAAAAAAATGAAAAAAGGTCACCGTCTAAGTTATGTGCAGCAGTAAAATTTATGATATCAGTACTAGGACAAGCATTTCTTTGGTGACTGAGAAGATATCAATATGGATGTACCGGCAACGTAGGGCATGCAGTTGGTGCATTGCTTCTGGGATCTCCTAAGTTGAGTAGCTACTTTTGTTTTGGCTATGGCGCGACCAATGTTGCCAAATAGTATTTACTTATATGACCTAATGAAACAACATTGCCTGCGCCGTGGCTAAAATAATGAAAAACAAGCAGGAACAGGAAGTTTCGCATAAGAACCCGTGCTTTTGTAATGTTAAAAAAAAACTTTAATTTATGTCCGTACATGATAGCACAGTTTTGTTTGATTGGTAATAATTTGATGAACGTTCACCACCGTACGTTGAGCCTATACGCACAGAGTACTTGTCCGGCCCATAACTTTTTATTAAAATTGCTCATTCAAGTGAAAATCAGGGGTCTCTCTCAAAAGTCAAGGGTCATAAATACGTACTTTTTCATTGTTGGTATTGTCTTATTTAATTTTTATTTTTTTTTATGATTAATCCCGCATAACGGTTTAAATTCTCTTTTTCAAAACATAAAGGGCTATTTTGATAGCTGGCGCCCAAGAACGTCAAAATGAAACGAACGGAGGGGGATTATTTTGTGTGAAATTTGCGTGATCTTAAAACTGGATACAAATTTGACGGTGCATTCATAGCCTGCATTGATCTTTTGACCATTCACCAGTGGTTACTTAGATCTTCTACTAATAAATAGTAGCTTTCCAAAGTATAATAACTTTCATTGCTGGCAATAGTAGTTTTCGAAAGTATGATACGCTACATTGCTGGCAATGGTTTACTGAGTCGCATCTTCAGAAATTTCATAACTGAATGCACCTTATGCAATTTATTATGTAATTTTATGATGACTAAGAACACCATGTTATTTCGATTGAATCGACGTCGAATGTTGTGTATGATACAAGGCCATTCTGAAATTTGCAGAAGAATTGATTTTCTTATAAATTTCTGACAGCGAAAAGCAACGCATGCAACGAAAAGCACTTCCAATTTGATTTTCACTTGAATGAGCAATTTTAATAAAAAGTTATGGGCCGGACAAGTACTCTGTGCGTATAGGCTCAACGTACGGTGGTGAACGTTCATCAAATTATTACCAATCAAACAAAACTGTGCTATCATGTACGGACATAAATTAAAGTTTTTTTTTAACATTACAAAAGCACGGGTTCTTATGCGAAACTTCCTGTTCCTGCTTGTTTTTCATTATTTTAGCCACGGCGCAGGCAATGTTGTTTCATTAGGTCATATAAGTAAATACTATTTGGCAACATTGGTCGCGCCATAGCCAAAACAAAAGTAGCTACTCAACTTAGGAGATCCCAGAAGCAATGCACCAACTGCATGCCCTACGTTGCCGGTACATCCATATTGATATCTTCTCAGTCACCAAAGAAATGCTTGTCCTAGTACTGATATCATAAATTTTACTGCTGCACATAACTTAGACGGTGACCTTTTTTTATTTTTTTCTAGACTCTTGATACTTCTTACACACCAATTATATGTGGTATTTTCCTCATCTTGATAACGCTGATTTTTTAATGTTTTGATTCCTGTTTTGTTCTGTGGAAATAAATTCAAAGTAACATTTATTGTGAAGTCTGGTTTTTTGGCCGGATATTTCGCGATCTATATGGTTGGTTTCCCTCCGGGATATGAATAAAATTAGTAAACATAAAAAAAAAAAAAATTAAGTGGGGTTTTGAATTTTTTGTGATATCATAGGGAAACGCGGGACCACCAATGTACTTGTCCAGGTTTTTTTCCCCGGGAGGGGAATTTTGCTATTTGATATCACTTCTTTTTCCTATAGTATTTTCATATATTTCGCTTTATATAGACTCCAATAGAGTCTGCATATAACAAAAAAACTTACAACGTGTTTGCATCATTACATCATCGATTTATTTGAATGACAGGAATCAGTACTGCTCACACTACTAATTCGACATAAGAGAATGAGACAAATTTTCTACCATAAATTCATTGTTACTGAGGTTGTATAAATATAAGAGCGTTTCGTTCCTGTGATAAGAAAAAAGTTATAATGTTTTCAAAAGGGTTAACTACAAACTCGAAGTATTTTCGAGATGTTAGTAATTCGTTGATAGGTTATTATTCGATTATAGCTTGGCAGGAAGGTGTTATAGAATAGACCTCAAGTACCAATTTTTCCCCAAGGCAAAAATTCAGAAAATTAAATACTTTATCATTAGCTTTCAAGTTGTGTATTAGAATAAGGCATTCAGGGGCGAAAAGGCAGCGAGGATATTAGTAATTTCGGTCTAAGCTATAAATAGATAATTATATTTAACTTTACTGTCAGGAGCCTCAGAATTATTATTCTTTCAAAGATGAAATGACGGAAGAATATGATGCATCATCCTTGACTTACAAATTGTTTTATAAAACAGAAAAAAATTAGATTTAAAAAAAATTCGGCCGAAGTACTTGACGAATGTTTTTTCACTTACAAGGAAAGGTACTTTGGTGTCCCCCTCCGATTTTGATAATTTTTATATATGTTATAGTCCATCGAAAATTAAGAGACACGTAATTTTTTTTATCGGCTTAAAGTTATTTTTAAGGGGTGAAATCGACCCCCAAAGTTGAGCATGTTTTGCATCTGGTAGAGTGTTTCATATAGAAGCACTTAACCGATCGTAACGAAACCAATTGCAAAACGTTTTTCACGTCAAATAACCTGTATATAATGTTCAACTTCTTATGCACCCCTATTACATGGGGATGATTCACCCCCGAATATCCAGAATTCTTTTGTATAAAAAAAACTTGCAATCCGATTTCAATAAAACAAACGCCATTTTGCAGAGCAAAAAAAATAAAATTGACGTATTTTTGGGTTTTTCTCAGATTAAAAAAATTAAGGGGGTAAAACACCCTTAAAATGTCAAATTTCATTTTGAGCACTGTCCCCTTCCGATTTCAATATTTTTTTTATAAAATGTAGCTTATCGAAAAATAAGACCACCTATTATTTTTATTGGCTCAAAATTATTTTTAAGGCGTGAAATCAACCCCCAAAGTTGGGCATGTTTTGCATCTGGTAGAGTGTTTCATATAGAAGCACTCAACCGATCGTAACGAAACCAATTGCAAAACGTTTTTCACGTCAAATAACCTGTATATAATGTTCAACTTCTTATGCACCCTTACTTACTGCAGGGGGCTGAACCACCCCCTGACATTCATAATTTTTTGTATAAAAGAAAAATTGTCATTCGATTTCAATGGAAAAACCAACATTTTGAAAAGCAAAAAAAAATTATAGTGAATGTGTCTAGATTTTTCGAATAAAAAAAATTAAGGGGGTAAAACACCCCTAAAATCTCAAATGTCATTTTGCGCACTTAAATGATAAAATTCAATTCAATTGGTCTCATTATCATTGCGTATCGACTTATATGCTAAATAATATTTATTTCGCATGTACATCCGCTGCCCTTCTGACATGCTTCACGTTTATAAAGAAGTGTTGGTATCCGTTCTATTTATATAAGTTTCTATTTTGAACGATTTACGAAAATAAAAAAAAAACTCAAATATCAAAAGAGTCGCATCAGCAATTCACCGCCCAGAATGTAAACAAAGCTGGCTCATGCCTTGCCATATTCTTATTCATATCAAGAACCGCTATAGTGGCTCGACCCCAAGTATTCTTGAAAAAGCCAGTTCGCTCAGGCTAATGTTTGAGGTATATCCGAAAACCAAATAAAAATGCTGTTTTCGTGGTGATGTCAGATCAAACCGCCCACTCAAGATGAAAAAGGTAAAACTGACTTTATATTATTCCAGAAGTTAAGTTGCTGTTCGACTGTTGATCAGTCATTATCGTGTCCGCTATCGTGAATACCGTATTGTTATTAACATGTCCATCAATCCAATGAACGTAATAAGACTGTTGTTTCTTACATTCGAGGTAATGAACATTCCTGACAGTCCTGTTAACAATAATGAAGTGGAATTGAAAGAGAGTTTCGCGGAAATTCTGAAGGCCTCTATGGCAGAGTTCAATCAGTTAGAAATCGTCGAAGATACGACATTAGATTTTCAAGAACCGTTTAGAGATGTCATAGTAGAACCTGTCGAAGATAATGACATCGAATGGGGTCTTGGAGAATCTCCATTAAGCCCTGAAACGTGTACTGACGATGAAGAAGATTTGAGCTACGACTACAAACAAAGAGCTGTTGAGTACTGGAGAAGTGCAAAAACGAAACAAAATAGGAAAATAGAAACAGTCCAAAACCGATTTAAACTCGTTAAATCTGTGCGCCAATTAAGGCGCTGGGCTCAACAAATTAATAAAGGCGGAACTTACAAGGAAAAATTGTCGCGCATTTCTGAATATACAATCGATAATTTAAAAAGCGCCATAGAAGCAGGTCTCATTGTACACGATATCGATCTTCGGAGATGGGCATTACAAGCCCAAAAATTGATTGGGCATGAGAATTTGCGTTTCAGGGCTTCGCCAACATGGATAAAAAAGTTTAAAAAAGTTCATCGAATAACAAGTAGAAAAATAAATAAATTCGTGACAAGAAAGACTCTCGAATCAAAGGACATATTACAAAACGATGCTAATAAATTTGTCTCCGCAGTTCAATTGAAAATTGAGGAATATGGCTTGGAAAATATTTATAATTCTGATCAAAGTGGTTTCCAATTAGAAGTCCATTCAGGGCGAACGTTAACAGAAGAAGGTACAAAACAAGTAGAATGCCTTGTACAATCCGTTTCAGCGACAACCCATAGCTACACCATCCAGCCGACAATATCAGCAGCAGGAAAATTGTTGTCACCTCTTCTGATAATTTTAAAAGAGCCATCCGGGCGGTTGGGGCCAATCGTAGAACGAACCATTTTTCGACCTCCCAATGTTTTTATAAGTGTTTCAAAATCTGGCAAGGCTACATCAGGTACGTTGGTATGTAATATTCAAATATAAAAAATAGATGTGCTATTAATTTTTACATATTGATTTATAGAACATTTCAAAGTATGGCTTCAAGAAGTGTTCTTCCCAAATGTCGGTGAGAAAAGTGTGCTTTTAATAGACTCATGGAGTGGACATTGCCCTAGTGTTGTCACGGAAGTTACACCACATAACAAAGAAATTGTTACAATGATCATACCGAAAGGAACAACAGGGAATATCCAGCCACTTGATGTCTTCGGATTTAGAATTTGGAAAAATTATGTCAGACATTTTTCAGACAGTGTCATGTTACTTGATTATGATTTAAGTCTACATTTACGAAATAATATAATCAAGCTGCAATCTCTAGTACATAATCAATTATCATCTCCGAGGTACGAAAATTTATTTCGATATGCCTGGTTCAAAAGTGGGTACATAGAAGAACGACCTGAGCATTTCGAAAATCCCGTTGAATTCGCTTTTGGTATGTCATCTCAAACACAATGTGAAATTGAAGGCTGCACAAATGTGGCTGTAGTAAGATGTTCATGGTGTAAAAAGTCACTTTGTTTCAAACATTTCTTCGAAGAACATCATTACTGTTCAAAATATAATCATTAAGTTCAGGAATGATAATTGAAACGAAAATTTGAATTGGAATCTATTTTTACTACATGAAAGATTTTAGCGCCTATGTATAACCTATATATATATATTTGTGTACAGACCATGTGTATACAAAAATAAAAAATCGTGAAGCTCACGACCACCGAAGATGTAGGAGTACTCAATTTTTCATATAATTAAAAAGCCGATGTACATGCGAAATAAATATTATTTAGCATATAAGTCGATACGCAATGATAATGAGACCAATTGAATTGAATTTTATCATTTAAGTGCGTAAAATGAAATTTGAGATTTTAGGGGTGTTTTACCCGCTTAATTTTTTTTATTGGAAAAATCTAGACACATTCACTATAATTTTTTTTTGCTTTTCAAAATGTTGGTTTTTCCATTGAAATCGAATGACAATTTTTCTTTTATACAAAAAATTATGAATGTCAGGAGGTGGTTCACCCTGCAGTAAGTAAGGGTGCATAAGAAGTTGAACATTATATACAGGTTATTTGACGTGAAAAACGTTTTGCAATTGGTTTCGTTACGATCGGTTGAGTGCTTCTATATGAAACACTCTACCAGATGCAAAACATGCCCAACTTTGGGGGTTGATTTCACGCCTTAAAAATAATTTTGAGCCAATAAAAATAATAGGTGGTCTTATTTTTCGATAAGCTACATTTTATAAAAAAAATATTGAAATCGGAAGGGGACAGTGCTCAAAATGAAATTTGACATTTTAAGGGTGTTTTACCCCCTTAATTTTTTTAATCTGAGAAAAACCCAAAAATACGTCAATTTTATTTTTTTTGCTCTGCAAAATGGCGTTTGTTTTATTGAAATCGGATTGCAAGTTTTTTTTATACAAAAGAATTCTGGATATTCGGGGGTGAATCATCCCCATGTAATAGGGGTGCATAAGAAGTTGAACATTATATACAGGTTATTTGACGTGAAAAACGTTTTGCAATTGGTTTCGTTACGATCGGTTAAGTGCTTCTATATGAAACACTCTACCAGATGCAAAACATGCTCAACTTTGGGGGTCGATTTCACCCCTTAAAAATAACTTTAAGCCGATAAAAAAAATTACGTGTCTCTTAATTTTCGATGGACTATAACATATATAAAAATTATCAAAATCGGAGGGGGACACCAAAGTACCTTTCCTTGTTAGTTTACATAATGTATCGGTCATGGTGACAACCTCGCCAAGTACTTCGGCCGAAATTCTTTTTCATCTAATTTTTTTTCGTTTGCAATCTTTTTTTGCTTCGGACTCTTATTTATACAGAGTTTTTATTTTCATTTTGGTTGGTAAAACAACTACATTTTCGAACTTGAGTCTTTTCTCTATCAACATTCAACATTATTTGAAGATTTTATGTCACACGATAAAGCCTCCCGCACTTGGCCACATATATTTTAGTATAGCTCAATTTATTTTATAACTTTTTGCGAAACCCAACCTTAGCTTTTCGCGAGGATTAACTCATTTTGTTTTGTGTGATTTGAATTTATTTGATACATTTTTTGAGAGTGGTCACTTTTCTTATTTTTTGATAGGATTTGATTTTCTCAGGGATTTTTGCGAGAAAAGGTTTTTGCAGTGTATGTACATTCGTGGAAAAATATGGGAACGGCGGTCAACAAATGTACTTGTCCAGGTTTCTTCCGCGAGGGGGATTTTTATGCATGATATAATGCGTTTTTTCTCGTTCTTTTCAAACATATCGCTTTATATAGATTAGAAAAAGGTTATATTGGGAAATTATTGCTTTTTCATTTCCAAACCCTGACCCCTTCTACTTCGAGTTAGGTTTTTTCCCCATGAAATAAAGGGGCACGTGTTTTGAAATTTTCAATTTGGCATTTTTTTAATTCTCGAACCAGTAAAATTTTTTTGACATTTCGATTTACCTTCTGGAATCAGGCTAAAATAAGTCGGGAACTGGGAGTCTGATACAAAAATTTACAAAGCTTTTGAGGGCAAGATTAGAGCAGTCAGATCTTTTCCATAGAATTTGTAGCTATTTGAATTTGTGTTTATCAACGAAACATATTAAACAGCAGTATCTCCTTGTTATATTTGTAGATTTGCGGTAAAAAATATTACGCTTATTTCAGCTTGTTGATAAAAATGGAGCGATTTTTTTCGAAAGTTTCATTTTTGATTAATGATAAAATAAAAAACCAGTTGAGAAAACATATCGAATCTATTGTGAAAAAAGTTCACGCATTTTTTCATTCTTATTTTTATTAACAAGGTGGAATCATGATTATTTTTCAATACCATTGAAGAAGTTACTACCATGAAAATAAAAAGTTACAACTATTTCAATATTCTCATTGAATATAGAAAAGTTCAAATAGTATGTTATGGAAACTCCAAAACAATATATTGAACAAAGCGGACAAACTGAGAACAGGATCGTACCCAAGAGAATGAAATGAATTTAGTTGTATTAGTCACATTAGCTTTGAGCAAATTTTGTTACCATCAAAACCAGAGCGACTGTAGAGGAAAGCCTTTGGAATACAACTTTTTCAATTTATTATACCATAATCAGAGCTAAGAAGTGGAAATACTTAGCATACATGTCTCCTCGTCACAAAATGGTCAAAGTTTGTAGATATCGGCTACGTTCCAATGATACAAATTTCGATACTATCAGAAGAAGAGCACCCGAAGACATTCTAAAACAACTTTTTAAATTTATTATGCCACAACTAAAGTGGAAAAGTGAAAAAACATAGTGCACTTTAAGCCCAACAAAGTTCAGAAAATTTGGATGTATCTATTGCGTTCCGAGGACAGAAATTTTAATCCCATCCAAAAATGAGCAGCCGAAGACATTTTGTAATAAATTTTTCAATTCATAATGCCACAATCAGAGACAGAAAATGGAAATACTTGGCGCACATGTCGCTTCACAAAATATTAAAAGTTTGTAGATATCGGCTACATTCCCATGATACAAATTTTGATGCAAATTTTGATATTTATAACAATAATGGCCGTGAAAGCCTCAAAACTAGAACTTACAGATATTTTAATATTATGTTTGAATTTTGAAAAGTTCAGAAAGTATGTTATGGATATTTTAAAACAATAAATTCAACAAAGCGGGCAAACTTAGATCAGTACTGTGCCCAAGAAAATGGATCGAGTTGAGTTGTACCAGTTGCATTATCTTCGTGCAGATTTTCGTACCATCACAACCAGAGCATCCATAGAGCAAATCTTTTTGAAAACATTTTTCAATTGGTTATGCCACAATAGGAGCCAAAAAGTAGCAATACTGAGCACACATGTTGCTCCAGGAAATTTCCAAAGTTTGTAAGTATACGTTGTGTTCCAATGAAATAAATTTTTATACTTCCAGAAAAAAGGAACCAAAGACTTTTTGACAATTTTTTGAATTAATCATGCCACAACTTAAGCATACCACACATTGGGCTCAATAAAGTTTATGAATTTTGCATGTTGACATTACTTTTCGAAACCAAATTTTAATCCCATCCAAAAATGAGCAATCGAAGAAATTTCATAATAAAATTTTCAAGTCCTGATAATGCCACTATTCGAGCAAAAAAGTGGAAATATTGGGCACATTTGTTACTTCACAGATATTTCAAAGTCTGTACGTATCCATTGCAATTCAATTATACAAATTTTGATAATATCAGTAAAAATACATCGGAAGACTTCCTGAAACAATTTTTCAAAATTCATAATGTTACAACTAAAGTGGTGAAGTGAAAAAATAGAGCGCATATTGAGCCAAACAAAATTCTGAAATTTTGCATATATTCATGGCGTTCCAAAGACAATAATTTTGATCCCATCGACAAATGAGCAACCGAAGAATTTTCATAACAAAAGTTCAATTTGCAATGCTAAAATCGGAGGCAAAATGTAGAAATACTTGGTACATTTGTCGCTTCATACAATTTCCGAAGTCTGTAGGCATTCGTTGCAATCCAAAGATATAAATTTTGATAATATCAGAAAAAACACATCGGAAGACATTCTGAAACAATTTTTTAAAATTCATTATGCTACAACTAAACCGGGGATGTAAAAAAATATAGAGCATATTGAGCCAAACAAAATTCTGAAATTTTGCATATATGCATGGCGTTCCGAAGACAATAATTTTGATCCCATCGACAAATGAGCAACCGAAGAATTTTCATAACAAAAGTTCAATTCATAATGCTAAAATCGGAGGCAAAAAGTAGAAAACTTGGTACATTTGTCGCTTCACACAATTTCCAAAGTCTGTAGGCATTTGTTGCAATCCAAAGATATAAATTTTGATAATATCAGAAAAAACACATCGGAAGACTTTCTGAAACAATTTTTTAAAATTCATTATGCTACAACTAAAGCGGGAATGTGAAAAAATATAGAGCATATTGAGCCAAACAAAATTCTGAAATTTTGCATATATCCATGGTGTTCCGAAGACAATATTTTTGATCCCATTGACAAATGAGCAACCGAAGAATTTTTATAACAAAATGTTCAATTCATAATGCTACAATCGGAGCCAAAAAGTGGAAATACTTGGTACATTTGTCCCTTCACAGAATTTCTAGTCTATATGCATTCGTTGCAATACAAAGATACAAATTTTGATAGGATATGGAGTATATACCGCCATAGTCTTTTGACATAAAGATATATTATACGAGCCATTTTGACATAAAGATATATCATTACTTACTACGGTTATCATCCAGATGCATCCATATATATCCAGATGCAGGTTGATGACAGTGTATTTGTCTATTAATTCATCAAATGCGAGATGATTCTACACCATATTTTGGATAGAAAAACGACGTCGAAAATCTTTTGAAATGGACCATCAATTATCATGCAAGGATCATTTTATGATGTACAAATCTTATTATGGCAAGCGAGGAACATTTTATAATAAAGAGGAAAGAGACCAATAAAATAAATTGTCAACGGTGTAGAGTTAACAAAAATATTTATTAGACACTGCTCAAAACTCGGCATGATAATAACAAACTTTGCCGCATATACATTTTTTTGACACTCATTATTAGTTTTATAGTTTCTTTTCCAAATTTACATCGATTCACACCAATCATGATTAACAGTTCAACGTATACCATTTCATAGTTATCAAAGAAACGAAAAGAATGATTTCTCAAGAAATCTTATACGAGGAACATTTAATCGCGAAAGAGAAATTCCGTCGTAGAGTTTGGAAAATAAAAACAGCAGGGTTAACAATGATAAAAAAATACATATTCATTTCAGCACTGTTCGAAAGTTGATTAAAAGCACTTCACTATTTTCACACCATCACGTTCTTATTATTACCGTAACCAAGAGTCGATCGAACCTAACCATGATATTTATAACCTCACAACTGTCCGTGAAAAAACATTCATATTTTCAATACTGTTTAAGCAACGAGATTCTAAAATTAATTAAAACATTAAAATAATTTATCCGTTAGCTTGTACGCCCCACACTTGGTTATGTCAAAACTCTGTTCCAGCTTTCCGCTGTGTCGGTATATGTTCATTCGCGACAAAAAAATTCATGAAAAATAATGGGTCATTTCCTCCGACTTCAAGAGACCTTTGACGGTGTTATGTAGAGCCACGTTGAAAAAACCAACCAACACATTCCGCACTGTTTTTACGAAACTTCGATCAAACTTTTAAAAATTATAACCAAACTCTTCCACACGTCCTGCACTGTTTTCATTATTTATTTTTTGAATTCCGTTTCATACAGATTCACACATTGCGCATGACTCGTTTCATTGCGCAGTTGCATGTTGCGCATCATTATGCGCATGCGCACTTGTTCATCAAAATGATGAGACCCAACGAACACGACCACAGATCACACACCTTTAATGGTTTATCACAGATACAGACACCAACCAGAAACTCGAGAGGCTTCAAGAGGCCTTTGATGGTGTTATGTTGGTGTGTAGAGCCACGTTGAAAAAACCAACCAATCAGAAACTCGCGAGCGGCTTTGAGCCTCTGATGGTGTTATGTACATACACGTCGAATTTCCGATGTGTTATATAGAACGTTGAAAAAACCAACCAATCAGAAAGTCGCGAGCGGCTTTGAGCCTCTGATGGTGTTATGTACATACACGTCGAATTTCCGATGTGTTAGTATTTTTTCCATAATCTTGACCCTATGCAAAGTTTTTTCTCAGCAATTACACCACCGATCATGCTGATTTTGGGCTCAAGCGAAAGAGAAATTCTTAATTAGTCTCCAGTTCAATTTTCAAGGCATCAAATGGCTCCTGAGCTTCGTAATTGAAAGAAATGACATGCCAATTTTACCCCCACCACCGCGAATCGTTTTATTCAGAGATAATATAGTCTCGGCGAGCCTCGGGCCAGCAGACGACAGAGCTGTCAATGTACTTGTCCCGAGACTCTACCGAGTCTCTTGATAGTGCAAAAATGAAGTGTGATTCAATAAATAAAATTTTGAACGGTGTCTAAATAAATATTTTTTTTTATTAATCCTAGTCCCAACAATTCATTTTTCCAAACGTAAACTCTAGAACGGAGTTGAAAACGGTGCCTCTTCTCTTTTACCATAAAATGTTCCTCGGATGCAATAACAAGGTTTATTTAGAAACCATTCTCTTTTTTTTTATAACTATATAAGGGAATGGTGTATGATAAACTCGTATTCGGTGAATAATTAATATCTTTGAACAGTCGTTAGGTTATAAAGATTGCGGTCAGTTTTAATTGGTTAAAGTGAAACTTTAGGTTAACGTGATTTGAGTATGTAGATAGAAGAGTGATAGAGTGCAAAAATAAAGTGTAATTCAAAAAATAAACTTTAGAACAGTGCCTAAATAAATAATTTTTTTTAACCCTAGCCTCAATTTCCCAATTTTCCGAATGTAAACTCTACAATGGAGTCAAAAACGGTGCCTCTTCTGTGTTACCATACAATATAACTTGCATGCAATAATAAGGTTTATTTGGAAACTATTCTCTACGTTTTTTATATAACCGAGAGAATGGTGTATGATACCACTCAAGGTTTGAATTACACATAGTTTTAAACCACCCTAGAGTGGTTAAATACATGAAAATACTATTTGCACTTGCAACCCAAAATGGAATCAAGTGACGCGAAATAATTTTGAGCGAAACGATATTTGATTCTAGAAAAAAAAATTCATAAGTACTTTACGAATTTTGTTTTCCCTATTGCTCATGAGATATAATTTGTGATCAATAAACGTTATAAAAGAAAAATTCATGTGGCACTTCGACCGAAATTCTTTTTTCCAATCACACTTTTGCTCTCGAAATTTGGTGCGCATACGTTTTAGGGTTCCATACCCAAAGGGTAAAACGGGACCCTATTACTAAGACTCCGCTGTCCGTCCGTCTGTCTGTCTGTCCGTCTGTCACCAGGCTGTATCTCATGAACCGTGATAGTTAGACACTTGAAATTTTCACAGATGATGTATTTCGGTTGCCTCTAAAAGAACAAATACTAAAAAACAGAATAAAATAAATATTTAAGGGGGCTCCCATACAACAAACGTAATTTTTTGCCGTTTTTATAGATAATGGTACGGAACCCTTCGTGCGCGAGTCCGACTTGCACTAGGCCGGTTTTTTTTGTTTAAAAATCTCGTTTCGTTATGATTACTTTTATTGAAAAACTTTCGGTGCATTCTGATGATATTGGAGTAATTTCTCGGTGTCATATTTTATGGAATACTTTCCTATCCGTTGATCTGTTGGAATGGATGTTTCAGTGTAATATTTTTTCAAATTTTTTTACAAAATCAAATAAAATTAAAGTTTTGATACTTGTTCGTAGTTCTTTTATCAAGAGACTCGGTAGAGTCTCGGGACAAGTACATTGACAGCTCTGTCGTCTGCTGGCCCGAAGCTCGCCCGAGTATATTATCTCTGAATAAAACGATTTGCCGTGGTGGGGGTAAAAACTGAAATTCATTTTCTTTAATGACGAAGCTCAGGAGGCATATGATGATTTGAAAATAGAACTGGAGATTTATTACGAAAAAATACTTCGATTGAGCACTAAATCAGCACGATTGATGCGGTATTTGCTGAGAAAAAACTTTGCACAGGCTCAAAATTATGCTAACATCGAAGTATTGGCATGTCTGTATATGACGCAATGAAAGGCCTGTTGACGCCTTCCGAGCTTGTGATTGCCCATTCCGTTAGATCTTTCTCGTTAGATCTGCAGTTTTTATTTTCCACACTTAACTCTACGATGGAAATGAAAGCGATCTCTTTTCTCTTTCGCGATTAAATGTAACTCGCATGAGATTTCTTAAGCAATCATTCTTTTCGTTTCTTTGATAACTATAAAATGGTGTACGTTGAACTGTTAATCATGATTGGTGTGAATCGATGTAAATTTGGAAAAGAAACTATAAAACTAATAATGAGTGTCAAAAAAATGTATATGGCAAGATTTGTTATGATCATGCCGAGTTTTGAGCAGTGTCTAATGAATATTTTTTTTAACTCTACACCGTTGACAATTTATTTTATTGGTCCCTTTCCTCCTTATTATAAAATGTTCCTCGCTTGCCATAATAAAGATTTGTACATCATAAAATGTTCCTTGCATGATAATTGTTGGTCCATTTCAAAAGATTTTCGACGTCGCTTTTCTATCGAAAATATGGTGTAGAATTATCTCGCGTTTGATGAATTAATAGACAAATACACTGTCAACCTGCATCTGGATATATATGGATGCCTCTGGATGATAACCGTAGTAAGTAATGACCGCAAAAAACAGCATAAATGCTGTAAAAAAAGTTGAGGCAAGTACATTTACTCCCCCCAAATAGTTTGTCCGGTAACAAATCTCAGTTTCGACACAAAACCTTCACTAAAAATTATAAAAGAGATTTTCTCCCAAGAAAACCAACCTTGCAAAAATTCTCTGATTCATAGCAAATCTCTCAAAAAATGATAGGAGAACCCCACAAAAATTTTCTCAATAAATTAGAAACTCACAAAAAGTTATAAGAGTCTCTCAAAAATTTATAAATCAAATCATAATTTCACAAAATATGCCAATTCAAACCTGCCCAAAAATTAAGTCTAAACTGCACAAAAAGTTATTAAGTAAATAAAAATGATAAAAGCATTTATAGTCAAATACATTAAAACCTATTAAAATTCAATAAAAACACTTTCAACGAATTGAAAATACAGTTGTTCTACCCAACAAGAATAAGAATAAAAAATAATTATGAGAAAAAATTTTAATACAAAAAAGATTTCAAACGCAAAAAATTAGATTGAAAAAAAAATTTCGGCCGAAGTACTTGGCGAGTTTGTAACCATAAGTGATATATTATATAAATTAAGCGAAAAACCTCGCCAAGTACTTCGGCTGAAATTTTTTTTTCAATCTAATTTTTTGCGTTTGAAATCTTTTTTGTATTAAAATTTTTTCTCATAATTATTTTTTATTCTTATTCTTGTTGGGTAGAACAACTGTATTTTCAATTCGTTGAAAGTGTTTTTATTGAATTTTAATAGGTTTTAATGTATTTGACTATTAATGCTTTTATCATTTTTATTTATTTAATAACTTTTTGTGCAGTTTAGACTTAATTTTTGGGCAGGTTTGAATTGGCATCTTTTGTGAAATTATGATTTGATTTATAAATTTTTGAGAGACTCTTATAACTTTTTGTGAGTTTCTAATTTATTGAGAAAATTTTTGTGGGGTTCTCCTATCATTTTTTGTGAGATTTGCTATGAATCAGAGAATTTTTGCAAGGTTGGTTTTCTTGGGAGAAAATCTCTTTTATAATTTTTAGTGAAGGTTTTGTGTCGAAACTGAGATTTGTTACCGGACAAACTATTTGGGGGGAGTAAATGTACTTGTCTCATCTTTTTTTACAGCATTTATGCTGTTTTTTGCGGGGATTTGTTGACTTTTTGTATGGAATTCATACCTTATCAATTAAATATATCTGTATTGTGTACGTACTTGGGTGATACAAAAAAAACAACATTTTTTTCGGTGCTGCAGCAAAATATAATAATATTTTATCAAAAAGTGATTCTGTCAAGAATTCGACCCTTAATAAAAATTTTAAAGGCTGCTCCAACGATTTTTTTCTGATTTCGGCTAACTAAAAATGGATACATGATCGAATTTCGAGCTGGTGTATCGCGACTATATTCGGACTAAAAATGCAATGTGAAATATTGATCTAAGAAGTGTTCAAATGAATTCAATCTTCATAATTAACCGTTAATACTTATAAAATTATTAGATTATTTAATACGTACAGTAGTTCTGAGAAGATACGACGCATAAACGAACGACGAGCAAGTAAAAACTTGAATTTTTTAAATTTTGTTAAAAAAAAGTTTTTAAAGATATTACACCGAAACATGCGTGCCAACGGATCAACGGATAGGAAAATATTTCATACAAAATGATACCGAACCAATACTCCAATAGCATCAGAATGCATTGAAAGTTTTTAAATAAAAGTACTCATAACGAAACGAGATTTTGAAACAAAAAAGTATGCGCACGAAATTTCGAGAGCAAACGTTTGATTGGAAACAAGAATTTTGGCCGAACTACTACGCGAGTTTTTCTTTTATAACGTTTATTGATCACGAATTATATCTTATGAGCAATAGGTAAAACAAATTGGTGAAGTACTTATGAATTTTTTTTCTGGAATCAAATATATTTTCGCTCAAAATTATTTCGCATCGCTTGATTCCGTTTTGGGTTGCAAGTGCAAATAGTATTTTCATATATTTAAGATCTCTACCACTCTGGGGTGATTCAAAACCATATATAATTCAAACCTAGGGTGGTATCATACATCATTCCCTCAGTTATATAAAAACAAAGAGAGTAGTTTCCAAATAAACGTTATTATTGCATGCAAGGGACATTTTATGGTAAAAGAGAAGAGGAAAGAGGCACCGTTTTCGACTCCGTTCTAGAGTTTACGTTCAGAAAAATAGATTGTTGGGGCTAGGGTTAATAAAAAAAATTATTTATTTAGGCACTACGCAAAAGTTTATTTATTGAATTACACTTTATTTTTGCATTATCACTCTTCTATCTATATATTGTAACGGTACGATTGTGCTAGAGCACGCCGTTACGCGTAGATTCGAGCTTCTTAAAAGATAAAGGAGCGGGCATGAAAGAAGAACAAGAGTGTGATGAAATTTTGGTGCAGAAACAAACAAAATTTTTATTCAATCAAATATTGTTTTGTATGTGTGTATTGTATAAAACATAGAATTGTCTTTGTTCAAATTTTTCTTTACTTCCGGTATTTTTCTCAAAATGCTAATTTCAAATCGCACGCAATAATTTTGGATTCGCAATTAATTCTATTACACAACTTAACAATCTTCGCCATCAATGAATTTAAATATAACAACTAATTTTATAGATTTAACAATCTCGCAATTTTAATTAATCGAATTTTGAAATTCGCAGTTTGCTTCACAATTAATAATTGTTTCCGCAACTACTCTTTTTCCTCGCAGATGACTTATCAAACCAAACTTTTATTTCGTAAATAATTTCGCATCCGAATTTTGGATTCGCAAACTAATTTTTAAATTCCCAATAGTTTCGCAAACTAATTTTTAAATTCCAAATGGTTTCGCAACTTATTTTTAAATTCCATTGGTTTCGCAAACTAATTTTGAGTTTCGCAAACTAATTTTTAGATTCCCAATGGCTTCGCAAACTAATCTTTTTAATTCCCAATAGTTTCGCAAACTAATTTTTAATTTCGCAAACTAACTTCAAATTCCCGATAATTTCGCAAACTAATTTTTAGTTTCGCAAACTAATTTTTAGATTCCCAATGGCTTCGCACACTATTTTTTAGTTTCGCAAACTAGTTTTTAGATTCCCATTGGTTTCGCAAACTAATTTTTAATTTCGCAAACTAATTTTATATTCCCGATAATTTCGCAAACTAATTTTTAGTTTCGCAAACTAATTTTTAGATTCTTAAACTCTTTAACAATTGGGCTGTTGTAAATTTGTAATCAATCAGCCGTAGTGCATATTTTCCTTTTCTAAAAACTTTAATTTTTAAATTATTATATTTTCTTCTTCAATTTATTCAAAAAACTTACTCAGACAACTTTCTTAAGGTGGAACGTCCAGAATCTTAGGGCCGAACGTCCCCGAACTGCCCCAGCCCTCCAGACGCGATAAGGTAGGAGCTTAAGGTTACGGGAAATCTATCAGGGATCTTGAGACCAAACGGAATCGCATGGCCCCGGCCCCCCCGAACTAGATCGGGTACTCACAGGAAGAATCTGGTTTCCACACGGAGCCGCATGGAACCCGCCCTCTTCACAGTGGTGGAATTAATTTTTTTTTTAGTTGGTCGTCTGAGAGTATCTCTCTAAGACTGATTGATTATGAGTTTGAACAGGCCTGGCGTGATGAGGACCAGTACCTGTGAATTGCGTAAGCGAGCCTGGCGTGGTAAGGACCAGTACTCGTGTGTAGTGATAGCGAGTCTAGCGTGATGAGGACTAGACTGCCTTTAGCCCTCTGTGCTGGCCCTTCTTATACTCATCGAAACAATAGATAATAATGATAATGATTTGGCGGAATTGCGCCCTTTTTCCTGATTCGCTCTCGAACCTAATTATTTTCACGAATTCCATCTATTGGTTTTCGTTTGCTCGACGTTACTTATCATTGGTTGCTTTAAGTCGGGTGTTTGGCGGTTGCGAATGGTAATCGATTATTTTTCTGATTTGCTATTCGTGAAAATTCTTTGATTGGTTGAATAGCTCGTATTTAGTACTGCGCAGGTGTGAAAATTCGTTATGACCAATAATAAATGCATATTTCTCTGATTCGCTGCTTGCGGCACGAGTTGATTGGCCACTTTACGCAATTGGCTGCTGCGACTTTGGCGCGCGATCGCATTTGAATTTGAAATAAAAACACTTAAATTTAGAATGTAAAATTTTCTTACATTTCTGAATGATTTTAACCTGAGATTTTTCACCATTCGCTTTGCAAAATGATTTTTCATGATATCTTTTCAATATTTTATAGAGAAAGCAAAATTTTTTTAGATAAATTTCAACAGAATTGATTCATATATGATCTATACGGCTTTCGGTCGATAGACGCGCCCGGACGCTGGCGCCGCGATTGATCGATAATTGAAGTCGCGCATTGCTGTGTCGGTACGGCGGTATTCGCTATCGACGGGTGGTATGGTTCGTCTCAATATATAAAAGTCACTTTAACCAAAAATTGAAACTGACGCCGATCTTTATAACCTCACGACAAAGATATTAAATAATCATCGAATACGAGTTTATCATACACCATTCTCTTAGTTATAAAAAATAAAAACGGAAAATTGTTTTTAAATAAACCTTATTATTGCATTCGAGGAACATTTTATGGTAAAAGAGAAAAGGTATCGTTTTCGACTCCGTTGTAGAGTGAGATGTGGAAAATAAAAATTACAGGCTAAAAAATAATAAAAAATTCATATTTGTTCAAGCATTGTTCGGAAGATGATTGAAATGAATTGCACTTTATTATTTTCGCACTATCACTTTCTTATTATAATAAAAGTCACTGTAACCAAAAATCGATCGAAACTAACCGCGATCTTTATAACCTCATGACTGTTCAAAAATATATTACGGTTGTCGGTTAGCTGTCATATCCAGCGATCGTTTGAATATTACCAGAGTTTTACCAATATCACTAGTGTCACTAGACAGCGACTGCGAAAAAGACAGTTGCGCATCAAAATGTGTGCGAAAAAATGCTCAATTTTTCGGCACAACGAAAAAAAAAAACATTAATATTTTTAATACTATTTAAGCTACGAGGTTCTAATTAGTGGCGATCGAAAGAGAAAAAAAAATAAAAAATATGTGAACTTAAATGAACCTCCAAAATGCTGTAATTTAGTTTATATTAAAGAAATAATTTTCGAGAACAAGTAGAATCACGGCCCTTCTGGTAAAAGTGTCTTGTGCGACTCGCTTCGTAAATGTACTTGTCACGAGTCGCTACCGCGACTCTTAATATATCTTTATGTGAAAATGGCTTGTATAATATATCCTTATGTCAAAAGACTATGGCGGTACATAGTCCATATCCTGGTATTATCAAAATTTGTATCTTCGGATTGCAACGAATACCTATAGACTCTAAAAATTCTGTGAAGCGACAAATGTACCAAGCATTTCCACTTCTTGGCTCCAATTGTAGCATTATGAATTGAACATTTTGTTATGAAAATTCGTCGGTTGCTCATTTGTCAATGGCATCAAAAATATTGTCTTTGGAACACCATGGATATATGCAATATTTCAGAATTTTGTTTGGCTCCATATGCTCTATATTTTTTCACATCCCCGCTTTAGTTGTAGCATAATGAATTTTAAAAAATTATTTCAGAAAGTCTTCAGATGTGTTTTTTCTGACATTATCAAAATTTATATCTTTGAATTGCAACGAATGCCTACCGAATTTGGAAATTGTGTGAAGCGACAAATGTACCAAGTATTTCTACTTTTTGCCTCCGATTTTAGCATTATGAATGGAAAATTTTGTTATGAAAATTCTTCCGCTGCTCATTTGTCGATGAGATCAAAATTATTGTCTTTGGAATGCTATGAATATGTGCAAAATTTTAGAATTTTGTTTGGCTCAATATGCGCTCTATTTTTTCACTTCCCCACTTTAGTTGTATTATGAATTTTGAAAAATTGTTTTAGGAAGTCTTCTGATGTTTGTTTACTGATATTATCAAAACTTATAGCATTGGATTGCAACAGATACCTACAGATTTTGAAAATTCTGTAAAGTAACAAATGTACCAAGTATTTCCACATTTTGGCTCCGATTGTTGGATTATGAATTAAAAATTTTGTTATGAAAATTCTGCAGTTGCTCATTTGCCAATGGGATCAAAATTATTGTCTTCGGAACGCCATGAATATATGCAAAATTTCAGAATTTCATTTTGCTCTATTGAGCTATATTTTATCACTTCACCACTTAAGTTGTAACATTATGAATTTTGAAAAATTGTTTCAAGAAGTCTTCCGATGTGTTTTTACTGATATTATCAAAATGTGTATAATTGCATTGCAATGGATACGTACAGACTTTGAAATATCTGTGAAGTAACAAGTGTGCCCAATGTTTCCACTTTTTTGCTCGAATAGTGGCATTATCAGGACTTGAAAATTTTATTATGAAAATTCTTCGGTTGCTCATTTTTGGATGGGATTAAAATTTGGCTTCGAAAAGTAATGGCTACATACAAAATTCATAAACTTTATTGAGCCCAATGTGTGGTATGCTTGAGTTGTGGCATGATTAATTCAAAAAATTGTCAGAAAGTCTTTGGTTCCTTTTTTTCTGGAAGTATAAAAATTTGTTTCATTGGAACGCAACGTATACTTACAATCTTTGGAAATTTCCTGAAGTAACATGTGTGCTCAGTATTTCTACTTTTTGGCTCCTCTTGTGGCATAACGAATTGAAAAATATTTTCAAAAAGATTTGCTCTACGGATGCTCTGGTTGTGATGGTACGAAAATTTGCACGAAGATAATGCAACTGGTCCAACTCAACTCGATCCATTTTCTTGGGCATAGTATTGATCTAAGTTTGCCCGCTTTATTGAATTTATTGTTTTAAAATATCCATAACATACTTTGTGAACTTTTCAAAATTCAAAGATAATATTAAAATATCTGTAAGTTCTAGTTTTGAGGCTTTCACGGCCATTATTGTTATAAATATCAAAACAAATAGCAAAAATCCCCTCCCGGGGAAAAAACATGGACAAGTACATTGGTGGTCCCGCGTTTCCCTATGATATCACAAAAAATCCAAAACCCCACTTAAATTTTTTTTTTTAATGTTTACTAATTTTATTCATATCCCGGAGGGAAACCAACCATATAGATCACGAAATATCCGGCCAAAAAACCAGACTTCACAATAAATGTTACTTTGAATTTATTTCCACAGAACAAAACAGGAATCAAAACATTAAAAAATCAGCGTTATCAAGATGAGGAAAATACCACTTATAATTGGTGTGTAAGAAGTATCAAGAGTCTAGAAAAAAATGAAAAAAGGTCACCATCTAAGTTATGTGCCGCAGTAAAATTTATGATATCAATACTAGGACAAGCATTTCTTTGGTGACTGAGAAGATATCAATATGGATGTACCGGCAACGTAGGGCATGCAGTTGGTGTATTGCTTCTGGGATCTCCTAAGTTGAGTAGCTACTTTTGTTTTGGCTATGGCGCGACCAATGTTGCCAAATAGTATTTACTTATATGACCTAATGAAACAACATTGTCTGCGCCGTGGTTAAAATAACGATAAACAAGCAGGAACAGGAAGTTTCGCATAAGAACCCGTGCTTTTGTAATGTTAAAAAAAAACTTTAATTTATGTCCGTACATGATAGCACAGTTTTGTTTGATTGGTAATAATTTGATGAACGTTCACGACCGTACGTTGAGCGTATACGCACAGAGTACTTGTCCGGCCCATAACTTTTTATTAAAATTGCTCATTCAAGTGAAAATCAAATTGGAATCAGAAATTTATAAGAAAATCAATTCTTCTGCAAATTTCAGAATGGCCTTGTATCATACACAACATTCGACGTCGATTCAATAGAAATAAAATGGTGTTCTTAGTCATCATAAAATTACATTAACATAAGGTGCATTCAGTTATGAAATTTCTGAAGATGCGACTCAGTAAACCATTACCAGCAATGTAGCGTATCATACTTTCGAAAACTACTATTGCCAGCAATGAAAGTTATTATACTTTGGAAAGCTACTATTTATTAGTAGAACATCTAAGTAACCACTAGTGAATGGTCAAAAGATCAATGCAGGCTATGAATGCACCGTCAAATTTGTATCCAGTTTTAAGATCACGCAAATTTCACACAAAATAATCCCCGTCCGTTCGTTTCATTTTGACGTTCTTGGGCGCCAGCTATCAAAATAGCCCTTTATGTTTTGAAAAAGAGAATTTAAACCGTTATGCGGGATTAATCATAAAAAAAATAAAAATTAAATAAGACAATACCAACAATGAAAAAGTGCGTATTTATGACCCTTGACTTTTTAGAGAGACCCCCGATTTTTACTGGAATGAGCAATTTTAATAAAAAGTTATGGGCCGGACAAGTACTCTGTGCGTATACGCTCAACGTACGGTGGTGAACGTTCATCAAATTATTACCAATCAAACAAAACTGTGCTATCATGTACGGACATAAATTAAAGTTTTTTTTTAACATTACAAAAGCACGGGTTCTTATGCGAAACTTCCTGTTCCTGCTTGTTTATCGTTATTTTAACCACGGCGCAGACAATGTTGTTTCATTAGGTCATATAAGTAAATACTATTTGGCAACATTGGTCGCGCCATAGCCAAAACAAAAGTAGCTACTCAACTTAGGAGATCCCAGAAGCAATACACCAACTGCATGCCCTACGTTGCCGGTACATCCATATTGATATCTTCTCAGTCACCAAAGAAATGCTTGTCCTAGTATTGATATCATAAATTTTACTGCGGCACATAACTTAGATGGTGACCTTTTTTCATTTTTTTCTAGACTCTTGATACTTCTTACACACCAATTATAAGTGGTATTTTCCTCATCTTGATAACGCTGATTTTTTAATGTTTTGATTCCTGTTTTGTTCTGTGGAAATAAATTCAAAGTAACATTTATTGTGAAGTCTGGTTTTTTGGCCGGATATTTCGTGATCTATATGGTTGGTTTCCCTCCGGGATATGAATAAAATTAGTAAACATTAAAAAAAAAATTTAAGTGGGGTTTTGGGTTTTTTGTGATATCATAGGGAAACGCGGGACCACCAATGTACTTGTCCAGGTTTTTTCCCCGGGAGGGGATTTTTGCTATTTGATATCACTTCTTTTTCCTATAGTATTTTCATATATTTCGCTTTATATAGACTCCAATAGAGTCTGCATATAACAAAAAAACTTACAACGTGTTTGCATCATTACATCATCGATTTATTTGAATGACAGGAATCAGTACTGCTCACACTACTAATTCGACATAAGAGAATGAGACAAATTTTCTACCATAAATTCATTGTTATTGAGGTTGTATAAATATAAGAGCGTTTCGTTCCTGTGATAAGAAAAATGTTATAATGTTTTCAAAAGGGTTAACTACAGACTCGAAGTATTTTCGAGATGTTAGTAATTTGTTGATAGGTTATTATTCGATTATAGCTTGGCAGGAAGGTGTTATAGAAGAGACCTCAAGTACCAATTTTTCCCCAAGGCAAAAATTCAGGAAATTAAATACTTTATCATTAGCTTTCAAGTTGTGTATTAGAATAAGGCATTCAGGGGCGAAAAGGCAGCGAGGATATTAGTAATTTCGGTCTAAGCTATAAATAGATAATTATATTTAACTTTACTGTCAGGAGCCTCAGAATTATTATTCTTTCAAAGATGAAATGACGGAAGAATATGATGCATTATCCTTGACTTATAAATTGTTTTATAAAACAGAAAAAAATTAGATTAAAAAAAAATTCGGCCGAAGTACTTGACGAATGTTTTTTCACTTAATTTACATAATGTATCGGTCATGGTGACAACCTCGCCAAGTACTTCGGCCGAAATTCTTTTTCATCTAATTTTTTTTCGTTTGCAATCTTTTTTTGCTTCGGACTCTTATTTATACAGAGTTTTTATTTTCATTTTGGTTGGTAAAACAACTGCATTTTCGAACTTGATTCTTTTCTCTATCAACATTCAACATTATTTGAAGATTTTATGTCACACGATAAAGCCTCCCGTACTTGGCCACATATATTTTAGTATAGCTCAATTTATTTTATAACTTTTTGCGAAACCCAACCTTAGCTTTTCGCGAGTATTAACTCATTTTGTTTTGTGTGATTTGAATTTATTTGATACATTTTTTGAGAGTGGTCACTTTTCTTACTTTTTGATAGGATTTGATTTTCTCAGGGATTTTTGCGAGAAAAGGTTTTTGCAGTATATGTACATTCGTGGAAAAATATGAGAACGGCGGTCAACAAATGTACTTGTCCAGGTTTCTTCCGCGAGGGGGATTTTTATGCATGATATAATTCGTTTTTTCTCGTTCTTTTCAAACATCTTGCTTTATATAGATTAGAAAAAGGTTATATTGAGAAATTATCGCTTTTTCATTTCCAAACCCTGACCCCTTCTACTTCGAGTTAGGTTTTTTCCCCATGAAATAAAGGGGCACGTGTTTTGGAATTTTCAATTTGGCATTTTTTTTATTCTCGAACCAGTCAAATTTTTTTGACATTTCGATTTACCTTTTTGGAATCAGGCTAAAATAAGTCGGGAACTGGGAGTCTGATACAAAAATTTACAAAGCTTTTGAGGGCAAGATTAGAGCAGTCAGAACTTTTCCATAGAATTTGTAGCTATTTGAATTTGTGTTTATCAAAGAAACATATTAAACAGCAGTATCTCCTTGTCATATTTGTAGATTTGTGGTAAAAAATATTACGCTTATTTCAGCTTGTTGATAAAAATGGAGCGATTTTTTTCGAAATTTTTCATTTTTGATTAATGATAAAATAAAAACCCAGTTTCACGTATGTTTAGAGAAAACATATCGAATCTATTGTGAAAAAAGTTCACGCATTTTTTCATTCTTATTTTTATTAACAAGGTGGAATCATGATTATTTTTCAATACCATGGAAGAAGTTACTATCATGAAAATAAAAAGTTACAACTATTTCAATATTCTCATTGAATATAGAAAAGTTCAAATAGTATGTTATGGAAACTCCAAAACAATATATTGAACAAAGCGGACATACTGAGAACAGGATCGTATCCAAGAGAATGAAATGAATTTAGTTGTATTAGTCACATTAGCTTTGAGCAAATTTTGTTACCATCAAAACCAGAGCGACTGTAGAGGAAAGCCTTTGGAATAAAACTTTTTCAATTTATTATGCCATAATCAGAGCTAAGAAGTGGAAATACTTAGCATACATGTCTCCTCTTCACAAAATGGTCAAAGTTTGTAGATATCGGCTACATTCCAATGATACAAATTTTGATACTATCAGAAGAAGAGCACCCGAAGACATTCTAAAACAACTTTTTAAATTTATTATGCCACAACTAAAGTGGAAAAGTGAAAAAACATAGTGCACTTTAAGCCCAACAAAGTTCAGAAAATTTGAATGTATCTATTGCGTTCCGAGGACAGAAATTTTAATCCCATCCAAAAATGAGCAGCCGAAGACATTTTGTAATAAATTTTTCAATTCATAATGCCACAATCAGAGACAGAAAGTGGAAATACTTGGCGCACATGTCGCTTCACAAAATGTTAAAAGTTTGTAGGTATCGACTACATTCCCATGATACAAATTTTGATGCAAATTTTGATATTTATAACAATAATGGCCGTGAAAGCCTCAAAACTAGAACTTACAGATATTTTAATATTATGTTTGAATTTTGAAAAGTTCAGAAAGTATGTTATGGATATTTTAAAATAATAAATTCAACAAAGCGGGCAAACTTAGATCAGTACTGTGCCCAAGAAAATGGATCGAGTTGAGTTGTACCAGTTGCATTATCTTCGTGCAAATTTTCGTACCATCACAACCAGAGCATCCGTAGAGCAAATCTTTTTGAAAATATTTTTCAATTCGTTATGCCACAATAGGAGCCAAAAAGTAGAAATACTGAGCACACATGTTGCTCCAGGAAATTTCCAAAGTTTGTAAGTGGACGTTGCGTTCCAATGAAACAAATTTTTATACTTCCAGAAAAAAGGAACCAAAGACTTTTTGACAATTTTTTGAATTAATCATGGCCCAACTTAAGCATACCACACATTGGGCTCAATAAAGTTTATGAATTTTGCATGTTGCCATTACTTTTCGAAGCCAAATTTTAATCCCATCCAAAATTCAGCAACCGAAGAATTTTCATAATAAAATTTTCAAGTCCTAATAATGCCACTATTCGAGCAAAAAAGTGGAAATATTGGGCACACTTGTTACTTCACAGATATTTCAAAGTCTGTACGTATCCATTGCAATTCAATTATACAAATTCTGATAATATCAGTAAAAACACATCGGAAGACTTCCTGAAACAATTTTTTAATATTCATTATGCTACAACTAAAGCGGGGATGTGAAAAAATATAGAGCATATTGAGCCAAACAAAATTCTGAAATTTTGCATATATCCCTGGTGTTCCGAAGACAATATTTTTTATCCCATTGACAAATGAGCAACCGAAGAATTTTTATAACAAAATGTTCAATTCATAATGCTACAATCGGAGCCAAAAAGTGGAAATACTTGGTACATTTGTCCCTTCACAGAATTTCCAGAGTCTATATGCATTCGTTGCAATCCAAAGATACAAATTTTGATAGGATATGGAGTATACACCGCCATAGTCTTTTGACATAAAGATATATTATACGAGCCATTTTGACATAAAGATATATCATTACTTACTACGGTTATCATCCAGATGCATCCATATATATCCAGATGCAGGTTGACAGTGTATTTGTCTATTAATTCATCAAATGCAAGATGATTCTACACCATATTTTGGATAGAAAAACGACGTCGAACAATTATCATGCAAGGATCATTTTATGATGTACAAATCTCATTATGGCAAGCGAGGAACATTTTATAATAAAGAGGAAAGAGACCAATAAAATAAATTGTCAACGGTGTAGAGTTAAAAAAATATTTATTAGACACTGCTCAAAACTCGGCATGATAATAACAAACTTTGCCGTATATACATTTTTTTGACACTCATTATTAGTTTTATAGTTTCTTTTCCAAATTTACATCAATTCACATCAATCATGATTAACAGTTCAACGTATACCATTTCATAGTTATCAAAGAAACGAAAAGAATGATTTCTTAAGAAATCTTATACGAGGAACATTTAATCGCGAAAGAGAAATTCCGTCGTAGAGTTAAGTGTGGAAAATAAAAACAGCAGGGTTAACAATGATAAAAAAATACATATTCATTTCAGCACTGTTCGAAAGTTGATTAAAAGCACTTCACTATTTTCACACCATCACTTTCTTATTATTACCGTATAACCAAGAGTGGATCGAACCTAACCATGATATTTATAACCTCACAACTGTCCGTGAAAAAACATTCATATTTTCAATACTGTTTAAGCCACGAGATTCTAAAATTAATTAAAACATTAAAATAATTTATCCGTTAGCTTGTACGCCCCACACTTGGTTATGTCAAAACTCTGTTCCAGCTTTCCGCTGTGTCGGTATATGGTAAGTCTAGAAAAAAAGGAAGTTATAACCTATAACTTTCCTTTTTTTCTTAATTTTTTTCCTGATATTTTACCAACCAAAGTTCCAAATTTATAATGGATATCACACATTTTCTAGCCTGACACGAAGAATAATAGACAAGTGGCGAATAATCACGTAAAAACGTTTCAACGATATAAGTATTATTTAATCAAACTCACACATCCCGCACTATTTTTACGAAACTCCGATTAAACTTTAATATCGCTGTCGACGTTTTTCCAATAATTTCGACACTTTGTCCAAGTGCCCGTCAAATGGTTATTGTTTAACTAAACTCACACATCCCGCACTGTTTTTACGAAACTTCGATCAATCTTTTAAAAATTATAACCAAACTCTTCCACACGTCCTGCACTGTTTTCATTATTTATTTTTTGAATTCCGTTTCATACAGATTCACACATTGCGCATGACTCGTTTCATTGCGCAGTTGCATGTTGCGCATCATTATGCGCATGCGCACTTATTCACATCAAAATGATGAGACCCAACGAACACGACCACAGATCACACACCTTTAATGGTTTATCACAGATACAGACACCAACCAATCAGAAACTCGAGAGGCTTCAAGAGGCCTTGAATGGTGTTATGTTGGTGTGTAGAGCCACGTTGAAAAAACCAACCAATCAGAAACTCGCGAGCGGCTTTGAGCCTCTGATGGTGTTATGTACATACACGTCGAATTTCCGATGTGTTATATAGAACGTTGAAAAAACCAACCAATCAGAAACTCGCGAGCGGCTTTGAGCCTCTGATGGTGTTATGTACATACACGTCGAATTTCCGATGTGTTAGTATTTTTTCCATAATCTTGACGCTATGCAAAGTTTTTTCTCAGCAATTACACCACCGATCATGCTGATTTTGGGCTCAAGCGAAAGAGAATTTCTTAATTAGTCTCCAGTTCAATTTTCAAGGCATCAAATGGCTCCTGAGCTTCGTAATTGAAAGAAATGACATGCCAATTTTACCCCCACCACCGCGAATCGTTTTATTCAGAGATAATATAGTCTCGGCGAGCCTCGGGCCAGCAGACGACAGAGCTGTCAATGTACTTGTCCCGAGACTCTACCGAGTCTCTTGATTTGTATCAAAATATGTATCATGGGAATGTAGCCGATACCTACAAACTTTTAACATTTTGTGAAGCGACATGTGCGCCAAGTATTTCCTCTTTTTGTCTGTGATTGTGGCATTATGAATTGAAAAATTTATTACCAAAAGTGTTCTGCTGCTCATTTTTGGATGGGATTAAAATTTCTGTCCTCGGAACGCAATAGATACATCCAAATATTCTGAACTTTGTTGGGCTTAAAGTGCAATATGTTTTTTCACTTTTCATACAAATATAATAAGGAGATACTGCTATTTAATATGTTTCTTTGATAAGCACAAATTCAAATTGCTACAAATTCTATGGAAGAATTCTGACTGCTCTAATCTTACCCTCAAAAGCTTTGTAAATTTTTGTATCGGACTCCCAGTTCCCGACTTATTTTAGCCTGATTCCAGAAAGGTAAATCGAAATGTCAAAACAATTTGGCTGGCTCGAGAATAAAAAAAAATGCCAAATTGAAAATTCCAAAACACGTGTCCATTTATTTCATGGGGAAAAAACCAAACTCGAAGTAGAAGGGGTCAGGGTTTGGAAATGAAAAAGCGATAATTTCCGAATATAACCTTTTTCTAATCTATATAAAGCGAGATGTTCGAAAAGAACGAGAAAAAACGAATCATATCATGCATAAAAATCCCCCTCGCGGAAAAAACCTGGACAAGTACATTTGTTGACCACCGTTCCCATATTTTTCCACGAATATACATACACTGCAAAAACCTTTTCTCGCAAAAATCATTGAGAAAATCAAATCCTATCAAAAAGTAAGAAAACAGACCACTCTCAAAAAATATATCAAATAAATTCAAATCACACAAAACAAAATGAGTTAATCCTCGCGAAAAGCTAACGTTGGGTTTCGCAAAAAGTTATAAAATAAATGGAGTTATACTAAAATATATGTGGCCAAATATGGGAGGCTTTATCGTGTGACAAAATCTTTAAATAATGTTGAATGTTGATAGAGAAAAGAATCAAGTTCGAAAATGCAATTGTTTTACCTACCAGAATGAAAATAGCAACTCTGTATTAATAAGAGTCTGAAGCAAGAAAAGATTGCAAATGAAAAAAAATTAGATGAAAAAGAATTTCGGCCGAAGTACTTGGCGAGGTTGTCACCATGACCGATACATTATGTAAATTAAGTGAAAAAACATTCGTCAATTACTTCGGCCGAATTTTTTTTTAATCTAATTTTTTTCTGTTTTATAAAACAATTTGTAAGTCAAGGATAATGCATCATATTCTTCCGTCATTTCATCTTTGAAAGAATAATAATTCTGAGGCTCCTGACAGTAAAGTTAAATATAATTATCTATTTATAGCTTAGACCGAAATTACTAATATCCTCGCTGCCTTTTCGCCCCTGAATGCCTTATTCTAATACACAACTTGAAAGCTAATGATAAAGTATTTAATTTCCTGAATTTTTGCCTTGGGGAAAAATTGGTACTTGAGGTCTCTTCTATAACACCTTCCTGCCAAGCTATAATCGAATAATAACCTATCAACAAATTACTAACATCTCGAAAATACTTCGAGTCTGTAGTTAACCCTTTTGAAAACATTATAACTTTTTTCTTATGACAGGAACGAAACGCTGCTATATTTAGACAACCTCAATAACAATGAGTTTATGGTAGAAAATCTGTCTCATTCCCTTATGTCGAATTAGTAGTGTGAGCAGTACTGATTCCTGACATTGAAATAAATCGGTGATGTAATGATGCAAACACCTTGTATGTTTATTTGTTATATACATACTCTATTGGAGTCTATATAAAGCGAAATATATGAAAATACTATAAAAAAAAGAAGTGATATCAAATAGTAAAAATCCCCTCCCGGGGGAAAAAAACCTGGACAAGTACATTGGTGGTCCCTCGTTTCCCTATGATATCACAAAAAATCCAAAACCCCACTTATTTTTTTTTTTTAATCTTTACTAATTTTATTCATATCCCGGAGGGAAACCAACCATATAGATCACAAAATATCCGGCCAAAAAAGCAGACTTCCCAATAAATGTTACTTTGAATTCATTTCCACAGAACAAAACAAGAATCAAAACATTAAAAAATCAGCGTTATCAAGATGAGAAAAATACCACTTATAATTGGTGTGTAAGAAGTATCAATAGTCTAGAAAAAAATGAAAAAAGGTCGACATCTAAGTTACGTGCAGCAGTAAAATTTATGATATCAGTACTAGAACAAGTATTTCTTTGGTGACTGAGAAGATATCAATATGGACGTACCGGCAACGTAGGGCATGCAGTTGGTGCATTGCTTCTGGGATCTCCTAAGTCGAGTAGCTACTTTTGTTTTGGCTATGGCGCGACCAATGTTGCCAAATAGTATATACTTTTATGACCTAATGAAACAATATTGCCCGTGCCATGGCTAAAATAACGAAAAACAAGCAGGAACAGGAAGTTTCGCATAAGATCCCATGCTTTTTTAATGTTAGAAAAAAAACTTTAATTTATGTCTGTACATGATAGCACAGTTTTGTTTGATTGGTAATAATTTGATGAACGTTCACCACCGTACGTTGAGCGTATACGCACAGAGTACTTGTCCGGCCCATAACTTTTTATTAAAATTGCTCATTCAAGTGAAAATCAAATTGGAGGTGCTTTTCGTTGCATGCGTTGCTTTTCGCCGTCAGAAATTTATAAGAAAATCTATTCTTCTGCGAATTTCAGAATGGCCTTGTATCATATGCAACATTCAACGTCGATTCAATCGGAATAAAATGGTGTTCGTAGTCATTATAAAATTGCATTAACATAAAGTGCAGTCAGTTATGAAATTTCTGAAAATGCGACTCAGTAAACCATTGCCAGCAATGTAGCGTATCATACTTTCAAAAACTACTATTGCCAGCAATGAAAGTTATTATACTTTGGAAAGCTACTGTTTATTAGTAGAAGATCTAAGTAACCACTGGTGAATAGTCAAAAGATCAATGCAGGCTATGAATGCACCGTCAAATTTGTATCCAAAGTTTTAAGATCACGCAAATTTCACACAAAATAATCCCCCTCCGTTCGTTTCATTTTGACGTTCTTGGGCGCCAGCTATCAAAATAGCCCTTTATGTTTTGAAAATGAGAATTTAAACCGTTATGCGGGATTAATCATAAAACAATAAAAATTAAATAAGACAATACCAACAATGAAAAAGTGCGTATTTATAACCCTTGATTTTTTAGAGAGACCCTGATTTTTACTGGAATGAGCAATTTTAATAAAAAGTTATGGGCCGGACAAGTACTCTGTGCGTATACGCTTAACGTACGGTGGTGAACGTTCATCAAATTATTACCAATCAAACAAAACTGTGCTATCATGTACAGACATAAATTAAAGTTTTTTTTCTAACATTAAAAAAGCATGGGATCTTATGCGAAACTTCCTGTTCCTGCTTGTTTTTCGTTATTTTAGCCATGGCGCGAGCAATATTGTTTCATTAGGTCATAAAAGTAAATACTATTTGGCAACATTGGTCGCGCCATAGCCAAAACAAAAGTAGCTACTCGACTTAGGAGATCCCAGAAGCAATGCACCAACTGCATGCCCTACGTTGCCGGTACGTCCATATTGATATCTTCTCAGTCACCAAAGAAATACTTGTCCTAGTACTGATATCATAAATTTTACTGCTGCACGTAACTTAGATGTCGACCTTTTTTCATTTTTTCTAGACTATTGATACTTCTTACACACCAATTATAAGTGGTATTTTTCTCATCTTGATAACGCTGATTTTTTAATGTTTTGATTCTTGTTTTGTTCTGTGGAAATAAATTCAAAGTAACATTTATTGGGATGTCTGCTTTTTTGGCCGGATGTTTTGTGATCTATATGGTTGGTTTCCCTCCGGGATATGAATAAAATTAGTAAAGATTTAAAAAAAAAAAAATTAAGTGTGGTTTTTGATTTTTTGTGATATCATAGGGAAACGAGGGACCACCAATGTACTTGTCCAGGTTTTTTTCCCCCGGGAGGGGATTTTTACTATTTGTGGGATTATATTCGACAATACGATCGTGTAGAATGAGGCAGTATGCGCATGTTTGTGCAGGAATGTTCGTTTTTGTTTCAAATTCAAGACAAACATCCACGGGGCCGGACTTGAGGGAATCATTTTGTTTTCAGCAATCAATTACAACAAGAGGTGCATATTTTAAAAATTCCGTTTTGTTCAACTATGGCTCAGTCTCCTTATTGTAAGACATGGATTGGAAATTTGTATACATGTCGTAGAGTAATGCATACTGATTTTGTTATATATTCAAATTCATGCTACCATATGGATAACATTGTGAATTTAAGTAGAGTTTCACATCGGTTACATTGCCGTGATCAAAACGACTCGCATTTTTTGCTTTATCATTTTTTCGTCCCGTTTGAAACGCAAGAATTACATATCGTGGCTTTTCCAGCTGTGTTGAAGTCTTGACGGACTACACATGTTTAGAAGTGGCAGGCAGCAATGGGTATTCATACAATTCCCACGTACGAAAACTCATGGAAATTGCTGCGTCTTTTGCAATAAACTTCAAAAGTTGAATTTTTCGTTGATCCGCCACCGTCACATATGGTACAAGCCATTCTATTTTCAGCAATTGGAGCTTATAATCTTCAGCAGCTATTTGCATTATTGCATTGTCATTTATGCGTGATCTGGTAAAAATTAATTCATGCTTTGCGTTCACAACGATTTTTCGATAATCTTCGGCAAAGCCGAACAGCATACTTACAAGGAAACGTTCCCAGGTGTACCCCGCCGATTTTGTTCCGCTTGGAGTATGTTATACTACATTGAAATCTAAGAGATACCTATTTTTTTTTTTTGCGGAAACTCATATTTAAGGGGTGAAACACACCCCTAAAGTTGAGGTCTCCCAAGGGAAGTTGTTCAGTTCCATATATATGCAGACAAGGGGGCAAAATCAAACCAATTGCATTTAATGCTTCATAAAAAGTTATGACTACTCGATTTTTTTCAGCCCTGAGGGGGTGAATAAGCCGAAGTTATAGGGGTTGAAAATTAAAAAAACGTTATAACAAATAGAATATGCTCGATATGGAAGTGAAAAAAATTGCATAATTAACAGTTTCAAAAGTTAAGACATACATGTTTTTGCATTTTTTGAAAAAATGCATCCTTAAGGGTGTACTACCCTTACATCCGAATACCTTTAATTTCTGTAGATATGTATTTTTTTAAGTATCTATCTGCTAGAAAATATTCTTTTGCATATATAACATATCGTGAAATTGTTTAAAAAGATTGTTATCAACATAAAAAAAAATCCCTTGAAAATAATCGATAGAACATATGATTCTGGCATTACAGATAATGAAATTTCTTTTCTTGAGAGATCGAAAAGTAGCTTTTTTCGCTATTTTGTTTCAACCGAGTTTTTGATGTTTCATTAAATCACTCTTAAAGAATAGAGGATGAACTCTTAACGTTATTTTCATTTGTACACTGTTTTTTTTCTATCATTGAAATTTCTATTATTGAAAATGTCCTATAAAAAATCGATGTGTACGATTCTAGCCGTAATTATTGTCTGAAACAAAATTTTAAAAAGATTATTAATTTGCATGTGTGTCACTATTTTGCTATGGAGGTTTTTTTTTTATTTTTATTTCTTTATTTTTTATTATCGGCTATTTAGCCGATTTTTTAAAATCGGCTAAATTCGTTCTCGTTTTGTTAGAGGAAAAGAAGTTTGTTATACACGTGATGTTTGTTGTTACAATCACGTAGCAGTAAATGAAATGATATCTTTTATCATTTCGAACTTTACTTTGCATATGTTCGTTAGCCTTGCTTAATAGGTATCTGATTCTCCGAGTTGATATTCTACTTCACCTATCATTGAAAGAAGTTTCAAAATACTTTGATAAGAAATATATAACTGTTATCTTCCTCTGCTTCTCTTATTTGACATATGATGGCCTGTGTTACGCTTATAAGTCGCGTTCTTCAGAAATTGCTTCAATTCGAAAAGTATGAGTTAGAAGGAATTCGTCTCGTGATAAAATAATATCAACAATCAAAGGCGTGTATAACTCTGTGTTTTGTTTGCAATCAAAAGTTGTTAAAAGTTCCATAAGTTAAGAAATGAAGTGTATTTATTATCAAAAATGAAAGTGAATCCGCTTAATGTGATACGATTAGTTTTGGCACATTTTCAAGCCCTAAATATACCTGAAAGCCCTATAAATAATGATGGAATACAATTAAAAGAAAGCATTGAAAATAGATTAACGAATGCTATGCAAGATTACATGGGCGTCGAAACAATCGTAGAAGATTCATTATATTTCCAAGAACCTTACAAAGATTAGGATATGAAAATAGTAGAAGACGAAGAATGGGGATCGGCAATCAATGATCCGGTACTACCTCCGGATGTTTGTCCTACTGATGATGAATCTGTTTCGTACGAGTATAAATCGAGGGCAGTCAACTATTGGAGAAGTGGCAAAACTAAAAATTTGAGCCTATCAAGCGTTAAACAAATATTTAGAAAAGTACAATCAGTGACTCAATTAAAAAGATGGGTTAAATATTTAAATAAAGGTGGAACTTATAAAGAAAAAATAGCTAGAATTTGCGAGTACACTTCAGCCAATTTTAAAGCTGCCGTTGATGCTGGTCTTATGGTACATGACATCGACTTAAAAAAATGGGCAATGCAAGCACAAAAAGAAATCGGTCATGAAGATGTCCGTTTTAAGGCGTCAGACAAGTGGGTACACTCATTTAAGAAAGCTCATAGGATTGTTTCCAGAAAAATTAGTAAATTTATCACAAAAAAAAGTATTGAAAATGCAGACAATCTGTGAAAGCTTGCTGAACAATTTGTTTCTGAAGTGAAGAACGATATAGAAGAATATGGGTAATCGAACGTCTACAATTCGGACCAAAGTGGTTTCCAATTAGAAATGCATTCTGGAAGAACATTAGCGGTTGAAGGAGAGAAACAAGTTGAATGCCTTGTACAATCAATTGCTTCTACAACACATAGTTATACGATTCAGTCTACTATAGCAGGTGACGGAAGGCTTCTTTCTCCGCTATTCCTGGTTTTGAAAGAACCAAGTGGTAAATTTGGTCCAATAGTGGAATCGTCACTATTCAGACCAGAAAACGTTTACATAGAAGTATCGAAATCTGGAAAACTCACTTCAGGCAATAATAAAAATTATTTTTTTTTAGAGAATTCCTTATATTGACACATAAGATACTGTTTATTTCTTGCAACGAAGCAAATTGAAAAATTAATTCATACTTTCAGAACATTTTCAAACCTGGCTACAAAATGTCTTCTTCCCCCAAGTTGGTTCAAACAGTATTTTATTAATTGACTCCTGGACTGGACATTGCCCTCGAGCTGTCGACGAAGCGAAACCTCGGGATAAATATATAAAATTAAGAAAAATACCGCAGGGTACAACGGGAAAGATTCAACCTTTGGATGTTTTTGGCTTCAGGATATGGAAAAATTATGTGAAACATTTTTCTGACAATGTCATATTAATGGATTATGATTTAAATTTGCATTTACGAAATAATATAATTAAGCTTCAGTCACTTGTTCACAACCAATTATCATCTCCACGATATGTAAACTTATTAAGGTATTCATGGTTTAAAAGCGGTTATAATGAATGGCGACCGGAGAATTTTGAAAATACTGTAGATTTTAGTTTTAAAACTTGCAAAGCGCATTGTGATGTACCCAGATGTCAAAATATTGCTGTTGTTAGGTGTTCATGGTGTAAAAAATCATTATGTTTTCAACACTTTTTTGACGATTTCCACTATTGTAAAGAATATAATGAATAATTTCATTTGTCAATCAAAAATACATCTGTACAAAATACAGCATATAAAATATAATAAAAACAATCATACAATAATTAGAAATATTAATATGGTAACAATGTGATTGAAAAGAATTTTCATTATCTGCGATGCCTAAATCATATGTTGTAACGATTATTATATATAACGAAGACGAAATCGCAATTTTTTTATTAAAACAATTTTTTTCAAGGGATTTTTTTTTTATGTTGATAACAATCTTATATCCATTAATATATCCAAAATATATTAATATATCCAAAAGAATATTTTCTAGCAGATAGATACTTAAAAAAATACGTATCTACAGAAATTAAAGGTATTCGGATGTAAGGGTAGTACACCCTTAAGGATGCATTTGTTCAAAAAATGCAAAAACATGTATCTCTTAACTTTTGAAACGGTTAATTATGCAATTTTTTTTCACTTCCATATCGAGCATATTCTGTTTGTTATAACGTTTTTTAAATTTTCAACCCCTATAACTTCGGCTTATTCACCCCCCCCCCCAGTGCTGAAAAAAATCGAGTAGTCATAACGTTTTATGAAGTATTGAATGCAATTGGTTTGATTTTGCCCCCTTGTCTGCATGTATATGGAACTGAACAACCTCCCCTGGGAGACTTCAAATTTAGGGGTGTGTTTCACCCCTTAAATATGAGTTTCCGCAAAAAAAAAAATATGTATCTCTTAGATTTCAATGTAGAATAACATATTCCAAGCGGAACGAAATCGGCGGGATACACCTGGGAAAGTTTCCTTGTAAGTATTTCCACTTTTCATCTTTGATTGTGGTAATATGCATTTAAAAAGTTGTTATAAAAAGTCATCAGATGCACATTTTTGGATGGGATAAAAATTACAGGCTTCAGAACGCAATGGATATATCCAAAATTTTTCAATTTTGTTGGACCAAACGTGCGTTATATTTTTTCACTCTCCCACTTTAATTTTGGTAAAATAAATCAGAAAAATTTGTTTCATTCAGAAAGTCTTTCGGTGCTCTTTTTCTGATAGTATCAAAAAGTGTAGCAATGGAAGGCAGCGGATGCCTGCAAACTTTGAAAATTTTGTGAAGGGACATGTGTGCTAAGTATTTCCCATGTTTGGCTCCAATTTAGCATCATAAATTGAAACGTTTTCATTTAGAAAGTTTCCTTCTATAGTTGCTCTGGTTCTGATTGTATTGAAATTTGCGCGAAGCTAATGCAACTGATACAACTATTCTCAGTCCATTCTCTTAATAACTCATTCAATTTTCTTGGGCAGGATCTTGGTTTGAATTTGTCTGCTTTGTTCAATATATTGTTTCGGAGCACCTATAATAACATGCTATTTGAAGTTTTTGAAATTCAATGAAAATATGAGAATAACTGCCATCTCTTATTTTCATGGTATTGATTTCTTCAATGGTATTGACAAATATCATGACTTTACCTAGTTGTTGATAAAAAAAAATCGAAAAATGCCTCAACTTTTTTCAGTATAGATTCGATGTATTTTCTCTAAAATGATGTAAAACTGATTTTTTGATTTTCAATTATCAAAAGTAAAAAATTTTGGAATAGAGTTTTTCTTCCATTTAAATGTACTGAAAGCTGAAAGCTGAAACTGGAAGTGTAATAGTTTTTACCACGAGTATACAAATATATAACAAAAAGTTACTGCTATTCAAATATGTTTATTCAATAAAAAAAAATTTAACTAGCTGTAAACTCTGCAAAAAACTCTGCCTGCCCTGAACTGGCCCTCAAAAAGTTTGTAAATTCAATTATTTTTTTATAAACCAATTTGCATTCAATAATTTTTTATTGGGCTCCCAGTTTCCGATTTATTTGAACCAAAATCCAATAAGGTAATGTAACGGCATCATAGTACGGCTCGGAGCACGATGTGCACTGCTCGGCGTCTACTGCTAGAGTGAGCGGCCGCCACGCGGGTTAATGACGAACTAGTGGGCCTCAAGCGTTGAGTACGCGAGTGACAAACAATAATGCGCAGGCGCGTGATAAACATGCCAGAGAATCGGCGAATTATAGATGCATTATCAATTATTGTAAAACTTTGACAATTACTTTTGTTATAAATGGAAATAGTCGATGTCTAAAATAGAGAAGAGAATAAGAGAATATAACATTCTATGAAACAATGTACAATTACAAAAGTAATAATTCTCGCGCATGCGCGCTACAAACACGCCATGCCCTCGGCAAATTAGATTAGGCGGCGAAACGCGAAACGCCAATGAGAGAATTTAGAAACAGAATTCTGCTTCGAGATTATTTTATGGAACAAACCAGCGCCCGAGTTATTTTTAGAGAAATTATTATTATTATCTCTTTGTTCTGAACAGTATAAAAGGCCGTGCGTAACAGCAACAGCAGCTCATTTCTAGCTCATTCTTGGAGAGTCTCAGAGCTCTTACCAGCGGAACCGCTCCCTGGACTAGACTACCTAACTATCCAAATTATCCCATACTTAGAGGGCAGGAGTTGTTCGATTCCGTTCGACTCAAGATTCGAAGCATACCACTGACCGAATTATAATTTCCAAATTATCCCATGCTTAGAGGGCAGGAGTTGTTCGATTCCGTTCGACTCAAGATTCAAAGCATACCACTGTCCGAATTTTAATTTCCATATTATTCCATGCTTAGAGGGCAGGAGTTGTTCGATTCCGTTCGACTCAAGATTCGAAGCATACCCATCCTTTTAGTTTATACCTTTTTTTTTTTATTCAAACTTTATCTAGCTAAAATCAGGGATCAGTTCCGAGCTGGGTGAAAAGGAGCCGAATACTTTTCTTTTGAAGATTCAATAATCCACCAGCCAAATATCGCTGGTTGCGAATACTTTCATATCTCATTATTTTCTGAATTAATTCCTTTTCAAATTGTCCAAGCATTTAAATTGGAATAGAATCAACAAAAAAAGGTATTATTTGCATTATATAGTATCAATTACATTTTTATTTAGGACACCTTGAAGGAAATTAATTCATTTTCAAACAAGCAAATTTTATTTTGTCCTATTGTTATTATACTACGCCTGGAAAAAGACACCAATTATTATTATCTTAAAAAGAGAGAGCATTATTCCGATCAGGACTACAAAACGTGAACAAAGACATCATCGTGTCAAAGGCGAAAGTGTCCGTCGATGAAATAAGGAAATAACCAGACCGATTGTTCTTTCTTTCTCTTCGTTATTATGGTTCATTTATAATTTCAATGTACGTATCAAAAAAGCCTATGATGAGACGATCCCGGTTGAAATAACCCGCGAGAGGATTTCTGAGGCAGCAAAACAAAAACAAACGTAATGAAAGCATAAATGAAGAAATAAATGAACATAAATGAAAATAAAGTGGTAACGAATTTAGCTTAGGTCAATTTGGACACTCTCACGTTGAAAATTCAAACCAAAAATCGACTACAAGAACTCAGGATAGATTATTATAACTGTAGCGCAGATATTGTCTCCACGCCCAGAAACGATAAACCGAACAGGTCAAATAAATAACGAAAAAAAAAGCGAAACAAATAAAAATTTTCCTTAAAGGAACGAAAATTGTTGTCCAAGAAAAATCATCTATGTTTTTTTTTTTGAATAAATCACATGTCATTTGTTAAAATCAAACTCCTGCGTTGTCTCCCGTTTTTCTCATACCTGCTCCTAAATTCAAGGTAGCTCGAACCTACGCGTAACGTGGTTTAAGCGTCACGGCGAAAGCTAACCGTTACAGTAAAGCGGCTTTAAAAAAAAAATTGATTGGGTTGAGAACAGAAAAAATTGACAAATTAAAAATTTCAAAATACGTGTCCCCTCATTTCTTGTGCGAAAAATTTACTTGAAGTAAACAGGTCAAGGTTTGGGAATGAAAAAGTAATAATTGCCCAAAATGGAGTTTTTCCAATTTATATAAAGCGAAATGTTCGAAAAGAATGAGAAAAAATAAATCATATCCAGCACAAAAATTCCCCCTGGGGAAAAAACCTGGACAAGTACATTTATTGACACCCGTTTCCATATTTTCTTACGAAAATCGCTGAAAAAATCAAATCCTATCAAAAAGTAAGAAAAGTGACCAGTCTCAAAAAAATTATCAAATAAATTCTAATCACATAAAACAAAAATGAGTTATTCCTCGCAAGAAGCTAAGATTGGATTCTGTAGAAAGTAACAAAATAAATTGAGCTCTATATAAATATAACTTAAATATATATGGGGCATTCCATACCCATTCGACCTGGGTCTGACCCTTCCATTCTTTGATTTGGCTGAAAATTTTATATGTTGTATGACCCATTGAAAGAAGCTCTCTTAATTTTTTTTCAGATTCTTTTGTTCATGCACTTGTGAGATATGATTTTTTTCCAAAATTCGATATTTTTTTCTTCAAATGACTGTAACTCTCTCAAAAATCGACCCAATCGAACATTTTTTTTCATAGAATAGTCGGTTTTTTACCGTACTGTTAGAAGAAAACATACGAAAGAATAATTAATATTTGTATTCCATATTTTTCTCAATTCAAAACAATTTAAAGCAAAAAAACATTGGTTTTAGGATGATGGCCCATTTTTATTTTTTTCAAAAAATTCACAAAAAACTTTGACAAATTATATAATTTTCAAGACCAGTCTCATTATGGGCAGATTTTTCCTTATATTTTTTTTCTTATTTTGAAAAAAAATTCATTTTATTTTTCCAGTCACTTTGGATCAAAATGAACTTTTTTTTGAAATGTAGGTTTTTACCAGACTTTGGAAAAAATATGAAATAATTATTAGAAATCGTCCCTTATATTTTTTTTCATTGTTTAAGCAAAAAGTCATTAAATTTAAGATCTTAGACACTTTTCATTTATTTTAACAAATTCACAAAAAAACCTAGACCAATTAAATGATTTTTTAGACCAGTCCCATCGTGGAGAAATATTTTTTCATAGTTTTTTTCTTAGATTCAAAAAAATTTTAATTTTTTTTTAGTCAGTTCGTACCAAATAGGACTTTTTTATATTAGAAATATTGGTGTGAAACAAAATATCAAAAAAAATAGTTTAATTTGGTCCAAATTGTCTGAAAAAAATTATTTTTTTTCAAAATAAGAAAAAAATATAAGAAAAAATCTGCCCACGATGAGACTGGTCTCAAAAATTATATAATTTGTCAAAATTTTTTTGTGAATTTTTTGAAAAAAGTAAAAATGGGCAAACATCCTAAAACCAATGTTTTTTTGCTTTAAATTGCTTTAAATTCAGAAAAAATACGAAATACAAATATTAATTATTCTTTTGTATTTTTTTTTCTAACAATACGTTGATAAACCAACTGGTCTAAAAAAAAAGAAGTTCGATTTGGTCGATTTCTGAGAGAGTTACAGTCATTTGAAGAAAAAACATCGAATTTTCAAAAAAAATCATATCTCACAAGTGCATGGACAAAAAAATCTGAAAAAAATTAAGAGAGCTTCTTTCAATGGGTCATACAACATATAACATTTTCAGCCAAATCAAAGAATGGAAGGATCTGACGTAGGTCGATTTGGCGTGGAATGCCCTATATATCTATAAATAAATAGAACATAAAATAATTTTTAAGGCAGTGATGAAGCGTCATATTCTTTGGGCATTTCGTCTTTGGAAGAATCATGTAATTCTGAGGCTCTTTTTTAAAATAAAGTTGAATAATTGTCGATAATAGCTTAGACCGAAATTACAAATATCCTCGCTGCCTTTTCCCCCTTGGATGACTTATTCTAATACACAATTTAATAGGTAATAAAAAAGCATTCACTTTTTCTGGTTTTCTGCATTTGAGAAGAAACTGTTACTTGAAGTCTCTTCTAACGACCAGATTGAATCAATAACACCTTCTTGCCAAGCCATAATAGACTAATAATGTAACAACGGATTACTAACATCTCGTAAATACCTCAAGTCTGTAGTTAACTCTTTTGAAAACATTATAATTTTATTCCTTATCACAGACACAAAACGCTCCTATGTTTGAACAACCTTAACAACAATGAATTTATGGTAAAGAATCTGTCGCATTCTCTGATGTCGAATAAGTAGGTGGACAGTACCGATTTCTGTCTTTCAAATAAATTGATGATGTAATGATGTAAACACGTTGCGATTTTATTTATTATATGTAGACGCTATTGGAATTTAAATAAAGCGAAATGTTTGAAAATACAATAGAAAAAAGAAGTGATATCAAATGGCAAAAATGGCAGAAATAAGGCAAGAATACGCAAATATTGTATATATGTTGATGAATTCAAATAAACAACCGAAAACTTCCATCAAATGAATGTGTGCTAATTAAATTTATTGTATCATCATTATTTTAATAAGTTCTCATATTTTTCTTTATTCAGTTTGGTTGTGTCTTTCGGTTCCTTTTTTTATGTCATTGGTACGCATACCAAGATCAAGGATCCATTCCAAGTTTCATCATTTTATTGGACAATATGTGTGCTGTATATTTCTACTTCTTCGCTTTGACTGTGGCAACACGAATTGAAAAACTTATTACAAAAAGTAACTTACTGACCATTTATGGATGGGATAAAAATGTCTGTCATTGAGACATCGAAAATTTCTGAATTTTGTTAGACATGGGCACTATGTTCTTACACTTTTCTTCTTTAGGTGTGTCATAATAAATTTCAAAAGTTGTTTCAGGAAGTCTTCAGGTGCTCTTTTTCTGATAGTATCAAAATTTGTATCATTGGAATGCAGCGGATACCTGCAAATTTTGAAATTTCTGTGAAGCCTCATGTGTGCCAAGTATTTCCACTTTTCGGCTCTGACTGTGGCATATGGATTGTAAAATTTGTTACAAAAGTCTTTAGCTGCCCATTTCTGAATCGGATCGAAATTGCGGTCTTCGAAATCCATTGGATATATCGAAAATTTTTGAATTCTGTTGGGCTTGTAGAGTGCTATGTTTTTTGCTTCCCCTCTTTAGTTCTGGTATAATAAATTTCAAAAGTTATTTCAAAACGTCTTCGGGTGCTCTTTTCCTGATAGCATCAAAATGTAGATAATTGGACTGCAGCGGATACCTGCAAACTTTGAAAATTTTGTGAAGTAACATGTGTGCTAAGTATTTCCACTTCTCATATTTGATTGTGGTATTGTGAATTTAAAAAAATTGTTACAAAATGTCGTCGGATGCACATTTTTGGATGGGATAAAAATTTCTTGCTTCAGAACGCAACGGATATGTCCAACATTTTTCAATTTTGTTGGACTAAATGGGCGTCATGTTTTTTCACTCTCCCGCATTAATTTTGGCAAAATAAATCAAAAAAATTTGTTTCAGAAACTCTTTGGGTGCTCTTTTTCTAATAATATCAAAATATGTATCATTGGCATGCAGTGGATACCTACAAACTTTGAAAATTTCGTGAAGCGACGTGTGTGCTAAGTATTTTCCATGTTGGGCCCCGATTTGGCATCATAAATTGAAATATTTTTATTTAAAAAGATTCCTTCTATGGTCGCTCTGGTTCTGATGGCATCGAAATTTGCGCGAAGCTAATGCAACTGATACAACTATCCTCATTCCATTCTCTCAACAACTCACTCCATTTTCTTGGGCAGGATCCTAGTTTGAATTTGTCTACTTCGTTCAATATATTTTTTTGAAGAACCCATGACATACTATTAGACCTTTTTGAAATTCAATTAGAATATAATAATAACTGTCACCTCTGATTCTCATGGTATTGACTTCTTCAATGTCATTGACAAATAACATGTTAAAATATTATATTGATTGTGGCATAATGAATTCAAAAAGTGGTTCCAAAAAGTCTTCAGGTCCTCTTTTTCTATTAGTATCAAAATTTGTATCATGGGAATGTAGCCGATACCTACAAACTTTTAACATTTTGTGAAGCGATATGTGCGCCAAGTATTTCCACTTTCTGTCTCTGATTGTGGCATTACGAATTGAAAAATTTATTACAAAAAGCCTTCGGCTGCTCATTTTTGGATGGGATTAAAATTTCTGTCCTCGGAACGCAATAGATATATCCAAATTTTCTGAACTTTGTTGGGCCTAAAGTGCACTATGTTTTTTTCATTTTTCCACTTTAGTTGAGGCATAATAAATTTAAAAAGTTGTTTCAGAAAGTCTTCGGGTGCTCTTCTTCTGATAATATCAAAATTTGTATCATTCGAATGTAGCCGATACAAACTTTGAACATTTTGTGAAGAGGAGATATGTGTGCCAAGTATTTCCACTTTTTAGCTCTGATTATGGCATTATAAATTGAAAAAGCTTTATTCCAAAAGTTTTCCTCTACGGTCGCTCTGGTTTTGATAGTATCAAAATTTGCTCAAAGCTAATGTGACTAATACAACTAAATTCATTTCATTCTCTTGGGTACGATCCTGGTCTGAGTTTGCCCGCTTTGTTCAATATATTGTTTTGGAGTTCCCATAACACACTATTTGAACATTTCTATATTCAATGAGAATATGGAAATAGTTGTAACTTTTAATTTTCATGGTAGTAACTTCTCCAATGGTATTGAAAAATAATCATCATTCCACCTAGTTAATAAAAATAAGAATGAAAAAATGCATGAACTTTTTTCACAATAGATTCGATATATTTTCCTTAAACATACGTGAAACTGGTTTTCTATTTTATCATTAATCAAAAATGAAAAATTTCGAAAAAAATCTATCCATTTTTATCAGCAAGCTGAAATAAGTGTAATACTTTTTACCACAAATCTACAAATATAACATGGAGATACTGCTATTTAATATGTTTATTTGATAAACACAAATTCAAATAGCTACAAATTCTATGGAAAAGTTCTGACTGCTATAATCTTGCCCTCAAAAACATTGTAAATTTTTATATCAGACTCCCAGTTTCCGACTTATTTTAGCCTGATTCCAGAAGGGTAAATCGAAATGTCAAAATAATTTGACTGGCTCGAGAATAAAGAAAATTTCCAAATTGAAAATTCCAAAATACGTATCCGTTTATTTCATGGGGAAAAAAACCTGACTCGAAGTGAAAGGGGTCAGGGTTTGGAAATGAAAAAGCGATAATTTCCCAATATAACCTATTTCTAATCTATATAAAGCGAGATATTTGAAAAGAACGAGAAAAAACGAATCATATATCATGCATAAAAATCCCCCTTGGGGAAAAAACCTGAACAAGTACATTTGTTGACCCCCGTTCCCATATTATTCCACGAAGATACATACACTGCAAAAACTTTTTCTCGCAAAAATCCCTGAGAAAATCAAATCCTATCAAAACGTAAGAAAAGTGACCACTCTAAAAATATGTATCAAATAAATTCAAATCACACAAAACAAAATGAGTTAATCGTCGCGAAAAGCTAAGGTTGGGTTTCGCAAAAAGTTATAAAATAAATTGAGCTATACTAAAACATATGTGGCTAAGTACGGGAGGCTTTATCGCGTGACTTAAAATCTTCAAATAATGTTGAATGTTGATAGAGAAAAGAATCAAGTTCGAAAATGCAGTTGTTTTACCAATCAGAATGAAAATAAAAACTCTGTATCAATTAGAGTCCAAAGTAAACAAAGATTGCAAACGAAAAAAAATTAGATGAAAAAGAATTGTCGCCATGACCGATACATTATGTGAATTAAGTGAAAAAACATTCGTCAAGTACTTCGGCCGAATTTTTTTTTAATCTAATTTTTTTCTCTGTTTTATAAAACAATTTGCAAGCCAAGGATGATGCATCATATTTTTCCGTCATTTCATCTGTGAAAGAATAATAATTCTGCGGCTCCTTCTGACAGTAAAGTTAAATATAATTATCTATTTATAGCTTAGACCGAAATTGCTAATATCCTCGCTGCCTTTTCGCCCCTGAATGACTTATTCTTATACACAACTTGAAAACTAATGATAAAGTATTTAATTTTCTGAATTTTTGCCTTGGTGAAAAAACTGGTACTTGAGGTCTCTTCTATAACACCTTCCTGCCAAGCTATAATCGAATAATAACCTATCAATGAATTACTAACATCTCGAAAATACCTCGAGTCTGTAGTTAACTCTTTTGAAAACATTATAACTTTTTTTTTATCACAGGAACGAAACGCTCCTATATTTAAACAACCTCAATAACAATGAATTTATGGTAGAAAATCTGTCTCATTCTCTTATGTCGAATTAGTAGTCAGGAAACAGTAGTGATTCCTGTCATTGAAATAAATCGTTGATGTAATGATGCAAACACGTTGTAAGTTTTTTTTTATATACAGAACCTATTGGAGTCTACGTAAAGCAAAATATATGAAAATACTATAGAAAAAAGAAGTGATATCAAATAGCAAAAATCCCCTCCCGGGGAAAAAAACCTGGACAAGTACATTGGTGATCCCTCGTTTCCCTATGATACCACAAAAAATCCAAAACCCTACTTAATTTTTTTTTTTCTTAATGTTTACTAATTTTATTCATATCCCAGAGGGAAACCAACTATATAGATCATGAAATATCCGGCCAAAAAACCAGACTTCATAATAAATGTTACTTTGAATATATTTCCACGGAACAAAACAGGAATCAAAACATTAAAAAATCAGCGTTATCAAGATGAGAAAAATACCACTTATAATTGGTGTGTAAGAAGCATCAATAGTCTAGAAAAAAAATGAAAAAAGGTCACCATCTGAATTACGTGCAGCAGTAAAATTTATGATATTAGTACTAGGACAAGTATTTCTTTGGTGACTGAGAAGATATCAACATGGACGTACCGGCAAGGGGCATGCAGTTGATGCATTGCTTCTGGGATCACCTAAGTCGAATATCTACTTTTGTTTTGGCTATGGCGCGACCAGTGTTGCCAAATAGTATTTACTTATATAACCTAATGAAACAACATTGCCTGCGCCGTGGCTAAAACAACGAAAAACATGCAGGAACAGGAAGTTTCGTATAAGATCCCGTGCTCTTGTAATGTTACAAAAAAACTTTAATTGATGTCCGTACATGATAGCACAGTTTTGTTTGATTGGTAATATTTTGATGAACGTTCACCACCGTACGTTGAGCGTATACGCACGGAGTACTTGTCCGACCCATAACTTTTTATTAAAATTGCTCATTCCAGTAAAAATCAGGGGTCTCTCTCTTAAAAGTCAAGGGTCATAAATACGCACTTTTTCATTGTTGGTATTGTCTTATTTAATTTTTCTTTTTTTTATGATTAATCCCGTATAACGGTTTAAATTCTTTTTTTCAAAACATAAAAGGCTATTTTGATAACTGGCGCTCAAGAACGTCAAAATGAAACGAACGGAGGGGGATTATTTTGTGTGAAATTTGCGTGATCTTAAAACTTTGGATACAAATTTGACGGAGCATTCATAGCCTGCATTGATCTTTTGACCATTCACCAGTGGTTACTTAGATCTTCTACTAATAAATAGTAGCTTTCCAAAGTATAATAGCTTTCATTGCTGGCAATAGTAGTTTTCGAAAGTATCCCGTGAAAAAATAGCCGATACTTATAATACGGCCAGCGTTCGGGACAACATTGGCTACCCAACCGGTGGCGTCCAACAGTAGGACCGATGCGCGGCCGATCGTGTTTACCTAGGTTGAAATTGAGCATATGTGTACAACGAAATGCCAGTGCTGGCCCAGCAGCGTAATTTCAACGGCAGCCAACAGGAGGCGGTTGACGGTTACGCCAACCTTGGGCCGATGCGCGGCCTTTCCTGTTCGCCAAGGTTGAAATTGAGCATAGGCGTACAACGAAATGCCAATGCTGGCCCAGTCGCGTAATTTCAACGGCAGCCAACTGTAGGCGATTGACGGTTACGCCAACCTTGGGCCGATGCGCGGCCCGATCCTGTTCACTAAAGTTGAAATTGAGCATAGGCGTACAACGAAATGCCAATGCTGGCACAGTCGAGTAATTTAAAAATCAGGCAACAGTAGGCGTCAAGATCGAGAGCTCAAGCCGTCAGCCAGAGACGTCAGCCGTACATGATCCCACTGTCTTAACATTGTATTAATTTGAAATGGATTGCTATCTACAATGATTACAGATGTGAGGTTCAATTATCATAAACTATTCCCACGTTAATTGGTGTAAATATACAAAACCATACGGTATTACACAGGTGTTATGATATTTTGATATTATTCTTCATCAGGATCAATAATTTCTATAAAAATCAATATTTTACCATCATAGATATATCATATTAAGCGCTCTCTTTTAATGCTCATCATTTTACTATAAATTTGAAATGTAGATTTCAAACATGCTGAAAAAATTTCTATACAGAGTTCTAAAAAATTGACCGTTTTTCGAATTTAGAGACCTCGAATTTTATTTTTATACACGTTAGTAATCTATTACTTGTTTGTCATCGTATCTTATTGGAGTATGAATCAGCTTATAGAAAAGTTACATTTCATAAGTTTCGAAGTAGTCCATAGTGTAGTGGTTAGGGTCCCGAGTTAGTGATGTAGACATTAGGAAGGAAAGTCGTAGGTAGGCAGTTCGAATCCTGCTCAGGCAGACAATATGTAACTTGAATAACTATGAACGGACTTTGTTTTTTTTTGTTTTTCTTTAAATATATACCATTCGAGATAATTAATATTCTTATAGACTCGGAAAATGATAATTATTAACATAAATTTAATAGCAATTTAATAATCTAATAATAAAAACCGATGCTCGGCCGACGTTGGAACAGTCTCGGCACCAACGCTGGGCCAGCTTTGGTGTCAACACTGGGCTAATGCTGTTCGCCAACTGTAGGACCGGTGTAACATTACGGAGTTAACCAAAGCGATGCCCCACGTTGATGACAACGCCCGGCCAGTTGTCGAGCATAGCTGGCGCAATGCTGGGCCGATGCTGGGCCTTTTATAAATCTTTTCACGGGATGATACACTACATTGCTGGCAATGGTTTACTGAGCCGTATCTTCAGAAATTTCATAACTGACTGCACCTTATGTTAATGTAATTTTATGATGACTACGAACACCATTTTACTCCGATTAAATCGACGTCGAATGTTGTGTATGATACAAGGCCATTCTGAAATTCGCAGAAGAAATGATTTTCTTATAAATTTCTGACGGCGAAAAGCAACGCATGCAACGAAAAGCACCTCCAATTTGATTTTCACTTGAATGAAGAATTTTAATAAAAAGTTATGGGCCGGACAAGTACTCTGCGCATATACGCTCAACGTACGGTAATGAACGTTCATCAAGAGACTCGGTAGAGTCTCGGGACAAGTACATTGACAGCTCTGTCGTCTGCTGGCCCGAGGCTCGCCGAGACTATACTTTCTCGAAACAAAACTTTTCGCGGTGGTGGGGGTAAAATTGGCACATCATTTTGTTCGTTTTCGAAGCTCACGAGTCGTTTGAGGCCTTGAAAATTGAACTGGAGATTCATTAAGAAATTATCTTTCGAATGAGCCCAAATTTAGCACGATCGGTGACGTAAATGCTGAAAAAAAACTTTGCACGGGCTCAAAATCACGCAAAAGTCACCTACACATTCAAGAATCAGACGTGTCTGTATACAACACCAAAGCCGGCTGAAAGTGTCTCTCGAGTTTCTGATTGGTTCATTCTGACGACACCCATATATATATAACACTATCAAAGGCCTCATGTCCTCGCGGCTAACTTCACGGCGCTGTCGCAGACCGACGTCACATGAGACTTCCTCCACCTCGTCGCTATATATATACACTCCCGCTCAAAAGTTTGGATACACCAGTCGATTTTTCTTGCCGCACTAAAAGTTAGATAGCTCGGTCAAAAATGAAGATAATCCAATTTAACAAACGGCGTTTTATAGGGGATAAATTCAGCTTCAATTTGCGTCTTCCAAATATTTTTTATGATTTTTTTTCGACCCAGTACGCACTTTTGTACATGACCGTTTTTCGACTATTTTTTGACCATCGGGAATCGCGTGCATAGCTTATGGAAATTTTCTTTGCTATTTTTTTTTATGACAAATATAAAGAGGGTAGCAAGAGCTCCATTTTCGTTTTTGGAAAAGTTTCGTACGATTTTTTTTCACACAGTTATTTTATTTTTGGCTAAAAAAGACAAATTTTGGAAAATGTAACGTAGCTCAAGAACTATAGGGTTTAAGGGGAAATATCAAGAGTGTAAAAAGTTGCGTAAATTTGTTCTGAATCGCTTGGAATTTTTTCAGAATTTTCCTCCGAAATTTTTTTTTTTACCATTTCCGCTCGGAACTCTGATGAGTAGGATGGCTCAACTCAAAAAGTATTGTGTTCAAAACAAAATACCAAAAGGAGAAACTTGCTCAATTTTCGTTTTTGAATGCGCCTAAATTTTTTCAGAATTTTTTTTGAAATTTTTTTCAAAATTTTTTTTTCGAAACTCGGAGAATTAACCAAACAATTGGACTGGCGTATCTCAATAGCTATTGAGTTGAAGACAAAACATCAAGAGGGAAAAATGTAACAGTATCTCGTTTTGGATACGTGGAAATTTTTTCAGAATTGTTTCAAAATTTTTTTCAAAATTTTTTCAAAATATTTCAAATTTTTTTTAAAACCTTTTGCAAATGTTTTTTTTCCTCTCAATGCTAATCAATAATTTTAGTCAATCAAATCACTTACTTTTTCTAGACGAGATTTTCATCAAAAAAGCCACCTAACTAATCAAGCGAATGCCGCGACTGGTCAACGCGGTGCTCAAAGCCAAAGGTGGCTTTTTTGATGAAAATCTCGTCTAGAAAAAGTAAGTGATTTGATTGACTAAAATTATTGATTAGCATTGAGAGGAAAAAAAACATTTGCAAAAGGTTTTTAAAAAAATTTGAAATATTTTGAAAAAATTTTGAAACAATTCTGAAAAAATTTCCACGTATCCAAAACGAGATACTGTTACATTTTTCCCTCTTGATGTTTTGTCTTCAACTCAATAGCTATTGAGATACGCCAGTCCAATTGTTTGGTTAATTCTCCGAGTTTCGAAAAAAAAATTTTGAAAAAAATTTCAAAAAAAATTCTGAAAAAATTTAGGCGCATTCAAAAACGAAAATTGAGCAAGTTTCTCCTCTTGGTATTTTGTTTTGAACACAATACTTTTTGAGTTGAGCCATCCTACTCATCAGAGTTCCGAGCGGAAATGGTAAAAAAAAAAATTTCGGAGGAAAATTCTGAAAAAATTCCAAGCGATTCAGAACAAATTTACGCAACTTTTTACACTCTTGATATTTCCCCTTAAACCCTATAGTTCTTGAGCTACGTTACATTTTCCAAAATTTGTCTTTTTTAGCCAAAAATAAAATAACTGTGTGAAAAAAAATCGTACGAAACTTTTCCAAAAACGAAAATGGAGCCCTTGCTACCCTCTTTATATTTGTCATTAAAAAAAATAGCAAAGAAAATTTCCATAAGCTATGCACGCGATTCCCGATGGTCAAAAAATAGCCGAAAAACGGTCATGTACAAAAGTGCGTACTGGGTCGAAAAAAAATCATAAAAAATATTTGGAAGACGCAAATTGAAGCTGAATTTATCCCCTACAAAACGCCGTTTGTTAAATTGGATTATCTTCATTTTTGACCGAGCTATCTAACTTTTAGTGCGGCAAGAAAAATCGACTGGTGTATCCAAACTTTTGAGCGGGAGTGTATATACCGAACCGCGGAAAGTTTGACAGGTCGAGTGTTGTTATTATCTCTGAATAAAACGATTCACCGTGGTGGGAGTAAAAACTGAAATTCATTTTCTTTAATTACGAAGCTCAGGAGGCATATGATGATTTGAAAATTGAACTGGAGATTTATTACGAAAAAATACTTCGATTGAGCATTAAATCAGCACGATTAATGCCGTATTTGCTGAGAAAAAACTTTGCACAGGCTCAAGATTATGCTGACATCGAAGTATTGGCATGTCTGTATACGACACAATGAAAGGCCTCTTGACGCCTTCCGAGCTTGTGATTGGCCATTCCGTTTCATCTTTCTCTACCTATACCACGCAAAGTCTGAACGGAGTTTTCGAAGTGAGAATGAGTGCTTATACGCGAGACGTGTTTGTGGATAAATTCGGGAAAAAAATTATTTCGCGATCTGTGAATAAATAAATAGTTCGAAGTACCCATACCGCGGAAAGTCTGAACGGAGTTTTCGAAGTGAGAAGTTCTTATGCGGGACGTGTTGTGGATAAATTCGGGGAAAAAAATTATTTCGCGATCTATAAATAAATTTATTCACAAATCGCGAAATAATTTTGGATCGTACGCGTACGATCCAAAAATGATTTCTTTAATATAAATTCAATGACAGCAATTTAGAGTTTCATTCAAATTCACGTATTTTTTATTTTTTTCCCCCTTTCGATCGCGACTAATTAGAATCTCGTGGCTTAAACAGTATTGAAAATATTAATCTTTTTTCACGAACATTTGTGAGGTTATAAATATCGAGGTTAGGTTCAATCGACTCTTGGTTACAGCAATAATAAGAAAGTGATGGTGTGAAAATAGTGAAGTGCTTTTAATCAACTTTCGAACAGTGCTGAAATGAATATACATTCTTTTATTATTGTTAACCCTGCAGTTTTTATTTTCCACACTTAACTCTTCGACGGAATTTCTCTTTCGCGATTAAATGTTCCTCGTATAAGATTTCTTGAGAAATCGTTCTTTTCGTTTCTTTGATAAATATGAAATAGTGTACGTTGAACTGTTAATCATGATTGGTGTGAATCGATGTAAATTTGGAAAAGGAACTCTATAAAACTAATAATAAGTGTCAAAAAAATGTATATGGCAAAGTTTGTTATTATCATGCCGAGTTTTGAGCAGTGTTTAATAAATATTTTTTTTTAACTGTACACCGTTGACAATTTGATTTATTGGTCCCTTTCCTCTTTATTATAAAATGTTCCTCGCTGGCCATAATAAGATTTGTACATCATAAAATGTTCCTTGCATGATAATTGTTGGTCCATTCCAAAAGATTTTCGACGTCGTTTTTCTATCCAAAATATGGTGTAGAATCATCTCGCGTTTGATGTATTAATAGATAAATACACTGTCAACCTGCATTTGGATATAAATGGATGCATCTGGATGATAACCGTAGTAAGTAATGATATATCTTTATGTCAAAATGGCTCGTATAATATATGTTTATGTCAAAAGACTATGGCGGTATATACTCCATATCCTATCACAATTTGTATCTTTGGATTGCAACGAATGCCTATAGACTCTGGAAATTCTGTGATGCGACAAATGTACCAAGTATTTCCACTTTTTGGCTCCGATCGTAGCATTATGAATTGAACATTTTGTTATGAACATTCTTCGGTTGCTCATTTGTCAATGGGATCAAAATTATTGTCTTCGGAACGCCATGAATATATGCAAAATTTTAGAATTTTGTATGGCTCAATTTGTGCTGTATTTTTTCACTTCACCACTTTAGTTGTAACATTATGAATTTTGAAAAATTGTTTCAGGAAGTCTTCCGATGTCCTTTAATTGATATTATCAAAATTTGTATAATTGAATTGCAATGGATACCTACAGCCTTTGAAAATTCTGTAAAGCGATAGCCGTGCCAAGTATTTTCCCTTTTGCTCAATTGTCGATGGATTAAGAATTGCTGCCTTCAGAATGTCATGCATACATGCAAAATTTCAGAATTTTGTTGGGCCCAATGTGCGCTACATTTTTTCAATTCCCTAATTTAGTTGTAGTATAATGAATTTTGAAAAATTGTTTCAGGAAGTCTTCTGATATTTTTTTACTGATATTATCAAAATTTGTATCATTGAATTGCAACGGATACCTACAGACGTTGGGAATCCTGTAAAGCAACAAATGTACCAAGTATTTCCACTTTTTGGCTCCGACTGTGGCATTAAGAATTAAAAATTTTGTTATGAAAATTCTGCGGTTGCTCATTTGTCAATGGAATTAAAATTATTGTCTTCGGAACGCCATGAATATATGCAAAATTTCAAAATTTCATTCGGCTCTATTGAGCTATATTTTTTCACTTCCTCACTTTAGTTGTAGCATAATAAATTTTGAAAAATTGTTTTAGGAAGTCTTCTGATGTGTTTTTACTGATATTATCAAAATTTGTATCATTGAATTGCAACAGATACGTACAGACTTTGAAATACTTGTGAAGTAACAAGTGTGCCCAATATTTCCACTTTTTTGCTGGAATAGTGGCATTATTAGGACTTGAAAATTTTATTATGAAAATTATTCGCTTGCTCATTTTTGGATGGGATTAAAATTTGGCTTCGAAAAGTAATGGCTATATGCAAAATTCATAAACTTTATTGAGCCCGATGTGCGGTATGCTTGAGTTGTGGCATGATTAATTCAAAAAATTGTCAGAAAGTCTTTGGTTCCTTTTTTCTGGAAGTATAAAAATTTGTTTCATTGGAACGCAACGTATACTTACAAACTTTGGAAATTTCCTGGAGCAACATGTGTGCTCAGTATTTCTACTTTTTGGCTCCTATTGTGGCATAACGAATTGAAAAATATTTTCAAAAAGATTTGCTCTACGGATGCTCTGGTTGTGATGGTACGAAAATTTGCACGAAGATAATGCAATTGGTACAACTCAACTCGATCCATTTTCTTGGGCACAGTACTGATCTAAGTTTGCCCGCTTTGTTGAATTTATTGTTTTAAAATATCCATAACATACTTTCTGAACTTTTCAAAATTCAAAGATAATATTAAAATACCTGTAAGTTCTAGTTTTGATGCTTTCACGGCCATTATTGTTATAAATATCAAAATTTGCATCAAAATTTGTATCATGGGAATGTAGCCGATACCTACAAACTTTTAACATTTTGTGAAGCGCCAAGTATTTCCACGTTTTATCTTTGATTGTGACATTATGAATTGAAAAATTTATCACAAAAAGTCTTCGGCTGCTCATTTTTGGATGGGATTAAAATTTCTGTCCTCGGAACGCTATAGATACATCCAAATTTTCTGAACTTTCTTGGGCTTAAAGTGCACTATGTTTTTTCACTTTTCCACTTTAGTTATGGCATAATAAATTTAAAAAGTTGTTTCAGAAAGTCGTCGGGTGCTCTTCTGCTGATAGTATCAAAATTTGTATCATTGGAATGTAGCCGATATCTACAAACTTTGAACATTTTGTGAAGAGGAGACATGTGTGTTAAGTATTTCCACTATTTAGCTCTGATTATGGCATAATAAATTGAAAAAAATTTATTCCAAAGGCTTTCCTCTACAGTCGCTCTGGGTTTGATGGTATCAAAATTTGCTCAAAGCTAATGTGACTAATACAACTAAATTCATTTCATTCTCTTGGGTACGATCCTGATCTGAATTTGTCCGCTTTGTTCAATATATTGTTTTGGAGTTCCCATAACATACTATTTGAACTTTTCTATATTTAATGAGAATATTGAAATAGTTGTAACTTTTTATTTTCATGGTAGTAACTTCTTCAATGGTATTGACAAATAATCATGATTCCACCTTGTTAATAAAAATAAGAATGAAAAAATGCGTGAACTTTTTTCACAATAGATTCGATATGTTTTCTCTAAACATACGTGAAACTGGTTTTTTATTTTATCATTAATCAAAAATGAAAAATTTCGAAAAAAATCGGCCCATTTTTATCAACAAGCTGAAATAAGCGTAATATTTTTTACCACAAATCTACAAATATAACAATGAGATACTGCTGTTTAATATGTTTATTTGATAAACACAAATTCAAATAGCTACAAATTCTATGGAAAAGTTCTGACTCTTCTAATCTTGCTCTCAAAAGCTTTGTAAATTTTTGTATCAGACTCCCAGTTCCCGACTTATTTTAGCCTGATTCCAGAAAGGTAAATCGAAATGTCAAAAAAATTTGACTGGCTCGAGAATAAAAAAAATGCCAAATTGAAAATTCCAAAATACGTGCCCCTTTATTTCATGGGGAAAAAACCTGACTCGAAGTAGAAGGGGTCAGGGTTTGGAAATGAAAAGGCGATAATTTCCCAATATAACCTTTTTCTAATCTATATAAAGCGAGATGTTTCAAAAGAAAGAGAAAAAATGCAACATATCACGCATAATAACCCCCTCGCGGAAAAAACCTGGACAAGTACATTTGTTGACCGCCGTTCCCATATTTTTCCACTAATATACATACACTGCAAAAATCTGTTCTCGCAAAAATCCCTAAGAAAATCAAATCCTATCAAAAAGTAAGAAAAGTGACCACTCTCAAAAAATGTATCAAATAAATTCAAATCACACAAAACAAAATGAGTTAATCCTCACGAAAAGCTAAGGTTGGGTTTCGCAAAAAGTTATAAAATAAATTGAGCTATACTAAAATAGATGTGGCCAAGTACGGGAGCCTTATCGTGTGATAAAATCTTCAAATAATGTTGAATGTTGATAAAAAAAAGAATCATGTTCGAAAATGCAGTTGTTTTACCAACCAGAATGAAAATAAAAACTCTGTATCAATAAGGGTCCGAAGCAAAAAAAGATTGCAAACGAAAAAAAATTAGATGAAAAAGAATTTCGGCCGAAGTACTCGGCGAGGTTGTCACCATGACCGATACATTATGTAAATTAAGTGAAAAAACATTTGTCAAGTACTTCGGCCGAATTGTTTTTCAATCAAATTTTTTTCTATGTTTTATAAAACAATTTGTAAGTCAAGGATGATGCATCATATTCTTCCGTCATTTCATCTTTGAAAGAATAATAATTCTGAGGCTCCTGACAGTAAAGTTAAATATAATTATCTATTTATAGCTTAGACCGAAATTGCTAATATCCTCGCTGCCTTTTCGCCCCTGAATGCCTTATTCTAATACACAACTTGAAAGCTAATGATAAAGTATTTAATTTTCTGAATTTTCGCCTCGGGGAAAAATTGGTACTTGACGTCTCTTCTATAACACCTTCCTGCCAAGCTATAATCGAATAATAACGTATCAACGAATTACTAACATCTCGAAAATACTTCGAGTCTGTAGTTAACTCTTTTGAAAACATTATAACTTTTTTTCTTATCACAGGAACGAAACGCTACTATATTTAAACAATCTCAATAACAAGGGATTAATGGTAGAAAATCTGTCTCATTCTTTTATGTCGAATTAGTAGTGTGAGCAATACTGATTCCTGACATTGAAATAAGTCGATGATGTAATGATGTAGACACGTTGTAAGTTTTTTTGTTATATACAGGCTCTATTGGAGTTTATATAAAGCGAAATATATGAAAATATTATAGAAAAAAGAAGTGATATCAAATAGCAAAAATCCCCTCCCGGGGAAAAAAACCTGGACAAGTACATTGGTGGTCCTTCGTTTCCCTATGATATCACAAAAAGTCCAAAACCCCACTTAATTTTTTTTTTTTTAATGTTTACTAATTTTATTCATATCCCGGAGGGAAACCAACCATATAGATCACAAAATATGCGGCCAAAAAACCAGACTTCACAATAAATGTTACTTTGAATTTATTTCCACAGAACAACACAAGAATCAAAACATTAAAAAATCAGCATTATCAAGATGAGAAAAATGCCACTTATAATTGGTGTGTAAGAAGTATCAAAAGTCTAAAAAAAAATGAAAAGAGATGGACATCTAAGTTACGTGCAGCAGTAAAATTTTTGATATCGGTACTAGGACAAGTATTTCTTTGGTGACTGAGAAGATATCAATATGGAAGTACCGGCAACGTAGGGCATGCAGTTGGTGCATTGCTTCTAGGATCTCCTAAGTCGAGTAGCTACTTTTGTTTTGGCTATGGCGCGATCAATGTTGCCAAATAGTATTTCCTTATATGACCTAATGAAACAACATTGCCTGCGCCGTGGCTAAAACAACGAAAAACATTCAGAAACCAGTCGAAAACACAAACGCAGGAACAGGAAGTTTCGCATAAGATCCCGTACTTTTGTAATGTTAAAAAAAGGCTTTAATTTATGTTCGTACATGATAGCACAGTTTTGTTTGATTGGTAATAATTTGATGAACGTTCACCACCGTACGTTGAGCGTATACGCACAAAGTACTTGTCCGGTCCATAACTTTTTATTTGATTTTTACTTGAATGAGCAATTTTAATAAAACGTTATGGGCCGGACAAGTACTTTGTGCGTATACGCTCAACGTACGGTGGTGAACGTTCATCAAATTATTACCAATCAAACAAAGCTGTGCTATCATGTACGAACATAAATTAAAGCCTTTTTTTAACATTACAAAAGTACGGGATCTTATGCGAAACTTCCTGTTCCTGCGTTTGTGTGTCGAGTTTTCGACTGGTTTCTGAATGTTTTTCGTTGTTTTAGCCACGGCGCAGGCAATGTTGTTTCATTAGGTCATATAAGGAAATACTATTTGACAACATTGGTCGCGCCATAGCCAAAACAAAAGTAGCTACTCGACTTAGGAGATCCTAGAAGCAATGCACCAACTGCATGCCCTACGTTGCCGGTACTTCCATATTGATATCTTCTCAGTCACCAAAGAAATACTTGTCCTAGTACCGATATCAAAAATTTTACTGCTGCACGTAACTTAGATGTCCATCTCTTTTCATTTTTTTTTAGACTTTTGATACTTCTTACACACCAATTATAAGTGGCATTTTTCTCATCTTGATAATGCTGATTTTTTAATGTTTTGATTCTTGTGTTGTTCTGTGGAAATAAATTCAAAGTAACATTTATTGTGAAGTCTGGTTTTTTGACCGGATATTTCGTGATCTATATGGTTGGTTTCCCTCCGGGATATGAATAAAATTAGTAAACATTAAAGAAAAAAAAAATTAAGTGGGGTTTTGGACTTTTTGTGATATCATAGGGAAACGAAGGACCACCAATGTACTTGTCCAGGTTTTTTTCCCCGGGAGGGGATTTTTGCTATTTTCAAATTATTGCCAATCAAACCAAACTATGCTATCATGTACGGATATAAATTAAAGTTTTTTTTTAACATTACAAAAGCACGGGGTCTTATGCGAAACTTCCTGTTCTTGCTTGTTTTTCGTTGTTTTATCCACGGCGCAGGCAATGTTGTTTCATTAGGTTATATAAGTAAATACTATTTGACAACACTGGTCGCGCCATAGCCAAAACAAAAGTAGATATTCGACTTAGGTGATCCCAGAAGCAATGCACCAACTGCATGCCCTACGTTGCCGGTACGTCCATGTTGATATCTTCTCAGTCACCAAAGAAATACTTGTCCTAGTACTGATATCATAAATTTTACTGCTGCACGTAATTTAGATGGTGACCTTTTTTCATTTTTTTTCTAGACCATTGATACTTCTTACACACCAATTATAAGTGGTATTTTTCTCATCTTGATAACGCTGATTTTTTAATGTTTTGATTCCTGTTTTGTTCTCTGGAAATAAATTCAAAGTAACATTTATTGTGAAGTCTGGTTTTTTGGCCGGTTATTTCGTGATCTATATGGTTGGTTTCAATCCGGAATATGAATAAAATGAGTAAGCATTAAAAAAAAAATTAAGTGGGGTTTTGGACTTTTTGTGATATCATAGGGAAACGAGGGACCACCAATGTACTTGTCCAAGTTTTTTTACCCCGGGAGGGGATTTTTGCTATTTGATATCACTTCTTTTTTCTATAATATTTTCATATATTTCGCTTTATATAAACTCCAATAGAGCCTGTATATAACAAAAAAACTTACAACGTGTCTACATCATTACATCATCGACTTATTTCAATGTCAGGAATCAGTATTGCTCACACTACTAATTCGACATAAAAGAATGAGACAGATTTTCTACCATAAATTCCTTGTTATTGAGGTTGTTTAAATATAGGAGCGTTTCGTTCCAGTGATAAGAAAAAAAGTTATGTTTTCAAAAGAGTTAACTATAGACTCGAAGTATTTTCTCGAGATGTTAGTAATTCGTTGATAGGTTATTATTTGATTATAACTTGGCAGGAAGGTGTTATAGAAGAGACCTCAAATACCAATTTTTCCCCAAGGCGAAAATTCAGAAAATTAAATACTTTATCATTAGCTTTCAAGTTGTGTATTAGAATAAGGCATTCAGGGGCGAAAAGGCAGCGAGGATATTAGCAATTTCGGTCTAAGCTATAAATAGATAATTATATTTAACTTTACTATCAGGAGCCTCAGAATTATTATTCTTTCAAAGATGAAATGACGGAAGAATATGATGCATCATCCTTGGCTTACAAATTGTTTTATAAAACATAGAAAAAAATTAGATTAAAAAAAAATTCGGCCGAAGTACTTGATGAATGTTTTTTCACTTAATTCACATAATGTATCGGTCATGGTGACAACCTCGCTAAGTACTTCGGGTGAAATTCTTTTTCATCTAATTTTTTTTCGTTTGCAATCTTTTTTTGCTTCGGACTCTTATTGATACAGAGTTCTTATTTTCATTCTGGTTGGTAAAACAACTGCATTTTCGAACTTGATTCTTTTCTCTATCAACATTCAATATTATTTGAAGATTTTTTCACACGATAAAGCCTCCCGTACTGGGCACATATATTTTAGTATAGCTCAATTTATTTTATAACTTTTTGCGAAACCCAACCTTAGCTTTTCGCGAGGATTAACTCATTTTGTTTTGTGTGATTTGAATTTATTTGATACATTTTTTGAGGGTGGTCACTTTTCTTACTTTTTTTGAAAGGGTTTGATATTCTCAGGGATTTTTGCAAGAACAGGTTTTTGCAGTGTATGTATATTCGTCGAAAAATATGGGAACGGCGGTCAACAAATGTACTTGTCCAGGTTTCTTCCGCGAGGGGGATTTTTATGCGTGATATGATTCGTTTTTTCTCTTTCTTTTCAAACATCTCGCTTTATATAGATTAGAAAAAGGTTATATTGGGAAATTATCGCTTTTTCATTTCCAAACCCTGACGGAACTGAAGGAGTGGCGGGAAGAGTGGAAACGGGAAAAGGAAGCGTCGGGGGAGTGTGAAGGAAAGAGTGAAAGTCAAAGTATGAGCAGCGGAATATTCGGAAGGCGAAAATAGTGAGAGAAGTGAGACAGGGTTGGAAAGTGAGGAGGAAGGAAGCGCTACGGAGACTAACGAGAAAGGAGGTAAGGACAGTGAATGCGGAGACAGTAATACGTCACAAAGGTCGGAAAAGAAAAGGAAAAGCAAGAAAACGAGTAAGCAAGAGAAGGGGAGGAAGGATCTTGAATCAGAGGAGGAAGCACATGGTCGGGTGGATACAGGCAGACAAGAAAAAGAGGAGGGGGAGAAGCAGCGGAGGAAGAGGACGGAGACAACGGAGAGGAAGAAGAACGAAGAAAGCGAGAAGTCCGACAATGAAGAGGAGAAGAGGAGGAGCTGGGGGGTAATAATGGAGGAAGAGAGAGAGGAAATGAGGAGAGAAGAAGAAAGAAACCAAAAAAGGGAAGAGGAGACGGCAAGAGGATGGTCTTGGTAAAGGAGAAGGCGGTGGAGGAAAGAAGAAAGGAAAGAGAGGTCAAGGTAAACGGAATGGAGATAAGAGTGGAAGGAAGGAGGTGGTGATGGTCCGAGAGGGAGGAAAGGTGGGAGGAAAGAAATGAAGAGGAAGAGGGCCGAACAACGGACAAACAGAAGGAAGGAAGACAGATGGAGAGCACGAGAGAGGACGGATGGGGAGAAGGACGAGGAGAAGGAAGGGGGAGAAACAAGGAACGGGGAAAGAAGAAAGAAGAGAGAAGAACAAGACAGAGGGGAGGATAAGAAGAAAAGTAAAGAAGGGGAAGGAGAGGAGAAGGGGGAGGCAAAGATTATAAAGGAGAGTTTATGTAAGAGAAGAGGGGGCACCGAAAACCTTAGGGAAAGGCGCCCGGAAATATAAATAAACATACATACATACATACATACTGTAACGACTTTTTCCAAGAGTCGCACAAAATATATCTACTCTCGATTCCTCTTGGACGCCAGCTTAAGAAAATTCTTAAACAAATTTTATTGTGAGTTATCGAGAATAGATAAAGGTGGTTACCCGGTCGTAGCCGTAGTGGAAAACAATTTGGCAGAGGGGCGGAGTCAAACAAATACAAAATAAATTATCAACACTAAGGGAAAATTCGGAATAACAAAAATATTTATTTAATAAAACAAATTATAGAAATTTAATTAAATGAATTAAAATGGCATTAGAAGAAGATTCCGAAAAATAGAATACAACATGTCTCGTCCTTCTCGAGAGTTCAGGTTTTACAAAATGTTTTCTTTTCGATATAATTAAAATTTTCAGACAAGATAAAATCCTCTTAATCTTTTGTTAACCGTCTCAACAACAATTTTCCAGATTTTATAAATAAATCTTAACCTAAGGACTCTCGTCGAATAAAGAAAATTTAAGATTGAATTCCTCTCGGCCATTCTAGATTTACAACAACGGAAAATAAAAGGGTAGATTTTATACCGTGATCAAACGTTATATAATAATTCTACTCAAACGCGAACGTACCCCGAAACAATATCGCTCTTTTCAATCGATAATTCAACACCAAATTCACATAAATTAGAGCTCTTTTCAATAAACAGAATCGCAAGATTCGATACAACAAAAATTAAAAGCGAGTCGACGGCTCACCGCTACGGTTTCGAAAAAAGGAAATCCGGAAAAAGACCACAGATAATTCCTCTCGATAATTCCGGCTACGTCGTATTCTTGTTAAGGGTTGGCGACGGTTCTGTAGAAAACGTCAGGTTCCGTTGAGGTTCGATACGAAAGTCCTCGAATAATTACGGAAACGCCTTTTTATAGTTTTGGGTCCTAGCCCCCCACCCTTCGCCTACTCGCGGAGTCTAGATTATTCTCGAATTTTCGCGAATTCGAATTACGGTTGAACGCTTCGATGGCGAACGTTGACCCTTATTAACCGAGATTTCCCGAAGACTCCCGATGCTGATTGACGCACCTCTTGAGATTAGACAGCTCCAGGTGAGGGCTTCGAGCTAGCGACCACTCTCGATACAATTCGTGCGTTCCATCGACAATTTCGGTTGACCTTGACGCTATCCTTATGCCTTCCCTTCCGACGATATGATTCGAAATCGATGATGTTTTGACTTCTCTCTTTCTGTATTTTTCTCGATAAGAAACCGCCGTTCGCTCGTACAAAAAAATATGAAAAAAATATAACAAAATAAATTAAAAATAAGGAAATACGCTCGCATTCGACTCTTAACATTTTCTCGAGAGGAATTCGTCTTTGAAACTCGACGTTTCCTCCCGTGCCGTGCCAATGTTTTAACTTTTAGTGACGTGGACAAAATTACCACGTCACAATACATACATTTCCAAACCCTGACCCCTTCTACTTCGAGTCAGGTTTTTTCCCCATGAAATAAAGGGGCACGTGTTTTGGAATTTTCAATTTGGTATTTTTTTTATTCTCGAGCCAGTCAAATTTTTTTGACATTTCGATTTACCTTTCTGGAATCAGGCTAAAATAAGTCGGGAACTGGGAGTCTGATACAAAAATTTACAAAGCTTTTGAGAGCAATATTAGAAGAGTCAGAACTTTTCCATAGAATTTGTAGCTATTTGAATTTGTGTTTATCAAAGAAACATATTAAATAGCAGTATCTCCTTGTTATATTTGTAGATTTGTGGTAAAAAATATTACGCTTATTTCAGCTTGTTGATAAAAATGGGGCGTTTATTTCGAAATTTATCATTTTTGATTAATGACAAAATAAAAAACCCGTTTCATGTATGTTTAGAGAAAACATATCGAATCTATTGTGAAAAAAGTTCACGCATTTTTTCATTCTTATTTTTATTAACAAGGTGGAATCACGATTATTTTTCAATACCATTGAAGAAGTTACTACCATGGAAATAAAAAGTTGCAACTATTTCAATAATCTCATAGAATATAGAAAAGTTCAAATAGTATATTATGGGAACTCCAAAACTATATATTGAACAAACCAAAGCGACTGTAGAGGAAGGCGTTTAGAATAAAACTTTTTCAATTTATTATGCTATAATCGGAGCTTAAAAGTGGAAATACTTAGCACACATGTCCCCTCTTCACAAAAAGGTCAAAATTTGTAGATATCTGCTACATTCCAATGATACAAATTTTGATACTATCAGAAGAAGAGCACCCGAAGACGTTCTGAAACAACTTTTTAAATTTATTATGCTATAATTAAAGTGGAAAAGTGAAAAAACATAGTGCACTTTAAGCCCAAGAAAGTTCAGAAAATTTGGATGTATCTATTGCGTTCCGAGGACAGAAATTTTAATCCCATCCAAAAATGAGCAGCCGAAGACATTTTGTAATAAATTTTTCAATTTATAATGTCACAATCAGAGACAAAAAGTGGAAATACTTGGCGCTTCACAAAATGTTAAAAGTTTGTAGGTATCGGCTACATTCCCACGATACAAATTTTGATGCAAATTTTGATATTTATAACAATAATGGCCGTGAAAGCCTCAAAACTAGAACTTACAGATATTTTAATATTATGTTTGAATTTTGAAAAGTTCAGAAAGTATGTTATGGATATTTTAAAACAATAAATTCAACAAAGCGGGCAAGCTTAGATCAGTACTGTGCCCAAGAAAATGGATCGAGTTGAGTTGTACCAGTTGCATTATCTTCGTGCAAATTTTCGTACCATCACAACCAGAGCATCCGTAGAGCAAATCTTTTTGAAAATATTTTTCAATTCGTTATGCCACAATAGGAGCCAAAAAGTAGAAATACTGAGCACACATGTTGCTCCAGGAAATTTCCAAAGTTTATAAGTATACGGTGCGTTCCAATGAAACATATTTTTATACTTCCAGAAAAAAGGAACCAAAGACTTGCAGACAATTTTTTGAATTAATCATGCCACAACTCAAGCATACCACACATTGGGCTCAATAAAGTTTATGAACTTTGCATGTAGCCATTACTTTTCGAAGCCAAATTTTAATCCCATCCAAAAATGTGCAAGCGAAGAATTTTCATAATAAAATTTTCAAGTCTTAATAATGCCACTATTCTAATAAAGAGGAAAGGGACCAATAAAATAAATTGTCAACGGTGTAGAGTTAAAAAAAATATTTATTGAACACTGCTCAAAACTCGACATGATAATAACAAACTTTGCCATATACATTTTTTTGACACTCATTATTAGTTTTATAGAGTTTCTTTTCCAAATTTACATCGATTCACACCAATCACGATTAACAGTTCAACGTATACCATTTCATAGTTATCAAAGAATCGAAAAGAATGATTTCTCAAGAAATCTTATGCGAGAAACATTTAATCGCGAAAGAGAAATTCCGTCGTAGAGTTAAGTGTGGAAAATAAAAACTGCAGGGTTGACAATAATAAAAAAATGCATATTCGTTTTAGCACTGTTTGAAAGTTGATTAAAAGCATTTCACTATTTTCGCACCATCACTTTCTTATTATTACTGTAACCAAGAGTCGATCGAACCTAACCACAATATTTATAACCTCACAAATGTTCGTGAAAAAACATTCATATTTTCAATACTGTTTAAGCCACGACATTCTAATTAGTCGCGATCGAAAGGGGGAAAAAAATAAAAAATACGTGAATTTGATGAAACTTTAAATTGCTGTCATTGAATTTATATTAAAGAAATCATTTTTGGATCGTAAGTATACGATCCAAAATTATTTCGCGATCTGTGAATAAATTTATTCATAGATCGCGAAATAATATTTTTCCCGAATTTATCCACAACAGGACCCGCGTAAGCACTGCTCACTTCGAAAATTCCGTTTCAGACTTTCCGCGGTATGGGTACTTCGAACTATTAAGAGTCGCGGTAACGACTCGAGACAAGTACATTTATGAAGCGAGTCGCACAAGACAGTTTTACCAGAAGGACCGTGATTCTACTTGTTCTCGAAAATTGTTTTTTAAATATAAACTAAATTACAGCATTTTGGAGGTTCATTTAAATTCACATATTTTTTATTTTTTTTTTCTCTTTCGATCGCCACTAATTAGAACCTCGTAGCTTAAATAGTATTAAAAATATTAATGTTTTTTTTTTCGTTGTGCCGAAAAACTGAGCATTTTTTCGCACACATTTTGATGCGCAACTGTCTTTTTTGCAGTCGCTGTCTAGTGACACTAGCGATATTGGTAAAACTCTGGTAATATTCAAATGATCGTTGGATATGACAGCTAACCGACAACCGTACTAAATTTTTGAACAGTTATGAGGTTATAAAGGTCGTGGTTAGTTTCGATCGACTTTTGGTTATAGTGACTTTTATTATAATGTTACGTCCTCGGGTTTAACCCATAAAATCAAATTTTATCTTTTTCTCAACTTATAAGAAGTATTTCGTAATAATAACAAAACCCTAGAATTAGTCTCAATTTAGCGTTACTCGCGTAATTTTACGTTCAGTTTTTGGTTTACTCGCGGTAGCGGGGGAGTTTTGAGCCGGCCGGTATAAATTTTCACATTCAAAATAGAATTTGCAACGTCCCGTAGCAGACTTTGCAACTCTGTGCTACAGTCTCCCTAGATATCTGATTACATCGGACCACCGAATGCCGAAAGGCAACGCAGTTTTCTTATCGCCATCCGGTGTCGAATGAAGCGTCTGCCCCGACTGGAGCGTCGCGCGTGGAGCTCCAGTGACATTTCTTGCACTATCAGCATCCGGTCTGCGTGCACGGTCGGCCTAAACACCCTAGATACCGTGGGATAATCCGCTAAGAAAAGTAAGGACCCCCTCCACTTTGGAGCCGAAGGAGTCGAGAAATGTAAAACAATTAGTCAGTCTTCGATCTTCACTCGCCCGTCGCACTTGATTACTCTTCAAGCATATTCTTTTCCGAGCACTTCCGAGTTAGTAATTTTTCTCTAACCATTTTTCGCGTCGGACATAGTCAGAACTCGCGAGCATATCCGGGAAACGTGTGTGGTTGAGGATCGGTACCGACTCAAAGACTCTTCTTATTACCTATTTTGTATTTTTGTGTTAAAATCCGAGCAACTTTTGTATTGTGGTCGCGTTTATCAAAACGATTTTCGAAATTTCTAAGAAATAATTCGTGTCGAGGATCTTCGGTGTTTTCGCAGTTCTTCGACGCGCGATTGTGATTATCGTTCCGACGGGTTCCGAAGCGCGCGCCGTTCGAGAATCGTTTCATCATTTTTTCCGAAACCATAATTCTCAAGTAAGTTTATTCCATTAATCTTCAACAATTTCGAATCAAAATCGCAGATTTGAGTTCATTTCGATAATTCGAAGTTTAATCTCCAAATCTATTTTAACAATCCGAACTAGAAATCCGGAGCTTGAATTTATTTCGTTAAATCGAAATTTAAATTCCAAGTCCGCGTTGTTTCACTTATTCGAGATTTATTTTTTCAAGTGTATTTTATTTCGATCATTCGGAGTTTAAATAAATGAGAATTTGAATTTTGATCACCAATCGAACTTCATATTTTTCGAGTGAAATTTATAATTCGAAATTCATTTCTTTGAGCGAACTTTATTATTTGAATTTGTTCTTCGAGTGAATTTCATAATTTAACTTCATTTTATTTTCAAGTGAATCTTACTACGATTATTAGCGATTTTAATCTTCAAGTGAATTTCTCCCAATTATTCGGAATATATTTCTTTTCAATCACATTTAATGTTAGTTATTCGAGTTTTATCTCCGAGCGAATATAAATTTATGTCCAATTAAATTTCACCTCAACCATTCGAAGTTTGTTTCAAGTGAATATAATTTTATTTTTCGAGTGAATCTTATTTTTGAATTAGCCAGAATTTGTTTTCCAAGTGAATCTATTTCGCAAACTTTCGATTCAGCTGTCCGGTGAATTTTTATGTCAGCTGTTCGAACTTTAATTTTCGAGTGAATTTATTTTGCCGATTTATCAAACGGATTTTATTTCGATAATTTGAAATTTAACCTTCGAGTGAATCTATTTCAATTCAATTTCGATTTCTAAACCATTTTTCAGCCCAATAAATTCCGATTAAATTTCCAATTACGTGTTCAACTAAACTTTCAATAAGATTTCAATTTAATTTTCGATTAAACCCTCAAGTGAATTTCCAACTAAATTTCCAAGTAAATTTCAATTAAATTTCAATTAATCTTTCAAATAAATTTCTTTCGACAGTTGAGTTCGAATTTTTAAGTAGATTCCATTCCAACAATTCAGGTCAAATCTTCGAGTCATTTTTATCCCGATAAATTGTAACTCCATTTTCAAGGTGAATTTATTTTTAATAGAAATCTGATCGCGAGATTATTTTCGTTTCGACATTTTTACATTAATTTTTGGCAATTTTATTTTGACAATTCGAGCTAAATTTCAAGGTCATTCCATTTAAAAGATTCGCAAACCGAATTCCAAGTAGAGCTCATCCCTAAAATTTAAATTCGAACTCCAAGTTTGTTTTAGTCTCATATCTCATAACTCCTTCAATTAATCGAAGTAAAATTCCGAACTCATAGAAATTTGGATCATCCATGCTTTTCAAGTGTCTTTTAAATAATAGTTTGAGTGGAATTCGATCTCGACGACTCGCGGTCCGGACTCGTGTGCGTTTTCATCCCGCGAGTAATTCAACGCCGAGGTTCTCGATTCGATCACGTTCATAGTTCGGTAATGCTCAAACATATTCGTACCGTCATTCGCTCTCGATACGTCAGTTGCTCTGATTTGCGCGTTTTATCATTTTTGTAATTTCAACGCTCTGATTTGCGCGTTTTATCATTTTTGTAATTTCAACGCTCCGATTTGCGCGTTGTTTCATTTTCGTTACTTCAACGTTTCAATTTACGCGTCTTATTTTTGTAATATCGACGGTTTCGTCAAAATTCGCGGCGTTTATTTGTATCTCGACGATCTCACCGAAACTCGCCGCGCGTGAACCACCGGGCTGTAATTGTAGCCGTTTTTGTTTAAAATAAAAGGGGAGTCCAGCACACTCCATTTCGCCAATACTCGAAACGTCGTTGTGTACAAGTTTTTCCACCATTAGGTACCCGATCGTTCCCGAAAAGTTCCCGAATATTTTCGCGGTAAAACTATAAACTTTGAACAGTCAAAACCCCTCCAAATTTATCGAACTGGAGGGCCCTTCGCGACCAATCGTCAAAATCGTACGCGTTACGACTCTCATCAACACCGTCTATTTGATCACCGACGAACATCCGACTGGGAGTCCCCTGGTCCCGTACATTGCCGATATTCCAGAGGGATACTACCCCGGCTCACCGGCCTCATCAGAAGCTTCAACGGTTATTAGGGTTCCGACCCCTAAGTCATTTGATTTCGAAACACCTCCATCTACACCGTAGGTAACTCATCACCCTCTACGCTTCACCGCTACGAGGAAAAGGTAAGTGCTCGCTACTTCACTATTATTTTTGCCTATTTTCCTCACCCTTTTCCAACCTCATTAAGATCGCGAATCGTCAACGCACCCGGTTCCAATCCCGGAGGGTAAATCCCCCCCTCTAAACATAGGAACCTCAAGCAGACCGTTACTCGGGTTAGTCCTAATTTGTTCGACATTTTGTCATTACCTTCCACAATCTGGCGGACATAAAACCGTGACGTAACAATAATAAGAAAGTGATAGTGCGAAAATAGTAAAGTGCAATTCATTTCAATCATCTTTGGATCAGTGCTTGAACAAATATGTATTTTTTATTATTGTTAAGCCTGTAATTTTTATTTTCCACATCTAACTCTACAACGGAGTCGAAAACGATACCTTTTCTCTTTTACCATAAAATGTTTCTCGAATGCAATAATAAGGTTTATTTAGAAACCACTCTCTGTTTTTTTTTATAACTAAGAGAATGGTGTAGGATAAACTCGTATTCGATGATTATTTAATATCTTTATCGTGAGGTTATAAAGATCGCGGTCAGTTTCAACTTTTAGTTAAAGTGACATTTATATATATAGAAAGAAGAGTGATGATGCAAAAATAAAGTGTAATTCAATAAATACACTTTTGCATCATGCCTAAATAAATAATTTTTTTTATTAACCCTAGCCCCAACAATCCATTTTTCTGAATGTAAACTTTAGAACGGAGTCGAAAACGGTGCCTCTTCCCTCTTCTCTTTTACCATAAAATGTCCCTTGCATGCAATAATAACGTTTATTTGGAAACTACTCTCTTTGTTTTTATATAACTGAGAGAATGGTGTATGATACCACCCTAGGTTTGAATTATATATGGTTTTGAATCACCCTAGAGTGGTAGAGACCTTAAATATATGAAAATACTATTTGCACTTGCAACCCAAAACGGAATCAGGCGATGTGAAATAATTTTGAGCGAAAAGATATTTGATTTGAGAAAAAAAAATTCACAAGTACTTCACCAATTTTTTTTTACATATTGCTCGTAAGATATAATTTGTGATCAATAAACGTTATAAAAGAAAAACTTGCGTAGTAGTTCGGCCAAAATTTTTTTTTCCAATCAAACTTTTGCTCTCGAAATTTCGTGCGCATACTTTTTTGTTTCAAAATCTCGTTTCGTTATGAGTACTTTTATTTAAAAACTTTCGGTGCATTCTGATACTATTGGAGTATTTCTTCGGTATCATTTTTTATGGAATATTTTCCGATCTGTTGATCTGTTGACACGCATGTTTCGGTGTAATATCTTTTGAAATTTTTTTTTTTTTACAAAATTAAAAATATTCAAGTTTTTACTTTCTTTTATTCTTTTATTCTTTTATGCGTCGTATCTTCTCAGAACTACTGTACGTATTAAGTAACCTAATAATTGTATAAGTATTGACGGTTAATTATGAAGATTGAATTCATTTGAACACTTCTTAGATCAATATTTCACACTGCATTTCTGGTTCCAATATAGTCGCGATACACCAGCTCGAAATTCGATCATGTATCCATTTTTAACAGAAACAATTAAAAAATCGCTTGAGCGACCTTTAAAATTTTTATTCAGGATCCAATTCTTGAGAGAATCACTTTTTGATAAAATGTTACCATATTTTGCTGCAATACCGAAAAAAATATTAATTCTTTTATATCATTCAGATACGTACACAAAATAGACATGTTTAATTGGCAAGCTATGAATTTCAATACATACAAAATACAAAAATACAAAAAAGCCAACAAATCCTCACAAAAAAACAGCGTATATGCTGTAAAAAAAGTTGAGACAGGTACATTTACTCCCCCCAAATAGTTGTTCCAGTAAAAAATCTCCTTCTGACCGTGAACCCTAACAAAAAGTTATAAAAGAGATTTCCTCCCAAAAAAACTAACTTTTCAAAAATTCTCTCATTCACATCAAATCTCTCAAAAAATTATAGGAGAACCCTACAAAAATGTTCTCAATAAATTAGAAACTTACAAAAAGTTATAAGACAGCCTCACAAAAATTTACCGATGAAATCATAATCTCACAAAAAATGCTAATTCAAATTCGACCAAAAATTAAGTCTAAACTTTACAAAAATAAATTAAAACTATAAAAGCATTAATAGTAAAAAACATTAAAACCTATTAACCTCTAATAAAAAATCTTCCAATTAATTAAAAATATGGATGTGCTACAGTACAGTTGTTCTACGCAAAAAGAACAAGAATAAAAAATTAGAATGAAAAAAAAATCGGATACAACAAAAAATTTCAAAAGAACAAAATTAGATTGAAAAAAAAATTTCGGTCGAAGTACTTGGCGAGTTTATATCCATGAATCAATTAAGCAAATTGAATTAAATTAAGCACGTTGTATCAATTATAATCAAAAAAACTAAATAATAATTTTTAAATAAAAAAAATAATTTTTATTGGAAAAAAATTGGCTTAAAGTAGTTCGCTCATTTTTTATTGCTAAATGTATGTACACAATGTACTATGCATAATTCATAAACGTTGTCATAACCTCGCTACGTACTTCCGTCGAAACTTTTTTGTCCATCCAAATTTTTTTAGCCGGTAACTTTGTCAGTATAAATTTGGTTGTTTCGCAAATTCAAAAAGAGATTAATTAAGTATATGAAGAAATATTCTAATAGAAATAAAATGCCCCTGAAGTTTTGAAATGAAAAAAAAACAATCAGAATGAAACCAACTCAAAACGGAAGCAAGTGATGCGAAACTATTTTGAGCTAAAAGAATAGAATTTCATAAGTACTGCAACAATTTCTTTTTTTTTACCAATTGCTGATGATATAAAATTCGTAATCAATAAACGCTTTAAAAAAACTGGTGTAGTACTTCTGCCGAAATTCTTTTTTCTAATCGAACGTTTGATCTCGCTATTAAGGTATAAAGGTATGTGCACAGGCACATACCTTTTTTGTTTCAAAATATCGTTTCGTTTTGATTTCTTTTATTCAAAAACTTTAAGTGCATTTTGATGCTAATGAAGTATTTTTTCGGTGTAATTATTATGGAATATTTTTCGATACGGAATTTTTTTTCCTAACAATTTTTTTTTTTAATTCGACGTATAATTTACATACTTTATTTTGCTCTGAGAATTTTGTTTTATTTAGATTTTTTATTAACCCATTAACGCCGAAGAATCGTGTTTTTTTTTCTCATTTTCAAGCTAGATTCTTATCATCGAAAAAAAATTATTTGCAAATAAAAAATATGTTCCCTTGTACTTTCGAGTGTCCCCTTTCCGAATCCGGAGTCAAAATTGAGTTTTGTCCATTAGAAAAAAAAATATGGCCGTTTTTAAACAAAAAAAACCGAAAAAATCGAAGACATTTTTTTTTCAATATTTTTTTTCTCATTGAAGACGCGCGAGGACCCCCCCTTTTTCTTCAACCATGAGTGCACAAAATAGTTGTGGTTTAAGAATATATTTTTTTAATTTGTCGACATTGACATTTTCACCCCCAAAATGGCGCTTTTCATCCCTTCAGCAGGAAGACAATTTTCACTCTCGGTGCCCGACAAAAAAAATATTCAAATCTTAACGAAAATTGGTATCCCGGGGTTTTCAAGGTCGCTGATTACGATTCCGCCCTCAAAATTCGAAAATTCAGTATGGCGGATCCAATATGGCGGACCCAAATTCAAAAACTTACTTGAATCGGATGAAATGTGGCACTCGGGGGTTTTCGAGGTCGCTGATTACAAATCTGCCCTCAAAATTCGAAAATTCAAAATGGCGGATCCAATATGGCGGACCCGAATTCAAAAACTTACTTGAATCGGATGAAATGTGGCACTCGGGGGTTTTCGAGGTCGCCGATTACAAATCTGCCCTCAAAATTCGAAAATTCAAAATGGCGGATCCAATATGGCGGACCTAAATTCAAAAACTGTATGAATCGGATGAAATGTGGCACTCGGGGGTTTTCGAGGTCCTTGATAACGAATCTGGCATCATCATTTCAAAATTCAAAATGGCGGATGCAATATGGCGGACACCTTCCCGTTAACACCCAGTTATTATCTAACGTTTATTGAAGAATTGACAACTTTATATATTGACAAATTGACAAATTTATAGAAATTCATCACTCCGCATTACTCAACGGATAAACTTATAATTCCTTATTCTACTTAAGAGTATTACCCAGAGAATTACTTAAGAGCATTACCCAAAGAAAACGACATGGACGTGGTAGAAATCCTTTCTCCTTTGGGGTGCTTGATTTGAGTGAGTCCCCTTGCCTCTCACTTTTTGGGGTGCTTGATTCGAGTGAGTCCTCTTGCCTCTCACTTTTTGGGGTGCTTGATTCGAGTGAGTCCCCTTGCCTCTCACTTTTTGGGGTGCTTGATTCGAGTGAGTCCCCTTGCCTCTCACTTTTTGGGGTGCTTGATTCGAGTGAGTCCCCTTGCCTCTCACTTTTTGGGGTGCTTGATTCGAGTGAGTCCCCTTGCCTCTCACTTTTTGGGGTGCTTGATTCGAGTGAGTCCCCTTGCCTCTCACTTTTTGGGGTGCTTGATTTGAGTGAGTCCCCTTGCCTCTCACTTTTTGGGGTGCTTGATTCGAGTGAGTCCCCTTGCCTCTCACTTTTTGGGGTGCTTGATTCGAGTGAGTCCCCTTGCCTCTCACTTTTTGGGGTGCTTGATTCGAGTGAGTCCCCTTGCCTCTCACTTTTTGGGGTGCTTGATTCGAGTGAGTCCCCTTGCCACTCACTTTTTGGGGTGCTTGGTTGTAAATGCGCCCTTTGCTTATCCCCGAAGCCTGATTACGTGTTTCGCTTTCATACAAGCACTACAGAAGTAAGCATTACAGTCCTTACAGTACGTATATGTTCTTATTGGACAGATTGAACAACGAGCTTGTTTGCTGTGACGGAAAGTATCGTGTGCTTTGTTCCGTTTTAGTTTTCCCCTCTCTAAGTAATATTTAGCAATCGAAATTGCGAATTGCTTTGAACCAATTTTTTTGTTTTATCTCCAGTTGCGTTGAAAATCACGACTGAGTTCACAATGGCGGCCTGTATAAATCTAATAAAGACGACCCATGTCCATTTTTTTGAACGGATACTTGGAAGCAAGTTGTTGCAATGTCCATCGTGAACGTCTACTCCGCCCATGAATTTATTGTAGAGATGAAATGCTTGTGGAAACGGAATCTCAATTTTTGAATGTGCACTCGAGCTAAATCTCTTAGACGGTAATAGAGGAGTCACCCCTGCAGCGGTAGAAGCGATCGAAACTGGTTTCGAGTCTACGATAGTTATGTAGTTTATTCCGCTGTTTTGATCATGCTTTACAACATACGTACCTCGTGGAGACTTTTTGTCGATTACATTTTTTTCTTTGACTCGATTTTCTCTTATAGTTCCTGTACATTGTAAACCTAACTTTTTCAAATGTACTAGGAGATCGAAATTCGTAAAAAAATTATCGCAGTAAAGATGGAACTGAGATATCTTCTTAGGAGGGATAGATTTGAGAAATGGATCCAATGATTGCATCACTGCACGAGAACCTAGAGCACATTTACCCAATTTATCTCCAATTGATGAATTTTTTCCACAATATAAATCGAGATTCAACAGGTATCCATCGGCGGTGCAAAGACCCCAAAATTTTAGTCCGAATCGTATGGGTTTTCCCCGGATAAACTGTTTTAGCGATGTTCTTGTATATGATTTGGCCATCATTTCGTCAACAGATAATGCAGTCTTCCACAAGCCAAACTGACGAATATTTCTCTGAAATAATTGTAGTAATTTACGAACGCGCCATGCCTTATCACTGGGATCATTGTCTTTAGGCATCGAATACTTTAATTCTGATTTGATTTTCTCAAATGTATCGCGTTGCATTGCAGAAGAAACCACCTCACATAATAAAAAGGGATCAGATGACCAATAGTCTCTTTGAGATTTTCTTTTATTGAACGAGCTTACAATGATGATGCCAATGAAAGTATTCAAATCATCCAACTGCAATTCAAACCCATTCTCTTTACATGAGTCAATAATGTATGTTTTCATTTCCATGCAGAAAAACTTTTCAAACAGTTGTATCGGCTCACTTTTTTGAATACTTTTTTTTACACCGTCAGTTAGTAATAATTTGTCGTCAGTCTCATTCGGGTAGCTCTTTTCACCAACCATCCACTTATATTGGTGATCTCCTTCCAATTTACATTGATTATCTGTGTAATTTTCCGATGCTTGTTTATAAGTGATACTCGAAAGGTGATCGTTTGATTCAAAATCAGAATCGGAATCACTAGAACAACCAGAATTGTCTGGATTCGGAATCGCGACGAGCTCGTCACAATTATCGTCAGAAGTATCCATTTCAAACTCTACATGAGAAGGAATAGATTGCCTTGGTCGTTTTCGAGACATAATGGTAATATTGTCAATATGCTCACGCTGCCGATGAGATAAAAATTATCGAAGAAGTGAATTCACTCAGGAGCAATAAAGATGATAAAACAATATTTTATGAATAAATTTTGTTGAGGTACTGAGCTGAAATTTAGGTATATAAGTGAGTTCGATTTAGTCTCAAGACAAGTTCTACGAAAATAGAAACCAAATTATTCAGATAAGGAATATTGGCAGACCTAAAATGAACACAAAAATTCTGAGCTAATATTTTTTACAGAAAATAAAATATCATTAGCAATGTGAACGATCCGCACTCCACAAACGTGAAAAATTGAAAAAAGATGTGATAGGCATATACAAAACTTATTTGCAGACAGAAATATTCATGGATAATAAATATATTTGTATCAGGGATAATATTCAATGATGACCCGTATAAACAAAAACAAGATGAAATGTAAGAAAATCGGAGATTTCTCAGCCTCTGCAACGTCAATTTTTATTCGACACATGAAAAATATAATATATGATCATAAAATGTGAATCAATTGAATGATTATTATTTACGTTTATATAAAGTTGTCAATTCTTCAATAAACGTTAGATAATAACTGGGCGTTAATGGGAAGGTGTCCGCCATATTGCATCCGCAATTTTGAATTTTGAAATGATGATGCCAGATTCGTTATCAAGGACCTCGAAAACCCCCGAGTGCCACATTTCATCCGATTCAAGTAAGTTTTTGAATTCGGGTCCGCCATATTGGATCCGCCATTTTGAATTTTCGAATTTTGAGGGCAGATTTCTAATCAGCGACCTCGAAAACCCCCGAGTGCCACATTTCATCCGATTCAAGTAAGTTTTTGAATTTGGGTCCGCCATATTGGATCCGCCATTCTGAATTTTCGAATTTTGAGGGCGGAATCGTAATCAGCGACCTTGAAAACCCCGGGATACCAATTTTCGTTAAGATTTGAATATTTTTTTTGTCGGGCACCGAGAGTGAAAATTGTCTTCCTGCTGAAGGGATGAAAAGCGCCATTTTGGGAGTGAAAATGTCAATGTTGACAAATTAAAAAAATATATTCTTAAACTACAACTATTTTGTGCACTCATGGTTGAAGAAAAAGGGGGGGTCCTCGCGCGTCTTCAATGAGAAAAAAAATATTGAAAAAAAAATGTCTTCGATTTTTTCGGTTTTTTTTGTTTAAAAACGGCCATATTTTTTTTTCTAATGGACAAAACTCAATTTTGACTCCGGATTCGGAAAGGGGACACTCGAAAGTACAAGGGAACATATTTTTTATTTGCAAATGATTTTTTTTCGATGATAAGAATCTAGCTTGAAAATGAGAAAAAAAACACGATTCTTCGACGTTAATGGGTTAAATTCGAAAACATAGTGCATTTTATTTCTGTTAGTACGTATATTTCGGTCTAATATTTTTTTGAACAATTTTTTTTTACAAAATTAAAAAAAAAATGAGTTCTTATTTGTTCGTGGTTCTTTTATACATCGTATCTTTTCAGACCTACTACAAGTTTTTAAGTAATCTAATAATTTTATAGTTCTGACGGTTAATTACGAAGTTTGAATTCACTTGAACACTTCTTAGAGAACTATTTCACAATGCATTTTTAGTCCCGATATAGTAGCGATACAGTAGCTCGAAATTCGATCATGTATCCATTTTTAGTTAGCCGAAATCAGAAAAAAATCGCTAGAGCGGCCTTTAAAATTTTTATTAAGGATCGAATTCTTGATAGAATCACTTTTTGATCAAATATTATCATATTTTGCTGCAACACCGAAAAAAAATGCTGATTTTTTTGTATCACCCAAGTACGTACACAATATAGACATATTTAATTGACAAGGTATGAATTCTATATAAAAAGTCAACAAATCCCTGCGAAAAAACAGCATAAATGCTGTAAAAAAAGTTGAGACAAGTACATTTACTCCCCCCAAATAGTTTGTCCGGTAACAAATCTCAGTTTCGATACAAAACCTTCACTAAAAGTTATAAAAGAGATTTTCTCCCAAAAAAACCAACCTTGCAAAAATTCTCTGATTCATATCAAATCTCTCAAAAAATAATAGGAGAACCCCACAAAAATTTTCTCAATAAATTAGAAACTCACAAAAAGCTATAACAGCCTCTCAAAAATTTATGAATCAAATCATAATTTCACAAAAGATGCCAATTCAAACCTGCCCAAAAATTAAGTCTAAACTTCACAAAAACTTATTAAATAAATAAAAATGATAAAAGCATTAATAGTCAAATATATTAAAACCTATTCAAATCCAATAAAAACACTTTCAACGAGTTGAAAATACAGTTGTTCTACACAACAAGAATAAGAATAAAAAACAATTATGAGAAAAAATTTTGATACAAAAAAGATTTCAAACGCAAAAAATTAGATTGAAAAAAAAATTTCGGCAGAAGTACTTGGTGAGTTTTTTCGCTTAATTTATATAATATATCACTTATAGTTACAAACTCGCCAAGTACTTCGGCCGAAATTTTTTTTTCAATCTAATTTTTTGCGTTTGAAATCTTTTTTGTATCAAAATTTTTTCTCATAATTATTTTTTATTCTTATTCTTGTTGTGTAGAACAACTGTATTTTCAACTCGTTGAAAGTGTTTTTATTGGATTTGAATAGGTTTTAATATATTTGACTATTAATGCTTTTATCATTTTTATTTATTTAATAAGTTTATAATGCATGCCGCTGTTTGGCAAGCAATTTCCACGGTTTTTCTTGATGATGTTTCTTGAAACATCTTTGTTACAAACTTTACACTTCACATATTGTTGTAATGTAGAAAAAACAAGAAAAAACTGAATAATACTATATCCAGCCGTTGGATCGATGTGTACATCGAAACTTGTATCGTCCGATTTTTTTAATTTTGCTGCACTCGCACTAGCATGACTCGTATCTGCTTCAGACTGGTGTGGAAGCACTCCACGAAATTTTCTTTTTTTAGATTTCGAACTTGGACGTCGCCACGTGGCACTTTGTTGCGAAGTCTTTTTATCCATTATAACAATCCTGAGCGCAGAGATGTTGCCGTTACGAAGTTTCAAATTAGACTGATGAAATAACAGTTTAGCATCGTTGCCGAGTGATTTTCTTTTGAAAAATGCACGTGTTAAGGTCTTATTACATGAGTATAGACCCGAAAACAGAATATACCTAAGCAAGGGGTACTACATTAACAAAAGAACACGGCTATTCAATTGTATAGAGTCAGATATACAGGGACCGTCCGAGCGGCGTGAAAGGGATCGCCGGGTACTCTCAGGTAGTCACCTAACGGTCGCCAAAAAATGTAGTTAGACTCGTCCGATCTTTATGAAATTTCGAGATGACATTTTTGAAGATATGTACTTTCAAAATTTAAAAAAAAAAAAAAATCGATTTTTTTAAATTTCCAAAGTGAGAAGACGCCTTAATGTTTTTATCATTTTTATTTATTTAATAAGTTTTTGTGAAATTTAGACTTAATTTTTGGGCAGGTTTGAATTGGCATCTTTTGTGAAATTATGATTTGATTCATAAATTTTTGAGAGGCTGTTATAGCTTTTTGTGAGTTTCTAATTTATTGAGAAAATTTTTGTGGGGTTCTCCTATCATTTTTTGAGAGATTTGATATGAATCAGAGAATTTTTGCAAGGTTGGTTTTTTTGGGAGAAAATCTCTTTTATAACTTTTAGTGAAGGTTTTGTATCGAAACTGAGATTTGTTACCGGACAAACTATTTGGGGGGAGTAAATGTACTTGTCTCAACTTTTTTTACAGCATTTATGCTGTTTTATTTATTCACAGATCGCGAAATATTTTTTTTCCCCGAATTTATCCACAAACACGTCTCGCGTATAAGCACTTATTCTCACTTCGAAAACTCCGTTCAGACTTTGCGTGGTATAGGTAGAGAAAGATGAAACGGAATGGCCAATCACAAGCTCGGAAGGCGTCAAGCGGCCTTTCATTGTGTCGTATACAGACATGCCAATACTTCGATGGTAGCATAATCTTGAGCCTGTGCAAAGTTTTTTCTCAGCAAATACGGCATCAATCGTGCTGATTTAAGGCTCAATCGAAGTATTTTTTCATAATAAATCTCCAGTTCAATTTTCAAATCATCATATGCCTCCTGAGCTTCGTAATTAACGAAAATGAATTTCAGTTTTTACCTCTACCACCGCGAATCGTTTTATTCATTGCTCGCACGTCCCGCACTTCGTTATGTCGAAACTCCATTCAAACTTTCCGCTGTGTCGGTACCGAGAAAAGAGAGAGAACTTTCCGCTGTGTCGGTACCGAGAAAAGAGAGAGAAAAGTAGTTGTGACCAATCGCAGCTCGTTGCTCTCGTCGCCAGAGACCGGCTTTCATGTAAATGGGTTTTGATGCGCATCAAAACGCCTTTGATTGTGTCATATACAGATACGTCGAATCCTTCGATGTGTTAGTATTTTTTACATAATCTTGAGCCTGTGCAAAGTTTTTTCTCAGCAACTACGCCACCGATCATGCTGATTTTGGGCTCAATCTAAAGAGAATTTCTTAATTAGTCTCCAGTTAAATTTTCAAGCCATCAAATGACGCCTGTGCTTCGTAAATGAACAAAATGACATGCCAATTTTACCCCCACCACCGCGAATCGTTTTATTCAGAGATAATATAGTCTCGGCAAGCCTCGGGCCAGCAGACGACAGAACTGTCAATGTACTTGTCCCGAGACTCTACCGAGTCTCTTGATCTATATGGTGGGTTTCCCTCCGGGATATGAATAAAATTAGTAAACATTTACAAAAAAAATTTAAGTGGGGTTTTGAATTGTTTATGATATCATAGGGAAACGAGGGACCACCAATGTACTTGTCAAGGTTTTTTTCCCCGGGAGGGGATTTTTGCTATTTTTATAAAATGTCCGTCATAACCGGATAGATTGTGAAAAATGAAAATCGGAATGAAAAATGACTATAATTTAAATTTCAACTGTTATGAGGCGGACCTCTAAATTGCCCCGTTAGATGACAATGATCACGTACACATTGCTCACCCCCCATTAAGGGTTTTTCGCAAATGTGGCAATACAGGTCCTCTCGGAATTTCTTCCACTCTTATGGCAACAATTCTTTCATCGGAACATTTTTCAACAAAATTCTTTCCGTGCATAAGGATAATTCTTTTAGTTGTTTCACAAACTATTCGATACAACCTTCACTACGACACGAATAGTATCCTGATGAAGATTCATCATATGAACAACAGATATAAAACCCCATGCTAAATACTTTATGATGCTGTTGGTTATTCTTCTCTCTCGTTAGTCTTTTCCAAAACACACTCGAGATAAGCATAGACGATGAATGGCAGACGCTCCTTCCGATTGTAGTTTGTGAATTCCAACCAATTGTCATTTTCAGCTGGTAATCAAATCGTACAATCATTCATCTTGCCACAGTCCACCTCACTTGATTGTAGCTCACCTTCGGATGAGAAGAAGTGTAGACACCTATCAATTATTATTATTGTTAAATCTTTATCATATATTTGAGATTATGAAATTGCAATATGAGAATATAAATTTACTCACCGATCGCAAATATATTTTCTGTGGTTTCTGTTATTCAGTTGTGCGGTCACTAGACGGGATAGATCCTTAATTCACGCAAAGTGTCCAATGTTATTTCCCACCACATCTTCAATATATAATAAATTGATTTGTCTCTCCTTTTTATGCTTAATGATGTGAATTGGTTGAATATTATCATTCATCGCAGTATACACATTTATCGAGAGACTGTTGCATTGTTCAAATTTTTTTATTTGATTCAATATCATGGAAAATTTAATATCACGAAGATTTAATATTATTGCATAATGAGGGTATGAAGATTGACGATCACCGTGTCGTTCTGCTGGGTGGAGAGCAGCAACCACTGCCGATGCAAAATACTCATTGTCATTAGATTTAACATTTATAACCGCTCTTTTAGTCATTATATTCCTACGCAATCGAATGTGGCAGCCCGCACGCATCGCGTTATATTTATTAATGTTCACGGTTAAATTTGAAATTGAAACCAATGCCCACCCACTATCGCGTTCTTGGAACTCGTCAAGTGATGCTATCGTTGGCTGTAGCACTCGTTGTTCATACCACTCACTCAGATCCGATGTTTGAAAGAGTTCAACGTTTGCGGTATTAATGCTTTTATGCGCGCGCTGATCACCCGTAGCAAACTCAGCATTGATCTTTGTATACACTTTCACACTATTGTATTGATTGATACTGCTTCTCTTCTCACTTGCTTCTCAACTAATTCATATGCATCTTGTAAGAACTGCCGTGGTGTGATGTCACTTCTTCTTGATGTAACTGATTTACGAATGCCGTACCAATTCCCCGCCATATTAATCCCTGATTGTCCAACTCTGCGCCCCTATGCATAAATCGTAGACATGTTACTTCCAGCAACCCTTCTAAACGTATGATTTTAACGGTTGTCGAGTACTGATATCCTGTGCTCAATCGAGGGTGTTTATTAAGTGAAACTTCCTCCTCCAACGATTCGATGAGCGTAACACATTGTCTTTCCCACAAATCGTATTCCTACACTGACTATAATGAAGCTGGTTGTTCACGTAGCAATTTTTCCACATCAATATTATTGATAAGAAATATGGTGATGGGAGGAAAAAACAGATGAACTATGTTGTTAACTTGAAGACGACTCGTTTCAAAGTGCGGAAATTTCAGAAATCGTTTTAACAAAATCGCCATATCACCATTCCTTTTATTGGTGTATAACTTAATTTTCCCCTTTTTTTCAAAAAATATTTTATATTATAAAATATATGAATATCAGATCAATCCTCGAAATACTGTCCATTGATTTCGACAACCTTGCACCATCGATCGGGCAACATACGAATACCAACCCGAAAAAAACTTGCAGACTTTGAGGCAATAAAATCATTGACGAATGTTCGTACATCGTCCAGAGTTTGGAAGCGGCTATCCTTCAAGGCATGCTGCATTGACCGGAACAGGCGATAATCGGATGGGGCCAAGTCTAGTGAATATACCGCGTGCGCGAGAACTTCCCAGCCCAAGTTTAAAATGGTTTGCTGAGTGGCGCAAGCAATATGAGGTCGAACGTTATCATGGAGCAGCATAACTTTTCGGCTTCCTTGTCTAGTAAATGGCCTTTTTTCATCAGGTACTTCGTTCAATTTGATTAATTGTCAGCTGTAGCGTTCTGCAGTAACTGTTTGACATGTTTCCAAAAGTTCATAATAGAGTACAGCCTTCATATCTTACCAGATGCAGAGGAGAACCTTTTTCATGTAGATTTTTTGTTGGGGAGTGGAAGACGATGGTTGTCCGGGATCCACCCATGATTTTTAGCGTTTAGAATTAGCAAAAAATATATATTTTTCATCTCCCGTCATAATTTTCTACAAAAAGTTTTTCTTTTGGTGCTTGGCGAGCAGTGAAAGGCACGTGTTCATTCGTTGACCAAGGTTATGTTCGGTCAGTTCGTGTGGAACCCATCTTCCTACCTTTTGTATTTTTCCCATTACATGTAATCGTTTGGAGATGGCTACTTGTGTGACTCCTAGCTGAACTGCAAGCTCTTTTTGGGTTTGCGTTGAGTCTTTGTCGAGTAATTCTTGCAATTCATCATCTTTAAATTTCGGAGGCTGCTTAGGACGCTTCCGTTCACTGAGATCGAAATCACTATTTTCAAATCGTCTATACCAATACTTACACATATCAAAAGCCACAACATCATTACCGAGAGTAGAACAAATCGAATTGCACGCTTCAATGGCTTTTTTTCCTTGTTGGAACTCATAGAGAATGCAGTGTTGAACGTGCTGCTTATCGGTCGCCATCGTATATACTACTGTTTCGTGAGGTTATACAGCTCTGCCCGACATGACATATAGTCTATGAAAAACTTTAAGGTTAACTCTTCAAAACCGCAAACGGACGAGCAAATATTTCAGTTTTAAATAGGACTCCCTACTCAATGAAAAAAAGGGAAAAATTAAGTTATACTATATTTTTTCCATGAAATGCGCTTTTTTTAGAGTGGGGGTGTATACATAAGTGTATATTGGAAATATATATATATGTATATATGGGGTATTCCATGCCAAACCGGCCAGTCCGTGACCCCGACCATTTTTGATTTTGTCAAAATTTTTTCATTTTCAAGTAACTACTGAAAGGAGCTTTTAGGATTTTTTTTAGATTTTTGTCTCAACCCGTTTAACAGTAATGATTTTTTCAAAATTTCACAAAAAAATTTTTTAAATGCTCATAACTTTTTCAACGTCAGAGATATCAAAATAAAATAGAAGATAATTTTTTTCGCCTTGAATGATAGTTTCATAAAAAAAATACAAAAAAATTATCAAAAGTCAACTTCATGTTTTTTTTAGTTCTAATCCAAAAATTTTTTTTTTTCCAAAACTTGGACCGTTTTGATTTCTTTGAAAAAATTCACCATTTTTCTAGATATATTTTCACATGTCTCGAAAAATTTACAACTTGTGATATCCATACCTTCTATTTTTTTCTCATTTTTTACCATGTGCAAACCAATAATAAAGAGTTGTCAATCCTGGATTATATTTTTTTATTGTTTTTTTCCACTCATAATTCCATTCCTTAAGAAATTATGAATTAAAAAAAGTAAATAAAAAAATATTGGAGCTGATTTCCATGTCTTTTTCAGTTTTCAAACAAACATTTTTTTTGCAACTTGGGCTATTTTGATTTCTCTGAAAAAAATTACCATCTCTCACGACATATTTTTACACGTCCCAAAAAAATCCGCAGCATGTGATATCCATAAATTCTATTTTTTTTAAATTCTCTGCAATGTGAAAACCAATGATTATCAATTATTAATCTTTATTCATGAATATCACACGCTGCGGATTTTGTGAGACGTGTAAAAATGTGTCGTGAAAGATGGTGAATTTTTTCAGAAAAATCAAAATGGCCAAAGATGTGAAAGTAAATGTTTGGTTGAAAACTGAAAAAAAAAATGGAAATCAGTTGAAATATTTATTTACTAATTTTTTTTATCCATAATTTCTTGAAGAATGGAATTATGAATGGAAAAAAATAATAAAAAAATATAATTCAAGGTTGATAACTAATAATTATTGGTTTACATGTGGTAAAAAATGAGAAAAAAATAGAACGGATGGATATCACGAGCTGTGAATTATTTGAGATATGTAAAAATATGTCTATAGAAAAGGTGAATTTTTTCAAAAAAATAAAAACGGTCCAAGTTTGGGAAAAAAAATATTTTTGGATTAAACCTAAAAAAAATATATGAAATTGACTTTTGATAATTTTTTTGTATTTTTTTATGAAACTACAATTCAAGATAAAAAAATTACCTTCTATTTTATTTTGATATCTCTGTTGCTGAAAAAGTTATAAGCATTTAAAAAAATTTCGTGCGAAATTTTGAAAAATTTATTATTTTTAAATGGGTTGAGATAAAAATCGAAAAAAATTCCTAAAAACTCCTTTTAGTAGTTACTTGAAAATGGAAAACTTTTGACAAAATAAAAAATGGTCGGGGTCGCGGATTGATCGGTTTGGCATGGAATGCCCCATATATAGAAGTAAATATATCGGTCGACATTTTTATTTCTTTTTTTTCATATGACCGCAGAGTGTATATACCTGTGTGAAAAAACGCAACCTCCATGCATGATTATACATAGCGTGAAGTCTTGATTAACTCAGCAGGAGGGCTTGAAATACATACTCGCGCACCTATCCATCTCGAGCTCAACTTGTGAAATGATTTTTTTTTATTCTTTAATTGTTTTTGAATAAATCTCCCTTCCATCATCTAACTTTTTTTCATCTCTCACTATCTCATACATCTCTTCATTTATGAGAATTGAATTTCATAATAATAATAATAATAATAATAATAATAATAATAATAATAATAATAATAATAATAATAATAATAATAATAATAATAATAATAATAATGCTCTGCAAAATCCAACCCTACGTCCGAGACTTTTCACGTGCAGGGCGGGCAACGTGTGTTTTGCATACGGCTAACAGGGCACTGGTCACACACACACCCACACTCACACACTACACAAGCACCCACTCATACACGCCCTTCGACAAACCGGGGAGGTGAATGCTCGGGAACCCTTTAAACGGGCCCTACCGAGAAGTGAATGCTCGGGGACCCCTATAAACTGGGTCGTCCGAAAGTGAATGAAGGGGATCCCTATAAACGGGCCCTCCCCGTGAATGAAGCCCGGTTTGGCACTACGGGCACGCATACTCACGCACACTTTACAGGGGGGAACACCGAACACACAGGGAGGGAGGGGACCTCAGGGGCCGTGCGTTGTCCCAGCGCGGTTCGGGGAGTCGCGACCACGACGGACCTTTAGCACGATGGGACAAACAACCATGACAATGCACGATAAACAATTTGATATACCTCAAGTGGTAACCCCTTCTCAGGGGGAATCCACCCCGGGTTCCGATCGGGTGAAAGCCCCGGTGGCCACGGGCAGCGGCACGGATTTTGAGGACCGCAACTTGTGCACGATGAGAAGGAGGACGACACGAAACAACGACACGAACAAGACGTTACTGAACCCACCGAGACGAAATAGGACGGACAGTGTGTCAAGCGGTAGCAGCGCGGCAAGCTATGCCTCCGCCGTGGACAACGCAACACTAAAGACGAGACAAACAGTCACAACAACGAGTGACAAACAAGACTTGACAGAACTGCTGAGGCTCATCCACGAGACGGCGACGAAAATGGCCGAAGCAGCAAATGTTCAGAAAAACATGAACATGACTGTAAAGACGGGAATCAAGACGATCCTCGAGACCGCGGACATTGCACTGCACATGCAGATGGAAGCGGCCACAAAGGGACGTCTTGTAGACAGTAACAAGACACTGACAGGTACGAACAATAACGAAGAGACGCCACGGACGAAACGGAAACGATCGTCGACCGGGACCACGCCGGAATCCTCGCAAAAGAGGCCAACGACGATGGAACCGGCCACAGACTGGCAGACCGTTACGCGGAAAGACAAGGACAAGACAAATAAGAAAACGGACGCGAAAGCCCGGGCTGACCGGAGCGGACCGGCCCCTCGTCAAAGGGGATCGGTTGTTCTGGTTAGACCGGGTTCAGACACCACGTACTCGGACATAGTACGAAAAATACGGTCGACAGTGGACCCGAAGAGGAGTCACGTGCAGGTGACGACTCTGAGGAAAACGAAAAACGGCTCCTGTCTCCTGAAACTGCAGGCAGACACAAGCAAACCGGACGGACGGCACGAATTTGAGCGACAGATCCAAGACGCGATCGGGGAGACGGGCAGTGTCAGGGCCGTGACCTCCAAAACTCAATTGGAGATCATGGACCTGGACTGTGTTGCGACCCCCGATGACGTGACGGACGCACTAAAACGAGAGACAGGACGAGACGCGGACTTCCGAGTCCACATTTTCGGTCCGAACCGCGCTGAGCAGTACATGGCGGTCTGCGAACTTGATTCGCGGGAAGCCGATGCGCTGCTTCGGCGGGGTCGGATCGGAATCGGCTGGGTGTATTGTCGCGTTCGCAAAAGACTGACGGTGACGAAATGCTACAGGTGCCTGGGCTTCGGCCACGTGAAGGCCGAATGCAAAGGCACGGACAGGACCAAATGCTGCCGCAAGTGCGGCGCATCCGGACACCACGCGACGGACTGTAAGAACAAACCGATCTGTCCACTGTGCTCCGAAGCCGGGTACAAGGACGTAGCGCATCTCGCCGGAACCGGCAGGTGCGCCGTGTTCCGAGCCGCGCTGGAGGAATGCAGGAAGCAGGCCGGAAGACGGACAGAATAGTTCAGGGAAACCTGAACCGAAGTAGGACTGCAGACATGCTCCTACCACAGATAGCTGACGAACATGACGCGGACATCCTGATCCCGTGTGAACCATACAGGAGAAGGACGACTCAGACGTACATCACGAACGAGACAGAGACTACCGCTATCTGGGTAAGGGGGACCGCCCAATCTCGAGTCTCCAACCGCGGTGTCGGGGACGATTACGTCTGGGCTAGAGTCGGCGCTGTCACTTATGTCAGCGTCTACTTGACACCCAACTGCACCGCGGCGGAGTTCGAGAGGAAGGTGGCACTCCTAGAAGACGGTATCAGGGACCTGCCCGGGGATGTCGTCGTTGCGGGGGACTTCAACGCGAGGGCGATCGAGTGGGGAATGACGGAAACGAACCGACGCGGACGACTACTGCTGGAGATAGCCGCAAGGCTGGACCTAGCAGTGGTAAATACGGGACATACGCCGACGTACAGACGACCAGGGTTTGGAGACTCCATCCCTGACGTGACGCTGACGTCGGACAGAATCCTGCCACGGCTGAGGGGGTGGCGGGTGATCGAGGACTACACAGCCAGCGACCACCAGTATATCACCTTCGAAGTGGCAGGACAGACAGAAACGCGACGAACGAGAACCCACCAACCCCCGCGGTGGAACCTTGACAAACTCGACGTACGAAAATTTTCTGAGGAACTGATGGCAGCACCAGCTCCTGTGACGAAAATTCCCCCTGAGCTGACTGGCCGGCGAAGGGCGGAAAGATTGACGGACGAGACGGCCAAACTAATAGACGGTTTGTGCAACAGCACAATGCCGAAACGACGACAAATACAAAAAAGACGACCACAATACTGGTGGACGGACGAGATAGCCGAATTGCGCAGGATATGCCTAGCAAATCGGCGACGAGTCACGAGGGCTGGGGGCGGACCCGAAAGGGAAAACCTCCAGGCCATTTACAAAACGGCACGGAAGACGCTGACCAAAGCAATAAGGGACAGCAAGACGAGATGCTGGAGGAAGCTCTGCGAGGAGGTGAACGAGGACCCCTGGGGAACCGGTTACAAGATGGTGACCGGTAAACTAGGAGCCCGAGTTCCACCGGAACTCAAGGACGCCGAAACAGCAGGACGGATTGTCGACGGATTGTTGCCGACGCACCCGATTCGAACGAACGTGACGGACGATGCTGACGCGTCGGAGCCCCCGGTCTTTACCGCAGAGGAGCTCACCAGAGCAACGAACGCGATGAAGACTGGCAAGGCACCGGGACCAGACGGAGTACCGGCCGAGATCCTCCGGCTCGTGGCTCGCCTACGGCCGAAGATACTTCTCGACCTGTACAACACGTGCTTGACGACAGGAACGTTCAGCGATCGGTGGAAAGAGGCGAGGCTCGTCCTTATCCCAAAAGGTAAGGGCGACCCTAACATGCCGTCGGCCTACCGACCGTTGAGTTTACTTGACACGACAGGTAAACTCTTTGAACAATTACTGAGACCGAGACTGACGGACGCGATGCAGGCTGGAGGGGGCCTCTCAGACCTGCAGTTCGGTTTCAGGAGGGGTCGATCGACGATTGGAGCGATCCAAAAGGTGGTCGACTCGTTCCTGGAACTGTACAGACACTGACACGCAGCACGACCTATCGTACTGCTGGCGACGCTCGACATCAGGAATGCTTTCAACTCGGCCAGGTGGGTGGATATCTTGGAGGCGCTTAACAGCAACTTCTGGATCCCATCATACCTGGTCCGGGTCGTGGAGGATTACCTGAGAAACAGACGGATAACGTACGAGACGATCGAAGGACAGGTAACAAGACAGGTCACCGCTGGGGTTGCTCAGGGGTCGATACTGGGACCTGACTTCTGGAATGGTTTATACGACAGCCTGCTTCGGTTGGAGATGCCGCTCGGAGTGCTCCTCGTCGCCTACGCTGATGACGTGGCGGCGGTGATCACAGAGCGGACTCCTGAGCTGGCGCAGCTGACGTTGAACCAGACCATGAGACGAGTGGGACGCTGGATGACAGACCACGGACTACAACTCGCAACAGAAAAGACGGAACTGACGTTTCTTACGAGAAGACGTATACAGACAATACTGCCCATGAGAGTGGGGACACACGAGACGGAGACCAAGGGGGAAGTCAAGTATCTGGGGGTGACCCTCGATACGAAGATGACCTTCTGGCCTCACATACAGAAGACAGCCCGGAGGGCGGCCGAGAGAATAGCATCCTTGAGCCGCCTGATGGCAAACACGACGGGACCGAGGCCGGGGAAACGACGACTGCTAATGGCGACCGCCCACTCGATCCTCCTATACGGCGCGGAAATATGGGGAGACTCCCTGAAGACAAAGAAGTACTGTAAGACGATGACGATGGTACAGAGACAAGACGCGCTGCGAATCGTTTGGTCCTACCGAACAGTCTCTGCACAAGTTGTTCTGGTGGTGGCGAGAGTAATACCCGTGGATCTCCTTGCCTTCGAGCGCAAGAGGATCTACGGGAGCAGCGCGGACATAGGACGAAAGAGAGCGGTAATCGCCGAGCGCGAAAGGACGATGGAAGCATGGCAAAGACGGTGGACAGAAGAACGAGGTGGAAACTGGACGAGACGACTCATACGGGACCTGAGGCCGTGGCTCGGAAGGAAGTTTGGCGACGTGAATTTTTACGTCGCCCAGCTCTTGACGGGGCACGGTTACTTTCGACGGTACCTATGTAACATGAACCGAGTACGGACACCGGACTGTAAATACTGTGGACACGAACGAGACGACGCGGAACACACGTTATTCGTATGTGACCGCTGGCCAGGACCCAGACGAGAACTGGAGACAACGGTCGGCAGCATCACTCCTGATAACATCATGGAGGTGATGCTGCACGAACCGGAATGGTGGCGCTTAGTCGCCGCCTACACGGAAAACATACTGAGACGTAAGAACGCGGACGGCTGCTTAACAGACGACTAAGCAGACGGAGCGACGTGACGTAACGAAATATGGAGGAACGACACGAACGGACGTACACGGACAGAACCTCCAGTCAGAAGTAATATCAACATAGTCCCTGGCTGGGGGAGGACATCAAGGAGGTGGCGGTTTAGTGGGTAGGCCTGTTTTTTTGGGAGTCCCACATACCCCCTTAGACTAAGGGGAATCCGTAAAAAGGATTCCGCAACTCCTTGTAAAAAAAAAAAAAAAAAAAATAACAAGATAACAATGCTCTGCAAAATCCAACCCTACGTCCGAGATTTGTCACGTGCAGGGCGGGCAACGTGTGTTTTGCATACGGCTAACAGGGCACTGGTCACACACACACCCACACTCACACACTACACAAGCACCCACTCATACACGCCCTTCGACAAACCGGGGAGGTGAATGCTCGGGAACCCTTTAAACGGGCCCTACCGAGAAGTGAATGCTCGGGGACCCCTATAAACTGGGTCGTCCGAAAGTGAATGAAGGGAATCCCTATAAACGGGCCCTCCCCGTGAATGAAGCCCGGTTTGGCACTACGGGCACACATACTCACGCACACTTTACAGGGGGGAACACCGAACACACAGGGAGGGAGGGGACCTCAGGGGCCGTGCGTTGTCCCAGCGCGGTTCGGGGAGTCGCGACCACGACGGACCTTTAGCATGATGGGACAGACAACCATGACAATGCACGATAAACATTTTGATATACCTCAAGTGGTAACCCCTTCTCAAGGGGAATCCACCCCGGGTTCCGATCGGGTGAAAGCCCCGGTGGCCACGGGCAGCGGCACGGATTTTGAGGACTGCAACTCGTGCACGATGAGAAGGAGGACGACACGAAACAACGACACGAACAAGACGTTACTAAACCCACCGAGACGAAATAGGACGGACAGTGTGTCAAGCGGTAGCAGCACGGCAAGCTATGCCTCCGCCGTGGACAACGTAACACTGAAGATGAGACAAACAGCCACAACAACGAGTAACAAACAAGACTTGACAGAACTGCTGAGGCTCATCCACGAGACGGCGACGAAAATGGCCGAAGCAGCTGTTCAGAAAAACATGAACATGACTGTAAAGACGGGAATCAAGACGATCCTCGAGACCGCGGACATTGCACTGCACATGCAGATGGAAGCGGCCACAAAGGGACGTCTTATAGACAGTAACAAGACACTGACAGGTACGAACAATAACGAAGAGACGCCACGGACGAAACGGAAACGATCCTCGACCGGGACCACGCCGGAATCCTCGCAAAAGAGGCCAACGACGATGGAACCGGACGCGAAAGCCCGGGCTGACCGGAGCGGACCGGCCCCCCGTCAAAGGGGATCGGCTGTTCTAGTCAGACCGGGTTCAGATACCACGTACTCGGACATAGTACGAAAAATACGGTCGACAGTGGACCCGAAGAGGAGTCACGTGTAGGTGACGACTCTGAGGAAAACGAAAAACGGCTTGTGTCTCCTGAAACTGCAGGCAGACACAAGCAAACCGGACGGACGGGACGAATTTGAGCGACAGATCCAAGACGCGATCGGGGAGACGGGCAGTGTCAGGGCCGTGACCTCCAAAACTCAATTGGAGATCATGGACCTGGACTGTGTTGCGACCCCCGCCGACGTGACGGACGCACTAAAACGAGAGACAGGACGAGACGCGGACTTCGGAGTCCACATTTTCGGTCCGAACCGAGCTGAGCAGTACATGGCGGTCTGCGAACTTGATTCGCGGGAAGCCGATGCGCTGCTTCGGCGGGGTCGGATCGGAATCGGCTGGGTGCATTGCCGCGTTCGAAAAAGACTGACGGTGACGAAATGCTACAAGTGCCTGGGCTTCGGCCACGTGAAGGCCAAATGCAAAGGCACGGACAGGACCAAATGCTGCCGCAAGTGCGGCGCATCCGGACACCACGCGACGGACTGTAAGAACAAACCGGTCTGTCCACTGTGCTCCGAAGCCAGGCACAAGGACGTAGCGCACCTCGCCGGAACCGGCAGCTGCGCCATATTCCGGGCCGCGCTGGAGGAGCGCAGGAAGCAGGCCGGAAGACGGACAGAATAGTTCAGGGAAACCTGAACCGAAGTAGGACCGCAAACATGCTCCTACCACAGATAGCTGACGAACATGACGTGGACATCCTGATCCTGTGTGAACCATATAGGAGAAGGACGACTCAGACGTACATCATGAACGAGACAGAGACTACTGCTATCTGGGTAAGGGGGGCCGCCCAATCTCGAGTCTCCAACCGCGGTGTCGGGGACGATTACGTCTGGGCTAGAGTCGGCGCTGTCACTTATGTCAGCGTCTACTTGACACCCAACTGCACCGCGGCGGAGTTCAAGAGGAAGGTGGCACTCCTAGAAGACGGTATCAGGGACCTGCCCGGGGATGTAATCGTTGCGGGGTATTTCAACGCGAGGGCGATCGAGTGGGGAATGACGGAAACGAACCGACGCGGACGACTACTGCTGGAGATAGCCGCAAGGCTGGACCTAGCAGTGGTAAATACGGGACATACGCCGACGTACAGACGACCAGGGTTTGGAGACTCCATCCGTACTCTACTGGTACGAACTGTACCAGTAGAGAGCCACGGAGCTGGCAGAGGCTATGTCTGGGTAAAGAGCAAAAACTGCACCTACGTGAGTTGCTACTTCTCCCCCAATGACAGCATCCAAGAATTCCGGGAAAAACTGGACAGCCTCGAGGACTTGATCCGCGAAACAATTGGCGGACTCGTAGTAGCTGGAGACGTAAATGCGAGGGCACTGGAGTGGGGCATGCCACGAACGAACAGGAGAGGGGACCTTATATTGGAAATGATGGAAAGGACAAACATGCTCGTGCGAACACGGGAACGACGCCAATATACCGCAGACTCGACTACGGCAACTCCATTCCCGACGTCACACTGGTGATGGAGAACCTATCAAACTTAGCCATAGACTGACATGTTATTGAGGATTATACCGGAAGTGATCACAATTATATCACTTTCCAGATAAATGACAGAGCGATAACGCAAGGCCATGGAACGCAGCGTACGTCTGGATGGAACGTGAACAAACTGAACGAGGAAAAGCTGATCAAAGCACTTCACAGAGCTTCACAAACAATCGCAATGGAGACCCAGGGCCCTCTGGACAGAGAAGAGGCAGAGTCCATCGTGAACAGAACGATGCAAAAGATAAATTACGCCTGTGAGGCATCGATGCCCCGAAGGAAACCCTGGAGGGGCAGACAGCAAGTGTATTGGTGGACCGATAGCATCGCGGAGTTAAGAAAGAATGCTTTGAGAATGAGGCGCAAGTCACAGCGGGCTCGAAGCCGGCCAGAAGCAGCGGCGAGGACTGCCGAATATAAGGCGGCAAAGAGATTGCTTGGAAATGAAATCCGGCGACAAAAAGCCCAATGCTGGAGGAGGCTTTGCAATGAACTGGAGCAGGATCCTTGGGGGCAGGGCTACAAGCTAGTGACACGGAAACTAGGAGCATACAAGGGGAGCGGAGAGATGGAAGCCGCTACTATGGACAGGATTGTCGACGCACTTTTTCCTACTCATCCAGACAGGGTAGACAGAGAAGAACGGGCTAGCAGAGAAATGCCATTTTTTAGTGAAAATGAGCTTGTAACAGCGGTATCCTCGCTAAAAAACAAGAAGGCCCCGGGACCGGACGAAGTGCCACCGGAGGTATTCAAGACAATTGTCGCCTCCTGCCCAAGGATATTGCTACGCATGTTCAACGCGTGCCTGGGAGCTGGGATTTTCCCGCAGCGATGGAAGATAGCACGTCTGGTGCTGATCAGGAAAGGAAAAGGGGACCCTGAACACCCGTCAGCGTACAGACCACTGTGTATGCTCGACGTGGCTGGGAAGGTGTACGAAAAGATGCTGAAACCGCGCCTATTAGAGGCAGTCAAAAACGCAGGAAACCTCACGGAAAACCAGCATGGCTTCAAGAAGGGACACTCCACCATCAACGAAATAGCGGAGGTAGTCAATGTTGCCAAACAGACAGGCATGGCATGCCATGGAGCCAGGCCACTAGTACTACTAGTGACACTGGACGTAAAAAATGCTTTTAACACTGCGAGATGGACGGATATGCTAGAGGCGCTTGATCGGACGTTCCGAACACCGGAATACCTAATGGCCGTAGTGAAGGACAACCTCAAAGACCGCCGCTTGATCTACGAGACAAAACAGGGTATGAGGGGGAAAAAGATGACCGCTGGAGCGGCACAGGGCTCGATACTTGGACCAGACCTTTGGAATGTCTCCTACGATAGCCTACTCCGACTAGAAATGCCAGATGGGGTGCTCTTAGTTGGGTACGCCGATGATATCGCCGCGGTTATCACCGCAAGATGCACAGAAACCGCCCAACTGAAGGTTAATCAAACAATGAGACGAGTGAACCGGTGGATGACGAGCCATGGTCTTGAACTGGCAATTCCAAAGACCGAGATAGTTATGCTGACCAGGAAACGGGTACCTAAGATCATACCCATAATGGTAGGGACGCAAGAAGTCCAGACGCAGGGAGCAGCTAGGTATCTAGGGGTAACACTGGATAATAAACTAACCTACGGTGAACATTTTCGCAGAGCAGCCGATAAAGCAGCGACAGTAACAGCTGCACTGAGTAGGTTGATGGCAAACATCGGCGGCCTTAGCCCGAGCAAACGACGGCTCATCATGATAGCGGCACAGTCAACCCTACTGTATGGAGCGGAAATATGGGCTGATGCAACGAAAATTAAAAAATACGCAGCACGAATAACATCCGTGCAACGAAGAGGAGCGTTACGGGTCGCGAGTGCATACCGGACAGTGTCGGAGGACGCCGTAATGGTTGTTACCGCAGTCGTCCCGATTGACCTCCTCGCACAAGAACGCAAGAGGATCCACAAGAGGAACGAGGGAATCACCAGGGAGGAAGCGGCAGCTCAGGCACGCCTTGACACCTTAGATGCCTGGCAATAACGGTGGAATACTAGTACGAGAGGCCGATGGACGGCGGAGCTGATTCGGGAGATACGCCCCTGGGCTCAAAGAAACCACGGGGACGTTAAGTTCTACGTTACCCAGTTTCTCACAGGACACGGATATTTTCGAAAATATCTACATAAGATGAGAAGGGTTGAAACTCCCTTATGCCGATATTGCGCAACAAGACAGGACGACGTGAAGCACACCTTCTTCGAATGCGAACAATTCGCCAAAGAGAGAAGAGCACTGGTTGCAAAAATAGGAGAAATCAGCCCGAACAACATCGTGGGACACATGCCCGAGAACGAGGATAAATGGCAAGCAGCGGAAGTGTATATCGAGAAGGTAATTCGGAAGAAAAGAACGGATGGATGTCTTGCGGACTAAGACGAAAAGATGAGACAGATGAAAACAACGGAAGTGCCGATGCGGCGAAAAAAGCATGGTCCAGGCTGAAGTAATGCTAAAGCGGTCCCGGCCTGGGGTATACCATGGGAAATGCGTAGGTGGTTTTTTTTTAGTGCGGTCGCCTTTTCAGGTAATCCCACACTACCGAGCAAACAACATCCACAACATCAGCTCGGTGCCTTTTTGAAGGTTTTTTTCCCACCTTCGCAAATAAAAAAAAAATAAAAAAAATAATAATAATCATGATAATAATAATAGACTTATATATCCATCTCTCTCCCACGCATATCCATCTTTCTCACACTCAAACGTCCGCCTCTCTTTCAGCAGACTCACCACCGCAGATCCTTCCCCGCAACAGTCCCCGCGCTACCCCTGTACCCCCCGCACACCCCTGAGATTCCAAGGTTAAAACTGGCGTAGATACTATCATCGGGAGGGAAGACCGAACTTTTGTGGCAATTTGCGGTCATTAAGATTTTGGTCACCGTATAAGAATTAAATTGACCAATTATACCATTGAGGACTGATTAAAGAACCAACTGAGCTGCTATAAGCGCGAGAGTGATCGATTTTTTTGCGTATTCCGATTGTTTCTCAGCTATACAGATTTAGAAAAAAATAACCACCTTCCATTTTGTAAAAAAAAAAAAACCAGCCGAGTAGTTTTCGTCACTTGCTTTGAATATGATCTATGTAGTAGAAAACTTGGACAGACAGTTTTTACCGACCGCATGTATTTTACATTACCTTAATTTAATGAAATTCAGCCAAAAAGTTCGAAATACTCTACAAATATAATGAACACTATCACCTCACACAAAATGGTAACACGATAAAATATTGAGCGATATCATCGAAGCAATGCGTATGTGTTAAGAATGTTTATCGCAAACATCGCGTGTTGGTAATACGAATACGACGGCCTTATTAACTTCAATAACTCTATACCCTTGAACAATCATTGTAATCGATAACTTTATTGTGATAAACACGTTCGTTTGATGTACTTATGCACATTTGACCGATTCTTATTACTAGATTTTCTTTCGACTCGTATTTCCAGGCTATGGCTCTTTTCCGCGAAGTATATTGAAAAATACTTTCCTCATTTAAAAAAAAGTAAAAAAAGAACGCCAAGTACTAAAAAATCGCGACCTTAGTTATAAAACGACCATTATCAAGAGACTCAGTAGAGTCTCGGGACAATTACATTTGACAGCTCTGTCGTCTGCTGGCCCGAGACTCACCCGAGTATATTATCTCTGAATAAAGCAAATTCGGTGGTGGAGGGAATCATTTTCTTTAACGGACAACACCACTGTGACGGCTTCAAAAAATCGATTTTTTGAAAACCATTTTAAAAAATCTAAAATATTTTTAAGATTGAAATGCCGTTGGACCCAGGTCAAAAAAATAATTATTTTCGTAGATATTGAATATTTTGTGGAGCGGTGCAGCGGTCCGCGACGCTCATGGTCCCAACTTTGAACGCGTTTTTCTCAAAACCACTTTTTTGAGTGCGGCACGCAGCAGAACTCGAGCAATTTTTATCCGATCGACTTCAAATTTTTACTGTATCAATAAAAGTAGATTATCTAGAGAAGTACATAAGATTTTTTCGATATCTCAATAATTATAAAAGTTATAGCCTATATTCGACGAGAAATTTTGCTCAAAAATCATTCTTTAATTTCAAAGGCGTGCCTATTTTCTAAAAATCAATATTTTTCCAAATCCCTATGTACTTCTCTTCAAAATATCATATTATTAACGAAAACACTCGGCATTTTTTTTCAGATCGACGTTGAAGAGAGTTCTGCTGCGTGCCGCGAACCACTGCGGAGATGACGCGAGAGCTTCCCCAGCGCCACCATGCGGCGTGAAAAATGTGAAAAAAATGTTTTTTGATACATTAATAAACAAGGAACAAAACCCAACATTTTTTTTCGAATATCTCTTTTTTTCCCACAAAAAAAAATTCTTGAAAAATGTGAAAAAAATAGGGGGTCACAGTGGTGTTGTCCGTTAATTGTGGGGCCCAGAAGAAATATTATGATCTAAAAATTGAACTGGAGACTAATTACGCGAGACTCTCTCGATTGAGTCTTAAATCAGCACGATTTATGCCGTAATTGCTGAGAAAAACCTTTGTACAGGCAAAGTTATGCAAAAGCGCCAACACATTGAAAGATTCAGTGTGTCTGTATATACGCGCAGACGACACAATCAAAGGGCTTTTGATGCCCACCATGACCCATTTTCATGAAAGTCGGTCTCCGGTGACGGAAGCGACGAGTTTCTATTGGTCGCGAGTGACTTTCTTCTGTACCGTTCCGGCGGAAAGTTTCTGGTTACGAGTGACTTACGATGTTTTTGGTTATGTCGACTTTCCTCTGTACCGATCCGGCGGACAGTTTGAATGTTTGAACGTGTAAACCGCGTGTTTTTTGGGTAAATAGTACGAAAAAACGGTAATATATAAATAGTGCGAAAAAACGGAAATTTATGAATAGTGCGAAAAACCGGTAAACTAGTGTGCACACGAGTGTTGTTTTCGAACGTGGCCCTGTGACTACATTCCTCTGCACCCATACCACGGAAAGTTTGAATGTTTAATCAGTGTGACGGTAGTTTTGACTTTTGACAGTGTAAAGTGCGAGTCGTGTAAATCGCGTGTTTTTTAGATTGTGAAAAATCGTGATTCATAAATAGTTTGAATATATGAATAGTGCGTAAAAACGGTAATATATAAATATTGCGAAATGTGATAATAATATTTTTTAATATCTCGGAATTAATCATCAGCGAAATTAAAAAAGATAACCTCGCACCCGCTGGTGAAATCATTTTTGTTTCGGATTTCAGAAAAGCCAAATAAAAACAAACCTCACCACTCGTTGAGGTTATCATTTTTATTTTTCTGTATAAAATAATCCGAATAAAACCGTTAATTCATGTGGCCGGAATAAGTGCTAGAAAATACAACGAACATAACCTCAAAAATTAGTGTGAAACGTTCTGAAAAAGTGTGAACTCGCAAATAATGATGTTGAATTTTCAATCTAGAACGCAACGATTTTTTTTTTTCAATCATGTCACTTAAATTTTTCTTATAGATCAAAAGACTGTGTTTCTTTTCCAAAAGTGAGTGTATGAAAATAGTTGTGACAATATGTATCATGTGCTCAGAAATAAAAACCTGTAAAAATATTAATTGTTGATGAAATACTTTAATTATAAAAAATTGACAAATAACTTTTGTCGTGAAATCATGATTTTCAATACTTTTCAGGTGCGGTCTACAAATAAACATAAAATTTCCAATATTCTGCAGGTTGTGCTCAGTTCCTTCGATTTTTCTTTTCGGCTTCAAGAAATTTACCAATATACTGAAGGCGCTGCGAGCTGTGAATTGGGCTGAGATTCTCTGCTTCGACAATTTGATCTAAAAAAAACTGGTGAAACTTAAAGCAATGAAGCATTTGCTATTCCTTGCGGAAACAAGAGATGCCTTATTTCCTTTGCATACAAGGATCACTGCTTTGTTACTGCGAGCTGTGCTAAGTTCCTTCACTCTTTCTTTTTGGCATCGCACTAAATATTTTATATTGAGCTGGGGTTTTACTGATTATGTCAGCGTAAATATTCAAGGATCATCTGCTATCATATTTCACAACAAGTCGAAGGATCAGAAATTCAGCAATAGTGTAATGGCATCGCTCAGTCAGGCTTGTGCAAAAGATATAAGTGGAAATAAAAGCATGAGAAAACAATGTAAAAATTCAATATTCATTCAAGTTTTTAGTGTGCATTGTGATATAATTTGTTAAAAAAAAGTGTTCCACAAATATTTCTATACGGTTTCAGTTTTGGCCTTTCGCTCATGTTTTTCTCATATTAGTGAAATGCACATTGCTGAGACGCACCAAATATATGTATCGAATTTCTCAATATACTGCAGGAGATGCAAGATGTTAACTGAAATGAATTTCTGTGCTTTGTTTGTGCAAGCTGTACTAAGTTTGTTCGGTTTTTTTTTATAGCATCGCATTGCATATTTGATATTGAGCTAGGGTTTTACTGATTATGTCAGCGTAGATATTCAAGGATTATCTGTTATCATGTAAAAATTCTAAGATTCGGAGTTGTTCAGAAAATAAGAAGTTATATCCTGGCCAAAAATCCTCTCCCCAGGGAAAAAACCTTGGACAAGTACATTTGTTGACCCCTGTTTTCAATTGTTTTCACAGAAAAAAACTACCCAAAAAAGTATAAAATTTTTAAAAAATTGGCAAGATCGAGACAGGAAAAAGAAGATTGTTCCTATAAAATAACTATACTCCAAATGACAAATAGAAATGAAAAACTTCACATATTTTATCGAGATCCCAAGAAAAAAAGCAACAATGCCCATCGTGAGTGTCCGGTAAAAAACAGAGTCTACAAGTAAATGATCAATTTGCGCATAAAAAAAAATAATTACTTTACAAAAACAGAAATGGTAAAGCCAATGATTTACGTTCAGCACTAAAATTTATAATATCAATAATAGGACAAGTATTTTATTGTCGCTTGAGGATGGAGTATTTAAAAAAAAGCAAAAATTAGTTGGTTATTGAAAAAAGTCACCAATGTACAAAAAAAAATCGGTCAAAAGAGCAGAGTCCAGAAAACAAAATCGAGATGAAAAAAAATTGAAGAAAAAAATTTCAAACGAAAAAAATTAGATTGAAAAAAAAATTTCGGCCGAAGTACTTGGCGAGTTTTTTTGCTTAGCTTGGATCACGTAATGTATTTCACGTAATGTTGTATGTGTTACAAACTCGCCAAGTACTTCGGCCGAAATTTTTTTTTCAATCTAATTTTTTTCGTTTAAAATTTTTTTCTTCAACTTTTTTTCGTCCCGATTTTTTTTCTGGACTCTGTTCTTTTGACTGATTTTTATTTTTGTACACTGGTGACTTTTTTCAATAACCAACTAATTTTTGCTTTTTTTTTAAATACTCCATCCTCAAGCGACAATAAAATACTTGTCCTATTATTGATATTATAAATTTTAATGCTGAACGTAAATCATTGGCTTTACCATTTCTGTTTTTGTAAAGTAATTATTTTTTTTATGGGCAAATTGATCATTTACTTGTAGACTCTGTTTTTTGCCGGATACTCACGATGGGCATTGTTGCTTTTTTTCTCAGGATCTCGATAAAATATGTGAAGTTTTTCATTTCTATTTTTCATTTGGAGTATAGTTATTTTATAGAAATAATCTTCTTTTTCCTGTCTCGATTTTGCCAATTTTTTAAAAATTTTATACTTTTTAGGGTAGTTTTTTTCTGTGAAAAAAATGAAAACAGAGGTCAACAAATGTACTTGTCCAAGGTTTTTTCCCCGGGGAGTGGATTTTTGGCCATGATACATATGTTCTTGTTGAACGAGAAAGAGAGAGCGCGCGCTATGCGTGAAAGAGAGGGGACGTGGCTTCGTGCGCTGTCTCTCTCGCTCAGCGGCGCGCAATAAGTGGGGGTAGCCCCGTTCAGTGGACTGGGCGACTGCAGGGTAGACAAATGTCTATCAGTCTCGCAAAGGACGTATGCCCAAATGTAAATAAACGCTTCTTACGTCTTTCCGATTCCAAGGGACAGAAGTTCCCCAAACATTCGATTTTAAATCACAAAATGATCATATCTCGAGATTGGGTGGGCGGATCAACTTACAACAAAGACCAATGGAAAGAGGAAAATCGAAAAAAAATCGTCCCCTACATTCAGATTTTTTACTCAAACCGTTCCGTCGTGAGAGCAGTTTGAAAAATATGAAAAGCCCGAAAACCGTCAAAATAGCGAAAATCCCCTTCCCGGGGGAAAACAACCCGGACAAGTACATTGGTGGTCTCTCGTTTTCCTATGATATCACGAAAAATCGTACAAAAGATCCAAAACTCCACTGAAAGCAATTTTAAAAAGTGTTTACCTATTTTTTCATTCCGAAATCACAAGAAATTTTACCTTGAATTTGTTTCCACAGAAAAAAACAGTATTTGAATCATTAAAAAATTAGCATAATGAAGATGATAAAAATACTACTTATAATTGGTATGTAAGAAGTATTAATAGTCTAGAAAAAAAGGTTACTGTCTAAGTTACGTGCGGCAGTAAAATTTATGATATAAATACGCGGACAAGTATTCCTTTGGTGATACAGAAGATATCAACATCGACGTACTAAAAATACTTAACAAAATTGTTAAATTATAAATGTTATAAATTGTAAATGTTACAAAATTATGTTTAAATACATGTTAAGAGTACTTGTCCGGCCCATAACTTTTTATTAAAATTGTTAATTCAAGTAAAAATCAAATTAGAGGTGGAGTCATGTGTTGTATTTCAGTGGCAGCAACTTACAAGAAAATCAATTCTTCTCCAATTTTCAGGATACCCTTGTATCATGCACAATATTTAACGTCGATTCATTCAGAATGAAATCCTGTTCGTAGTCGTCATAAAATCACACTAACATAAGACTGTAACGAGTCTGAATTTGAAAATGCCCCCACTCCTCTGCTCGCCTTTTCTCAGAGAGAGACACCGCGAAATTCCGTGTTCATGGACACGGAATGAGGTTTTAATCAGTGCGTCGTCGACCATCGACGAATTGAGTTGTCAACAAATCTAGCTATCATGTTCATAAATTTAAATATTTACTTTCGTCATCGGATTGATTTCCTCCGTCATTATTCTTCGCATTTTTTCGTAAAACATTTCGCCCAGGCCTGGCGTCTTGGAGGACATCATCGCAATTCGACAATCGATACGTATCTGCTTATTTAATCAAAGACACTCATATAATTATCATCGCACACCCAATATTCATCAGATTCACATAAAATACGTTCGAATTTACTACGATTTCGTTTATGTTTCTTTTTTGTAAACTAACGCATATTAAAAATACACGAGTGAAAATTAATTGTCAATTCACTGCGTGAAATATATGAAAGTGTATCTTTATTGAATCTCGACTATGTAAAGTGAAAATGTTACAAGACTCAGGCAGTTATGAAATTTCTCAAGATGCGATACAGTATAACATTGCCAGCAATGAAGCGTGCCATATTATTGAAAACTTATATTGCCAGCAATGAAAGTGATCATATTTCGAAAATCTACTATTTATTGGTAGAATATTTAAGTAACCACTGGTAAATGGTCAAACGATCAATACAGGCTATGTATGCACCGTCATATTTGAATCCAAGGTTTTAACATCACACAAATTCCATACAAAATAATCTAGATTCGTTCGTTTCATTTTAACGTTCTTGGCCTCTAACCATCAAGATAGCGCTTTGTATTTTGAAATGGAGAATTAAAAACGTTATGCGGGAATTAATCATAAGAAAATTAAAATTAAACAAGAGGAAACCGACAATGAAAAAGTACGCAATTATGACCCTTCAATTTTGAGAGAGACCCCCGATTTTTACTTGAATTAGCAATTTTAATAAAAAGTTATGGGCCGGACAAGTACTCTTAACATGTATTTAAACATAATTTTACAACATTTACAATTTATAATATTTATAATTTAACAATTTTGTTAAGTATTCTTAGTACGTCGATGTTGATATCTTCTGTATCACCAAAGGAATACTTATCCGAGTATTTATATCATAAATTTTACTACTGCACGTAACTTAGACAGTAACCTTTTTTTTCTAGACTATTAATACTTCTTGCATACCAATTATAAGTAGTATTTTTCTCATCTTCATTACGCTAATTTTTTAATGATTCAACTACTGTTTTTTTCTGTGGAAACAAATTCAAGGTAAAATTTATTGTGATTTCGAAATGAAAAAATAGGTAAACACTTTTTAAAATTGCTTTCAGTGGAGTTTTGGATCTCTTGTACGATTTTTCATGATATCATAGGAAAACGAGGGACTACCAATGCACTTGTGCGAGTTTTTTTCCCCTGGGAGGGGATTTTTGCTATTTGATATCACTTCTTTTTTCTATGGTGTTTTCAAATATTCCACTTCATGTAGACTCCAATAGAGTCTGTACGTAACAAATAAAATTACAACGTGTTCGTATCGTTACATCATCGATTTATATCAGTGACAGGAATCAGTACTATTCACTCTTCTAATTCAACATAAGGGAATGGGATAGATTTCCCACCATAAATTTATTGTTGTTGGGGTTATTTGAATATAGGAACATTTCGTTCCTGTGATAACGAACAAAGTTATCATGTTTTCGAAAGAGTTAACTACAGGCTTAAGGTATTGTTGAAATGTTAATTATTCGTTAATAGGGTATTATTCGATTATAACTTGGCAGGAAGGGGGGAAATTCCCAATCTGGAAATTTTTTCTCTATTAGCAAGCCAATCAAATTTTGTTGGCATATAGCTTCGCCCTCCTGGATTCGGACTCAAATACGTCAGAACCTGGGCGCCTGAGAAATGAATTATTGAAAACTAATTAGTTTTCCAAAAACGAATTGAATTCACAAACTTTTTGAGCGCGATTTCAAGGCATACAGAATTTTTCTGTAGATTTTATAGCTATAAATTCGATTTCATCGAATAAACATATTTGAATAGCAGTAACTTCTGTACATTATGTTGTATTTTTTTATTATTTATTATGTTGTACTTTTAATAAATGAAACATCAAAAATACAATTTTAAGTAATTGTATAGAAATAGAAAACATATCGAATCCTCTGTGAAAAAAGTTTATGTGTTCCTGTAATAAATAAATTGGATAAAATTCCAAAAAAAATAGGACAATTTTTTAAAATAACCATTCCACAACAAATTTAGTTTGTACACATTTTATTTGACTTATAATTTCGATGGTTTATTTGAATTCATCAATATTTGCGTGCTATTTCCTCATAGAGGAGTAAAATTTAAGATTGGAAAAAAAAGTCGGAGATATAGGTTATCGGACCTATTTTTGTCATTGGGTATCAAAATGCTTATAAATGTTATTGGTAGATGTATAACTTTATCGTATAAATTCAATACTCAACCCTTTTTTCCGCTGAATTCCGACATAACTTTTTTTCTTAATTTATCAATGTCATAATGCATTTCGTTATTTATTAACACTCAGACAGATTAGCGGTTCAGGTTATGTTTTTTATCGCAAATCCTATAAAAGCATGCCTTATTATAGTAAAAATTATTTTTAACGAACGAAAATACTTTCAACGGTATATTCACTGAACTATAAAATTTAACATTTTACAACTTTATCTAAATGGCTCGTAAGTCCGGCATATCACTCGTGTGGGGTTGCTGGACCTCCATCGGGCGCCTCCCCCGGGCGGCGGATGGGGGAATGCCTTTCGGTGGCGATTGGTATCGACACGTTCGGGGTGGACCAAAACCAGCATACACACACTAATACACTAGTCACAAACACTGACACAAACACGTCCGAGTGGCACACCGGTGATGCGAATGTTCAGGAACCCTATAAACGGGCTCCCCTGAGAAAACGAATGCTCGGGCACCCTATAAACGGGTTCTCCCGAAAAGCGAATGCGCGGGATCCCTATAAACGGGCTTCTCCAGGGTGAATGAACCGGTAAATGCCACTGAAGCGGACACTCAGAAACACGCACACTTAACACTAGGCGATGGCTCTAGAACCCTCTCCGTCGCTCTCCGCGGCGGGCGGCCCTGCGGCGGGGCGTTAGAGGGTACCCCGAGAAAACCAGATCGATGCTCCTGGGCCGCTGGATAGTACAGGGGCCCTCGTCCGCTTAGCCAGATGGGCCTGGCTGCCCTATCAGTCAGCCAAAAATCCCTATGCTGTTGTAGTGCCGGGGGCGCCCGGGTGGGACTCTGCAGCAGCAGCGGGGGGGCCTCGGTGAGGCCACTGACGCCCCGTCGCAGGGCGGTCGGTTGTGGGGGCAAGGCGGCGGAAGGGTGCTGGAATCCCATCTCCAAACCACACATTCACACCATACAAACAGAAAGAGGAACGGGAGATATAACAAAAATATGTAAACACAACAAAAGGAAAAAATGTTGAACGCATCGAAAACGCCGGGGCTCCCAACCCCACTACGAGAAGACGAGACCACGGACGGACGTACTGGACAGAAGACGGGACACGCCTCGTCCGTGGCGGAGATGGCGGAAACCAGGATCCGGGCTCAGCTACAGCTGATCCGCGAGTGCCTGGTGAAAATGGAGGGGAAGGCCCGAGTGTAGAAAAACATTAGCACCGTCATAACGACGAACATGGCCAAGATCAGGGAAGCCGCGGACGAGGCATGGCATGAATGTGACAGGATGCATGTGCTCGGGACGGCCGGAAGAAGTGGCGCGGGTGGTGAGAAAAACACCACAGACGAAAAGAAAACGGGAGACCACGGGATCGAGCCCGGAGCTTACGCCGGCCAAAAGGCCGACGGAGGGAACCGAGCGCACCCCGTGGCAAACGGTCACGAGGAAACAATAACAAAGGACGACGGACGCACAGACGCAACAAGCGACGAAAACGACCACCGAAACGACCACGAAAAAGACGGAGAAAACAGGCAAGGAGGGCCGGACAACTCGGAGATCCGGGGTTGGAGTGGTCCTCATTAAACCGACAGACGGGACGTCGTACGCGGACACACTGCGACGCATGAAAGCCGTCGACCCAGTCACCGACAAGGTGCAGGTCAACGGCTATTGAATGACGAAGGACGGAGGTGTCCTGCTCCGCGTTAAAAGCGGGGCAGGAGACAGACAAGCCTTCCAGGACAAGCTCCGGCAAGCCCTGGGAGAAAACGCACAGGTACGAGACATGACGACGAATGTACAGCTGGACATATTGGATCTGGACTGTGTGACGGAAAAAGACGAAGTGACGGAGGCACTGCGACTTGAGACAAAAGACTCGAGGGACCCGAAAGTCCATATTTTCGGCCTCAACAAACATGGACAGTGTATGGCCGTCTGCGAACTCGAGGAGGGCGCAGCAAACGCCCTGCTCAGAAAAGGACGGCTAAAAATAGGATGGGTGAATTGCCGCGTCAGACCGAGGATGACCGTGATCAGGTGCTACAAGTGCCTCGGGTATGGTCACATTAGGACAGACTGCAAAGGACCGGACAGGAGACTGTGCTGCTCGAAATGCGGCAAGACGAACCACGTCGGTAAGGACTGTAAACAGGACCCGACGTGTTATCTGTGCACCGAAGCGGGGCATAAGAGCACCGCGCACATGCCGGGCACCGGAGCGTGCGCGGTCTTCAGAGCCGCGCTGGAGGAGTGCAGGACTAAAACAAAGACGTGATCGTGTTACAAGGCAACATGCACAGATGCGAGGAAGCACACCTCCTGCTTCCTCAAATCGCGACTGAACACGACGCTGACGTACTGATACTCAGCGAACAGTACAGGGACATGACGACTCCGGCGTGGTTCCGAAATGACGCGGGCACGTCGGCCATCTGGGTCAGAAACACCAACGTCCGGGTTCTCGACAGCGGAGCGGGTGACGACTACGTCTGGGCGAGAGTAGGCGGCGTGACGTATGTCAGCGTCTACCTGACCCTGAACTGCTCCGCTGCCGCGTTCCGGGACAAGGTGGATAAACTCGAGGACGCCTTGAGGGAACTGTCGGGGGACCTGGTTGTCGCGGGTGACCTCAATGCCAGAACGATAGAGTGGGGGATGACAGAGACGAACAGACGCGGACGGCTGCTTTTGGAAATGGCAGCGAGGACAAACTTGAATATTGCAAACATGGGACGGGTACCGACGTACATAACACCGGGGGTGGGCTCCTCGATACCGGATGTGACGATGATTTCGGACAGTGTCTCGCCGCGGATGAGGCGATGGGCGGTGGTCGATGACTACACGGCCAGCGATCACCAATACATCGTCTTTGAGGTGGCGAGACCCACGCCGACGCGACACGACGGATCAGTGCGAGCACCGCGGTGGAACGTACGGAAACTGGACAAAGACAGGTTCTCAAGGAAGCTGCTGGCAGCAGCCGCCCCCGAAGAGACTGTACCTGATGAAATAACAGGACGGACTAGAACGGAACGTGTCGTTACCGAGACTTTGGCACTGCTCGGTCGACTTTGCAAAGCTTCCATGCCACGCAAGGCCCCCCAGCATGCTAGACGGATGGCTTACTGGTGGACTCACGAGATCGCCCAACTGCAGAGACTGTGCATTGCGGCGAAAAGGAGAATGTACAGAGCGCGGGAAAGACACCAGCCGCAAGCGGCCGCTCTCACCGCGCAATACAAGACGACAAGGAAGACACTCACGTACGCCATCAAAGACAGCAAAAAGCGCTGCTGGAGACAGCTATGTGAGGAGGTGGATCGAGACCCGTGGGGTCTGGGCTACAAACTTGTGACCCAGAGGCTCGGGGCTCGAGGTCCGCCGGAACTCAGAGACGCGACGACGACGAAAAGAATCGTTGACGGCCTCTTCCCGAATCATCCGAGGAGGGAAGAGCTGACAGACGAGGATGACGGACTAGGCGTCCCTGTTTTCACCGAGGAAGAGCTCATCAGAGCCGCAACCACGATGAAAATGGGGAAAGCATCAGGACCTGATGGCATACCCAGGGAGATTCTGCGTCTGATGGCTAGCCACAGGCCAGGGATGCTCCTGGATATGTACAATCGGTGTCTAAAGACAGGGACTTTCAGCACGCGCTGGAAGACGGCATGACTGGTTCTCCTTAACAAAGGTAAAGGAGACCCCAACATGCCGTCTTCCTACAGGCCATTGAGCCTCTTAGACACGACGGGTAAAGTGTACGAACTGTTACTGAAACCACGACTGACAGAGGCGGTGAGAGCGGCCGGGAATCTCTCCAAAAGCCAGCAACGGCTTCGGCAAAGGGCGTTCGACGATAGGGGCAATCCGCAAGGTCATCCAGACCTTCAGCAGGACGGATGAATGCTGCCACGCGGCAAGGCCCCTGACACTACTGGTGACGCTGGACGTGAGGAATGCCTTCAACTCGGCTGGGTGGTGGGATATCTTGGGAGCGTTGAGAGACCCTCTCCGGATTCCGCCTTACCTGTACCGGGTTCTGCGGGATTACCTCAACGACAGACGTATCACGTACGAGACACTGGAAGGACAGGTGACAAGAGACATCACCGCAGGTGTCGCGCAAGGATCGGTACTGGGACCTGACCTTTGGAACGCGACTTACGACAGCCTGCTGAGGCTGGAGATGCCGCGGAACGCATCACTCGTTGCTTACGCCGATGACGTGGCGGTGGTGATTGTGGAACGCAGTGCAGAACTGGCCCAGCTGACATTGAACAAAGTCATGAGACGTGTCGACAAATGGATGACAGAGCACGGACTAAAACTGGCACTGAATAAGACGGAAATCGTTATGTTGACCAGACGACGCATCCCGACGATCATTCCACTGATTGTCGGGACCGAACAAGTGGAGACCAGGGGGGAAGTGAAGTACCTATGGGTAACCCTGGATATGAAACTAACTTTCTGGCCCCACATGAGACGGACAGCCGAAAGGGCGGCGGCGAAGGTCGCTTCGCTCAGCCACCTTATGACAAATACTCATGGACCGAAACCTTCGATAAGAAGACTGCTTATGACGACAGCCCACTTTATCCTCCTCTATGGCGCAGAGGTTTAGGCGGACGCGCTCGTCGTCAAGAAGTACAGGAAAGTAATGACGAACGTACAGAGACAGGGGGCACTGAGGATAGCGTGCGCCTACAGAACCGTCTCGGCAGAGGCGGTGCTGGTAGTGGCGAGCGTCATTCCGATAGACCTGCTGGCCCTGGAACGAAAACGAATCTACGAACGGGACGAAGGGACCGACCGGAAGACTGCGGTGAAACAGGAACGGGAAAAGACCATGACGAACTGGCACACACGCTGGACCGGTGAAATGACAGGACGATGGACTAGACGACTGATACCGGATCTGAGACCGTGGTCGGAACGGAAATTCGGGGAAGTAAAGTTTTACCTGACCCAGTTCCTAACTGGCCACGGGTACTTCAGGAAGTATCTTCATGACATGGGCAAAATACAGACAGCGGACTGCAAATACTGTGGAAATGTACGGGACGACGTGGAGCACACGTTCTTCGCGTGCGACAGGTGGACGATACAGAGACGACACCTGGAACGAAGGACTGGGGACATCACACCGGAGAACATTGTCGGACTGATGTTACGATACGAAGACCAATGGACGGTCGTCGCCACCTACGTCGAAACCGTCCTGAGGGGCAAGAAAGATGAAGGATGCCTGAGGGATGAGTGAAAGTGAGGACAGGCAAGATATGACGAGACAGTAAAGATAAAGAGGCACAGAATAAAGACGAATGTGACGCTTTGACAAGTTTACGCGGGGGTGAAGTTATACTAACGTGTTTCCACCCCGCGGAGAGGTACAGAACTCGAGGTGGTTTTTAGTCGGTAGGCCGATAGGAGAGTCCGTCACACAGGAGTAGACGTGTGTCTCTCCTACGGTGCTTAACGCATTTTCCACAACGAAAATAATAAAAAAAAAAAAGTCCGACACATCAGGTTTCAAAACTTCACTCGCACGTTCCTATGTATAAAATGGATAAATCAAATCAGAGACTTGATCACACAACCACTTTTAATAAACCAAAGTTTATTATTTTACACTGAACTATGCGATGAACACTTTTACTTATTGTCTTTGTCCCGCACTTCGTAAAGTCAAAACTCCGTTTTTTCATGACCATCACAACTGACAGACTCACGCTACAGATATATAAAATAACGTGGATTCGGTAGCAACCAATCATAGAACTGGAAGGCAACAAATCGTTCTTGCTTGTGTTGGTGCACGCGCATGTATAGACACGACGAATCCATCGATGTGTTAGAGATTTTAGCATAATCTTGAGCCTGTGCAAAGTTTTTTCTCAGCAATTACGCCCCCGATCATGCTGATTTTAGGCTCAATCAAAGGAGAATTTCTCTATTCATCTCTAGTTCAATTTTCAAAGTACCTAACGGCTCCTGAGTTCCATAATTCGACAAAATGACATGCCAATTTTATCCCCATCACCGCGAATCGCTTTATTTAGAGAAAGTATAGACTCGGCAAGCCTCGGGCCAGCAGGCGACAGAGCTGCCAATGTACTTGTCCCGAGACTCAACCGAGTCTCTTGAAGAAAGGACCAATTGTTGAAATGTTCGAATGCGCCACAACAAATATTCTGTTCAAATCCTTGCGCACTTTGCGCGTTTAAAGTACGTCATGCAAGTTATTTCGTAGCTTTAATGTAATTGGCCCATGAATTTTCTCATCGCTCATTGGTTGGAACAAGAATTCTCTCACCGGGGATTGGTGATCATGGGGGCCAAGAAGCTTGTGTCTGTAGCGGTCAGTACGCGTATACAGATACGTCAAGTTCCTAAATGTGTTAGTAACTTTTGCATAATCTCAAGCCCGTGCAAAGTTTTTTCTCAGGAATTACGCCACGAATCATGCTGATTTCGGGCTCATTCGAAAGATAATTTGTTCATTAATCTCCAGTTCAATTTTCAAGGCCTGAAATGACTTCGTAAATAAACGAAATGACATGCCGATTTTACCCCCACCACCGCGAAAAGTTTTATTAGGAGAAAATATAGTCTCGGCGAGCCTCGGGCCAGCAGACGACAGAACTGTCAATGTACTTGTTCCGAGACTCTACCGAGTCTCTTGATATTCGCGTATATAAGAGTGAGACAGGGCTCGCGCAAGCTTTCTTTTTTAATACTTGACGTCGAGCCGCTACCACGCCTCTTGATACTGTAATCTTTCGGTTCAACAATTTCATTTGTCAGAATGTAATCATTCGGCTAATTTCCACCCGAAAGACTATCTTGGTTTATTTCTTAATCGTTATCCTGATTAATTCCCCCTCTCGGCTCACGAGAGTACCGGGCCCATACGGGACGTACAGGCCTCGTCATTTAATAATTGAATTCAAATGAATTTCATTCTATTTGTTATTTTATTTTTATTCTATTTTATTAGGTGTATGACTTAATTTTTACAGATTTTTCAGCGAATTTAATTCATATAAAAAATAGACAACAACGAACTTAATCTTGGAAATATTGTCCATTGTTTTCTATGACCTTGCGCCATCTCTCAGGTAACATACGAATGCCGTCGCGAAAGAAACTTGCAGGCTTCGAGGCGATAAAGTCATCGACGAATTTACGCACATCGCCCAGCGTTTTGAACTATTTATCCACTAAGGCGTGCTGCATTGGCCGGAACAAATGGTAGTCGGATGGGGCTAAGTCTGGTAAATATGCCACGTGCAGGAGAACTTCCCATCGCGAGTTCAAGAGGGTCTTCTGAGTCGCGCGAGCAACGTGAGGTCGAGCGTTGTCATGCAGCAGTATGACAACAGTATGACGTCGCGAAAGAAACTTAGAGGCTTCGAGGCGATAAAGTCATTGATGAATTTACGCACATCATCCAGCGTTTTGAACTTTTTATCCACTAAGGCGTGCTGCATTGACCGAAACAAATGATAGTCGGATGGGGCTAAGTCTGGTGAATATGCCGCATGCGGGAGAACTTCCCATCCCAAGTTCAAGAGGGTCTTCTGAGTCGCGCGAGCAACGTAAGGTCGAGCGTTGTCATGCAGCAGTATGACTTGCCTGCTTCCTTCCCCAGTAAATGGCCTTTTCTGATCAAGTTCTTCGCTTAGTTTGTTCAATTGTCGGCTGCAGCGTTCCGCAATCACCGTCTGACCAGTTTCCAGGAGTTCGTAATAAAGCACACCCTTCATGTCCCACCAGATACACAGGAGTAGTAGGTGGCGCACTATGGCCACCCCCACTCCTATCCCCACTCCTTTCCCCCACAAGCTGGCCGTCGTGAGTCCGGTCGGTGTTGTGGGTGAGAGGTTTGCGGGTGTGTGGAGGGGGGATGGGTAGAGGGTAGCCGTAGTGTGCCACCTTTTTTTCTTTTATATATATATATATATATATATATATATATATATATATTTTTTTTTTAAATGAAAAACTTACCCAAATGCTGTCTGTTTTTGCGATCCTCGTATGGTGGGGTAGCCTGGTAGTTTACACACGCGAACACACACACGAACACACACACACACACACACACACACACACACACACACACACACACACATACACACACACACACACAGTCGGTATATCGTGGGTACGTTGTAAGAATTTTGAAAACGAGCGACGGTGGAAAAAAGGATAGCTCTCGAGCTTGATGCACGCGCGCGTATCGCTTAAAGACTGAGCATAAAAGCGAAAAGGCATTCTCGCAAACTTATGTATTAGCACAACGCGTATGAGTCTATCTATTTTTCGATGAGGCTGCAGGAGATGTATTATAGAAAAAAAAATGAGGCATTTTAATGTTTAGGCTACCGGCAAACAGCCGTCGTGGAGGGTATATCACACGCGCTGCGGACAAGAAAAAAAAAATGCAGCGCAGATACTCTTCCGTATGCAGAACGATGCCTGCAGCGTATGGACCTACGAAGATCCGCACAAAGAGGAGACCGTGATAAACTGTAGAGAGAGAGCATAGTATATATATATATATATATATATATATATATATATATATATACACGCTATACTATGCTCTCTCTCTACAGTTTATCACGGTCTCCTCTTTGTGCGGCTCTTCGTAGGTCCGCGCGATACCACATAGCTGTCGGTGTATAGAGCTATACTATGGGAGAGAAAGAGAGAGAGGTGACGCTCATATGGGTCTCTCTCTCTCTCTTTCTTTCTCTTCAAGTCAATATACAGTTCTCTCTTTCTCGCTCGTGAAACCGTGTGAGGCAGTCGCAGTAAGGACGTACGCCTCCTATATTGCTTTCATATATGCGCACGCGAGCATGCGGGTGTGTATAACTATACCTCGCACTCTCTCGCGCGATGCTCCTTTCTCTCTCTCCATACCTTATTATGCTCTCCTCTTTGTGCGGATCTTCGTAGACCCACAGAGCACCACGGTACCCCCTGGTGTATCGTGTTGTACGTGAGACTGTATGAGGCAGCCGTAGCAAGACCGCGAGTCACCTATATTGCGTTCATATGTGTACGTACGTGCAACCGCGCGAGTGCGTATAACCTAGCGCTCTCTCGCACGATGCTCCTTCTCTCTCTCTCTCTCTCTCTCTCTCTCTCTCTCTCTCTCTCTCTCTCGTAGTGTGCCACCTTTTTTTATGAAATAAGGGTATTGCGCGTGCATCGGCTAAGCGCTCGAGAGGAGCAACAGCGATGACGTACACTCTCTCACTCTAGTATAGACCCTCTCGCTCTCTCGCGAGACACGGTGACTCGCGAGAATACGAGGTATTCGCAGCGTCGTCAAAAGTGCACGCGGCTGCAACCCCCCTGTTAAGCGGTATGGGGGAGCGCATCACCGTAACCTTAGCCTAGTCTCGTTTTTTCTTCTATATATATATATATATATATATATATATTAGGAAAAATTAAAAACTCACCGATGCTGCATGTGTCGCTCTCTACATACTCTCACCCATCATGCCCTCTCGCTCACACGTGTGGCCTGATAAACCCTCTCGTTCGCTCTCTCGTGAGACGCGAGGCCCTGAGTTCTCACAATGCAACGTCATCAGAATTGCACGCGTAGTGGCCGAGAGCTCCAGAGCCGTGGCGAAGATAGCATTGCCCTCGCGCTTGAGAGGCGTAGCAGCGATATTCGGACCTCTCGCTCGCTCTCACGGTATCACGTGTTCTCTCGCTCGCTCGCTCACTCGGTAGCTGCAGAGACCCTGTGCTTCAGAGCTGCAACAGCGATGGCATATACCCTCTCGCTCTCGTTCCTGCGGCATAGCACATCTTCCTCTCTCGCTCTCCCGTGGCAGGGGCGCAATACTTTATGCAGAACCATCAAAATTGCCCGTGTCTACAGCCTCTTGCTGCTTTTAAGCATTCCCCCCTAGCTATATATTTATTATATACTCGATCGTAAGTAAACTTAAAATGATAATGACAAGAGAGGGAGAGAGAAAGACAGAGCTCTCTATATGCAGAATCCCCTATCAGCAGCTGCTATAGATATACTGCTCCAGTGCTCTGTATCGCGTATAATACAGGGTATTGCAGACAGAGATTTTTGTAAATCCTTCTGTTTCACGTGGCTCGCGTTATTCCTAAGACACGGCCGTGTATGAAGGGCGCATCTCCTCGGAATAAAGACACGGCTCGGTCTTCGGCAGAAGATGCTACACCGTGGACAGAGAAATATGGTTACAGACGTAAACAAAACTGCCTCACTCGTGTATATGCTTTTTGAGCTATTGGGAGAGCCTTGCCGAGTACTATTAAGTTTCACTAGCTGCAGCATTCCATTGCTGGTTTCAAAAAGAAGTCTCGCTAAAATTTAAGCATGCATCACACTTATAATTTTCGCTCGAGATATATCAGTAGCGATTCAATCGTCGTATAGAACGGTGTTTAGTGGTCGTTTATTATAATGTCTGATAACGCAGTGATTTTTTGTATCCTCAATCTTTTACGTCTTACCAAACCGCGTAGCGCGCAGTTGAGACGCCGGTGTAACGATCAGTGGTGTAATGATCTGTTACGTTTATCGGGTGATAGACTCGTCAACAGACTGAGATATGTTATTTGGTGGGCTCCTTTACGTGCTATTGCGGTGGCCTATAACAGAGGTATACTAAGTGGTCGGCGTGTGTTGGACGTCGTGTACGAGGAATTACAACGTCGCAGTGTTTTGGAATCTCCGTGTATACGGGAGCTCGTCAATGAAGTCAGGTGTAAGTAATTTTATTTCAATACATCGCTGCTATGAGCGTATTCTAACGGGCTTACAATACGATGGTTGTTTTATTATAGGCTATCACGAATTTTATAACGGAGGGAGCGACGAAGAAGAGGATCTCGCGACGGCGGCGAGAGCCGTGGAAGATGCGGAACAGGACCGTCTAATCAGCCGCCACCGTATGTATTAAAACTATTTTGGCCTATTATCTCAGACCTTCAGTTTGTTTGAGCTATAAAACTATAAAGGTGAAACGGTATTTTTTCAGAATCCAGACGGGAGGACCATGAAGAACCGAGAGCGAGTACTTCGACCGCACCAGACGAGCCAGTACAACAGATCGGTGCTGATCAAGAAACCTCGACTGTTTTCAACTTCTCCGAGATGTTTAGCGACCGTCCTGATATACTTTGTGAGTATAGACCTGCGATAATAATAATAAAATAAAAACAGCGTTAATAAACTGTAATCATGTTTCAAACAGCTGCGCGTCGGCAAGCCAGAGATCTCGATGCTGATGGGGCTATAGCGGGTCCATCGGGCCATCAACGTCAGCAGGATCGTGATATAGGCAGACCAGTAGCTGAGGGTGATAACACTCTTTCCGAGAGCGAGGACGACCCCGTACAGCCCGAAAATCAGTTAGGAGAATACGCGTGGGGTGCTCGCCCCTGGGACGACCGCCTAAACGATGAGCAAATAATTGCTGAGCGTTTTGGTCTATGGTTTCGACAACTGATGGATTCGGATTCAGGTAAAAAGAAATAACTATATTACAGTGAACTCTTTTATAAAAATCACAGAGCAATGTGTAGTGTAATATCTGTTTCTAAGGTTCTATCTCTCTTTCTCTTCTCTCGATCCTCATGGCGGGTGCAGGGTGCATACATTTAAAACAGTTTTGTTATATTTATCACAGGGTACTCGTCTATTGATACGTTAGAGGCGTACCGCGGTTAGCATGAGGTACACCAGAAATTACAGTGAATATTTTTATCTGTAGCCCCCGACCTATAACTAACGCTTTTGTTCGCTTACAGATGTACAAACGGGCGCAGGAAGACCGCGCAATGCATTGGGAAATGAAGCTTTCGGAGATGTGCAACCGCCCGGAGATCGGATCATCGTTACGCAGGATGCAGCCCGTTATTTCAAACGGTTTAAACTACGAGGTCGAGAGATAACAATGCATATCCGTCAACCTCTCGCGGGAACGAGCGTAACAACATGGCTCGAAGGAGCATTCCGTGATCTTCTGACGCATCTCACGAGCTACTGCGAGGGTGGCGACTACGCGGGAATCTCGTTCTCGGCGAACAGTCTAGTTCACGGCCCCGTTTGGCTTTCATTCCGCCCTGTCCGCGATTATACATTTGTAGATGTCTGGCAATTAATAACAAACATCGCTCAAAGTGCACAGTCTCTGAACATTGATGATTCTTTCAATATAAAAGTATGTGTTGTTAAAGGCGTGGAGGGTCGCGAGCGAAAAGGTTTGACACACGAGGGTGTCGCTAAAAAATCAATTTTAACGATTCGAAACACCGACAATTTGTGTTTACCGCGCTCATTAGTAACAGCAAGGGCGTACGCTGAGAGGGGCGAGATACGCTCGGGGGTCTTGCATGCTAGATGGCAGCGTATTCGATGAATTAACGGGTCGTTTCAAAAAGAGGTAGCACTTGAACTCACGAGAAACGCAAATGTTAATATACCGCCTGCTGGTTGCGGCATTCGCGAAATTGCTATATACCAGAATTATCTGGCTCGCGAGGGGTTGGCTATCGTAGTTTTCGAGTTTTTAACTTTGGGACGGCGCGAAAGACCTGTATTCGACGGTACACAGACGGATATGGATACAGCCGGGTCAATACAGCACACGTTATACATTCTGTATTATGAACGGTCACATCATTTCCAACCTATTTTAAATCTGCGAGGTGCTGTAGGTAGCTTAAACTTCTGCGCGACCTGTAACGCCCGTTTTCGCCGGGGTCATAGATGTTTGAAAAAGAAATGTCCTCGCTGTCTTCAAGTACCTCCCTGCGAGGTGCTCGCGACAGCCACAGTCAGATGTGAGGCGTGTAACCGCGATTTCTTCGGGGAGCGGTGTTTAGAAAAACATAGGACTATTACCATCCGTCGTAAACGCAGGGTGAATACTGTTTGCGAATCTCTTCAACGATGCTGTAACTGTTTTCGGGCGATAAGACCTTTAGAGAAAAAGGAGCATGTGTGTGGGGTGGGTTTCTGTAAAACGTGTAAATCACAGCAGCCCTATAATCATCTGTGTTATATGAGGCCTATTCGCACCGATGAGAAGACAAAAGAGAACATATTCATTTTCTATGACTTTGAAACGCAACAGTGTACGCCTGTAAAAGGTGACACGGCAACGCGTGTTCACGAGCCGAACCTCTGCGTAGCTCAACGTGTCTGCACGCGGTGTTGCGATAACGTTTCTATAGACGAGCCGTGCGAGCACTGCGGTGAGCATGAGTTTATATTTAGCGCGAATCCTGTATGTCAACTTGTGGAGTTAGCCATGCAGAGTATTCCGGGTTTCTCACGCGTTTTTTTAATAGCCCATAACGCCGGTAGCTTCGACGCCCAGTTTATCCTGCGTTACTTCATCGAGGAGAAAAAAACACAGCTACCAGCTTTAATAATGAACGGTACTAAAATCATCACAATGCGCGTTGGTAAACTCGTGTTTTTCGATAGCCTGAACTACTCTCACATGCCTCTGAGCGCACTGCCAAAATCTTTTGGTCTAAAAGCTGCTCTCGCCAAAGGATCTTTTCCACATCTGTTCAACAAACCAGAGAATCAGAATTATATTGGTCCGATGCCGCCCGTAATCAATTACTCCCCTGACACTATGCGCGTGGAAGAACGCGAACGTTTTTCTGCGTGGTATAACGAGTTAAAGAATGACGGTTATGTATTCAATTTTTCAAACGAGCTCATAACCTATTGTAAAAACGACGTTACGATATTGAGACAAGCCTGTGTGGTTTTTCGGAAAATGTTCATGGATAGGGGACGTGTTTGCCCGTTTAGCGAAAACACAACAATCGCGTCCGCCTGCTTTCAAATCTTTCGGAAAAATTTTTTAAAACCCAACACGATCGGGATTATACCAACGGGTGGTTACAGATGGGCTCACAATCAGTCAAAAAAAGCGATCTCTTGGCTCGTATGGATGGAGCATTCTTTAAACCGTCGTATTATTCACGCAGGGCGCTCGCGCGAGTTTAAACTGCCCCAAAATTTATTAGTAGACGGTTACTACGAAACACCTGACACCGTCCACGTGTTACAGTTTCACGGCTGCTATTGGCACGGATGCTCGAGCTGTTTTACCGTAAACAGAGACCGTAGACAAAGCGACGGTGATACGTTGAACGAGCGCCTTGAGAGAACAAACGCTATATCGCAGAGAATCCGCTCAAGCGGTTACACGTTAACCGAGATTTGGGAGTGCGCGTATGATCGCATGGTAAAAACAGATTTAGAGATGTGTGTTTTTGTGAGTGATCACGCTCTAGTCAGAGCGGAGCCTCTCAACCCGCGCGATGCTTTTTTCGGCGGTCGCACGGAAAACATGGTCACTCTGTATGATGTAAAAGACGGGGAGCAGATACGGTATGTTGACGTTTGCTCATTGTACCCATACATCTGTAAGTATGGTAAATATCCTGTGGGGCACCCGTCTGTATACGTCGGTGACGAGTGCAGGGAGTTGACAGGCCCTGAAAATAATATCGATCTTTCACGCGTCGAGGGTCTTGTTAAATGTACGGTGCTTCCACCGCAAAATCTTTATCATCCTGTGTTACCGGTGCGAATGCACCAGCGCCTGTTATTCGGTTTATGTCGTAGCTGCTGCGAGACCATGAATCAAGACGCGTGTCCTCACGAAGACCCTGCGGAGCGCTCCTTTAACGGCACTTGTGTGGTTGATGAATTACGAAAAGCTGTTATATATGGGTATAAAATATTAACCGTAACCGAAATTTGGCAGTATGAGATAACGCAGTACAACAGGGACACGCTGGAGGGGGGTCTTTTTACTGAATACATAAACACCTTTCTTAAAATCAAACAGGAGGCCAGCGGCTGGCCCGAGGATTGTACAGGAGATGAGGTTGCGCAAGACCGTTACATAACTTCTTTTAAGACAGCCGAAGGAGTTCAGCTGGACCGCTGTGCGATAGCAAAAAACCCCGGGTTGCGTTCGGTAGCCAAACTCTGTCTTAATTCTTTTTGGGGTAAATTTGGACAGCGCGAGAATTTACCTCAAACGGAAATAGTGTCAACGCGCGAAAAACTTATGGAGCTGCTAAGTAGCCCTGAGTACGAGATCACTGGTATGTTGCCTGTTAACAATCAAGTGTTGTATGTTAATTACATGAAAACCGATGATGCTGTGACACCGTCTAATATAGCGAATGCTGTCATAGCTGCATACACCACAGCTCAGGCGCGTTTAAAACTTTACACCTATCTCGAGTTGTTGGGCGAGCGCGCTCTGTACTGCGACACCGACTCCGTCATTTATGTTATGAAGAAAGATCCTGAAGAGTATGAGCCGCCAACGGGTCAGCTGCTAGGGGATCTAACCGACGAGCTAAGCTCTTATGGCGAGGGCAGTTACATTAAGTCTTTCGTTTCGGGCGGTCCTAAATTTTATTCTTTCATAGTTAATACGCCGAGCGGCGTAGAAAGCGAGGTTTGTAAGGTTAAAGGCATAACGCTGAATTATGCAAACAGCTCGTTGATAAATTACGAGTCAATACGGTCATTTATAATAGGCGAGAGAGAAAACCCTATTGTGCTTCAGTTTGATTCAATACGTCGTACGCCATTCCACCAGGTTGTTACACGAGCCGAAACGAAATCGTGCACGCCTCTGAGCGTCAAGCGAAGACGTGATGGCGAATACGGTTCGCTCCCTTATGGTTACAGATAGTAGCTTATAAAAAATTATCGTTTTACAGGACGTCTAATAAGCATTGTTAAGGGGACCGTATGGTCTAGAGCACGAAAATTTCACCTATTTTCACGATTTTTTTTTTGCCTTAAAAAATTTAAAAATCGATGTTTTAACTTTTCGGGTTTATTACTACCTTTATTAAGTATACAAAAAAATTTTTTTTTAATTTTAAAAACAGTGTTTATTATCATATAATTGGCATTGAAGACGACCCTCTCGAAAAATCCGACCCGGACGGTGAAGATCGATCCGAGACTTCTACTCATCTGAAACACAAAATTCAAGAAGATTCTTAATCAGAAAGAGTGCAGTTATGGTCGGGACTAGAACAAATCGAAAAAATTAAAAATTGACAAAATGGCGCGCTTTTGAAAAAAAATTCGTAAAATCGGGTTTTTTTTCACTAGTTTTTTAGTATAAACAATAAGAAATTATTTAAATAAAATTATGATTGTAGTTCCGACGATAGCCATACATGTTGTGAACAACATATCCAAATTTCAAGTGATTCGGTTGAATAGTTTTTTTGTTTTCACCTGCGCAGTGCCGAAAAAAGTCGTTTCGAGATAAATGAGTTTAAAGTTTGAGGTACAGATATTTTCAAAAATTGAGCAAATTTTGAATACTTACAGTTAATCCGCGATTCCGGCACCATATAGGATTCCTTCGGAACGTTCATAATTCAAGATTTCCTCACTCCTTTCATTTCTTCGAGCTGTCCGAGCCTCTTTGGAGTTGTCCGTGCTCCTACGGTTGGCGCTCGATACTCGCAGCTCGTCTCGGTTTTGCGCTAGTTGCTCCGCTTGTGGCCCGATTGTTATGCCCATGGTCTCCATTATTTTCAATAGGGATGCAAATCCTTCATTGAATATGCAAGCGGAAATGTGAGTGGCAATATCAATGATTTTTTTTCCGGCAAACAGATGTTTCGGCGCAAGGTGCCACACGCAAGCATTGAAACTTTCGTTATTGTTCTGCGTATTACTGCCAATACACCTTTCCAATAAAGTCTCTGCTGTCAATTCTTCATAAATTGGTTTTAATATCTCTTGTGCTTCATCGCACAGAGCAGGTGGGTGCTCGTAGGTGTCTAAAGTACCTGCAGCCTCACTTTGACGCCACTTGCACCACGATTCGGAACCTGGAGGACAGTACGAGTGTTGCGGATTTTCATCTGTTGAAATTTTGTGATAATATGCTGCCCATATTTCACTTCTCATCCCTTCAGTCGAATCTGAATTACGTCTAATTGCTAGACCGTAATAAGTTGACAGCTCTTGCAATAATTTATTCGTCAATTGTTGATGCTTCGGTGTTTTATTTATCGATTTCCGCTGTGTCTTTTTTCCCTCTTCTTTTTCTGTCAATTTCTTTGTTGCTTTCTTTATTTGTGCATGTTTTTTTTCGCATCAACAGCACGTTTGTACAAACGTTTTTTAACATGCAAAACACATTCTTTTTTGCAAACTAAAAAATCATCCCCGTAAGGCTTTGTGTCCAATAAGGCTTTGAACGTTTTCGTGTCGCGGACCGCTCTCTACCTGCGTTATGGGCTGTAGAAGCTGTAATATTGAGAATTTCCGCATGAAAATTTTACAGTATATTCTTGAGATACTATACTTTCGACATATCGAAAAAAAAAAAAATCGATTTTTTCAAATTTCTAGACCATACGGTCCCCTTAAACAGCGTTGTAAAATATCTTTGTTATTACCGTGAAATATCTATACTGTTACATTATCGCTTTACAGGACGTCTAATAAGCATTGTTAAACAGCGTTGTAAAATATCTTTGTTATTACCGTGAAATATCTATACTGTTACAGGAAAATAAAAACTCTTTACATATTTCAACTGCTCGAATTCTTTATATTAGGTCGTCCCGCAGGAAACGTGGTCATTCGTGGAGATGGATACACGGTGGAAGCATCCCTGGACCTCAATGATCTGCGGTCCCACAGGTTGCGGTAAAACGTACTTTGTAAAAAAGTTTTTGAAGTTCATTTCACGTATGAACAGTGAGCCGTTTGAGAGAATTATTTTCTATTATTCCGAGTGGCAGGCCGCATACACGGAGTATGGTGAATCAATAGAGTTCCACGAGGGCCTACCTCAGAGTACCGATTATGCTAACGACCATCGCGCAAAACTTCTGATAATCGATGATTTGATGCGCGAGGCATCTAACAATAACGTTGTAGACCTTTTCACCAAAGGCAGCCATCATAAAAATCTGAGTGTTATTTTCATCAGCCAAAACTTATTCCACCAAGGGCACGGCCAGCGAGATATCTCGTTGAATGCCAACTATATAGTAATTTTCAAAAACCCCCGTGATCGGGCTCAAATTCAGCATCTTGCGCGACAGGTATATCCGGAAAACCCTCGTTTTCTGCAGGAAGCCTACCACGACGCAACATCCAAACCACACGGTTATTTGTTACTCGATTTGAAACAATCGACACCTGACAACTGTAGATTCCGTACATGTATTTTCCCCGACGACCCCCACCAGTTTGTCTACGTACCGCGAAAAAAGTTTAAAAGGGGGGTACAGTGCTGGTGAACTACCAGTTCAACGCATGTGATGGCGTTTAAAGGGTCATCGAGCTGTGATAAATGCATAATCGTTTTGACCGCGCTTCAACGAGTTAACAAGATAACGCGAGAGCCCTATATTTGTAGAAACAGTTCACACCCTTATTATTGCATCGGTCGATGCGTGTGGCATATTCTTAAAGGTACCGCTACCCCCCACGCTTATAGGTCGAAAAAATCAGTTAAAAGGGGTGATGTGCCGAGAGGTTAGACAGTACGATAAGCGTAATGGCACGAGACAGTGCACCGCTCTGTAAAAAACACGTAGCAATACTACGTGCTCTTCAGCATCTCAATAAAGAGCAGCGCGAGGCTGTCCTGCGTAAAGCGGATCCGAGCATCGTCCGCTGTATCTGTGAGTGCGCCTTGAACGTTCTTCGCGGTAACGTTCCTTTGAAGGCTGATCAGCGAAAAAAGCTACGACGACACGCTCCCATTCTTCGGCGTTTAGCCGCAAAAAAAGGCTGCTGGAAAAGTAAAAAGCGCTTTGTTATTCAGAGCGGTGGTTTTCTACCGCTCCTACTAGCACCGATACTAGGCACTGTTCTTTCAAGCCTGATTGGCGGGCGGGGGTAATGGAGCACGCGAGAAAAATGGTTCTTGTCCCTGAGGAGCATGTGGCACAATTGGGCATACAAAATCAGAGGCATTCAGCTTTCAGCTCGAACATCATTGCGGCACAGCCGCTACAACCTACTGATACTGTATTATCCAGACTGGACGCGGAGATGAATGAAATTTTGAACTCTAATGCCTATAAGAATGAGAGGGAGAAATGGACAGCATATCTGGTTGTGCTACAACGCTATCTCCATTTTTCTGATGACGAGAGAGCTCGACAACACAGCGAGCTTATGAAGAGCGAGTATACAGCAGCGTCTAATTATGATAAAGGCGAAAAAGAAGAAGAAGCCCGTAACGGCATGAACGACTCCGTCATAATTGAAAGCATACCGACCAAATATCGCACTAAAGCGAAACTGCTGCTCCGACGTTTATATGACACACCACGACGCAATTTTTCTTGGGATTCTGCTGGAGTCGTATCGATTGGGGGAAGACCAATCCAGGGCTCGAATATTGTTGATCTTGTGAACGACGCCATGAGGGCTAGAAAAATATCTAAACCAGCGGGGCGCGGTGCTTTCGCTAAATTTCTGAGAGCTATACAGACACCGCGGGAGTTCATTGGCAATGAGGCATTGTGGCTAGAGACAAGAGCCAATTCAATACTGCGACCGTCGCAGATCGAAGAGAGCAGCTGTAGTAGTACAAACAGCGACTGTGTAACCCCGGCTAGTCAGTCATCGTTCTTCAGCGGCCGCGATAGCAAATCAGATAACACACGGCAGAGCGGCAACAGTTATCATAATAAATATAATAAGAAAAGACATGTAACCTGGGCTAACCTCAAATTATAAGTATGAAAACCTTAGAAAAAGTGTATTTTAACCCGTCCCATGAAGCGTCGTTTTCAGGTGCTACCAAACTGCTAGACTTGGCCCGTCAGAAAAAAATCTCCAGAGCGAAGGCTCTGCAGTGGCTTGAGGGACAGGATGCTTACACAGAGCACAGACCCGTGCGGCATCACTTTCCGCGACGTTTTTATAACGTACGGAATATCGATGACTTTTGGGAGGCTGATCTGGTAGATCTTCGCTCAATTAAAGATTATAATGATGGTTATGTTTATCTACTCGTAGTGATAGACATTCTCAGTAAATTTGCATGGGTTCAGCCTTTACGCGACAAGTCTGCTGCATCTGTGGCTAAAGCGTTTAATCTCATCTTGTCTAAGAAAAATAGCAACGGTCGATCACCCCTTTACCTGCAGACGGACAGGGGCAAAGAATTCGTCGGTGCTGCATTTCAGGATCTCTTAAAGAAAAAAGAGATACAGTTCCGTATTGCGAGAAATCCCGATATCAAAGCGGCTATTGTCGAGAGATTCAATAGAACGCTGAAGGAAAGAATGTGGCGTTATTTCACGTATTCCCGACAAAAACGCTACCTCGACGTTCTACAGAGCATTGTTTCAGCATACAACAACTCTACGCATAGTGCTATAAAAATGACGCCCGCCTCAGTGACTCTTGCTACAGCCGCTAGGGCTCGGCATAACCTGATACAACGATACAAAAGACCAGAGCATTGTCTCCCTAAATATAAGGTGGGTGACATTGTGCGCATCAGTAGTGCGAAGGCTGCTTTTGCAAAAGGTTACGAAGGCGGCTGGAGTAGCGAACTATTCAAGATTCACCGTGTATCGCTCAGTATTTGCCCTGTTGTATACTTCCTGCGCGATCTCCACGACGAGGATATTGATGGTATATTTTATGAGCCCGAGCTATCGAGAGTGCAAACAAAGCAGGTTAAACAGCGGGCGGTAAAATGAAGGACGAGTTTTACATGGTTTTACCCAGCAATAGTAGTATGAATTATTATCCCGATAATGTAACAACACGGTATACCACGCATCTGCCACAACGTATGTCTCTTCACGGTAGTTGGGCTGTTTCATTAGCTGAGATCCATATACCCGCAACCGTTTTACACGTGCCTACCGATGGCAAGCGAAACTTCCTGAGTATGACAACGGAGCAGGCGGCTGGTATCTCAACGAAGTACGTACCTATCGATGGCGAGCGAAACCTCCTGAGTATGACAACGAAGCAGGCGGTTGGTATCTCAATGAAGTACGTGCCTATCGATCGCGAGTTGGCGTCTGGTATTTCAATGAAGTTTGCTTTTAAGGAAGATCGCTCGTGTGCGCCGCCCGGTGTATACCATAGCATAGGGACATTACTCGAGGTTATTAACGAAATACCTTATGTCACGGGCCATTTGGAATTCAAGCACGCCCGCAACGGGTATGTGACGGTGACGCGTGTCTACGAATCCTGTAAGAACCTGGAGCACACCTTCTTTTTCTCCGACGTGCTGAGCAAGGTTTTAGGGTTCACCGAAACAGGGGGTGTAGTAGTACCCCGTGGAGGATATACTGCTCAGAGGCCTGCCAATTTAGCCAACGGAACCCCCAATATGATGTACGTTTATACCGATATCTGTGAGCCCTATATTACCGGTGATGTTCGCACGCCGCTGCTGCGCGTTGTACCGATTGCTGTCGCCGATAACTATAATTACGGATCTGTGAGGATAAGAAGCTTCTCACCACCGCGCTATGTTCCCTTACTACATACTAGTTTTCAAACAATAACCATTGATATAAGGGATGAGTTTGGCGATCCAATACCATTCGAGCATGGGACGTTGACGGTGACGTTACAGTTCAAACGTATAGATTGACTTGGGCGTATCTACAATGGATTACTATGACGAGTACTTCGACGTGCAAACGGGGAGCGGGGCTCGAACCGGCTATGGCGGTATCAGCCATGTGTATATCGGCTCACCAAACCAGCGAGGTCATGGCATTGGAAGTTTTTTAGGGGGTCTCTTTCGACGTATCATACCTCTCTTGAAACAAGGGGCTCGGACTGTTGGTAGAGAGGCGCTTCGGTCGGGAATTAACATGGCCTCTGATGTCGTTAACTCTGGCGTACAACCGAGAGAAGCGTTTCAAACACGCCTGCGCGAATCAGGGCAAAACCTGAAGCGTAAAGCTGAAGAAAAAATTAATTCGCTCATGAAGGGCTCCGGCTATAAAGGCAGCAAAATTAATAAACTGATGCATTCTGCTACTGAGAGCGTATCACGACGCAGCTCTGTGAAAAGAAAAAAAAAGGGAGTGAAACAGCGAAAACGCTCGAGCGGCGGTGGCGTGAGAAATAAACGTGTTAAGAAGAGGAAGAAATCTGTGAGAGGTAGAAGATCATCGGCTAAACTACGTGTCACGAGGCGTAAAAAGAAACCAAGAACAGTGGTGGATATTTTTGGTTAAACCGAGCTCTGAAAAATGGCGTTCCTACACACGCACTCGTGTGAGTGCCTCAAGTCGGAGCTTGAATTATTTTCATTACCACCAACCCAGACAACGATAGAGGGAACACACTCGGTATACTACAAACCAATCTCATCGTTGACGGATGATTCGCCGATAGAGTTTGTCATCCCAGGCCAGGGAGATGAGTACATTGATCTCGCGCATACGATGCTAAGTATACGTGTTAAAATAGATGCTCCAGAAAAGGAGGAGGGGGCAAAAGAGGCGCTACCCCCTGTAGGACCCGTGAATAATCTTTTACACTCAATGTTCAGTCAGATCGATGTATTTTTGAATCAAAAACTTGTGTCTCCTCCTAACAATGCTTATGCTTATAGAGCTTATATTGAAACTCTGTTGAACTACGCGTACGCTGCGAAGACCTCGCATCTTTCGAGCGGTTTATGGTATAGTGATACAGAGGGGGCGATGAACGATCTGGACAATGCTAACAAAGGACTTGTAGAGAGACGGGGTGTATTAGGCAAGAAAAGAACAGTCGACCTTCTTGGACATCTGCACTGCGATATCTTCAATCAGGAAAGGTTTTTGTTAAACGGTGTTGAGATGCGCCTGCGGCTTGTACAGAACAATAGTGCTTTCTGTCTCATGACTAGTTTGAAAAACTGTAAAATCCGCATTACAGAAGCATCGCTAATCGTGCGTCGCGTTAAGATAGCACCCGGTATACTCCTGGCTCATGCAAGAGCTCTGTCTAAATCTACAGCAAAATATCCGTTGACGCGTGTCGAGGTTAAAGCTATATCAATGCACGCTGGAATACACGGCGACACTCTTGATAACGTCATACTAGGTCAGCTACCAAAACGTATAATCATTGGATTTGTCGATAATAAGTCTTTCAACGGTGATTATGGAAAAAACCCGTTCAATTTCCATCATTACGGGATTAATTATCTTTCTTTATATGTAGATGGCCAGCAAATACCGTCAAAACCTCTGCAGACAGACTTCCTAGATAGTAATATGTATGTGGATGCGTATCACACATTATTTTCTGGCTCGGGTATCCACTTTCTCAACGACGGTAATTGTATCTCGCGCTTGAAATATCCACACGGCCATTGCCTTTTCGCGTTTGATCTGACACCCGATCTCTCGGCTAATAGCAGCAGCCACTGGAACTTGGTGAGGCATGGCAGCGTGAGGATAGAAGTACGCTTCGCGGAGTCTTTACCAACAACGATTAATTGTATTGTGTACGCTGAGTATGATAATGTGTTGGAGATTGACTCATCCAGACAGGTCATCGTAGATTTCAGTGGCTGATGAGAGAGAGAGAGAGAGAGAGAGAGAGAAGCCCCTCAGTTTCTACTGATCATTCAGAGCGCGACGGTTGAAAATAAAAAAGGCATAATGTATATTGTTATTGATCTGCAGAGTATGATAGGTAAAGATAACCTGTTTATACCTAAAGAAGTAGCTGTCGTATCGGTAAAAACTGAAGACTTTGGTTATTGGGTTGTAAAGCCGCCTTATACGGATGACAACCTGCCTGTCTTTGTAAAGAGCCAAAATATGTGGCTATGTGATCATATTCACGGTATAGCATGGTCTAAAGGCGATACATCGTTACAAGCGTTGGAAACAAATCTGAAAAGGATCGCGGGTCAGGCTACACGAGTTTTTACGTGTGGTTCTGAGAAATCAGCGTATCTAACACAGCTCACGGGGTATTTTATTATAAATTTGGGGGATGATGAAGAGGTTCCTTCATTACGCCGCCTACCCCGAAGCGACACACGTTGTATGTATCACTGTGCTGCAAACCACAGACAAGCCTACAGATGCGCCCTGAACAACGCTATCAGAATCAAAACTTGGCTCTGTCAAAGTGAGCAGATTACCTCCTTATGGGAGTATAGAACTACCACGTCATGGGGTATTGGTATGTCAGAGACCAAGACCGAGGAGGAAAAAGAACCCTCGAGCCATGAACAGTCTTCAGGTCTTACAGTCTCTCAAAAACATAAAGGAGCATGCTATAGGCGTCTATCCAGCCGATCGTATCCCGAAGGTGTGGATGAAACCGACGGCATTCGTGGTTAACACCGATGGATACAAACGACCAGGGGCCCACTGGGTTGCCATGTACGTCGATCGAAATGGACACGGATGGTTCTTCGACAGTTACGGCCTACCTCCAATCATCCCACAGCATCTCGCGCGTCTCCGAAGAAACTGCCGCCTCTTCCGTTGCAACACCGTTCAACTTCAAGGCCCTGATTCGCAGTGTTGCGGACAGTATTGCGTTATGTTTCTTCATTATATGGCTACTGGCCTCGGTATTCAACGATTTAGAGACGTATTTTCGCATAATTTGCAGCAAAACGATAAAATAGTTCATGCGTATTATAACGCGTATATCAATAAGGGTGGTAAATATAAGGGCGTGGTTTCCGATACAGATGGCTGTATCGGCAGGGGTTATAGAATTAAGCATCTACATTGTATACAGCACTGCTGTTCTCGTTCTCGGTAATTTTATGATAATAAAATTTTAAACGTTACGTCTAACTCCTGTCTCATTTCTTTCAACAAGAATCACACATGCCGTTTTAAAATTCTGTGTCTACCACCCTATCCCGCTTCTTTCAACGCAAATCATAAGGGGTGGTGACACGTAGCGGATACCAGATACCGCTGACGATCAATGCTCTCGTTCTCTGTAATTATATGATAATAAAATTTTAAATGCAGCGACCAGCTCCTATCTTATTTCTTTCAATAACAAGAATCACCCGGGCTGTTTTAAAACCCTCCGTCTACCTCCTATCCAGTTTCTTTCGGCGAAAAGCATGCACATGGTGATGCGTGGGGGGTGTCAGATTTCGCTGACGATCAACGTTGTTATCTCTAACGCTGCTGCAGAGCGCTCAATACTCATCGTCAGTCAGCGTTCAAGGTTTGAAACTTTACGCAGGCCTGGAGGTATCATGAATATCGTCGTTGATATACAAGGTCTGAAGGATAAATATAATAATTTCGTGCCTAAAGAAATCGCCGTGGTCTCTGTGAAAACATCTTACTTAGCACACTGGGTCATATCACCGCCTCACGCTTATAACGTACTATCTCCTAGTGTGAAACGACAAAACACGTGGCTAAAGTGCAATCATCACGGTATAGAGTGGTCCGAGGGCGAAACACCTTTACGAGCGGCCGAAGCTACTTTAAAGCAAATCGCTGTACAATCCGATCGTCTGTTCACAAGAGGGGCCGACGCAGCCGCATATTTGACACAGCTAACCGACTGCTTCGTTATAAATCTAGAGGAGGACGAGGAACCACCGTCTCGTAATCTCCCCGAGAGCAGTACTTTTTGCATATTCCACGGTTTACTACACAAAAATACCTCGCTCAAGTGTGCTCTCAATAACGCTGTGAGAATAAAAAAATGGCTTTCTCATAACGATCGTTCCAGCTCCTTGTGGGAGTACAGAACCACCACGTCCTGGAATGTTGGCTTATTAACGGCGGAGCGTCGGAAAGAGGGAAAAAACCTCTGCCAAGGTGACACCCTGTGACATTGGTGGGAGATACTACATCAAAAAATTGTTGTCAGCTCTTTTCTGCATACGGAGTGGGGACATGGATCTACCAAGCAGAGTGTTTAAATCATCTGAACTCTCTGATGCTCAGACAGTGTTCCCATGTCACCGCAGAAGTAAACGACGCGAATTAAAAGTACTCTTAGACATCTTTTTGCACGATATTGCAACGCTTAAAGCAAGAATACACGACTTATCAGAACTCCGCGCTTTAACGGTGAATATCAAAAAACTCGATCTGAACAATGGATTTCGCACGCATCAACCAAGTAGGCCTTTTGGATTCCGTTCGCCCCGTCAAAAGACTGGCCGATCTTGAGCTAGCCAAAGACTACTACATCACCGGTATACAAACCGTCGAAACGCTATGGGGCACGCGTATTGCTGTGGTCGTGGACAACACGTTTACATGCTACCTACCAGCTAGATTCGTTAAAGCCTTCGAAGACGCGAGTGAGTTATACCAGCAGATGCGTATCGCAGCCGCGAGCAAAAATTTAATCATGCTGTACCACGGCACAAAACTCAACAAAGTTGAGTTCAAAGCTGCTAAAGAATAATCATAAACAGGTATGTAGGAAAAACTCATTTACGAGCTATCTGAACACCCCCACATGCACACGAGCCTCTCTCACATTATGGTATCTCTATCTTCTCTAGCTAAAGCACCGCCCGACCATCTAAGCAACGCACCTCGTAAACCGCCGCTCCATGGTCGGCGACTTCGTCGTGAAAACGGGCGAAAAAACAAAAATATCTATTATGTGTTACGTGCCATATTATAACCAATATTGTAAAAATTAATAGCATCTGAAATATATATATATAAAAAAAGAAAAAAGGTGGCACACTACGGCTACCCTCTACCCATCCCCCCTCCACACACCCGCAAACCTCTCACCCACAACACCGACCGGACTCACGACGGCCGGTTTGTGGGGGAAAGGAGTGGGGATAGGAGTGGGGGTGGCCATAGTGCGCCACCTACTACTCACAGGAAAACCTTCGTTAAGTGGATGCCCTGTTTTGGCGTCGATGTACTGGGTTGCCCGGGATCTGTCCACGACTTTTTACGTTTGAGATTCTCATAAAAAATATACTTTTCATCACCCGTAACAATTTTCCACAAGAAGTCCTTTTTTTGTTGCTGAGCAAGCAATGAAAGGTATGTGTTCATACATTGACCTAGGTTGTGTTCGGTCAACACATGTGGGACCCACCTTCCAAATTTTTGAATTTTTCCCATTTGGTGCAAACGCTTGGAAATAGCTGTTTGGGTGACTCCTAGCTGAGCTGCAAGCTTTTGTTGCATTTGCGTTGAGTCTTCATCGAGTAGAACTTACAATTCCGCATCTTCAAACTTTCGAAGCTGTCCAGGGCGCGGCTGGTCACTAAGATTGAAATCACCACTTCTAAAACGTTTGTAACACGTTTCATAAGACACAACGTTGGCACTAAGAACACTGTAAATTGATTCCCGTGTTTTAGAAGCATTTTTTCCTTGTTGGAATTCGTATAGAGTGCAGTGCCGAATGTGCTGTTTATCAGTTGCCATCGTAAAATCTGCTATTCTAAAAGGTTATGTAACTCACGTAGACTTGTCGTTCGGTGTTTTGAAACCTTGCATCCGATCTTTTCAAAACCACAAAAGACCGCGAAAATGTTTCTATTTTAAATATAATTTTAAGGTCAAAGAAAAAATCTGTAAAAATTAAGTCATACACCTAATATTTTATATTATTTCATTCTATTTTATATTATTTCATTCTATTTTATCTTATTTTATTCGATTATAATTTTTCTTATTGTTTGTGCCCAGATACAAACTGGTGGCATCAATATTTATTATTTATGAAATTAACATTATTTCGAACCCAACTTTTTCCTATTGTCTCTTCTGGACGTAACACCATTTTGAGCTCAAATTAGAAAAAATGACGCTTGAGCGACCTTTAAAATTTTTATTAATATCCAATTCCAGAGAGAATCTCTTTTTCATCACTTATTACTATATTTTGCTGCAACATGGAAACAATTTTGATTTTTTTGCATCGCCCGGGTCATACACAATAGAAATGTTTAATACACAAGTTATGGTTTCCGAGCAAACGTCAACAAATGGAAAAAAAATAGCATAAAAACTGTAAAAAAAGTTGAGACAGGTACATTTACTCCCCCTAAATAGTAGTTCCAGTAAATATCGTCTTTTCAACGCAAAGCCTGGACAAAAAGTTATAAAAGAGATTACCTCCAGAAAAAAGTAACCTTGCAAAAATTCTCTCATTCATATCGAATCTCTCAAAAAATATAGCAGAGCCCCACAAAAATTTTATCAACAAATTAGAAACTCACAAATAGTTACCAATTAATCATAATCTCACAAAAGATGCCAATTCAAAGCTCGAGCCCTTATCCAACCGCTCTCCCTCGTTGGAATATATATTGTTGAAATATTTAAGTATTTTAATTAATAATAATATCAATGACTTAATGGTAAGAAATAAGTGAAACGTGTACTCGTTTACCTGGACTATATCCCCTAAATCGCTTCCGGGTGCACTGAAGGTGAGCTTGCAAAAGTAAGGCACCTTGTCTTCCTTCGGGCGATGCAGCTCCAGATAGTAAGTTTTTCCCACGTCCCCATAATACGTCTTGTTGCAAGCTACAAAAGAAAGAATTTAAGGTATAAACTTAAATCATGATATACCCTCACTCTGATTTATTATACCTCCTAGCAGTAACAATTTATGGATTTTTCACAAACTTTTCGTGTAATTTCCAGAGGGATATAACATTCCATTTTCACAGAACATCTTCCACAAAATGTTGTAAAAATGCAGAAAACGTTGGAGAGTCAATTTGCAAGAGAACTTGATTGGGTTTCCTAATAATAATAATAATACAATTATGAGTCACGGTAGTGACTCTAGAGCAGTATATTAGGGTGTGTCATTTCAGGGCAACATTTTTTTTGTCTCCTCAAAAATCTTTAATTTATACCTAAAAACGCAAAGGTTAAAAAATATTTAGAGGTCCTTCGTCGACATTGAAGATTTTCCATTTGATTGAAATTGGAAATACGTCTTTTTTCATTGTTATAGGTTTTTCCGAGTCGTATTTTATTGTACGGGGTTTTCCGAATAAATTTTTGAAGGAAATTGAATTTTCTACAAAAAAAGTCTATTGACCGAAGTCTGTAAAGTCAATTGTTTCTGAGTAACTAATGTTTAAACCTAATTTTGTATAAAAATATCCGTCTGAAATGATATATCTGAAAAATCTGAATGAAGTTTAGCTTTTTCTACGCTAAACAAAGTTAACGTAACCAGTTTTATCACACGAATCAAGTGTTGAGCGCATCAATAATAACGTCGACTGGATTTTATGTCAGTAGTCTCTTGAAGTTTTGGTACTCCCCTAACTTGCTAAAAAAGAGACCAAAATTTGGGTCTCCGAGACGCAAATTAGGGTCGTTTCTTGAACGGTGGTCTTCCGAGGAAAAAGTCCGAAATTTGTATCTCGAAGACCCGAAGCAGGGTCTCACGAAGGGGATGGCATCCCGCAAAAAAAGACCCAAGCTGGGGTCTCGTGATGTCACTTCCGGTTTCACTGGTGGAGGGGAAAAAAGTCCTAATTGGGTCTCTTTTTGGGTCTCCCCGCGTCGCTTTTAGATCGAGACCCAAATGGATCTTGTTTTTGGGTCTTTTTTCCGGGTTTCAGTAAGCCGCCAGGGTACACTGAAAAAAAGGCATAGTGTTGAGAACGGAGGCGTAGTTGGCTCAACTACGCTCTGAGGTTGGATACGGCGAAACCAATGACGTAGTTGACGCACCCTCCACGTGTAGTTGAAAGTATTTCGTTGAGCCAACCACGCCCGCAATTTGAGGTAAAACTTTAAATATTCAATAGAACCAAAACATTTTTTAAATAAAATGCAATAAATATTTGAAATAATAGTATCATCGTAATTCTCGGGAAATAGGGAACAGTATTTCAGTCAATTGTATCAATCATAGTTGGATTAAATGAATTGCATTGTATAATTAAACCATATAATGATTGTACAGAAACAATTATGGTTTTGAAATGATTGTAAGAAATATTTGAAATTTTTTTTGATATATATATTTTTTATTTGATATTTTTGATTTTATATTGTACGATTTTCAATAGTAAATACGATTGATCGATTTTTTAATTGCCCTCTTCTCTCTCGTAAGAGCACCTATCTTGACATAATTAGATGACAATCTTTTTTATATCAGCGTACTTTAATTGTACGAAACCTTAGACTTTTTACTTCGTCTCATAAAACAAGGGTCGGCTTAACTCGGCGACCATTGATACGAGATCGAAGTGATCATTATATTAGTTATTTAATGATTCAATGTCGGAGCCTTATGGGTACACGGGCGGTGCGATGCTTATGCGACAGCGCTCCACTCGTGGCCCTCTAACAGATTTCTGCTACACCAGAAATCCAGCCAGGGAATAAGGCTGTCCAGTCACAATATATTTATTTATTTATTTATTACAATAAACGGACGAAGTCCAATTACAAACTCAACAAGTTAAACTCGGCGACCGCTAAGACGGAGATAGACAAGCGCCCAGCTCCGCTAGACGGATATATATAATTCGTATTGAACAAAATTTATTGTTTGCGCAACGAAATTTTAGTAGCTTTAGCAAAAGGTTTATTTGTTCGAATAGTAATAAAAGATTTCATCCAATTTACTACTAGGTAATTAGCTTAATCACAAATTATATTTTGTTGATCTATGGTGTCATTGAATTCAATTGATGTGAGGAAGTTTATTCGGTGCTATTATTTTATTAAGTCACGGACAAACCGTATACAACTCAACCTCCGTGTGATTATTTCAAATTCAATCGATTCTGTATCTCAAGTTTCGTTTTTTTTTTCAATGTAACCATTAATTGCGATTGCATCACATGAAATGCACTCAACTCAAATAAATTAAAATTTAGCGGCAAAGTCATGGCGTAGTTGTCCCAACGACATGACTTTCAATGGATCAACCACCAGGTGATTAGCTGAACGTAATATGACTATTGGCGCAACGAGAATCGTCCAACCTCATCGCGTAGTTGGCAATACTTTATTTTTTTTTTAGTGTACTAGTTATTTTATTAATTTAATTTAATTTAATTTAATTTTTTTTATTTTCCCCTTACCTAGAGGCTTTCGCCTATTACAGGGTCGGCCCGGGCCAGTAGCCTCTGGGGGTCTGGTACGGATCAGTAACTAGGCCCCCATGCGGCCACATCCGAGTTCCCACTCTGTAGCGCATTCGCCATGGTACTCGATTCCATGGGTCCAGGGAAAGTGCAGAAAACCTGTGCCATTACAGCCGGTCCTGGGTTCGCCTCACGGTGTCGGAGCTACATCACGCCTTGTCACGAGAATGCAAACATGAACTACAGCTGTATACACGTGACATATACATGTTCAGGTACTTGTGTATGCCTTATATATGAGGCATTCCACGCCAAATCGGCCACTTTTGAAATTCTCAATTTTTATTGTTTTGATTTTTTCCCCTCTAGTAGAGCTCATTGAAAGGAACTCGTCTGATTTTTTTTTAATTTTTATGTCAAAACGTTGATCGGAAATGAATTTTAGAAAAATTTTCCGATTTTTTTCTTCAGATATCAATAACTCGCTCAAAAAAGGAGTAAACCTAATGGATGAGGTGCCAAAATTTTAGTTTTAAAACGTACTTTCGTTTGAGAACATGCAGTAAACTATCAAAACATTACATGAATCAATTTTTTCAATTCTAAACATGAAATGATTCTTTCCACACAGTTAGCCCCCTTCGATTTTGCTGTTAATTTTTTATAAAAAACTATTATTTTTTTGAGAAATTTTAAGCTTAGTATGATCGTGGGAAAATCGTGCGTTGTATATTTTTATAATTAAAATATAGATATTTTTTACAATCAATTATCTATAACTCCCTGAAAAATCGAACAAAGCGAATCGTCTAGGGGATACAAATTTTTGTTCTGAAATGTACTTTTGTTTAAAAATATGTGAAAAATTATTCCAAGTTTACATCACCTAGTTTTTCCAATTCTAAGATAAAATAACCTTTTTTTATAGCGATTGTACTAATTAATTTGTTTCTTTAATGTTTGTACGGAAGCATGATTCATTTAATGAATTTTAAGCTAAGTAGGAACGTGAGAAAATAGATAGTACTATTTTTCAAATTGTCAATGTTATTAAAGATTTTTGTTATTGATTAAACTAATATTTCCCCACAATTATACTAGTCTTAAAATGCGTTAAATGAATAATAGTTTCCTATAAAAATTTAACAGCACAATCAAAAGGGACTAACACCGCGGAAACAAACATTTCTTGCTTGTAATTAAAAAATTGATTTATGTAATCTTTAAATAATTGTTGATATATTTTTAAATGAAAGTACCTGTTAAAATGAACAATTTGACTCCCTTATCCATTTGGTTTGTATGATTTTTCAGGGATTTGTGCATGATTAATAGTAAAAAAAAATTACAATTTAATTATAAAAAATACAACGTACGATTTTCCCGTCATCAAACTAGGCTTAAAAGTCATTAAAAAATGATAGTTTTTGATAAAAAATCAAGAGCAAAATCGAAGGGGGCTAATACTATGGAAAATAATATTTCTCGCTTAGAATTTGAAAAATTGTTGTATTTAATATTTTGATGAATTCTTACATATTCGTATACGAAAGTACGTTTTAAAACTAAAATTTTGACCCCTCGTTCATTCGGTTTACTGCATTTTTGAGAGAGTTATTGATATTTGAAGAAAAAAATCGGAAAATTCCTAAAAAAATCGTTTCCGATGAACGTGTTAAAATAAAAATTTCAAAAAAATCAGATGAGCTGCTTACAATGAGTTCTATTAGGGGGGAAAAATCAACATAATAAAAAATGCGAACTTCAAAAGTGTCCGATTTGGCGTGGAATGCCCCATATACACCTGCGTAAAAAAACCAGTCTGGGCGAGTCGTCTGGGTCAGAATGGTTTCCGAGACTCTTTTAAATTCTTCCCGAGAGTCGAGACTATCGGGAAGAATGTAAAAAAGTTTCGGAAGAGTCTCGGAATATGGCCGAGACTGTTTCCAAGATTTTATTCAAATTTTTACGAGAGTCTCGCCGAGACGGTTTCCAAGATTTTTTGAAATTTTTTTTTTCAGAGTCTCGCCAAGACTATTTTCAACATTAAAAAAAAAATTTGGGAATCTCGCCGAGACTCTTTTCAACATTTAAAAAAAAATTTTGGGAGTCTCGCCGAGACTGTTTTCAAGATTTTTGAAACTTTTTTTTTCTCTTTACATTTATCAATGGTGATAATGAATGACATTGGATGTGAACATTTTTTTTTTATCATTTCAAGGCCTTAGGCAAGACAAAGTACATTAGATGCAACGTCTTTGGTCTTTGGGAGTAGACCATAGCCTATGATTTGATAATATTGAGTTGAAATCCCGACGAGACTACATAAAAAATCGGGCAGACTATCCGTGGACGCGAAAGAAGGCCATCTGTCGAGTAAAATTGGAAGCTCTACAAACTTTTGTTTTTCCTGCTGGTAGGCGGCATTGAGCTGTTGTCGTTCGCGTCCTCGAATAGTCTACCCGATTGTTATATAGTCCAGTTGGAGTTTTATCTCGATATAAAAAATGGCGTCACTGATCGCGTTCTTTAATCTTATTCCGATTAATACCAACATTTCGTCTTGCCTGAAAGAATCAGATGTTTTTTCTATCTCTTAATCTTTAAGGCCTTACATACGTCCAGAATTTTCAAAAAATCGATTTTTTATTACAGACTATTATTCTCTATAGTTTTAGGCGTATTTCTGTGTAAGTCGATTGTACAAATTCCCCATAGATCGAAAGTTATTATAGAAAACGTGACTGCCCAACGAGAGTCTGATGCGCGCAAGTAAATGCCCCTTGTTTGAGGCAGCTGGCCCTTACCCTCGGAGCCTTTTAGCGTATCGGTTCTTTTGTTATCCTGCGGTATGTATAGGAATGTTTATAAAGCATTATGAGAATATATTCAGATTTCTGAAATTGAAGGTTAGTTCTCTTTGATCGTTCGAAGCGAGCAATTGTGTGTCGTATTTGTGATTTTCGAAAATGTTAAAACGGCGCAGTCTAGATCGTAAAGGCAGTAAAAGTGAACGATGTTCACGTCCTAAAAAGAAGAAGCCTCCTCAGAGGCCAGATAAAGTGGAGAGTGAAACAAAATACACTAGTTCTGCTGCAAAAAAATTATCCGGACAATTACATGAGGTTTCATTCGACTCAACCTTCTCATACTGTATTTTACAGTTTACTGCGGTTTTTGCAGCTATTTCGGAGTGTGTGGTCTGTCGTACATGTGGTGGCGATATTAAATTTTTAAAAGCAAGTCCCCGTGGACTTGGTTTCAAATTGAATGTTTTTTGTACAAAGTGTGACGATAATATCCAGAGTGTTTTTTCATCGCCTTTGATAAACACTGCATACGAGATAAATCGACGCTTCACATTCGCTTTCCGACTGTTAGGAAAAGGATTGAAGGCAATGCAGCTTTTTGTGGTGTCATAGATTTAGCATCATGCAACGCACAAACAAGCTTCGATTCAATTATGAAAAATGTTGAAGAAGCTTCAACAGTCGTCGCTAAAGCGTCTATGAAAGCTGCTGCTGAAGAAGAAGTTCAAGAATATGCCAATCAAGATAAACTACAATTATCTCAGAATGGAATTATTGTATCCGGCGATGGCACTTGGATGAAGAGAGGCTTTTCTTCGCTTTTCGGAGTTACAACTTTAATTGGTTATTTCACGGGAAAAGTTATCGACTTCGTGGTAAAAAGTAGATATTGCAAAGAGTGCGAAATTCACGAAAAGCAGAAAGGTACGGCTGAGTATGAATCGTGGTTAGAAAACCATCAAGAATATTGTGCAGCAAATCACACAGGAAGCTCTGGGAAAATGGAGCCAGATAGTGTTGTGGAAATGTTTCAAAGATCATTAGAAAACTATGGGATTAAATATGAATATTACATAGGTGATGGTGATACAAAAACTTTTTCAAGCATCACGAATGCTCAGCCGTATGAAGACCTCGAGGTAAAAAAGAAAGAATGCGTGGATCATGTCCAAAAACGTATGGGTAAGCGTCTCCGCCAAGTCGTCAACGATAGCAGAAAATCGACGTCAATTATCAATGAAGAGGAATCAACGACAAAAAAAATGCAAAAAGTACATCGAATCAAAGCAAACGAGTTAGTTTGGGAGGACGTGGAAAACTTACTGCTAAACTAATAGACGAGCTAACTATTTATTACGGTTTAGCAATAATAAATAATATTGACTCTCTGGAAAATATGAAAAATGCCATATGGGGGACATTGTATCATAAATCATCAACGGACGAAGAACCTCAGCATACTTATTGTCCACCTGGAGAAGAAAGTTGGTGTGATTGGCAGAGAGCAAAAGCAGAAGGTACATTAGATACATACAAGCACAAAGCCGCTTTACCTGAAATTGTACTGCAGGCAATAAAACCCATCTATGAATCATTAAGTAACGATCAATTACTGGAAAAATGCTTGGGTGGATTTACACAAAATGTCAATGAGAGTCTCAATTCAAAAATTTGGAAGATTGCACCCAAATGTAGTCCAGGTAGTAAGAGAATAGTTGATATAGCTACCAATGTTGCTGTATGTACTTTTAATGATGGGGCAGAGGCTTTATTAAGAATAGAAAGATTACTTGGAATAACAATTGGATACGAGGGGTACCACTATTGTCTTGGAGAAAATGCGAACCGGCTAAAACACGCACGAATCAATGCTACTAAAGCAACAAAAGAGGCCAGAACAACTCGTCGATTGGAAAAAAATAAACAACAACAATTGTTTATTGACAAGGAAGGCATACAATATGAAGCTGGAATGGGAGATTAAACGTAAGTTAAAAAAATAAATTAAAAAATTCATAAAGTTCTTGCTTTAGCTGCGCGCGACCTCGAGCGAAACGCACTTGAAACTTTAAATGCATTTTTCTCAAAACTACTTTTTCTGGCACGGTCTGCATGATAACTCATACAGTTTTTAATATTTTTTTATGCTTTTTTTTTAAATATTCGAAATTGTTTTCTCTATAGTCTGTCGAGTCGGATTTTTGATGTTGTGATTAAAAATTTTTATAAACATAATTAAAGTGTGACATTTATGACACAAAATGCACACTTTTTTTAAATTGTCGTAAATTGCCAAAATTTTTCGGATTTCAAAAATTCGGCTCGACAGACTATAACTACAACTTTATTTTACAAGAATTTTTTTACGTTTTCCAGATCCATCAGCATTTCAAGAAGAAATGATGCAGACCGTGGAGCAACTTTTTTTTCATAGTGCTTCGGGAAACGTGATTTTTTATGTTGTAATTTTTGAAAAAAAAATGAAATAAATTTTTTTATAAAGTTTAAATACTAATAAACAATGTGTAAAAATTATTTTTATTAATTTCTATTGCTATCTCTTCTAAAAACAGTTTTTCTTTTAGCGCGTTCTAGGCGCTGCTGGACGTATATAAGGCCTTAATGGATTGACTAAGAGTCTCACCGAGACTTCTTTACGGTATTGACCACGATTCCCGACGGGAGTTTTTTAAGAAATTGACCAAGGATCTCAATGGAAGTTTTTTAAGGGATCATGAGTATTGTCGAGTTCTTTTCAAGGGATTGACCAAGAGTCTCTCCTAGACTTTTTGAAGGAATTGACCTGGAGTCTCGTCGAGATTTTTTTAAGGGATTGACCAAGAGTCTCTCAGCGAGACATTTTTAAGTGATTGACTAGTAGTCCCGGTGAGACTTTTTTGAGGGATTGACTAACAAGGAAACCTTCCCAGGTGTATCCCGCCGATTTTGTTCCGCTTGGAGTATGTTATTCTATATTGAAATCTAAGAGATACCTATTTTTTTTTTGCGGAAACTCATATTTAAGGGGTGAAACACACCCCTAAATTTGAGGTCTCCCAGGGGAGGTTGTTCAGTTCCATATATATGCAGACAAGGGGGCAAAATCAAACCAATTGCATTCAATGCTTCATAAAAAGTTATGACTACTCGATTTTTTCAGCCTTTCTTTGAGATTTTTCAGCTTTTATTGAGATTTTTATCAAAATATCAGAGGTGACAGTTATTCTCATATTCTAATTGATTTTCAAAAAGATCAAATAGTATGTCATGGGTACTTCGAAACAATATATTGAACGAAGTATACAAATTCAAATCAGGATCCTACCCAAGAAAATTTAGTGAGTTATTCAGAGAATGGAATGAGGATAGTTGTATCAGATGCATTACCTTCGCGCAAATTTCGATGCCATCACAACCAGAGCGACCATAGAAGGAAATTTTTTAAATAAAATTATTTCAACTTATGATGTCAAATCGGAGCCCAACATGGAAAATACTTAGCACACACGTCGCTTCACGAAATTTTCAAAGTTTGTAGGCATCCGCTGCATGCCAATGATACATATTTTGATATTATCAGAAAAAGAGCACCCAAAGAGTTTCTGAAACAAATTTTTTTGATTTATTTTGCCAAAATTAATGCGGGAGAGTGAAAAAACATGACGCCCATTTAATCGAACAAAATTGAAAAATTGTGGATATATCCGTTGCGTTCTGAAGCCAGAAATTTTTATCCCATCCAAAAATGTGCATCCGATGACTTTTTGTAACAATTTTTTAAATTCATAATACCACAATCAAAGACGAGAGGTGGAAATACTTAGCACACATGTCGCTTCACAAAATTTTCGAAGTCTGCAGGTATCCGCTGCAGTCCAATCATATACATTTTGATACTATCAGGAAAAGAGCACCCCAAAACTTTTTGAAACGACTTTTTAAATTTATTATACCAGAACTAAAGAGGGGAAGCAAAAAAACACAGCACTCTACAAGCCCAACAGAATTCAAAAATTTTCGATGTATCCAATGAGTTTCGAAGATAGCAATTTCGATCCTATTCAGAAATGAGCAGCTAAAGACTTTTGTAACAAATTTTACAACCCATATACCACAGTCAGAGCCGAAAAGTGGAAATACTTGGCACACATGCCGCTTTACAGAAATTTCAAAATTTGCAGGTATCCGTTGCATTCCAATGGTACAAATTTTGATACTATCGGAAAAAGAGCACCTGAAGACTTCCTGAAATAACTTTTTGAAATTTATTATGACACACCTAAAGAAGAAAAGCGAAAGAACATAGTGCACATCAAGTCTAACAAAATTGAGAAATTTTGGATGTCCCCATGGCGATTCGCAGACAAAAATTTTGATCGTATCAATAAATGAGCAGCCGAAGACTTTTTGTAATGAATTTTTCAATTAATAATGTCACAATCACAGACAAAAAGTGGAAATACTCAGCATACATGTCATTTCATAAAGTTGTCAAACTTTTTAGGTGCCCACTGTATCTGAATGATACAAATTTTGATACCATCAGAAAAAGATCACCCGAAGACTTTTTGAAATAACTTTTTGAATTTATTATGCCACAACCGAAGCGGAAAATAACTTAGCATACACTGGGCCATAAAATGTCTTAAAGTTCGGATGTACCCATTGCGTCACAATGACAGACATTTCTATCCTATCCATAAATGGGCAAGAAATTACTTTTTGTAACAAATTTTTCAAATCATGTTGTCGCAGTCAAAGCGAAGAAGTAGAAACACATAGCACACATATTGTCCAATAAAATGATGAAACTTCGAATGGATCCTTGATCTTGGTATGCGTACCAATGAGATGAAAAAAGGGACCAAAAGACACAACCAAACTGAATAAAGAAAAATTTGACAACTTATTAAGGGGTTTCGGTACATTTCTATTGTTTCCAAGCAAAGCGCCAACTTCACATAGCAATATTTCGTCGAAAACAAATAAAAAAAGCGTGTTCGTTCGGTCGATGGGGGGAAAACTCACCGTTTTCGTTGATGAATAAATGAATAGTTAATAAACCATGTAGACGAATTATTTAATTTTTGGATACAGGATTTGCAATACTTTACTTAGTGATTTGGCAGTTTTTCAATTAGTGTTTAACATTTTTTCTCAGTATTCCATTTGTAAAACTGTCGTTCACCAATGACCGTAGGCATCTCACCATGTTAAAAAGTGTTTTTTGATATTTAATTAAAAATAAACGGTGTAGACGATCGATTTAAAATTTGGACGATACATCCAGTATATGTCAAAGAATATACTGTATAAATTTGACGTAAAATGGTTACATTTTGCCACTTGTACCGAAACTCCTTAAAATAATGATGACACAATAAATCTAATTATCACACATTCATTTGATTAAAGTTTTCGGTTGTTTATTTGATCGATCAAACGGGCCCGCCGAAAGCGGGCGAAGTTCGATCGAAATGATATGTATAGCCTCGTTCGAAGAGATTACAATTATGTAGTGACTCTCGAGTCCACTAGATGGCCACAACGTATAGAGTGAAAAAGTAAAAAATGGAGAGTGGGGGTTATAGGTCCCGCTAGTGGCGTCCCATCCACTGCTACTTCAATGCTTTAGAGTAAGCCAGATTGTTGTTTGAATAAAATAGGGATTGGGATTTAATTTCTCATTCAGGGTGGGTTATAATCTCTTCGAACGAGGCTGTACATATAATTTCGATCGAACTTCGCCCGCCCTCGGCGGGCTCGATTGATCGATCAATTATATTTCCCGACTCGTTCTCGAGATTACAATTATGTAGTTGTTATTTAGAGCAAACAACAATCGATCTTCGCGGTTACCAAAACCATTTGTTTTTATTCAAAAAATCTTATACATCTATTGAATGAACACAAGATATATTATATATGATGCAAATCATAAATGTCAAAAAACCTCATTGTATTTGTGTTTTTTTTTCATATGGAGATATCAAAAACCGAGTTCACGAAATCAGATGTCCGCATTTGAATTGGACGATTATAATATTTAGCAAAAACTTCTGATCTCTTTGACCAGCCTGCTGTCCTTCTTATTATATCCAAAGAAATGCCTTTAACATAAGCCGCAGAAGTAGAGGCATGTCGAGTCGAATGGGCCGTAAAAATTGTGGTATCAATTCCACTCTTTTCCATCACACCTTTAATCCATCTACTGATGGTTTGAGTCCCAACCTTATTGTAAGGCTTTCTCGTTGCTAAAAACAGACTAGTTTCGGTTCCTCTATATTCTGCCGTTCTTCCCAAGTAAACCTGAACTGTTGAGGCGATACACAGTTCTGGTTTTTCTTTAAGGGGACCGTATGGTCTAGAGCACGAAAATTTCACCTATTTTCACGATTTTTTTTTGCCTTAAAAAATTTAAAAATCGATGTTTTAACTTTTCGGGTTTATTACTACCTTTATTAAGTATACAAAAAAATTTTTTTTTAATTTTAAAAACAGTGTTTATTATCATATAATTGGCATTGAAGACGACCCTCTCGAAAAATCCGACCCGGACGGTGAAGATCGATCCGAGACTTCTACTCATCTGAAACACAAAATTCAAGAAGATTCTTAATCAGAAAGAGTGCAGTTATGGTCGGGACTAGAACAAATCGAAAAAATTAAAAATTGACAAAATGGCGCGCTTTTGAAAAAAAATTCGTAAAATCGGGTTTTTTTTTCACTAGTTTTTTAGTATAAACAATAAGAAATTATTTAAATAAAATTATGATTGTAGTTCCGACGATAGCCATACATGTTGTGAACAACATATCCAAATTTCAAGTGATTCGGTTGAATAGTTTTTTTGTTTTCACCTGCGCAGTGCCGAAAAAAGTCGTTTCGAGATAAATGAGTTTAAAGTTTGAGGTACAGATATTTTCAAAAATTGAGCAAATTTTGAATACTTACAGTTAATCCGCGATTCCGGCACCATATAGGATTCCTTCGGAACGTTCATAATTCAAGATTTCCTCACTCCTTTCATTTCTTCGAGCTGTCCGAGCCTCTTTGGAGTTGTCCGTGCTCCTACGGTTGGCGCTCGATACTCGCAGCTCGTCTCGGTTTTGCGCTAGTTGCTCCGCTTGTGGCCCGATTGTTATGCCCATGGTCTCCATTATTTTCAATAGGGATGCAAATCCTTCATTGAATATGCAAGCGGAAATGTGAGTGGCAATATCAATGATTTTTTTTCCGGCAAACAGATGTTTCGGCGCAAGGTGCCACACGCAAGCATTGAAACTTTCGTTATTGTTCTGCGTATTACTGCCAATACACCTTTCCAATAAAGTCTCTGCTGTCAATTCTTCATAAATTGGTTTTAATATCTCTTGTGCTTCATCGCACAGAGCAGGTGGGTGCTCGTAGGTGTCTAAAGTACCTGCAGCCTCACTTTGACGCCACTTGCACCACGATTCGGAACCTGGAGGACAGTACGAGTGTTGCGGATTTTCATCTGTTGAAATTTTGTGATAATATGCTGCCCATATTTCACTTCTCATCCCTTCAGTCGAATCTGAATTACGTCTAATTACTAGACCGTAATAAGTTGACAGCTCTTGCAATAATTTATTCGTCAATTGTTGACGCTTCGGTGTTTTATTTATCGATTTCCGCTGTGTCTTTTTTCCCTCTTCTTTTTCTGTCAATTTCTTTGTTGCTTTCTTTATTTGTGCATGTTTTTTTTCGCATCAACAGCACGTTTGTACAAACGTTTTTTAACATGCAAAACACATTCTTTTTTGCAAACTAAAAAATCATCCCCGTAAGGCTTTGTGTCCAATAAGGCTTTGAACGTTTTCGTATCGCGGACCGCTCTCTACCTGCGTTATGGGCTGTAGAAGCTGTAATATTGAGAATTTCCGCATGAAAATTTCACAGTATATTCTTGAGATACTATACTTTCGACATATCGAAAAAAAAAAATCGATTTTTTCAAATTTCTAGACCATACGGTCCCCTTAAACTCTGGAATTATTAATAAGGGCTGGCTTTTCCCCGGGCCAGATGTCTTTATTAACTGTGTGATTAATATTTCGAGTCCTTTTGACGATCTGTTTATATTATTAATTTCAATGCAAGAAAGAGTTTGTGCTCTATGAGCTGTCGTTAAAGCTAAAAGCATTACGGTTTTATTTGTCAAATCCGCTAATGATAGACTTTCTAACGGATGAAGCTTTGCCAAATAATCTAAAACAATCGCGACATCCCAAGTACCTGTATATTTCGGTGTCAAAGGTCTAAGCTTATAAACTCCTTTAAGAAAACGCGTAATAATTGGTCTATTACCAATTTTTTCTGCGGAAATTAAAGATATAGCTGAACGAAAACAGTTCAAAGAGCCATATGAAGCTCCTTCTTTAAACTTTTCAGATAAGAAACATAACAAGCTGTTTTCATCCGAACTGAAAAATTCTGTTTTCTCTGCTTTGCAAAAATTCCACCAATGTTTCAAAGCTGACTTATATTGCTTTACCGTAGCTGGTGATAACGATGCTAAAATGATTTTTAACGCCTCTGTCGGAACTTTCTGTCATCTAAATGCCTTCCTGAGACTCGTGTTGCTATTAAAGTGATGTCCTCGGCCCTGGGATATACGATTGATCTGCACGGTAAATATAATAAGTTATTATTTGCACCAAGTACAATTTGTTCTCCCACAGAGAGAGATTTAAACAACGGATACCAGACTTGATTTGGCCAATCAGGCACTACTAGAATTCCTTCTGTTCCCTCTCTTTTAATTTTAGCAAGTACTTTGAGTATTACCGAAAAAGGCGGAAACGCATAAAAATTCAAACTCGACCAATTTATTGTAAAGGCATCGATCATTAATGTTCCTGCCTCCGGAAACCAGGAGCAATATTGTTTACATTTTTTATTTAGACTGGATGCGAACAAGTCAATATCTGGATCACCAAATGTCTCAACAATCACGGTGAAAGCTTTTGGATTGAGTGCCCATTCTGTATCAATGTTTTTCTGTCTAGATAACTAGTCTGTCTCCACGTTCCTTTCTGACGGAATATATGAGGCTAACATGAAAATATTTCTTTTTTCTGCCCATTGCCAAATTTTTCGAGCTAACGCATTATATTTTGGGTATCTTCTACCTCCCATCTTATTCACATACGCAATCGCGGTTGTGTTGTCTCTGCGAAGCAAAATCTAACAATCTCATTTGTTACTAGCCACTTCCTGAAGCCCTAGCCACACCGTTCTTTATAATTAATTCTTCATTATTCTTTATAATTAGTTCTTGATAATTAATATGCCATCTCGCTTGGCTTTCAGACCAAAAACCATAAATCTTTTGATTGCCATTGACAGCGCCCCAACCTGTGTTGGAAGCATCGGTAAAAATTGTTGTTTGAAAATTACCTGATTTTATAGTGCTAAAACCTTCCTTTAAGTGACATTTCCACCAATCTAGATCTGGGCTAATTGACCGCGGAATTGTTATCTTTGCATTATAACTTCCATTGTTCGCTATTAAAGCCAGAGACTTTTCTCTTTCCATCCTCTTTATATAAATCCAACCGTATTCGATCGCCAAGCATGCAGCTACAAGTTTGCCTATGATTTCGGAAAATTCTCTGATGGAACATTGTTTTAACAACTCGAATTATTTTGACTTCAACAACTTCTCTCTTTTCTCTTCAGTTAATTCGATCGAGAATCTTTCTGAATCCAAAATAAAGCCTACGTATTTGCATCTTGTCGAAGGATCTATGTGGCTCTTTTTTCCGTTAACTAAGAAACCTAAAAGCTTTAACAATTTTTTCGTTTCGCCGATATTTTTTTCTACACTTGTCTGTATTCTCTTCTATGTACAGCATATCATCGAGGTAAATTACCGATGAAAAACCTCTCATTCTCAAAGAACGAACTACCGGCTTCATAATCTTGGTAAAGATAAACGGAGCCATAGATAAACCAAAAGGCAGACACGTAAATTGAAATAATTGACTGTCGAACTCAAATCTTAAAAATGTTCTACTCTCTTCCTCTATTCGAATCAAATAATACGCATTTTGCAAGTCCAAGGTACACATGCACACACCTGGAAATATTAGTTTAGCTGCAGTCCTGATGTCTTCTAACTTAAAGTGAGGAGCTTTAATGAATTCGTTCAATTTTTTAAGATTTAAGATAAAATGAAAAGAGCCGTCTGACTTTGATACTAGGAAATATGACGACAAAAACTGATATTTGCTTGTTTTGCACTTCTCAATTGCATTTTTCTCTATTAACATGTTTATGGCTTGTTGGTAGTCGATAATATGAGCAGTTGGAATTTGCACTCGTGGGGCCTGGTGTTGAAAAGGCATCTCAATAAAATCAAGTCTGTAACCTTTGATAACATTCAAGACAAAATGGTCCTTCGTAATTTGACGCCAAATATCCAGAAAATTACTTAATCTACCCGCACATACTCTCTCATTTATTTCCTCGGTTGTCTCTGGGTCGTTACTTTGCTGTTGTAGACCTGTTGTTTTCCTCTGAATGGTAATCTTTGTCGGTGCTACACGTTTGCACGAGAATAGCCCGCATAGCTGGAAAAAGTTCTCTTCCACTGCGGGCTTCGGAAGTTTAAATAACTGCCTGTATTTTGACGATTTTTTCGATTGTTAGTCTTTAAATTATCTGTGTTCTTGACACTTCGACCCATTTTTTCCAACGCTTTCGTCTCCTTGATGTTTTCAGTCAAATTTTTTCCGAATAAATCGGTGTCTGATTTGGTTTATTCCAACAAGTCTCTAAGTGGCTTGGATACACCTGGTAGAATCAGCGCTTTTCTTGACTTGTTTATTTGGAAATGAGTATTAGCAATAAGCTTTGCAGCGTCATTAAGATTTTCCAAAAAAGCCAATTTATCTATGCTCTCTGGTTCATCCAGCAAAGTGGAAACTGCTGCCCCAAGAGCCATTAAAGCTGAGCCAGCTGCTTCTTGACATTTTGTTGCATATCCGTCTCGACGGACTGAAGATTCTGACATTGCTGCTGCTATTACTTGATTAAGTTCCGGTGCAATGAAGCCTTCTTTTCTCGGGTATTTTTCGAATAATTTTTGTTTCTCCTCCTGTTTCATACCTTTTTCAACCCAATGTTTCCGTCGACTTGCTATCGACAAATAAAGATCAAAATCCAAAGCCTTCGAAACAGATGGATCCTCGCCCAGCACCTTAAGAATTTCCTCGTCAATTTCTTTTTCTTTGTCGGCTAGCGCCTGTGACTGTGAGGGCAGCATTTGAACATTCTTCTCTGTGACACCAACAGAGGGAGCATTCTCTCCTGTAGAGGGCACTGTGTTCTCTTTGTCTCAATCTCCATCAGCATCATTGCATAAATCTATACCAAGGAAAAACCAGAGAAAACACAAACTAAAATGTTGTTTTCTCTACTTACCACAAATCATGAATCGAATAATGGGCTGTAATCCCTTGGATCAAAAAATTGTCTCATCTTTTATACGAACTCTCTCTCGTACGAAGTTAGCTAACCTTGAGTCTGACCTGTCATGTCTGTCGTACATGCGCATCAGCTATATTGCGCCGAATTTGTCTTGCCTCTCGTACAAGCTCATCGAGCTCATAATGTGCCGAATTTGTCTTGTCTCTCGTACAAGCTCATCGGGCTCAAGATACGACCTGTTTTGCCTCCCGTGCAAACTCGTCGTAAAATAATATTTTTTTTTGTATATATGCCTACCATCAAATCCAATCTTCTCTCCATCCTCTGAGTCGCCATTGACGTGGCCCGTCGACTCTTCACTATCCGACGCCTCGGCCGATGAATCCTGTAGTTCTGCGATCTCCGTTTGTAATCGCCTAATCTTCTCTTCAATATCTCCAATAATAACTTGTTTTCGTTTCGACATATTGTTTTTCAATTTCACAAAAAAATAACCCCCCGAAAATCACTCTACACGAAGTTACCTCCAGCGCACAACGAAAGAATATCAAGTAGCAGAGGATGGGACGCCACGAGCGGGGCCTATACCCCCACTCTCCGTTTTTTACTTTTTCACTCTATACGTTGTGGCCATCTAGTGGACTCGAGAGTCACTACATAATTGTAATCTCCAGAACGAGGCGGGAAATATAATTGAATTCATCAACATATATACAATATTTACGTGTTCTTGCCTTATTAAGAAATAAAATTTCTGATTAAAAATAAAATGCGAAGTTATAGGTTAACGAACTTATTTTTCACGCAGCTGTGTAGTCAAAACATTTCTAAATATTTTTGACACACGTATAATTTTATCGTATAAATTCAATGCGTAACACTTTTTTTCCACCGAACATCGAAATAAATTTAATATACACAAATTCGCATTTGCCGTTTATCAACACACAGCCATTTAAAGTTTTTGACTCTTATATATATTGTAACGGTACGATTTTTATGAATACGCCGCTACGCGTGAATTCGAGCTTCTTAATGGTAAGGAGTAGGTATGAAAGAAAGCGAGAAAAGGCAGGGATTTGATTTTAACAAAGAATAATAACATTTATTAAAAAAAACACAAAGATGATTTTTGCTGTATAACAATTCTGTTCAAATAAAGACAATTTTTATTTATTTCGCGTTTTTTTTCTTCTATTATTTTATTCGCATGGATTCTCTTCTTTTATTTTATTCGCATGTTTCATTTCTTTTCACGGAAATAATGATATTTGTTCTCTTATTATAATTTCATCAATTATTATCGGTTTGGTGTCTTTCTTTACAATAGAATGGGAAATAATCGATTTATCGCTCAACAAGAATAAAAATAATAAACTTTTCTGATTAATTGTCCAAAATAACCAATTAGAATTTCTAATGATTCGATACAATAATAATAATATTTTCGTTCATGACTCGATATAATTTTATAATAACTGGATTATTTTGGATCATGAAGAATAAATTAAAGACTTATTTCCTTTATGACTCCTTATTCCTTTATTATTCAATTAATTCAAAAGATTTTTCTATTATGAAACCCCAATGAGACAGAAACACAATAAATTTGAATCGATTTCTCTTTGAGTATTCTTTATTATTAGAAAGCCCTATTTAAATAACCGCTTAATAAAAGAAATCGATTTTTGAATTTATTGGAAATCAATAATCAAATAATTTTTTTCAAATTTTAAAAGGTTTAAATTAATCCAAACAGAAATCTCGATTCGAACAGCAAAATCGTTTTTATTTCGGATCTGGTAAAGGTTTCCACAACTCAAATCTTGAAATCGAACGAAGCCGAACGATTCCTGCCCTCTTAGTGTGGAGGTAAGGAGAGTTCAATACTGAAAATCTTGAAATCAAACGAACCCGAATGATTCCTGCCCTCTCAGTACAAAACAAAGGAAAGGTGTTCACACTGGAAATCTTTGACCCAAACGAAGCCGAATGGGTGCAGCCCTCCCAGTATGAATGGATAGGAAATCTCACACCTTAAATCTTTAGACAAAACGAATCCGAATGGTCTCTGCCCTCTTAGTGTGAAATTGTGTGGGAAGGTTAGGTTTCTTGCTGCTAAAATCAGAGAGATCGTCTGCTGCTAAGAGCTTCGTGTCTCTTCCGAGAATGAGCTGGAATGAGCTCTCGATGCCTCTGAGCACGGTCTTTTATACCCGAGAGAATCCTTTGTTCTCTTTTAACGGACGCGGATTGGTCCTTAAAATAATCTCAAAGAAAAGTTTTTGCTGCAAATTTTCTCATTGGAGCTTTTCTTTTACTCCGGCTTTTTCATTGGCCCGACGCATGGCTTGTTTTCACTGCGCATGCGCGAGAATTCTTATTTTCTTAATTTTAGCTTATTTTGCAACATCTTATATTCTCTTCGTTCTCCTTGAATTTTAATAATTGATTATATCCATTTTTATTAACAATAATAAATTATTTCCAAAGTTATTAATAATTGAAAAATAATTTAATACGCTTTTCTGATTCGTTAATTCCCTAGTACTATCGCCATGCGCATGCGCAGACGTAGTCGACTCGCTTGTTTCGTAAAAAAAAAATTATATGATAGGGAATTTAGTATCCCTCATTGCATGTTTATTCGCACTTTTGTTTTATCTAATTCTTAATTATTCATTTTCTTATAAAGGCTAATTGATTATTATAATAAAATAAAGAAACGCGTATTCGGAAAATTAGTTGGGATTTTTCCCGATATGAGGCGACGCTAGTGAGCGACGTGTGCATCACGTAAGTGCAGCTCTGTTCATGCCACAAGTTGGCCGCCGCTCTGTTCATGCCACAAGATGGCCGCCGACGTAAACAAACGCGCGTGCCATAAGTGCAGTAAAAACGACGAGAAAAGTGGCGAAAACGTATTTATATTTATTAAAAAGTAATAAGTGAGTGTATTTCGTTTCAACGCCCCCCAGAACAAAAAGATCGAGAACTCGTTATTTTTGTTCTCTAAGATGGGAGTTAATGATGATGTTGTTTGCTGATAACGACCATGGTTATGATGCTGATGATGATCATGGTAGTCTAGAAGTTCTCGATGTTCTCAATGATTTTGATGTTTTTCAGCGTCTTCTAGGCTCCTGGAGCTACGGTTTCTTCTTCTTCTCGATTGATTACCTCAATTTCTTCCGCTGCTGCCCAATTCATATCATCCCTCAAGCTGTATTCATAACGACCCCTTCTGGCAAATTGTATCTCGACGTATAATTGTGAGATTTCTCTTCGATTTGTTATGTAGAAGAGTTGGACCTCATGACCTTCTATGGTCGGATGCTCTCCAATGATAGTGATGATAACTTTTTTATTTACCAATTGTCTTTGGTTATATAGGCACAGTCTTTTGTCCCATTTTTCTTCTCTAAACGGTTTTATGTTTGAGAGGTATGCTTTGGTGGAAAAGCATGGTATTGAAGCAAAATCATGTGGAAGGCGTTTGATGTCTTCTACGGGGTTTATGAGAGTCATACCTCGGTCGATAAGTTTGGTAGTAGCCTCTCCATCCTCGATGTTGATTAATTTTGCCCGATAAGCAATATTTCCATTTGTTCTTGCGTAGAGACCTCCTATTGTTAGGTTGACTGGATTGCCGCCTCGTTGTTTGGTGAGAACATTGAACAGATTTACTTCAAATGCACACAACTCCTTAAATTTGACGGTAGTTGTGTACGTGAAGTTCGTTGGATTTATATACTCTAGGATGACCGCCTCATGGGTGCCTTCCCATGACATAGGCCATGATGATGGATGAGGAACCCCAGGGTTGATATGGTTGGTCATGATAGATGGTGGATCTCGGCAGGATTTGTTGGCGTCAGCTCGTCTGAGCTCTCGAAGTTGACCGTAGCTTGGATGGGCTTGGACTGACGATTCAAGTACCGTGAAGCCTCCTCTTATACTGTTGATTTCTCCCCACTCTTTCACTTCTGATGTCGCCCTCTAATGGCCTCTCGATGTTTCTGGTCTTGGGAGGTCATTCTCCCCACTCTTTTACCCCCACTATCTTTCATTTTTCCCTTATTATTATTTATTTCTTTACAAAAATATTTTCGCCATTTTTCTTGTGTTTTTTTTTCTTCAGGTAAGTATTGTTTTTCCTTCCATTTGATTCTTCTTATCAACTAATAATTTTTCATCTGTTTTCAGGGCAGGATATCAAGAGACTCGGTAGAGTCTCGGGACAAGTACATTGACAGCTCTGTCGTCTGCTGTCCCGAGGCTCGCCGAGTCTATATTATCTCTAAACAAGACGATTCGCGGTGGTGGGGGTAAACATTTTATGACGTTTTCGCTAATTGTAGAGCCTAGGAGTCATTTGGCGGCTTGAAAAGCGAACTTTTGACTAATTGAGCGATGCTCTTTCGATTGAGCCTAAAATCAGCACGATTGGTTGCGTAATTGCTGAGAAAAAACTTTGCACAGGCTTAGGATTATGCTCGATTCTACTACATTCAAGAATTTGCCGTGTCTATATATGCGCTCAGACGATACAATCAAAGGCGTTTTGATGCCCATCAAAACCCATTTCCATAAAAGCCGGTCTCCGGCAACGGAAGCAACGAGTTGCGATTGGTCACGACGACTCGTCTTTCCTCTGTACGGAGCCAACATAAAGTTTGAATGTTGTTTTGACATAACGAACTGTGGGACGTGTGTGAGCAATTTTATGGATAAATTTAGAAAAAAAATCATTTCGTGGTTCAGTGTGGTGATATTCGATCGATCGTCCATATGACAGATGACCAATATCTTTTTTATAACAGTCATGAGGTTATAAAGATCGCGGTCAATTTCAACTTTTGGTTAGAGGGGTGTTTATAGATAGACGAGTAAAGAGTGACTTTTATATAGATAGAAGAGTGATGGTGGGAAAATAAAGTGTAATAATGAACCATTGAACAGTGTCTAAATAAATATTTTTTTAATTAAACCTAGCCCCTACAATTTTTTTCCAAACGTAAACTCTGCTACAACGGAATCGAAAATGATCCCTTTTCTCTTTTACCATCAAAATGTTCCTCGAATGCAATAACAAGGTTTATTTAGAAACCATTCTCTTCGTTTTATCTGTTACCAAGAGAATGGTGTATGATAAACTCGTATTCGGTGAATATTTAACATCTTTGTCGTGAGGTTATAAAGATCGCGGCCAGTTTCAACTTTTGCTTAAGGAGACTTTTATTATAGATAGAAGAGTGATAGTGCAAAAATAAAGTGTGATTCAATAAATAAACTTTTGGACAGTGTCTAAATAAATATATTTTTTTATTAACCCTAGACCCAACAATCCATTTTTCTGAACGTAAACTCTAGAACGGAGTCGAAAACGGTGCCTGTTTATTTTTACCATAAAATGTTCCTCGGATGAAAAAATAAGGTTTATTTAGAAACCATTCTCTTTGTTTTTTTTTTGATAACTGAGAGAAAGGTGTATGATAAACGCGTATTCGGTGAATACTTAATATCTTTGTTGGGAGGTTATAAAGATCGCGGTCAGTTTCAACTTTTGATTAAAGTGAATTTTATCATAATACCGATGGAAGAGTTATAGCGCAAAAATAAAGTGTGATTCAATAAATAAACTTTTGAACGGTGTCTAAATAAATATTTTTTTTTATTAACCCTAGTCCCAACATTTCATTTTTCCGAACGTAAACCCTAGAACGGAGTTGAAAACGGTGCCTCTTCTCTTTTACCATAAAATGTTCCTCGGATGCAATAACAAGGTTTATTTAGAAACCAATCTCTTTTTTTTTATAACTATATAAGGGAATAGTGTATGATAAACTCGTATTCGGTGAATAATTAATATCTTTGAACAGTCGTTAGGTTATAAAGATCGCGGTCAGTTTCATTTGGTTAAAGTGAAACTTTAGGTTAAAGTGATTTGAATATGTAGATAGAAGAGTGATAGAGTGCAAAAATAAAGTGTAATTCAATAAATAAACTTTAGAACAGTGCTTAAATCAATAATTTTTTTTTTAACCCTAGCCTCAATATTCCAATTTTCCGAATGTAAACTCTACAATGGAGTCAAAAACGGTGCCTCTTCTGTGTTACTATAAAATGTCCCTTGCATGCAATAATAAGGTTTATTTGGAAACTATTCTCTACGTTTTTTATATAACCGAGAGAATGGTGTATGATACCACTCCAGGTTTGAATTATACATAGTTTTAAATCACCCTAGAGTGGTTAAATACATGAAAATACTATTTGCACTTGCAACCCAAAATGGAATCAAGTGACGCGAAATAATTTTGAGCGAAACGATATTTGATTCGAGAAAAAAAAATTCATACATACTTTACCAATTTTGTTTTCCCTATTGCTCATGAGATATAATTCGTGATCAATAAACGTTATAAAAGAAAAGCTCATGTGGCACTTCGACCGAAATTCTTTTTTCCAATCACACTTTTGCTCTCGAAATTTGGTACGCATACGTTTTAGGGTTCCGTACCCAAAGGGTAAAACGGGACCCTATTACTAAGACTCCGCTGTCCGTCCGTTTGTCTGTCTGTCCGTCTGTCACCAGGCTGTATCTCATGAACCGTGATAGTTAGACACTTGAAATTTTCACAGATGATGTATTTCTATTGCCGCTATAACAACAAATACTAAAAAACAGAATAAAATGAATATTTAAGGGGGCTCCCATACAACAAACGTGATTTTTTGCCGTTTTTATAGATAATGGTACGGAACCCTTCGTGCGCGAGTCCGACTTGCACTTGACCGGTTTTTTTTGTTTCAAAATCTCGTTTCGTTATGATTACTTTTATTGAAAAACTTTCGGTGCATTCCGATGATATTGGAGTAATTTCTCGGTGTCATTTTTTATGGAATATTTTTCGATTCATTGATCTGTTGGAATGGATGTTTCAGTGTAATATTTTTTCAAATTTTTTTACAAAATCAAAAAAAATGAAAGTTTTGATACTTGTTCGTGGTTCTTTTATCAAGAGACTCGGTAGAGTCTCAGGATAAGTACATTGACAGCTCTGTCGTCTGCTGGCCCGAGGCTCGCCCGAGTATATTATCTCTGAATAAAACGATTCGCCGTGGTGGGGGTAAAAACTAAAATTCATTTTCTTTAATTACGAAGCTCAGGAGGCATATGATGATTTGAAAATTGAACTGGAGATTTATTACGATAAAATACTTCGATTGAGCATTAAATCAGCACGATTGATGCCGTATTTGCTGAGAAAAAACTTTGCACAGGCTCAAGATTATGCTAACATCGAAGTATTGGCATGTCTGTATATGACGCAATGAAAGGCCTCTTGACGCCTTCGGAGCTTGTGATTGGCCATTCCGTTAGATCTTTCTCGTTAGATCTGCAGTTTTTATTTTCCACACTTAACTCTACGAAGGAAACGAAGGCAATCTCTTTTCTTTTTCGCGATTCTCATACGCGGAACATTTGTTCCTCGTATGAGATTTCTTAAGGGGTTACCCCCACTTGTAGCGCAAAAAAAAGGCCTTCTTCATGAATTTTTTTAAAGAAAACTACAAAACTTTTTTAATCGATCACTATATCATCTTAAAGAACACATCTTGAAGAACTTTCAGTAATTTTTTTATTGAAAAATATCACATTGTTAAGTGGCAAATGTCCGTCAATGAAATAATGTTTTTATTTGTACGGTTTGCGGTGACCAACATTGCGGCGAAGTGGATCATCTGAAACAAAAAAATGTGGATGGATTTAGTCAAATATAAGTATAAACTAGTCCTTAATCGCAGGATTTAAAAAAATATTCATTTTTCACAAAATGGCGGACAGTCAAAGTTAATGGTTCGATTTTAACGAAAAAAACGGCCGTTTTTTGGCTATAAAACGGTCTTTTTTTTTCAAAACAAAAAATCGAACGATTAAAGACTACATTTTTATGTATTAAATAAGCCTGCAAAATTTCAAGAAGATCGGTTCATTAGTGTTCGAGTAATCTTGGTCACCGACTTCAGAAATGCCATTTCGAGAAAAACGCGTTTAAAGTTTCAATTTCAGTTTACACGAAGAAAATAATTTTTTTTGTAAACTTACATAGAGTCATCTATTCCGGGTCCATACAGAAGTTCTTCCGCCGACGATGCCGCTTGCAAAACGGAAATTTGGTGTTGCCTTCGTAACATTCTTCCTTCACGAGTGCTCTCGGCCGCACGTCTCTCTGCCAGTGCAATCCGTGCATCGTCCATTTTATCAGCGTATTCGTGCGCGTTGTGTCCACAGCTCACTCCGATTGAGTTCAAATAAAATAATAATGATTTTGAACCTTCGTTGAATAGTCCAACGGCAATATAAGCTGCTAAATTTACAACGATTGCTCCACTCGAGACGATTTTTGGGCTGATTTTCCAAATAAGTTGATTGAAGCTTTCGTTGTTATTTTGATTGAAGCCACCGACGCATCTCTCGAGTAAAGTTTCTTTACTCAGATCGTTGTATATAGGTCTGATGGCATCCAATACATTTGACGGAAGTGGTCCGTAATCGTATTGGAAAGCCTCGTTTCTCGCCTGAGCTCGTTGATATGAACACCACGATTCTTCACCGGTTGGTCATCACTTATGGTGTGGATTTGCATCGGTTGAACTGTAATGATCGAAGGTCGCCCATATTGCCTCATGCATATCGTGAACAGAAGCAGAATGGCGTCGAATAGCAAGTCAATAGTACACAGTGAGCTTGTCAATAAATTTTCCTGTCAGCTTTCCTTTACCACCAAGCTCTTTGTTTTTTTTTTTACTAAATTACGAAGGCGGGATCCCATACGCTTTTGGACGTGTCCCATGCATTCTTTTTTTATAACTTCTACGTCGTCATAAGGATGAGAATATACTAGCCCAGTGTATGTCTTCGAATCTCCGTCTCCAATATAGTAACGGTACAGGACATTATATTTTGCTATTGAATGCTTGAAGATTTCGATAATAGAGTTCACCTTCATTTTTCCCGAGGAGCCTTCGTGATTTGCACTGCAGTTATCTTCGTGTGTTTCGTACCATTCTTCGTATTCCGCATCATTTAGTTTATGTTTCCACGATTCACAGACTTTACAAAACGCACTTTTTACCACAAGATCAAGTACTTTTCCACTGTAGTAGCCTATGACTGATGTAACTCCGAACAACGACGTATATCCTCGCTTCCTCCAGGATCCATCTCCGGAAACTGTTAATTTAGAAGTTGCATCGCCTGCTGCATTAGGTGTATTTTCAATTTCTTCTCGTACGGCTTCTTTAAATATTACATCTGCACATGTTTTCACAGACTCATAAATACTTATTAAAATTATTGAATATGTAGTCTCGGTAAGAAACCTTGGCATGTCCATAAGTCCGCAAAATTTTTGTGCTCCAGCCATTCCTATGCCGAGAACTCGCATAGTGAATATAAATCGACGATTTATTTCATACGAATCTGCCACAAAAGGAGAAGATGGTATCAAATTATCTGCACATGAGTCACATTTCACAACGACTTTGAAGCCTAGTCCTCTTGCATTTGCAGTTTCAAATTTAATATTTCTATTACACGTTTTGCACATCACTAAACTTGAAATAGCACCAAACACAACACAAAAGTTTAAAATGCGATATTCAATATTAGGATTTTGATTCACAGTCATATTAATATTATCTTTCAGTTTCTCCGCAGACGTGCTGAAACTTTCAGTTTCCGATTCGGCCAGGTTCGGGTTAAAAATACCCTTCCTTTTTTTGGTCGAGATTTCCGTAAATTATCACTGCTTCTTGTTTCTCGCGAACATTTTTTTCGATCCATTTTTAAATGTAAAATAAATAACAACTGCGCTTATAATATTGGGAACGTCGGAAATAAATACGTCTCATATAGTCGAACTTTCGAGCTACACTCACGAATTTAAACCATAAAAGGCAACGACAATTCATCTCTACAAATTCCAGTCTATTATATGAACGTTGTGAATGCCAGGTATACGACCCATTTCATAGAACAATGGACTGAAACCGGAGAGAGTGTCGAGCGCGCCAGGCGGTAGACTAGCCGGTCGTTTACACAACGGATTCTTCTCTTTTAACGCTCATATCTCAGTCAATTTTGTTCGGATCGACTTGAAATTTTCAGGCCATATTCTCAGATACTTATACTTCAAAAAAATGCAATAAAAAAAATCGATTTTTTCAAAGTCGCCCGTTAATATGCATACTATTAATACATCGTTAATACATCGTTAATACATCTTTAATACATCGTTAATACGATGGGGTAACCCGTTAAGAAATCATTCTTTTCGTTTTTTTTGATAACTATGAAATGGTGTACGTTGAACTGTTAATCATGATTGGAGTGAATCGATGTAAATTTGGAAAAGAAACTATAAAACTAATAATGAGTGTCAAAAAAATGTATATGGCAAAATTTGTTATTATCATGCCGAGTTTTGCGCAGTGTCTAATGAATATTTTTTTTAACTCTACACCGTTGACAATTTATTTTATTGGTCCCTTTCCTCTTTATTATAAAATGTTCCTCGCTTGCCATAATAAAGATTGGTACATCATAAAATGTTCCTTGCATGATAATTGTTGGTCAATTTCAAAATATTTTCGACGTCGTTTTTCTATCCAAAATATGGTGTAGAATCATCTCGCGTTTGATGAATTAATAGACAAATATACTGTCAACCTGCATCTGGATATATATGGATACCTCTGGATGATAACCGTAGTAAGTAGTGATATATCTTTATGTGAAAATGGCTTGTATAATATATCTTTATGTCAAAAGACTATGGCGGTATATACTCCATATCCTGGTATTATCAAAATTTGTATCTTCGGATTGCAACGAATACCTATAGACTCTAAAAATTCTGTGAAGTGACAAATGTACCAAGTATTACCACTTCTTGGCTCCAATTGTAGCATTATGAATTGAACATTTTGTTATGAAAATTCTTCGGTTGCTCATTTGTCAATGGGATCAAAAATATTGTCTTTGGAACACCATGGATATATGCAATATTTCAGAATTTTGTTTGGCTCAATATGCTCTATATTTTTTCACATCCCCGCTTGAGTTATAGAATAATGAATTTTAAAAAATTATTTCAGAAAGTCTTCGATGTGTTCTGACATTATCAAAATTTATGTGTTCTGACATTATCAAAATTTATGTCTTTGGATTGCAACGAATGCCTACAGACTTTGGAAATTGTGTGAAGCGACAAATGTACCAAGTATTTCTACTTTTTGCCTCCGATTTTAGCATTATGAATTGAACATTTTGTTATGAAAATTCTTCGGTTGCTCATTTGTCGAAAAGATCAAAATTATTGTCTTTGGAATGCCATGAATATATGCAAAATTGCAGAATTTTGTTTGGCTCAATATGCGCTCTATTTTTTCACTTCCCCACTTTAGTTGTATTATGAATTTTGAAAAATTGTTTCAGGAAGTCTTCCGATGTGTTTCTACTGATATTATCAAAATTTGTATAAATGAATTGTAATGAATACCTACAGACTTTGAAAATTCTGTGAAGCAACAGATGTGCCAAGTATTTTCCCTTTTTGGTTTCGATTATGGCATTAGGAATTGAAAATTTTGTTATGAAAATTCTTCGACTACTCATTTGTCGATGGGTTAAGAATTGCTGGCTTCAGAATGCCACGCATACATGCAAAATTTCAGAATTTTGTTGGGCCCAATGTGCGCTACATTTTTTCAATTCCCTAATTTAGTTGTAGCATAATGAATTCTGAAAAATTGTTTCAGGAAGTCTTTTGATGTTTTTTTACTAATATTATCAAAATTTATATCATTGGATTGCAACAGATACCTACAGATTTTGAAAATTCTGTAAAGTAACAAATGTACCAAGTATTTCCACATTTTGGCTCCGATTGTTGGATTATGAATTAAAAATTTTGTTATGAATATTCTGCGGTTGCTCATTTGTCAATGGGATCAAAATTATTGTCTTCGGAACGCCATGAATATATGCAAAATTTCAGAATTTCATTTGGCTCTACTGAGTTGTATTTTATCACTTCCCCACTTTAATTGTGGCATAATAAATTTTGAAAAATTGTTGCAGGAAGTTTCAGGAAGGATGTGTTTTTACTGATATTATCAAAATTTGTATCATTGAATTGCAACAGATACGTACAGACTTTGAAATATTTGTGAAGTGACAAGTGTGCCCAATATTTCCACTTTTTGGCTCGAATAGTGGCATTATTAGGACTTGAACATTTTATTATGAAAATTCTTCCGTTGCTCATTTTTGGATGGGATTAAAATTTGGCTTCGAAAAGTAATGGCTACATGCAAAATTCATAAACTTTATTGAGCCCAATGTGTGGTATGCTTGAGTGGTGGCATGATTAATTCAAAAAATTATCAGAACGTCTTTGGTTCCTTTTTTTCTGGAAGTATAAAAATTTGTTTCATTGGAACGCAACGTATACTTACAATCTTTGGAAATTTCCTGAAGCAACATGTATGCTCAGTATTTCTACTTTTTGGCTCCTCTTGTGGCATAACGAATTGAAAAATATTTTCAAAAAGATTTGCTCCACGGATGCTCTGGTTGTGATGGTACGAAAATTTGCACGAAGATAATGCAACTGGTACAACGAAACTCGATCCATTTTCTTGGGCACAGTACTGATCTAAGTTTGCCCGCTTTGTTGAATTTATTGTTTTAAAATATCTATAACATACTTTCTGAACTTTTCAATATTCAAAGATAATATTAAAATATCTGTAAGTTCTAGTTTTGTGGCTTTCACGGCCATTATTGTTATACATATCAAAATTTGTATCAAAATTTGTATCATGGGAATGTAGCCGATACCTACAAACTTTTAACATTTTGTGAAGCGACATGTGCGCCAAGTATTTCCACTTTCGGTCTCTGATTGTGGCATTATGAATTGAATAATTTATTACCAAAAGTCTTCTGCTGCTCATTTTTGGATGGGATTAAAATTCCTGTCCTCGGAACGCAATCCAAATTTTCTGAACTTTGTTGGGCTTAAAGTGCAGTATGTTTTTTCACTTTTCATACAAATATAACAAGGAGATACTGCTATTTAATATGTTTCTTTGATAAACACAAATTCAAATTGCTACAAATTCTATGGAAGAGTTCTGACTGCTCTAATCTTGCCCTCAAAAGCTTTGTAAATTTTTGTATCGGACTCCCAGTTCCCGACTTATTTTAGCCTGATTCCAGAAAGGTAAATCGAAATGTCAAAACAATTTGACTGGCTGGAGAATAAAAAAAATTCCAAACTGAAAATTCCAAAACACGTGTCCCTTTATTTCATGGGGAAAAACCAGACTCGTAGTAGAAGGGGTCAGGGTTTGGAAATGAAAAAGCGATAATTTCCGAATATAACCTTTTTCTAATCTATATAAAGCGAGATATTCGAAATGAACGAGAAAAAACGAATCAAATCATGCATAAAAATTCCCCTCGTGGAAAAAACCTGGACAAGTACATTTGTTGACCGCCGTTCCCATATTTCTCCATGAATATACATACACTGCAAAAACCTTTTCTCGCAAAAATCCCTGAGAAAATCAAATCCTATCAAAAAGTAAGAAAAGAGACCACTCTCAAAAAATGTATCAAATAAATTCAAATCACACAAAACAAAATGAGTTAATCCTTGCGAAAAGCTAAGGTTGGGTTTCGCAAAAAGTTATAAAATAAATTGAGCTATACTAAAATATATGTGCCCAGTATGGGAGGCTTTATCGTGTGACATAAAATCATCAAATAATGTTGAATGTTGATAGAGAAAAGAATCAAGTTCGAAAATGCAGTTGTTTTACCAACCAGAATGAAAATAAAACTCTGTATCAATAAAGGTCCGAAGCAAAAAAAGATTGTAAATGAAAAAAAATTAGATGAAAAAGAATTTCGGCCGAAGCTTGGCGAGGTTGTCACCATGACCGATACATTATGTAAATTAAGTGAAAAAACAATCGTTAAGTACTTCGGCCGAATTTTTTTTCAATCTAATTTTTTTCTATGTTTTATAAAATAATTTGTAAGTCAAGGATGATGCATCATATTCTTCCGTCATTTCATCTTTGAAATAATAATAATTCTGAGGCTCCTGATAGTAAAGTTAAATATAATTATCTATTTATAGCTTAGACCGAAATTGCTAATATCCTCGCTGCCTTTTCGCCCATAAATGCCTTATTCTAATACACAACTTGAAAGCTAATGATAAAGTATTTAATTTTCTGAAATTTTGCCTTGGGGAAAAACTGGTACTTTAGATCTCTTCTAAAACACTTTCCTGCTAAGCTATAATCGAATAATAACCTATCAACGAATTACTAATATCTCGAAAATACTTCGAGTCTGTAGTTAACTCTTTTGAAAACATTATAACTTTTTTCTTATCACAGGAACGAAACGCTGCTATATTTAAACAACCTCAATAACAATGAATTTATGGTAGAAAATCTGTCTCATTCTCTTATGTCGAATTAGTAGTGTGAGCAGTACTGATTCCTGACATTGAAATAAATCGATGATGTAATAATGCAAACACCGTGTAAGTTTTTTTTGTTATATACATACTCTATTGGAGTCTATATAAAGCGAAATATATGAAAATACTATAGAAAAAAGAAGTGATATCAAATAGCAAAATTCCCCTCCCGGGGAAAAAAACCTGGACAAGTACATTGGTGGTCCCTCGTTTCCCTATGATATCACAAAAAATCCAAAACCCCACTTAATTTTTTTTTTTTAATCTTTACTAATTTTATTCATATCCCGGAGGGAAACCAACCATATAGATCACAAAATATCCGGCCAAAAAACCAGACTTCACAATAAATGTTACTTTGAATTTATTTCCACAGAACAAAACAAGAATCAAAACATTAAAAAATCAGCGTTATCAAGATGAGAAAAATACCACTTATAATTGGTGTGTAAGAAGTATCAATAGTTTAGAAAAAAATGAAAAAAGGTCGACATCTAAGTTACGTGCAGCAGTAAAATTTATGATATCAGTACTAGGACAAGTATTTCTTTGGTGACTGAGAAGATATCAATATGGACGTACCGGCAACATAGGGCATGCAGTTGGTGCATTGATTCTGGGATCTCCTAAGTCGAGTAGCTACTTTTGTTTTGGCAAATTTTCAGGTTTTCTAAATTCCCAATCCTTCTGCGAAATGATTCAACCGTTAATTGGATCTGTGCTACGTTCACTTCCATCACAGCATTTCTTGATGAATTGTGTTCGATAGCCTCTACCATTCTATTTATTTTATGATTGAATGGCCCGTGTATTTCGTGTACGTCCCTCGCAATCTGGGCTTGTGTCGTGATTAAATTATTTTTAAATTCTTCCCTCAGCTCGGCTATTTGATTTTCCAATCTTTTCATTTGTAGTTTAATATCAAGCATTGTTTCCTCAAGATTTGGGAACTCGTTATTATCGCTATCCCCCCTTAGTTGTCTCCTATCTCTATCCGATTTTGAAGTTCTAAAATTTTCCTCCCGATTTTCCTCAATTAGATTATTATTGATTTCTAATCCAAAATTTGCACGAGATTCGTGAAAAATATCTCCCGTACCTGGTGGTGGGACTGTGGAAGTAAAATCTCCTAGGGGATTTTCTTCTGTCTGATTGTCTGGGTTTTGAAAACCCGAATCGCCTGTGGCCTCATCTTTATTCTTATCATCTGCCATTTTGAATCTATTCTATCACAAAATAATTTTTTATTCAATTTATTTTCCAATCTCGCTCTCTTTTGCTATACCTGCCCCACGTTGGGCGCCAAGTTGTAACGATACGATTTTTATGAATACGCCGCTACACGTGAATTCGAGCTTCTTAATGGTAAGGAGCAGGTATGAAAGAAAGCGAGAAAAGGCAGGGATTTGATTTTAACAAAGAATAATAACATTTATAAAAAAAAACACAAAGATGATTTTTGCTGTATAACAATTCTGTTCAAATAAAGACAATTTTTATTTATTTCGCGTTTTTTTTCTTCTATTATTTTATTCGCATAGATTCTCTTCTTTTATTTTATTCGCATGTTTCATTTCTTTTCACGGAAACAATGATGTTTGTTCTCTTATTATAATTTCATCAATTATTATCGGTTTGTTGTCTTTCTTTACAACAGAATGGGAAATAATCGATTTATCGCTCAACAAGAATAAAAATAATAAACTTTTCTGATTAATTGTCCAAAATAACCAATTAGAATTTGTAATGATTCGATACAATAATAATAATATTTTCGTTCATGACTCGATATAATTTTACAATAATTGGATTATTTTGGATGATGAAGAATAAATTATAGACTTATTTCCTTTATGACTCCTTATTTCTTTATTATTCAATTAATTCAAAAGATTTTTCTATTATGAAACCCCAATGAGACAGAAACACAATAAATTTGAATCGATTTCTTTTTGAGTATTCTTTATTATTAGAAAGCCCTATTTAAATAACCGCTTCATAAAAGAAATCGATTTTTGAATTTATTGGAAATCAATAATCAAATAAATTTTTTCAAATTTTAAAAGGTTTAAATTAATCCAAACAGAAATCTCGATTCGAACAGCAAAATCGTTTTTATTTCGGATCTGGTAAAGGTTTCCACACCTCAAATCTTGAAATCGAACGAAGCCGAACGATTCCTGCCCTCTTAGTGTGGAGGTAAGGAGAGTTCAATACTGAAAATCTTGAAATCAAACGAACCCGAATGATTCCTGCCCTCTCAGTACAAAACAAAGGAAAGTTGTTCACACTGGAAATCTTTGACCCAAACGAAGCCGAATGGGTGCAGCCCTCCCAATATGAATGGATCGGAAATCTCACACCTTAAATCTTTAGACCAAACGAACCTGAATGGTCTCTGCCCTCTTAGTGTGAAATTGTGTAGGAAAGTTAGGTTTCTTGCTGCTAGAATCAGAGAGATCGTCTGCTGCTAAGAGCTTCGTGTTTCTTCCGAGAATGAGCTGGAATGAGCTCTCGATGCCTCTGAGCACGGTCTTTTATACGCGAGAGAATCCTTTGTTCTCTTTTAACGAACGCGGATTGGTCCTTAAAATAATCTCGAAGAAAAGTTTTTGCTGTAAATTTCCTCATTGGAGCTTTTCTTTTACTCCGACTTTTTCATTGGCCCGACGCATGGCTTGTTTGCACTGCGCATGCGCGAGCATTCTTATTTTCTTAATTTTAGCTTATTTTGCAACATCTTATATTCTCTTCGTTCCCCTTGAATTTTAATCATTGATTATATCCATTTTTATTAACAATAATAAATTATTTCCAAAGTTATTAATAATTGAAAAATAATTTAATACGCTTTTCTGATTCGTTAATTCCCTAGTACTATCGCCATGCGCATGCGCAGACGTAGTCGACTCGCTTGTTTCGTAAAAAAAAAATTATATAATAGGGAATTTCGTATCCCTCATTGCATGTTTTGCGACGTAGCGCATGAGGAGTGGGGAGGGATGAGGCAGCCATCACGACCAAAGTCCGACTAGGAGCTCGGATCATAGAAAAATCTGCGCGCCCCACTACTCATGCAAAACGAAGCAGAGACTGGGAAATCAGAGTATGGCGATGGTGGGGATCGATCAGCTCGCGGTCGAGGCTCAATCTCGACTGACGAGCAGATCGGAAGAAAAATATGGCGCCCCCCACCACCCCCCAATACAAATGAGCGTAGAGAATATGAACATGCCTGATTAACAGGAAAAGTATGCTGGCATGGTCAGAAGAGAAATGAGCCCAAGAAACGATTGTAACCTATGCGCTCCCCACTACCCTCGACATGAGAATAGAACGCAAGCGTGGAACAGGATCAAAAATCACTGGTCTAGAAAAGACGCATTATCGACCATGATAATATTAGATCGATAATTATTGGATCTCATATTACGTATCGCAGCAGTCGATAAGTGGGGAACGCACAGCGAAACATAACTGGTCTAGAAATGACGCAGAATCTATAATGATAACAACAGATCGATAAGCATTGTCCCTATATATCAGCAGCGTAACGTCGGATAAGTAGGGAACGCACAGTGTAATGTAACTGGCTAAGAAATGACGCATTATCGATCATGATAACAATAAATCAATAATGATTGGCTCTTATTTTGCGCATTGCGGCATCGAATAAGTAGGGAACGACGAAATTTAGATATAAAAGGCCGACCGTCGGCTAAGGAAAGATTATCAAAATTAAAAGTCTGATAGAAGTCATCTCAGGAACTCATCAAGTCGTAAGTAATCTTCTTTTCCTACCTAATACTATACTAGAATTGGTCTGTTGGAACGCGAGTGGAGACGACCAATAATAGTGTCCTAAGTCCCTTTTACCGACGAGCAGTTGGAACGCAAGTGGAGACGCTCGATCCTAAAATATTTCAAAGTCCTTTTTCCCACGAGCAGTTGGAACGCAAGTGGAGACGCTCGATCATCCAAATACCTACCTTACCAACTGATTGATTACTTGCGATATTGATCGATAAAGATACAAAGACACGTATAAGAGATTGTATTCGATATAAGAATGATAAGAGATGGCGCGACGTGTTTGAAAACGTATAATTATCAAAATAATTATCTGATGAAGGCGAAACTATAAATATAGTGTAAAACAAAATTGTGTGAAGAATAAACTTTTATTAAAAGAAAAATTCCTGAGTGCCAAGTGTACTTATTTAGTCTCCCTGATCAAGCCCAGCGACACGAATTTGATGACCCGGAGATAGAAGGAAAGGGAAAATAGCATCGAGTAAATAAATTTAAATGCGCGAAAGTTCAATTCGTCGCATTTTATTCGCACTTTTGTTTTATCTAATTCTTAATTATTCATTTTCTTATAAAGGCCAATTGATTATTATAATAAAATAAAGAAACGCGTATTCGGAAAATTAGTTGGGATTTTTCCCGATAGGAGGCGACGCTAGTGAGCGACGTGCGCATCACGTAAGTGCAGCTCTGTTCATGCCACAAGTTAAGATGGCCGCCGACGTAAACAAACGCGCGTGCCATAAGTGCAGTAAAAACGACGAGAAAAGTGGCGAAAACGAATTTATATTTATTAAAAAGTAATAAATGAGTGTATTTCGTTTCAATATATATCACTGAACCTCAAAAAATTGTTGTTCCGAAATTTACACTTATGGTCCATACGTCCTGCACTCAACACTTTCGAAACTAATAGGTTAAAACATTACCGATATTTCGAATACCATTACTTTTCCCGAATTTAGTTTCCCGATTTTCGTCACTGATAAATTTTCTTTCCCGATCTTATGACGAATGCCTGTCAAAGGTGATTGTCTAATCAAACTCTGCTCACACGTCCCATACTATTTATTTTTTATTTTATCAAACTCCATTCAGACTTTCCGTTGTATAGATACAGCGGAAAGATCACAGTCGGGACCAATCAGAAATTCGTCGTTATCGTTACCGGAGACCGGCTTTGGTGGAAATGGGTTTTGATGGGCATCAAGAGGCCTTTGATTGTGTCGTCTGCGCGCATATACAGACACGGCAAATTCTTGAATGTAGTAGAATCGAGCATAATCCTAAGCCTGTGCAAAGTTTTTTCTCAGCAATTACATAACCAATCGTGCTGATTTTAGGCTCAATCGAAAGAGCATCGCTCAATTAGTCAAAAGTTCGCTTTTCAAGCCGCTAAATGACTCCTAGACTCTACAATTAGCGAAAGGTCATACAATTTTTACCTCCACCACCGCGAATTGCTTTATTCAGAGAAAGTATTTACTCGGCGAGCCTCGGGCCTGCATACGACAGGCTGTCAATGTACCTGTCCCGAGACTCTACCAAGTCTCTTGATTACATTTGGGAGTTCTTACAGTTCCAAAAATTATAGAATAATTCGTTGTGATAAAGCATACATTAGAGAAATGGTATTTCAACATAATATTTTGGAGATTTCATAAAACATCATATAATCGCACGTACTTGGCCACATACATTATGCTTTAGTAGATCTCTATTTATTTATCAACTTTTTGTTAACGCCCAACATCTACGAGGTTTAAATTATATCACCTCTGTACAATTTGACTTTTTTGATAAGATAATGACAGCGTTTTTCCATAAAATGTTGTATGATGAATTGGTTTTTGGTTACAGATTTTGTTGAAAGGGATTTTTTTTCCGATGACTTTGTGTTAGTTTTAGTAAATTTTTGTGAGAATTTGGTTTTTTTTGAGGGTTTGGTAATTTTTTTCTGAGGGCGGTTTTTCATAACTTATTACGATGAGTTAGTTTTTAGCGAGGATTTTTCTGCGTAAGCATCTTTATATGAGCAACTTAGCGTCGGTTTTAGTAAATTTTTGTGGGCATTGGTTGTTTGGTGGAAGACATTTTATTGGAACGACTATTTGGGGGGCGCAAATGTACTTATCTCAGGTTTTTTCACAACATTCATGCTGTATTTTGCCATTTATTTATCAACTTTTTGTGAACTCTTAACTTGAACTTTTATAAGCATTCAATAATCAAAGTGATTATGGTGAAAACTTATGTATCTATTCATCATGTAACGAAAGTGGGAGGATTATGTTTCTACAAAATTCTGTTATCGCTGACTTATTTTTTAGTTTGTTCCAAGAAATACATATAACTATTTTTAGCATTCCTCGGCCAACTTTTTTCTTAATTTTAGTATCATCCGCAAAAATCCATGAAGTACCAGCTCTTAACATGCTTGTATAATGAAGAATGAAGAAACGTACCTTCGAAGATGGTTCTACCGTGATAGAATATGGCAATTTTGACTTTATATCTTTATTAGGTCCCCAATAGAATGACTCAACTTGAGAGGAAAAGTAGACAATTCAACGCAGTTTACGCTGGCCTTTTTCTCTCCCGTTTTACTTATACTATGCTTATACTATACCATATTTCCGTGAGAAAATCGACTTCTGCAAGGCGGGTTGATCTTTCCGCGGACGTGTGATGAAATAAACATTTTCGAATCAAATACTAGAAATAATTATCGATTCTGCTAAAAAGTAATGACGAATTTTCTGCATTTTAATGAAGCCAACTTCAATATCAACATATTTATCATTTAACATAAATATGTAACTTACTTTTGAGATTGTTCTTCTGATTCTGATTCTCGAAAGAATTAGATACTGAATAAAAATTTTAAAGGTCGCTCAAGCAAGTTTTTAATGATTTCGGCTGAAAATGGATACATGATCGAATTTCGAGCTGGTGTATCGGGACTATATTTGGACAAAAGATATAATGTGAAATATTGATCTAAGAAGAGTTCAAATTAGTTTTATCTTCATAATTAATCGTTAATAATTATACAATTATTAGATTACTTAAAACGTGTAGTAGTTCTGTGAAGATACGACGTATAAAAGAACCACGAACAAGTAAAAACTAATTTTTTCCGATTTTGTAAAAAAATTTGGAAAAATATTACACTGGAACATCCATTCCAACAGATCAACGGATCGGAAAATATTCTATAAAAAATGACACCGAGAAATTACTCCAATATCATCAGAATGCACCGACAGTTTTTCAATAAAAGTAATCATAACGAAATGAGTTTTTGAAACAGGAAAGTAGATATAGATAAATAAGCTGTTTATTCCCTATGCGGGGTACAGCGCGGACTCCCGCTCCGCTCACATTTTCTCCACTCCCAGCTTCTTAACTTACTTCTTATCCTAGACTTAATTCTAACCTCCACACGGAGGGAGAGAGAGAGAGATTCGGTCGCTTGACTCCATACATCATTCTCCCTTCACCATTCATTCCCACATTCACGCCTCGACTTCCGTTTCCGCCGCACTTTCTTACTCCCCTTCCCTTCCTCCTAATTCGCCCTCCAGTCTTCTATCCTCTCCAACCACTCCACCCCCTTCCCTTCATCTCCCAGCACCTCCTCCCTCATCTCCTGCCAGCCCTACTCAGTGCCCCATCCTGTGCACTTTTCCCAGACATGTTCCCACGTCTCTTCCTCTACCCCACACTTCCTACACAACCTTTTCCCCTCCTCCTCCCAGTACAAGGTCCCTTTCATTTCTTCCCCCATCCTAAACCTCGCCATCCTCTGCCATCTCCCCTCTTCCCATCCCTTCTTCAGGTATCCCGGCACCCCTCTCCCTTTCACGAACTTATACTCCTTATTCCCCTTCGCCTCTACTATTCTTCTCCACCTTTCTTCGTCCTGCATTCTCCTTTCCACCCTGACCAACTCCTCCCCTCTCATTTCTCCCTCCTCCCACCTCCTCTCCACTTCCTCCGCACTCCATCCCTTTCCCTCATAATACTTCCTCCTTTCCTTCTCCCAGCCCCCGCCTCCTCTACCTGCTCGTGCCCTCTTTCTCATCTCTTCCCTGCACCTTCTTGCTAGCTCTCCCCCTCTTCCTTCTTCCAGCTTCCTTTCATACGCCCAAGCCCTCATCCCTGCCCTTCCACACAGCGCATCCCTCTGCAGCTCTTCCCTCAGCTGGTACCCTGGCACCCTCCTCGACACCCCCAGCACCCACCTCATAAACCGCTCATGCACCTTTTCCACCGTTTCCCTTTCTTTCCACCCCCAAATTTCCACCCCGTAACTCAGCACCGGCCACACCAGCTTGTCGATCTCCTTCCCCAGTCGTTCCCGAACTTCCTCTTTCCAATCCCCCACACCTGTCCCATCGCCTTTGCTGCCTTTCCCACTCTTTCCTCCACCTGATCCTTTTGATCCCCATCTGCCCTCACCACATACCCTAAGTACTTGTACTTCGCCACCTCCTCTATCTCCTTCCCCATCCACCACCATTTCCCTTTCCTCTTCCTACCTCCCCCTGCTTTACACCTCATCACCTTCGTTTTGTCCGTGTTGACCTCCAGCCCCTTCCTCGCAATATACTTCTCGAACTTCCCTATCATCCCCTTCATTTCCTCCTCCCCCTTTGCCATCAACACCAGATCGTCCGCATACGCCAAGGAATAGACCTTCCGCCCCCCGTCCAGCTCGATCCCCCCCCAACACCCCCTAGCCAATTCTTCGTCCAAGTCCGCTAACATCAGCACGAAGAGTAACGGACTCAACGGGCACCCCTGCCTAACCCCCTTCACCGTCCAAAATTTCTCCCCGATTTCCTCCCCCACCTTTACCCTGCCTATCGTCTCCTTCAACACCTCCTCACATCTCCCCACCAGTCCCTCTCTCACTCCTCTACTCCTCATGCTCTCCGCCAGCTTCTCTCTATCCACCGAGTCAAACGCTGCCCTCAGGTCCACAAACAACAATACCAACTTGCTCCCCCGCCTCAACTCTCTGTTCACTATATAGTTCAACACATAAATGTTGTCCATCGTTCCCGTCCCCTCCCTGAACCCTGCTTGACTCGGCGGCAACATCCTCTTCCCTTCCACCTCTTTCTTCAACCTATTCCTCAGAACCCCCGTGTACACCTTATACGCTGTTTGCGTCAGGGTCACCCCACGGTATTCCTCCACCTTCTCCCCTTCCCCTTTCTTAACCACCGGCACCACTATCCCTTGTTTCCATCCTTCCGGCCATCCCTGTCCTTTCCAAATCTTCCAGCACATCCTCCACAGACTCTCTAACACGTTTTCCCCTCCATACCTCCACACCTCACTCGGCACCCCGTCCTCCCCCATCGCTTTTCTATCCTTCAGTTCCCCCACCACCTTCCGCACCTCTTGCCTCGTCAGTTCCTCTTCCTGATCCTCCCCCTCCTGTCTCTCCGAACCTCCTACCCATCTCTCTTCCACCCCCCCTAGCACGCCTCTGAAATATTCATCCCATTCCCCCATCAAAATCCCCTTATTTGGCCCTTTTCTTCTTTTTCTCCCCCTGTTAATCACCACCCACGCTTGCCCCTCCGTCCTTATCCCATTTATCTCCATCTCCCATCTCCTGGCCTCCTCCTTTTTCTTTTCTTCGCACAATCTCCTGTACTTCTTCTTTTCGTCCAGGTACCTGCCCTTATTATTTGCATCCCTTCTCCATCCTAACAATTCCCTCTTGAACCTCTCCTTCCCTTCCCTGCATTCCTCATCCCACCACTCCTTCGCCTGTTCCCTCCTTTTATCCTTGCCTACTCTCTCCAACGCTTTTCTTATTCTCCTTCCCATCTCCTTCCAACCCTCCTCCACGTCTTCATCTCTCCATCTCCAATCTTCAAACTCTTTCTGAAACTTCTCCGCTCCTTCCTCCGTCCACACTCCTCTCTCCGCCATCCTCCCCCTCCCCTCCTTCCTTTGCTCGCCTCCCCATCCCACCCTCAGCCATAGCACGACCGGCATATGATCCGAGTCCACTTTTCCCTCCACCTCTACTCTCTCCACCCTTCCTCGCACCTTTTCTCCTACCACCACATAATCTATCACCGATCTCCCCCTCCCCCCTTCGTATGTCCATTCCCCTTCCTCGTCACCCCTCACGCCCCCATTCAGTATCTCCCACCCTTCCTCCCTAAAAATCGGCACCACATTTTCCCCTCTTTCGACACAGTCTTATCCTTTGACCTCCGCCCTTCTTCCACCAGCGTCTCTCCCTCCCCCCTCCACCCTCCCCCTCCCGTCCCTGTTCTTACGTTAAAATCCCCCCCTATGATTACCCTTTCCTCCCTATTTTCCTCCTCCATCCATTTCGCCATCAATTCCATTTTCTTTTCTATATCCCCACCCACGTACACCCCTACCACCCACCACCAGTGCCTCCCCATCTTCACTTTCCTCTCCATTCATCCTTCCTCCTTTTTCTCCACCTTACCGACTTCCAGCTCCTCTTTCACTCCCATTACCATGCCCCCCTTCGCTCTGCCTCTCCCCCTGCTTCTCCGCGCGTCCTGTATCTCCCATCTGAAGCCTTTTTTCCATTGCTCCTTGATCCCGTCCCACCCCCTCCTATCCACCCACGTCTCGATTAGCACCACCACATCCCAACTTCTTAAACCCTCCCAGAACTCCTTGTCCTTATTCTTCACTCCCGCCACATTCCAGAATCCTATCTTTTTGATGTACTCTTTCCCTTTCCCTCTTATCCCCCCTCGTCCCACTTCTTGCCCATACACCCCCCTCTTTACCCCCTTCTTTGCCCCCACTGCCTCTACCCTTACTCGTTTCCCTCTCTCTCTCTCCAGCCCCCTGCCACCTCATCCCACGTTCTCAGTTCGCCCTCTACCCACATCTTCATGTATCCCACCCTCACTCTCTTTCCTTTCCTTCTCTCCGCATCCGCGTCCCTCTCCACTAACCATTTCACCCTTCTCTCCATCTGAGTCAGATCATCCTCCACCCTCTCCCTCTCGCCCTTCAGCTTCCATCTGGCCTTCATAACCTGTGCTTTCCTTTCTATCCCTTCCAGCTCCACTAGCACCATCCCTCTACCCTCCCTGCTCACCCCCCCAACTCTCCGCCGCCCTTTTACCCTTCCTTCTATCCCCATCTTGTTCCAGATCCTCTCAATTTCCCCCTCCCAGTCATCCCCCTCACTCATCTTTACCCCTTTCACTACCACATTTTTCTTCCTTTTCTCTCTCTCACTTCTGTCTAGCCTTATGTCCATCTCCCTCACTTTTCTTTCTACCCCCTCCATCCTCGGCTCATCTACCTGCCCCCTTGCCTCCCCCCTGTCTTCCTTTTCACCCGCTTCAATTCCCCTCATCCTCCCCTCCAGCTCTTCTATCCTCTCCATCATCCTCCCCTTATCCTCTTCCCATCTCCTCATCAGCTCCTCCCTTTCTCTCCTCACCTCCTTTACCATCTCCTCTACCTTTCTCTCAAACCCTGTCGCCATCTCCTCCACCCTACTTTCCACCTTTCCCACTTCTCTCGCCACTGCCTCCCCAATTTTCTCCGACATTACCCTCCACATTTCCTCCTCGCCCCCCCCCCCCTTCCTCCTGTGAGTTTTGCCCCACCTTGCTCCTCTTGCATACATCCCTCCATTCCTCAACCCTTCCCGTTTCCTCTTTTCCTTCACTCTCCCGTGATTTCCTCTTTCCCGCGAAGAGCTCTCTTATATTCCCCTCGCTGGCTGTTCTCTCCCTTGCCAACGCCACCGCCCTAGGCGGTCTTCCTTTCCTTTTCTCCTCTATGTCTATGTCCCTCTTATTCCCTGTTTCGTCTCCCATTCTTACTTCCTTCTTTATCCACTCTCTCTCCTTTACCCGCCTGTTCTTCTTCAGTTCCCACTTCCTACCTTACCTACCTCTTCCTGCCTTATCCTCCATACTTGACCCACTTCTCTCTTATCTGCCACTTTTCCTCCTTATCTTTATCTCTTCGGCAAGCCTTTCAATCTCCCCGCTAGTTGCTCTGCTTTCACTTCCTATCCTCCCGCTCTTCCTAACCTCCAATTCCTATCTTCTATCGCCCTCTTTCACCACGAATATTTTATTTTCCCCGTGTCTCTCCCTCTTCTTTTTTACTTTCCACCCACTCCCCGCCTTTTTTACCACCTCAGGTACTCTTACTCTTCCACCCGCACTTTCCTCTTTCTCCCTTTTCTTTTGTTTTCCCGCACTGCCACTTTATCAACACTCTCCAAACTGTCGCCGGAAACGGAAGTCGAAACAAGAAAGTATGCGCACCAAATTTCGAGAGCAAAAGTGTAATTGGAAAAAATAATTTCGGTCGAAGTGCCACATGAGTGAAAACAAAATTCGTAAAGTACTTATGAATTTTTTTTTTCTCGAATCAAATATCGTTTCGCTCAAAATTATTTCGCATCACTTGATTCCATTTTGGGTTGCAAGTGCAAATAGTATTTTCATGTATTTAACCACTGTGGTTTAAAACCATGTATAATTCAAACCTAGAGGGGTATCATACACCATTTTCTCAGTTATATAAAAAACATAGAGAAGAGTTTCCAAATAAATCTTATTATTGCATGCAAGGAACATTTTATGGTAACACAGAAGAGGCACCGTTTTTGACTCCATTGTAGAGTTTACGTTCGGAAAATTGGAATATTGAGGCTAGGATTAAAAAAAAAAAAAATATTTATTTAGGCACTGTTCTAAAGTTTATTTATTGAATTACACTTTATTTTTGCACTCTACCACTCTTCTATCTACATATTCAAATCACTTTAACCTAAAGTTTCACTTTAACGGTGGTTAAAGAATGGTTTCTAAATAAACCTTGTTATTGCATCCGAGGAACATTTTATGGTAAAAGAGAAGAGGCACCGTTTTCAACTCCGTTCTAGAGTTTACGTTCGGAAAAATGAATTGTTGGGACTAGGGTTAATAAAAAAAATATTTATTTAGACACCGTTCAAAAGTTTATTTATTGAATCACACTTTATTTTTGCACTATTACTCTTCTATCGCTAATATGATAAAAGTCACTTTAATCAAAAGTTGAAACTGACCGGGATCTTTATAACCTCCCAACAAAGATATTAAGTATTCACTGAATACGCGTTTATCATACACCTTTCTCTTAGTTATAAAAAAAAAAAAAAACAAAGAGAATGGTTTCTAAATAAAGCTTATTTTTGTATCCGAGGGACATTTTATGGTAAAAGTAAACAGGCACCGTTTTCGACTCCGTTCTAGAGTTTACGTTCAGAAAAATGGATTGTTGGGTCTGGGGTTAATAAAAAAATATATTTATTTAGACACTGTTTATTTATTGAATCACACTTTATTTTTGCACTATCACTCTTCTATCTATAATAAAAGACTCTTTAAGCAAAAGTTGAAACTGGCCGCGATCTTTATAACCTCACGACAACGATATTAAATATTCACCGAATACAAGTTTATCATACACCATTCTCTTGGTTAACAGAGAAAACGAAGAGAATGGTTTCTAAATAAACCATTGCATTCGGGGAACATTTTGACGGTAAAAGAGAAAAGGGATTGTTTTCGATTCCGTTGTAGCAGAGTTTACGTTTGGAAAAAAGTTGTAGGGTCTAAGTTTAATTAAAAAAATATTTATTTAGGCACTGTTCAATGGTTCATTATTACACTTTATTTTCCCACCATCACTCTTCTATCTATATAAAAGTCACTCTTTACTCGTCTATCTATAAACACCACTCTAACCAAAAGTTGAAATTGAACGCGATCTTTATAACCTTATGACTGTTATAAAAAAGATATTGGTCAGCTGTCATATGGACGATCGATCGAATATCACCACACTGAACCACGAAATGATTTTTTTTATAAATTTATCCATAAAATTGCTCACACGTCCCGCACTTCGTTATGTCAAAACAACGTTCAAACTTTATGTTGGCTCCGTACAGAGGAAAGACGAGTCGTCGTGACCAATCGCAACTCGTTGCTTCCGTTGCCGGAGACCGGCTTTTATGGAAATGGGTTTTGATGGGCATCAAAACGCCTTTGATTGTATCGTCTGAGTGCATATACAGATATGGCAAATTCTTGAATGTAGTAGAATCGAGCATAATCCTAAGCCTGTGCAAAGTTTTTTCTCAGCAATTACGCAACCAATCGTGCTGATTTTAGGCTCAATCGAAAGAGCATCGCTCAATTATTCAAAAGTTCGCTTTTCAAGCCGCCAAATGACTCCTAGGCTCTACAATTAGCGAAAACGTCATAAAATGTTTACCCCCACCACCGCGAATCGTCTTGTTTCGAGATAATATAGACTCGGCCAGCCTCGGGCCAGCAGACCGCATAGCTGTCAATGTACTTGTCCCGAGACTCTACCGAGTCTCTTGATAAATTCCTACATATTCTCATATGAAAGTTCGTTTTAAAACTAAAATTTTGACTCTTCATTCATTCATTTTACTGCATATTTGAGAGAGTTATTGATATTTGAAAAAAAAAATCGGAAAATTTTTCAAAAATTCATTTCCGATGAACTTGTTAAGATAAAAATTTGAAAAAATCAAACGAGTTCCTATCAATGACCTCTATTAGAGAAAAAAAAAACAATAAAAAATGCGAATTTCAAAAGAGACCGATTTGGCATGGAATGCCTCATATATATATGGGACATTCCACGCCAAATCGACCTACGTTAGACCCCTCTACTCTTTGATTTGGTTGAAAATTTTATTTGTTGTATGACCCATTGAAAGCTCTCTTTATTCTTTTCAGATGGTTTTGTCTATACTCTTCTGAGATATGATTTTTTATCAAAATTAGATTTTTTTTCTTTAAATGACTGTAACTCTCAAAAATAAACCAAATCGAACTTTTTTTTAAAAAGGTTGGTTTTCCAACGTACCGTTACAAAAAAAATATGAAAGAATGATTAACATTTGTATTCCGTATTTTTTTCCAATTTAAAGCAATTTGAAGCAAAAAAACATTGGGTTTAAAATGTTTATCCTTTTTATCTTTTTGCAAATAATACACAAAAAAAATTGACCAATTAAATGATTTTGAAGATTAGTTTCATCGTAGGCAGATTTTTTATTATACTTTTTTTCTCATTTCGAAAAAAATTCATTTTTTTCCAGTCAATTTGCATCAAAATCAACTTTTTTTTGAAATATAGGTTTTTATCAGACTCTTGGTAAAAATTACGAAGTAAAGATTGAAAATCGTCCCCTGTATTTTTTTCAATGTTTAAGCACGAACTCATTAAATTTAAGTTGTTGGACACTTTTGATTTATTTCAATAATTTCACAAAGAAAACCTTGATCAATTAAATGATTTTTGAGATCGGTCCCATCGTGGGGAGATATGTTTCATATTCATTTCCTTAGTTTCAAGAAAATTTTCATTTTTTTAGTCAATTTGTACCAAATATGCCTTTTTTATATTAGAAATGTTGGTATTAAATAAAATATCAAAAAAATAGTTCGAATTGGTCCAAATTGATTGAAAAATAAAATAAATTTTTTTGTCAAAGTAAGAAGAAAAATATAAGGAAAAATCTGCCCACGATGAGACTGGCCTCGAAAATCATATAATTGATCAAAGTTTTTTTGTGAATTATTTGAAAATATTTAAAAAGGGTAATCATCTTAAAACCAATGTTATTTTTGCTTGACATTGCTTTAAATTGAGAAAAAATATCGAATACAAATATTAATCAACCTTTTGTATTTTTTTTTTCTAACAGTACGGTGAAAACCAACTTGTCGAAAAAAAAAATCTACGTTGTCAATCAAAAAACATCGAATTTTGACGAAAAATCATATCTCACCAGTGGATGGACGAAAAAATCTGAAAAAAATCAATAGAACTTCTTTCAATGAGTTATACAACACATGAAGTTTTCAACCAAATCAACGAATGGAAGGGTCTGATGTAGGTCGATTTGGCGTGGAATGCCCCATATATATTTTCATAAAAAAAAGCATACATATATTAGTCCAGTCACCGTAGCAAAAATCCTATTCAAGAGACCCAGCCTCTGGCCAATTTTTTCATAGGTTGCTTGGACCTATCAAGAGACTCGGTAGAGTCTCGGGACAAGTACATTGACAGCTCTGTCGTCTGCTGTCCCGAGGCTCGCCGAGTTTATATTATCTCTAAACAAGACGATTCGCGGTGGTGGGGGTAAAAATTTTATGACGTTTTCGCTAATTGTAGAGCCTAGGAGTCATTTGGCGGCTTGAGAAGCGAACTTTTGACTAATTGAGCGATGCTCTTTCGATTGAGCCTAAAATCAGCACGATTGGTTGCGTAATTGCTGAGAAAAAACTTTGCACAGGCTTAGGATTATGCTCGATTCTACTACATTCAAGAATTTTCCTTGTCTGTATATGCGCTCAGACGATACAATCAAAGGCGTTTTGATGCCCATCAAAACCCATTTCCATAAAAGCCGGTCTCCGGCAACGGAAGCAACGAGTTGCGATTGGTCACGACGACTCGTCTTTCCTCTGTACGGAGCCAACATAAAGTTTGAACGTTGTTTTGACATAACGAAGTGCGGGACGTGTGAGCAATTATATCGATAAATTTATAAAAAAAATCATTTCATGGTTCAGTGTGGTGATATTCGATCGATCGTCCATATGACAGCTGACCAATATCTTTTTTATAACATCAGTCATGCGGTTATAAAGATCGCGGTCAATTTCAACTTTTGGTTAGAGTGGTGTTTATAGATAGACGAGTAAAGAGTGACTTTTATATAGATAGAATAGTGATGGTGGGAAAATAAAGTGTAATAATAAACCATTGAATAGTGTCTAAATAAATATTTTTTAATTATACCTAGCCCCTACAATTTTTTTTCCAAACGTAAACTCTGCTACAACGGAATCGAAAATGGTCCCTTTTCTCTTTTACCATCAAAATGTTCCTCGAATGCAATAACAAGGTTTATTTAGAAACCATTCTCTTCGTTTTTTCTGTTAACCAAGAGAATGGTGTATGATAAACTCGTATTCGGTGAATATTTAATATCTTTGTCGTGAGGTTATAAAGATCGTGGCTAGTTTCAACTTTTGCTTAAAGAGACTTTTATTATAGATAGAAGAGTGATAGTGCAAAAATAAAGTGTGATTGGATAGTGTCTAAATAAATATATTTTTTTATTAACCCTAGACCCAACAATCCATTTTTCTGAACGTAAACTCTAGAACGGAGTCGAAAACGGTGCCTGTTTACTTTTACCATAAAATGTTTCTCGGATGCAAAAATAACGTTTATTTAGAAACCATTCTCTTTGTTTTTTTTTTTTTTTGATAACTAAGAGAAAGGTGTATGATAAACGCGTATTCGGTGAATACGTAATATCTTTGTTGGGAGGTTATATAGATCGCGATCAGTTTCAACTTTTGATTAAAATGACTTTTATCATATTACCGATGGAAGAGTAATAGTGCAAAAATGAAGTGTGATTCAATAAATAAAATTTTGAAGGGTGTCTAAATAAATATTTTTTTTTATTAACCCTAGTCCCAACATTTCATTTTTCCGAACGTAAGCTCTAGAACGGAGTTGAAAACGGTGCCTCTTCTCTTTTACCATAAAATGTTCCTCGGATGCAATAACAAGGTTTATTTAGAAACCATTCTCTTTGTTTTTTTTTTATAACTATATAAGAGAATGGTGTATGATAAACTTGTATTCGGTGAATAATTAATATCTTTGAACAGTCGTTAGGTTATAAAGATCGCGGTCAGTTTTATTTGGTTAAAGTGAAACTTTAGGTTAAAGTGATTTGAATATGTAGATAGAAGAGTGATAGAGTGCAAAAATAAAGTGTAATTCAATAAATAAACTTTAGAACAGTGCCTAAATAAATAATTTTTTTTTTTTTTAATCCTAGCCTTAATATTCCAATTTTCCGAATGTAAACTCTACAATGGAGTCAAAAACGGTGCCTCTTCTGTGTTACCATAAAATGTCCCTTGCATGCAATAACAAGGTTTATATGGAAACTATTCTCTACGTTTTTTATATAACCGAGAGAATGGTGTATGATACCACTCTAGGTTTGAATTATACATAGTTTTAAACCACCCTAGAGTGGTTAAATACATGAAAATACTATTTGCACTCGCAACCCAAAATGGAATCAAGTGACGCGAAATAATTTTGAGCGAAACGATATTTGATTCGAGAAAAAAAAATTCATAAGTACTTTACGAATTTTGTTTTCCCTGCTCATGAGATATAATTTGTGATCAATAAACGTTATAAAAGAAAAATTCATGTGGCACTTCAACCGAAATTCTTTTTTCCAATCACACTTTTGCTCTCGAAATTTGGTGCGCATACGTTTTAGGGTTCCGTACCCAAAGGGTAAAACGGGACCCTATTACTAAGACTCCGCTGTCCGTCCGTCTATCTGTCTGTCCGTCTGTCACCAGGCTGTATCTCATGAACCATGATAGTTAGACACTTGAAATTTTCGCAGACGATGTATTTCGGTTGCCGCTATAACAACAAATACTAAAAAACAGAATAAAATAAATATTTAAGGGGGCTCCCATACAACAAACGTGATTTTTTGCCGTTTTTATAGATAATGGTACGGAACCCTTCGTGCGCGAGTCCGACTTGCACTTGGCCGGTTTTTTTTTGTTTCAAAATCTCGTTTCGTTATGATTACTTTTATTGAAAAACTTTCGGTGCATTCTGATGATATTGGAATAATTTCTCGGTGTCATTTTTTATGAAATACTTTCCTATCCGTTGATCTGTTGGAATGGATGTTTCAGTGTAATATTTTTTCAAATTTTTTTACAAAATCAAAAAACATTATAGTTTTGATACTTGTTCGTAGTTCTTTTATCAAGAGACTCCGTAGAGTCTCGGGATAAGTACATTGACAGCTCTGTCGTCTGCTGGCCCGAGGCTCGCCCGAGTATATTATCTCTGAATAAAACGATTTGCCGTGGTGGGGGTAAATACTGAAATTCATTTTCTTTAATTACGAAGCTCAGGAGGCATACGATGATTTGAAAATTGAACTGGAGATTTATTACGAAAAAATGCTTCGATTGAGCACTAAATCAGCACCATTAATGCCGCATTTGCTGAGAAAAAACTTTGCACAGGCTCAAGATTATGCTAACATCGAAGTATTGGCATGTCTGTATACGACGCAATGAAAGGCTTGTTGACGCCTTCCGAGCTTGTGATTGGCCATTCCGTTAGATCTTTCTCGTTAGATCTGCAGTTTTTATTTTCCACACTTAACTCTACGACGGAAACGAAAGCGATCTCTTTTCTCTTTCGCGATTAAATGTTCCTCGTATGAGATTTCTTAAGAAATCATTCTTTTCGTTTCTTTGATAACTATGAAATGGTGTACGTTGAACTGTTAATCATGATTGGTGTGAATCGATGTAAATTTAGAAAAGAAACTATAAAACTAATAATGAGTGTCAAAAAAATGTATATGGCAAGATTTGTTATTATCGTGCCGAGTTATGAGCAGTGTCTAATGAATATTTTTTTTAACTCAACACCGTTGACAATTTATTTTATTGGTCCCTTTCCTCTTTATTATAAAATGTTCCTCGCTTGCCATAATAAAGATTTGTACATCATAAAATGTTCCTTGCATGATAATTGTTGGTCCATTTCAAAAGATTTTCGACGTCGCTTTTCTATCCAAAATATGGTGTAGAATTATCTCGCGTTTGATGAATTAATAGACAAATACACTGTCAACCTGCATCTGGATATATATGGATGCCTCTGGATGATAACCGTAGTAAGTAATGATATATCTTTATGTGAATATGGCTTGTATAATATATCCTTATGTCAAAAGACTATGGCGGTATATAGTCCATATCCTGGTATTATCAAAATTTGTATCTTCGGATTGCAACGAATACGTATAGACTCTAAAAATTCTGTGAAGCGACAAATGTACCAAGTATTTCCACTTCTTGGCTCCAATTGTAGCATTATGAATTGAACATTTTGTTTTGAAAATTCGTCGGTTGCTCATTTGTCAATGGCATCAAAAATATTGTCTTTGGAACACCATGCATATATGCAATATTTCAGAATTTTGTTTGGCTCCATATGCTCTATATTTTTCACATCCCCGCTTTAGTTGTAGCATAGTGAATTTAAAAAAATTATTTCAGAAAGTCTTCAGATGTGTTTTTTCTGACATAATCAAAATTTATATCTTTGAATTGCAACGAATGCCTACAGACTTTGGAAATTGTGTGAAGCGACAAATGTATCAAGTATTTCTACTTTTTGCCTCCGATTTTAGCATGAAGAATGGAAAATTTTGTTATGAAAATTCTTCCGCTGCTCATTTGTCGATGGGATCAAAATTATTGTCTTTGGAATGCCAGAATATATGCAAAATTGCAGAATTTTGTTTGGCTCAATATGCGCTCTATTTTTTCACTTCCCCACTTTAGTTGTATTATGAATTTTGAAAAATTTTTTCAGGAAGTCTTCCGATGTGTTTCTACTGATATTATCAAAATTTGTATAAATGAATTGTAATGAATACCTACAGACTTTGAAAATTCTGTGAAGCAACAGATGTGCCAAGTATTTTCCCTTTTTGGTTTCGATTATGGCATTAGGAATTGAAAATTTTGTTATGAAAATTCTTCGACTACTCATTTGTCGATGGGTTAAGAATTGCTGGCTTCAGAATGCCACGCATACATGCAAAATTTCAGAATTTTGTTGGGCCCAATGTGCGCTACATTTTTTCAATTCCCTAATTTAGTTGTAGCATAATGAATTCTGAAAAATTGTTTCAGGAAGTCTTTTGATGTTTTTTTACTAATATTATCAAAATTTATATCATTGGATTGCAACAGATACCTACAGATTTTGAAAATTCTGTAAAGTAACAAATGTACCAAGTATTTCCACATTTTGGCTCCGATTGTTGGATTATGAATTAAAAATTTTGTTATGAAAATTCTGCGGTTGCTCATTTGTCAATGTGATCAAAATTATTGTCTTCGGAACGCCATGAATATATGCAAAATTTCAGAATTTCATTTGGCTCTATTGAGCTATATTTTATCACTTCCCCACTTTAGTTGCAGCATAATAAATTTTGAAAAATTGTTTCAGGAAGTTTCAGGAAGGATGTGTTTTTACTGATAATATCAAAATTTGTATCATTGAATTGCAACAGATACGTACAGACTTTGAAATATCTGTGAAGTGACAAGTGTGCTCAATATTTCCACTTTTTGGCTCGAATAGTGGCATTATTAGGACTTGAACATTTTATTATGAAAATTCTTCGGTTGCTCATTTTTGGATGGGATTAAAATTTGGCTTCGAAAAGTTATGGCTACATGCAAAATTCATAAACTTTATTGAGCCCAATGTGTGGTATGCTTGAGGTGTGGCATGATTAATTCAAAAAATTGTCCGAAAGTCTTTGGTTCCTTTTTTTCTGGAAGTATAAAAATTTGTTTCATTGGAACGCAACGTATACTTACAATCTTTGGAAATTTCCTGAAGCAACATGTGTGCTCAGTATTTCTACTTTTTGGCTCCTCTTGTGGCATAACGAATTGAAAAATATTTTCAAAAAGATTTGCTCTACGGATGCTCTGGTTGTAATGGTACGAAAATTTGCACGAAGGTAATGCAACTGGTCCAACTCAACTCGATCCATTTTCTTGGGCATAGTACTGATCTAAGTTTGCCCGCTTTGTTGAATTTATTGTTTTAAAATATCCATAACATACTTTCTGAACTTTTCAAAATTCAAAGATAATATTATAATATCTGTAAGTTCTTCTAGTTTTGAGGCTTTCACAGCCATTATTATTATAAATGGTATTTGCAAATATCATAATTTCACCTTGTTGATAAAAATAGGAATGAAGAAATGCATAAACTTTTTTTACAATGGATTCGATACGTTTTCTATCCAATTACGTAAAACTGGTTCTTTGATGTTTCATTTATCTAGAGCGAAAAATTTCGGAAAAAAGTCTGCCTTCCATTTCTATCGTCTGGATAATTTTTTCGTTGATATTTACATGAATCCAAGTAGTACTGCGAGTTATTCTACTTGGATTCATTAAAATCTTAACGAAAAAATTATCCCGACAAAAAGATGCGATATTTGGTTCTCAATAACCCAGATCAATACGCATAAAATGAATGACTTTTTACGTATCGAGATGAAACCAATGTGGACGAATATTTATTCACATCACATTTTATGGTCGATTGCCGGAATTACGTTTACGATAGTTGCTTTTATCTCCTGTAATTAATTCAAAAAATTGTAGGACCTTCAAAGCTCATAAACTTTATTGAGCCCAATGTGTGGTATGCTTGAGTTGTGGCATGATTAATTAAAAAAATTGTCAGAAAGTCTTTGGTTCCTTTTTTTCTGGAAGTATAAAAATTCGTTTCATTGGAAGACAACGTATACTTACAAACTTTGGAAATTTCCTGGAGCAACATGTGTTCTCAGTATTTCTACTTTTTGGCTCCTATTGTGGCATAACGAATTGAAAAATGTTTTCAAAAAGATTTGCTCTACGGATGCTCTGGTTGTGATGGTACGAAAATTTGCACGAAGATAATGCAACTGGTACAACTCAACTCGATCCATTTTCTTGGGCACAGTATTGATCTAAGTTTGCCCGCTTTGTTGAATTTATTGTTTTAAAATATCCATAACATACTTTCTGAACTTTTCAAAATTCAAACATAATATTAAAATTTCTGTAAGTTCTAGTTTTGAGGCTTTCACGGCCATTATTGTTATAAATATCAAAATTTGCACCAAAATTTGTATCATGGAAATGTAGTCGATACCTACAAACTTTTAACACTTTGTGAAGCGACATGTGCGCCAAGTATTTCCACTTTCTGTCTCTGATTGTGGCATTGTGAATTGAAAAATTTATTACCAAAAGTCTTCTGCTGCTCATTTTTGGATGGGATTAAAATTTCTATCCTCGGAACGCAATAGATACATCCAAATTTTCTGAACTTTGTTGGGCTTAAAGTGCAGTATGTTTTTTCACTTTTCATACAAATATAATAAGGAGATACTGCTATTTAATATGTTTCTTTGATAAGCACAAATTCAAATTGCTACAAATTCTATGGAAGAGTTCTGACTGCTCTAATCTTGCCCTCAAAAGCTTTGTAAATTTTTGTATCGGACTCCCAGTTCCGACTTATTTTAGCCTGATTCCAGAAAGGTAAATCGAAATGTCAAAACAATTTGACTGGCTCGAGAATAAAAAAAATGCCAAATTGAAAATTCTAAAACACGTGTCCCTTTATTTCATAGGGAAAAATCCAAACTCGAATTGGAAGGGGTCAGGGTTTGGAAATGAAAAAGCGATAATTTCCGAATATAACCTTTTTCTAATCTATATAAAGTGAGATGTTCGAAAAGAACGAGAAAAAACGAATCATATCATGCATAAAAATCCCCCTCGCGGAAAAAACCTGGACAAGTACATTTGTTGACCGCCGTTCCCATATTTTTCCACGAATATACATACACTGCAAAAACCTTTTCTCGCAAAAATCCCTGAGAAAATGTAATCCTATCAAAAAGTAAGAAAACAGACCACTCTCAAAAAATATATCAAATAAATTCAAATCACACAAAACAAAATGAGTTAATCCTCGCGAAAAGCTAAGGTTGGGTTTCGCAAAAAGTTATAAAACAAATTGAGTTATACTAAAATATATGTGGCCAAATATGGGAGGCTTTATCGTGTGACAAAATCTTTAAATAATGTTGAATGTTGATAGAGAAAAGAATCAAGTTCGAAAATGCAGTTGTTTTACCTACCAGAATGAAAATAACAACTCTGTATTAATAAGAGTCTGAAGCAAAAAAAGATTGCAAACGAAAAAAAAAATTAGATGAAAAAGAATTTCGGCCGAAGTACTTGGCGCGGTTGTCACCATGACCGGTACATTATGTAAATTAAGTGAAAAAACATTCGTCAAGTACTTCGGCCGAATTTTTTTTTAATCTAATTTTTTTCTATGTTTTATAAAACAATTTGTAAGTCAAGGACGATGCATCATATTCTTCCGTCATTTCATCTTTGAAAGAATAATAATTCTGAGGCTCCTGACAGTAATGTTAAATATAATTATCTATTTGTAGCTTAGACCGAAATTGCTAATATCCTCACTGCTTTTTCGCCCATAAATGCCTTATTCTAATACACAACTTGAAAGCTAATGATAAAGTATTTAATTTTCTGAAATTTTGTCTTAGGGAAAAACTGGTACTTGAGGTATCTTCTATAACACTTCCCTGCTAAGCTATAATCGAATAATAACCTATCAACGAATTACTAACATCTCGAAAATACTTCGAGTCTGTAGTTAACTCTTTTGAAAACATTATAACTTTTTTCTTATCACAGGAACGAAACGCTGCTAAATTTAAACAACCTCAATAACAATGAATTTATGGTAGAAAATCTGTCTCATTCTCTTACGTCGAATTAGTAGTGTGAGCAGCACTGATTTCTGACATTGAAGTAAATCGATGATATAATGATGCAAACACCTTGTAAGTTTTTTTGTTATATACATACTCTATTGGAGTCTATATAAAGCGAAATATATGAAAATACTATAGAAAAAAGAAGTGATATCAAATAGCAAAAATCCCCTCCCGGGGAAAAAAAACCTGGACAAGTACATTGGTGGTCCCTCGTTTCCCTATGATATCATAAAAAATCCAAAACCCCACTTAATTTTTTTTGTTTAAATCTTTACTAATTTTATTCATATCCTGGAGAGAAACCAACCATATAGATCACAAAATATCTAGCCAAAAAAGCAGACTTCCCAATAAATGTTGCTTTGAATTTATTTCCACAGAACAAAACAAGCATCAAATCATTAAAAAATCAGCGTTCTCAAGATGAGAAAAATACCACTTATAATTGGTGTGTAAGAAGTATCAATAGTCTAGAAAAAAATGAAAAAAGGTCGACATCTAAGTTACGTGCAGCAGTAAACTTTATGATATCAGTACTAGAACAAGTATTTCTTTGGTGACTGAGAAGATATCAATATGGACGTACCGGCAACGTAGGGCATGCAGTTGGTGCATTGCTTCTGGGATCTCCTAAGTCGAGTAGCTACTTTTGTTTTGGCTATGGCGCCACCAATGTTGCCAAATAGTATTTACTTTTATGACCTAATGAAACAACATTGCCCGCGCCATGGCTAAAATAACGAAAAACAAGCAGGAACAGAAAGTTTCGCATAAGATCCCATGCTTTTGTAATGTTAAAAAAAAAACTTCAATTTATGTCTGTACATGATAGCACAGTTTTGTTTGATTGGTAATAATTTGATGAACGTTCACCACCGTACGTTGAGCGTATACGCACAGAGTACTTGTCCGGCCCATAACTTTTTATTAAAATTGCTCATTCAAGTGAAAATCAAATTGGAGGTGCTTTTCGTTGCATGCGTTGCTTTTCGCCGTCAGAAGTTTATAAGAAAATCAATTCTTCTGCGAATTTCAGAATGGCCTTTTATCATACGCAACATTCAACGTCGATTCAATCGGAATAAAATGGTGTTCGTAGTCATCATAAAATTGCATTAACATAAAGTGCAGTCAGTTATGAAATTTCTGAAAATGCGACTCAGTAAACCATTGCCAGCAATGTAGCGTATCATACTTTCAAAAACTACTATTGCCAGCAATGAAAGTTATTATACTTTGGAAAGCTACTGTTTATTAGTAGAAGATCTAAGTAACCACTGGTGAATAGTCAAAAGATCAATGCAGGCTATGAATGCACCGTCAAATTTGTATCCAAAGTTTTAAGATCACGCAAATTTCACACAAAATAATCCCCCTCCGTTCGTTTCATTTTGACGTTTTTGGGCGCCATCTATCAAAATAGCCCTTTATGTTTCGAAAAAGAGAATTTAAACCGTTATGCGGGATTAATCATAAAAAAATAAAAATTAAATAAGACAATACCAACAATGAAAAAGTGCGTATTTATAATCCTTGATTTTTGAGAGAGACCCCTGATTTTTACTGGAATGAGCAATTTTAATAAAAAGTTATGGGCCGGACAAGTACTCTGTGCGTATACGCTCAACGTACGGTGGTGAACGTTCATCAAATTATTACCAATCAAACAAAACTGTGCTATCATGTACAGACATAAATTGAAGTTTTTTTTTTAACATTACAAAAGCATGGGATCTTATGCGAAACTTTCTGTTCCTGCTTGTTTTTCGTTATTTTAGCCATGGCGCGGGCAATGTTGTTTCATTAGGTCATAAATGTAAATACTATTTGGCAACATTGGTGGCGCCATAGCCAAAACAAAAGTAGCTACTCGACTTAGGAGATCCCAGAAGCAATGCACCAACTGCATGCCCTACGTTGCCGGTACGTCCATATTGATATCTTCTCAGTCACCAAAGAAATACTTGTCCTAGTACTGATATCATAAAGTTTACTGCTGCACGTAACTTAGATGTCGACCTTCTTTCATTTTTTTCTAGACTATTGATACTTCTTACACACCAATTATAAGTGGTATTTTTATCATCTTGAGAACGCTGATTTTTTAATGATTTGATTCTTGTTTTGTTCTGTGGAAATAAATTCAAAGTAACATTTATTGGGAAGTCTGCTTTTTTGGCTAGATATTTTGTGATCTATATGGTTGGTTTCCCTCCAGGATATGAATAAATTTAGTAAAGATTTAAAAAAAAAAATTAAGTGGGGTTTTGGATTTTTTATGATATCATAGGAAAACGAGGGACCACCAATGTACTTGTCCAGGTTTTTTTTCCCCGGGAGGGGATTTTTGCTATTTTAGGAATATATCCCTGAGTTTTCGTAAAAATCCGAGTTGCATTTTAGCAATAAAAAATGATTGAACATTAGAAAATCGATTTGTTTTAGTTATGTTTTTGAAACGCATCCTATCGAAAAAAGTTTCGAATAAAAGTTGTTCATCGTAATATCCTCTATAAAAAAGGTCCTATACAAAAATAAGCTAGCATGGTTAGTTAAGCAGCTAATTGCAAATGAAAAAAAAATTGTCAATTTAATTTTTGCAACCGCAATCGATTGTTTATCAACATATCGGTTTGAGGTTCATACATGGCGTAGAGGAGCCGAATCCCAAGAGAATCGTGCAAGATTTATCGATCTGCGAGATATAGTTCAGCAACAATCTGCGATCATCGAAAAAACTTTGGCATTCAATAGAATTTTCCGACGAAGGCCCACAGTGTAGAGAAAAATCGAGGAGCTTTGTGTCATCGTGCACAAGCGATATAGAAAAAAAAAATGTTTTCGTTGAAAATAAATACTGTTTTTTGACGATTTTCCATTTTTGCTTATAAACAAATAGCAATTCTGACCAAAGTTACAAAGATATCTGGAAAATTCTTGGAACATCTAATGCGTTTTTGAAAAACGAACAATTAAAAAAAAAAAGTTGCAATATCTTGATTACAGCCTGAGATATGGATATTTTTACGTTTTTTCAATTTTCTATTGTTGTAATTAAGATTTTTGCAAAATTCAAATTCGCTAGCCTTCCCTACGCTTCCGGCTACGGGATTCAATAAAATACTGACCTTTAGGAGGAATTATGCCATCACAGTTATCAACGTATTCCGATCGACGGTGCGCGGCTAAGCGCGCGGCGTCGGCCGCTCGGCCGGGCGGCGTGGTGGGAGTACCCCCTTTCGCTCCGCAGCCTCGCGCGAGCGGCTTAGTTAACAAATTTGATAACTTATTTAAAAATGGTCGTAGAACAATTTTTTTTTTTTTTATTTTACGTGATTTTTTCTCGCGAACACGATGATATGCTTAAAAATCATGTACACCCTATAGCAGACCCATGATCATCGTTTTTACAAATTTTACATATAACCGTGCTTTAAAATCATTTCACTATGAATGGGAAAGGGTATCATAAATAAATCTTTTCTCCGACACTGTTTCATTCATTACAATAAGTTTATTAATGTGAAAGATAACAATTTAGGAAAGAAAAATTCATTACAAAAACTCTCTTTTCACTCTTTTTTCGTTAGGCTCATACTCGTCGTCACTATCTACATTTGTTGGAGCCATTACTATGGGATAGTCAATTTCAATTTCGTCGTCGATTGCCTCTGAAAATTTGAAAAATTCTTCCTCTTCCTCATCATCGCTCAAAATTACTTCGGCTTCGACAGCGGTCGCACAACTCATACCGTTACATTTTTGGCACAGAATAGTGCATTTCAGTCTTAATTTCCGAAACGTACAGTAGGATGTGCAGCCACTCTTATCGCACGAGCATAATATAATTTCCAACAAGTTGGGCGGAATAGGATCCTTCCTACACGTTATCGGCTCTAACATGTTTCTACTTTTTTTTCACCTCCACTGCATCGGGTTCTTTGAACATTCACCTTGCCATTGACAAACTTGTAAAAACGTGCGAAGCGAATGTTCATTACAAGCCTCAGTAGTTGGGGGAAGAGAACTTAAATTGAAGGTGCTCTTAAGGATGTCGTAGCGGTTCCGTGTAGTCAATTGACTGTATATAAAAATTTTTCCTTGAAAAACTATGAATTGACACTATTATGGTGTATAAAAATTTTTTTTTTTATACATTCGTAATAAAACGACAGCAATCCTGATCAATGAGATAATATTTTAAGAAATTATACATTTTTAATTACTCAATCGAGCTACTCGTCGTCAGCTGTTAATAGTCGATGAATTTTTCAAGCGAAGTCTGGCAGCGCTGCGCACTCGTACTGTAAACATGAACCTTCTTAACTTCTTTTGATAGTGGAGCAGTTCTCATTTATCAATAAGCTTGTATTCGAGATAACTTAAAATGTGGTGACCTTGTTAAAGAAATTCATTTTTACCCCCAGGACCGCATATTTGATGTCTTCGATAATATTTCTGTTTCAGCGTGGCCTAATATAGGTTATATTACCGCTGTCATGAATGTGTAACGTTGCCAGTTCATTGTAAGAATTTTTCAGCGCGAACCGATCGAACAACTAATCGAGTTTATTGAGGTTTTTCCAACTTCAACTCAAAATTTTGCAAGTACTAATTCGGTAACTCGTTTTTTTATGTTACGATATCAATCTTTGATGATTGATTTATAACTGAGAATGAAAACTTTACGGCTATGTAATAATATAATTAAATATATGTAATATACACTACCGGCGAAAAGTTTCCGGACAAGAATTAAAAAGAGTGCCGGGACGGTTTTTCATGCCATTTCGCCGGTGGTTGGCCTAGGCCAATTTAACTGACGCCGTTTTGAAGGGGATGGTTTCACCTTCATTTTGGTTTTTTCAAAAAATTTCTACGATTTTTTTTACAGTTAGCACTCAGTTTTCAAAACGGCTATTTTTTGTCGTTTTTTTGTTCTGTTTTGAGTGGACCCCGTTTGCAGTAAAAATGTTTTTACGCATTTTTTTGGTTGAAATCATAAAGGGGGAAGTCCAAGCTTCAATTTCGTTTTTAAAAAATTTTCCTACGATTTTTTTTTCCAAAGAATTTCGTTTTTTCAGAAAAAATAGATGATTTGAAAATTGCTCCGGAGTACGAAAACGATGAGGTTTACAACAAAACCTCAAGATGGTAAAAAGTTGTATTAGGTTTTGTTGAATTGACCAGAATTTTTTCAGATTTTTTTTTCGCAATTTTTTTTCGATCTATTTTCGGTCGCAGCTTGATTGATCGGAAAGATCGGAAGATCGGATCGGATTGATCTTCCACTTTGGAAGTAACACGGGGCCTCCTGGAACGCTTTTTATCTTTGTTGGATTTTGTGCCTCTCTAAAACGTTTTATCGCATCTCCGACCATTGATTTTGCTATTTTTAATCGCTTCGCAATGTAGCGAATTTTGAACCCTTCATTACGAAGTGCAAGGATTGATGCACGCTTTTCGACGCTTAAATTAGGTTGACGACCCATTTTCTTCTTAAAAAAAAAAGTAAAATGGACTCTAATGAAGTCGAAAATTGAAGTTAATCAACGGTTAATGAAATAATTGTTTAACACAACGCGAAAGTTTTTTCGATGCCTGCCGAAGAAATACTGCGTTGTAATAATTTTTGAATATTTTTTGGTCGTCGCAAGTAAAGAGTGCGTGAACATTTCTCTCACTTTTTTGTTTTCTTCTCTTTCTCGGAGCAGAGTGGTTTGTTTTCATACTTTGTTTTCATAGTCACATATCGCTCACCTACGGGACAAAGCGAATCTCGCGACAAAGTCGCGAGTCCTACCCGTCCTTGTTCCTCGTTTGCTTTTTCGCGAGATTCGCTTTGTCGTAGAGGTGAGCGATATGTTATTTTTTTTGACTAGTCTGCTCCGAAAACAAAAAAGTGGGAGAAATGTTCACGCACTCTTTACTTATGACAACAGACAAATATTCAAAATCTATTTCGATTCAGTATTTCTTTGGCAAGCATTGAAAAAACGTCCGCGTTGTGTTAAATGATTATTTCATCAACTGTGATTAACTGTAATTTTTGACTTCATTAGAGTTTATTTTACTTTTTTTCAAAGAAGACAATGGGTCATCGACCTAATTTAAGCGTCAAAAAGCATGCATCCATCCTTGCACTTCGCAATGAAGGGTTCAAAATTCGCTACATTGCGAAGTGATTGAAAATAGCGAGATCAACCGTCGGAGATGCGATAAAATGCTTTAAAGAGACTCAATCAAATCATGATAAAAAGCGTTCCGGGAGGCCTCGCGTTACTTCTAATGCGGAAGATCAATCCATAATTGTGATTTCCAAAATGAATTGGAAGCTTACGGCGGCCAACATCCAATCGCAGTTTTTCGAAAGTCATGAGAGAAACATTTCGATCACAACAATTAAGCAATGCTGGCGCAGCACTCAATTAAATGGAAGGTTCGCAACAAGAAACCGCTTTTACGCCGTGGAAACGAAAAGAAGCGATTGAATTGGGCTCGTAAGCACAAGAATTGGACGATCGAAGATTGGAAACAGGTGTTATGGACCGACGAATCCAAGTTCGAAATATTCGGAGGAAAACGTCGAGTTTTTGTTCGTCGCGGAGCTCACGAAAAAATGCATCCTGATTGCATAATTCCAACCATTAAACACGGCGGCGGTTCTGTAATGGTGTGGGGGTGTTTTTCGTATGCTGGTACAGGGGATTTCTATCGAGTCAAAGGAATCCTGGACCAAAAAGGATACCACGCCATTCTTAAAAACCATGCTGTGCCTTCTGGAAAACGACTGATTGGAAAGGGGTGTATTTTCCAACAAGACAATGACCCAAAACATACCGCGAAACTCTGCTCGAAATATCTTGAAACGAAGCAAAAAAGTGGCGAGCTTCGAATTATGCAATGGCCTCCTCAATCTCCTGATCTCAATCCCATAGAATTGATGTGGGATGAAATGGATCGGCAAGTGCGCAAGGTCACACATTCATCCGTCGAAAAACTATGGGATTCTCTGCAAAAATGTTGGAAGGAAACACCCCGGGATATATTTGAAAAAGTGGTAGAGAGGATGCCGAGTGTGGTAAAAAGTGTGCTGTCGGCGAGACGAGGTTTCTTCGACGAGACCAGAGTTTAATATATAAGTAAAAAATTAATTATATCATTTTCCTGGTGTTGAGACTAATCGAGCTGCGACCGGAAATAGATCGAAAAAAAATTGCGAAAAAAAAATCCGAAAAAATTCTGGTCAATTCAACAAAACCTAATACAACTTTTTACCATCATGATGTTTTGTTGTAAACCTCATCGTTTTCGTACTCCGGAGCAATTTTCAAATCATCTATTTTTTCGGAAAAAACGAAAAATCTTTGGGAAAAAAATCGTAGGAAAATTTTTAAAAAACGAAATTGAAGCTTGGACTTCCATCTTTATGATTTTAATCGAAGAAATGCATAAAAAACATTTTTATTGCAAACGGGGTCCACTCAAAACAAAACAAAAAAACGACAAAAAATGGCCGTGTTCAAAACTGAGTGCTGACTGTAAAAAAAATCTTGGAAATTTTTTAAAAAAGCCGAAATGAAGGTGAAACCCTCCCCTTCAAAACGGCGTTGGTTAAATTGGCCTAGGCCAACTACCGGCGAAATGGCATGAAAAACCGGCACTCTTTTTAATTCTTGTCTGGAAACTTTTCGCCGGTAGTGTACGATTGGAATAAAATCCGAAGAGTTACGTCATAAGACACCGGGTTAAAGTTACAAATTTTGGAATTTAATTTCTCACTTGAATTATCGGTAAAGTGTTCCTAATTTTTTTCTGAAGAAAATAGTGAGTTCAATTGACAACATGTATCAAATCTGATATCCTGTCTAATACTCGACCTTTCGCTACGACTTCCTTAAGGCTCGATTTGGTGAAACACAAGTATCGGAATTCGTCATAACCCATATTATCTCCATTACGCGCACCATACATGGCTATATTTTGTCCAGCTGCTTGAAGAGAGCTTTTCAAAGATGCCGCATCATTAAAAAGCTCAGCTTCTTTCTGGAGGCTCTTACGGTCACTCTTCAAAAGTTTTATTAATTTCGCTTTTCCCCGCTTGTACAACGAAGACGTTGTATCGCAGCCTATTGTATAGGTATATTGAAAGCAGTATATTGAAAGCTACTCGTGGAATACAATTTTTCTTCGACACTTTGACGGCTAGGTTTGAGCAAATAAATATGCGAAATTCATTATTCTTTTCAGTTACTTTTGCTCAAGAAAGGAAATTGAAAATGACCATTAATTTCTTCGAAATTATATTTTAAGTGTATTACTAACTTATTATAGTGAATGAAACAGTGTCGGAGAAAAGATTTATTTATGATAACCTTTCCCATTCATAGTAAAATGATTTTAAAGCACGGTTATGTGTAAAGTTTGTAAAAACGATGGTCATGGGTCTGCTATGGGGTAAATATGATTTTTAAGGGTACCATCATATTCGCGAGAAAAATTCACGTAGAATGAAAAAAAAAATTGTTCTACGACCATTTTTAAGTAAGTTGTCAAATTTGTTAACTAAGCCGCTCGCGCGAGGCTGCGGAGCGAGAGGGGGTACTTCCACCACGCCGCCCGGCCGAGCGGCCGATGCCGCGCGCTCAGCCGCGCACCGTCGATCGGAATACGTTGATAACTGTGATGGCATAATTCCTCCTCAAGGTCAGTATTTTATTGAATCTCATAGCCGGAAGCATAGGGAAGGCTAACGAATTTGAATTTGCAAAAATCTTAATTACAATAATAGTGTTCAGAATTAGGCACCCCGCAATGCCGAGAGAGAGAGAGAGATAACAATAACTCTTGCGTCGCGCTACCAGCTACGACTTAATCACGCCCGGCGGCAGCACCTCCCTAGCGCGCCTTTGATCGATCACGCGCGTGCACGCCAGTAAGTCGAGCAACGAGCACTAGGCGGTTTTTCAAACTCAAAATCGCGTTGGCCCCTTATCGCCCTAAAGAGGACTTAAGCAGCAACACTCAACGCTGAAATCGGATCGCAACGAACCCTCTCCAGGCACTATACCTCGAGTATCGCTTGAGAGCACACTGGTGCTCTCACATTGCCAGAGACTACCCAATTTTCACAACGTCGGAGACGTCAGTCGACCGGACCAAGCCTTGCTGGAGGCTGATCCCGATCTCTGGACTGGACCGGAGGAGGACTCGTCCACCCAGAGCCACTCTGAAGGACATAGACATCCGTGTGCGCCGCTGGACCTCACCTACCTTTGGGGGTGTGCCTCCGTGCCTCTCACCGCTACCCAACTCACCAAAGGAGGTCTCAGTTGCTGGCACTCAAACACGACCCTCCAGCAGAGTGTACAGAGGCATTCAAGTGGAGGTGAGCTCCGACAGCGATTGGGAACCAGCTCCAACAACGGCACGAGCTCCACCAATAGCTCCTCATCTACCACCTCCAGAACCGCTGACGTCGAGCCATTCGGAGGACGCCAGCAGTACCAGAGAAGGCACTCCACCCTGCCCTCTCCCGGACATCACTTTAAAGTGTTCGCGGTGGCGAATAACCAAAACACTTCCTCACCTCGTGTGGAGAGAAAGAAATATTGTAACTGATGAAAATAGCAATTTTGAATAAAAGAGGTTCATACCTCCAAACCCCCATTTAAAGCACAAAACCTGACCATCAATCATTTCAAACTACGCCGCCTGCTGTTGTACCTCCTAACATCAACACGAGTGCTCATGATTACTAGCTGTTGGGTGATTCTCTCTACAATAATCGTTCTCTTTTTTTGCGCTAAAGATCTAATAAATAGAAAATTGAAAAATCGTAAAAATATTCATATCTCGGACTGTAATCAAGATATTGCAACTTTTTTTTTTAATTGTTCGTTTTCCAAAAACGCATTAGATGGTCCAAGAATTTTCCGAATACCTTTGTAACTTTGATCAGAATTGCTATTCGTTTATAAGCAAAAATCGAAAATCGTCAAAAAACAGTATTTATTTTCAACGAAAACAATTTTTTTTCTTCATATCGCTTGTGCACGATGACACAAAGTTTCTCGATTTTTTTTTACGCTATGGGCCTTCGTCAGGAAATTCTATTGAATGCCAAAGTTTTTTCGATGATCGCAAATTGTTGCTAAACTATATCTCGCAGATCGATAAATCTTGCACAATTCTCTTGGGATTCGGCTCCCCTACATCATGTATGAACTTCAAACCGATATGTTGATAAACAATCGATTGCGGTTGCAAAAATTAAATTGACAATTTTTTTTTTCATTTGCAATTAACCGCTTAATTAACAATGCGAGCTCATTTTTGTATAGGACTTTTTTTTATAGAGAACGTTATGATAAACAAATTATATTCGAAACTTTTTTCGATAGGACGCGTTCAAAAAAAATAACTTAAAAAAATCAATTTTTAAATTTTCAATAATTTTTTATTGCTAAAATGCAACTCGGATTTTTACGAATACTCAGGGCTATATTTCTATAGGTCCAAACAACCTATAAAAAAATTGGTCAGAGGCTGGGTCTCTTGAATAGAATTTCGTAAAATATGGCCTAAGGTGACTGGACTATATATGGGGCGCGGCTGAGTAAGAGAGATAGCGCACAAAGTCGCGCGCGTTCTATCTTTTTCTCTTCCGTTTTTATATATAATTATATAGTAAATAAAAATATCACCTTTAGCGTGTGCTGCGCATTCTATCTCTCTGTCGTTCTTTACTTTTTTTTTAAATCTATACATTAATAAGAGGGTGAGATCGCTATGCACATTATTGTAAACATTTAAAATACTTCCAAAAATTAAAAAAAAAACAACGTCAAATATTAAAAAACCGTGACCTTAGTTATAAAATAACCTTCCTACGATCTTGTTATTACTTTAAAAAAAATTATGTTTTGATTCACAGCTTCATTCATTTTCATTATATGCAGAAAGCTAATTCACTTAAAAAACCCCGACTAAACAATTTTTGTCCGGGTAAAAAAAAGCTGTTGAAAACTTTTATTTCTTTTTTGTTATATGTGAAAAGTTACTTTATCTGAAAAAAAAACATACTCATAAATTATTGTCCATGATTAGAGAAAAAATCCACTATTATTAAAACGTTGGTAAATAGCATGTTTTTCAAAAAGAAGTGAAATCTATAGGAAAATACTTTGAAAAAGTAAAAAAAGAACGCCAAGTATTAAAAAATCACTACCTTAGTTATAAAATTACTGCTCTACATTCTGGTTATTACTGGTTAAAATAATGAAATAGTCTGGTCAAAATAAAAACTATATTTTGATTCACAACATTCATTTCTTTTCTGTTGTATGCAAACAGTTTCTTTTCTGCGACAAAAAAGTTACTTAATAATTTTTTTGCCTAATTAAAAAAAAATGATATCATTTTAACATAGCCAAGAACAGTGAATGGATTCAGAAGCTCCTCAAGAAGTCATGTACACCCTGAACGGTGCCTGCTGAAGGATTGTGTCGCCTTAAAAGCTCCCGAAGGAAATCCTACTAATATCAAGAAATTACTATTATGATATTATGCTAACGAAGGACGATGAACGTACAACACAACTCCACAGGAAATTATAGAAACAGAAATGACATAAAAAAGCGCACGTACGCGTACAAGTGCACACGTACGTACCGCAAATATTCACTGCAAAGACTACACAAAAACTTGGCGTGCATGGTTTTCAAAAATAAGCTCGGCAAAGGAACTCTTCATCCGTCATTACCCGTAGAAAAATTAAATACTCACTTATTTAATTTATTCATGTTATCCTTCCATCCCATCCCTTATCTGTTCATCCATCCATTCGTTCGTTCGTCCATCCAAACTATCCTTTCACTTATCCCATTCATTCGTCCGCCTGTACATTCGTTTATCCGTCCCAACCCTCCAACCACTCTAACCATTTTTTACCTGCCTGTCCTTCCTAGTAAATAATTTATGCATCCGACCCCTGTATGACATCCATTCTATCCGACTATGGATTCATGCTATTCATTCCATCCATCTATCCATTCATCCTATCATTCATCTCTTTTATGTATCCAATCCATCTCTCTCCTAATGCCATCCATTGATTGATTCATTCAATTTGACTATCAATTTATGCCATCCATCCCATCCATCTATCCATGTATGTAATCATCCATCTTATTTACTCATCCAATTCGTCTCGTTATCAATCCCTTCCACTCGATTCATCCATCTGATCTAATGATCTCATCTAATCATCTCGTTTATGTCGTCCTTAACACAGACTTTCCCATTCATTGATCTGGGTAGTAGATCCGTTCAACCTTGTCTTTCCGAGCTTATTTTTGAAAACCCTGCACGCCAAGTTTTTGTGTAGTCTTTGCAGTGAATATGTGGGGTACGTACGTGTGCACTTGTACGCGTACGTGCGCTTTTTTATGTCATTTCTGTTTCTATAATTTCCTGTGGAGTTTTATTGTACGTTCATCGTCCTTCGTTAGCATAATATCATAATAGTAATTTCTTGATATTAGTAGGATTTCCTTCAGAAGCTCTTGAGGCGACACAATCCTTTAGCAGGCACCGTTCAGGGTGTACATGATTTCTTGAGGAGCTTCTGAATCCATTCCCTGTTCTTGGCTATGTTAAAATGATATATTTTTTTTTTTAAGGGAGCTTTCCAGTGTGACAGCCCGAAAAATCGCTGTTTTTCGCGATTTTTTTTTTTAAAGAAAAAATAATCTAATCGGTCTGGTTTTTTTTTGTATATTAATTGGGTATTGAAGAATACAAAACAATTTTTTAAAGATCGATTTATTTATTAATTAATATCTATAAAAATGATGAAACAATTGTTGCAGAAAATGCACTTGGATGTGGTGTCCACGTTGGGGGTCACAATTTTGATCTGAAACAAAAAACACAAAAAGATTATTGATCGGTATATAATTGGCTTTCGTGCTATGGAGGCTTTTTTTTTTTTTGCAAAAATGGCGCCGGTTTGAACAAAAAGTATCGATTTTAGCATTTTTTTTTGGCAGTTTTTTTTACAAAAAAATAGGAAGATGTCAAAAAAAAAAAAGCTTCCATAGCACGATAAACAATGGCGTTAAGAATATTGTGTAAAAAATTCAACTCGATAGCTTTAAAACTCTGCCCTCCAAGTTGGACACCGTTTTGAAAAATGCTGTTTCGAGAAAAACGCGTTCAAAGTTTCAAGTGAGGAAATTTTAGGTAAATCGTTTACTTACGGTCTATCAGCGATGCCAGGTCCATACAATATCCCTTCTGCTTCTTCGAAAAGATCGTGCTCAATGGATTGTTCAGTCCGACGAGCTGTCCTCGCCTCTTTGCTATCCAGGGACGCCCGGCGGTTTGCTTGGGTGATGCGCGCATTCTTGTACTTAGCGGCGAAATCTGCGGCGCTCGGCCCTATCGTGCATCCCATCGTCTCCAAAATTTTTAAAATTGGGTCGTAACCTTCATTGAAGGTGCACACAGCACACTGCGTAGCGATTTCTACTATCTGCTTGCCGCAGAATACGTGCTTTGGGGCTAGTTGCCACACACAGTGATTGAAGCTCTCGTTATTATTTTGAGTGTTCGCGCCCGTACATCGTTCTAAGAGATCCTCCGTTGTTAGATCATCGTAAATCGGCTTTAAAACTTGTTGTACGTCTTCGTCGAGTGCTGGTGGATGGGTGTACTCCTCTCCTGTGGCCTCGGCCTTGCGCCATTCGCATTTCTGCTTCCAAAGTTTTTTCCTTCTCTTCGGTACCTGCTTTTTTCACGACGGCCTCGTATATTGATTTCGCTGCAATCTGCAGGATTTTCACGATTCCATAATAGGTGTTATTATTGAAGTTTGCAGTTAAATCCATCAAGGCGATAAAATTTCTAATGCCATTTATGCCGATGCCGACCAATCGCATGGCAAAGCAGAAACGACGATTGATTTCATAAGCATTTTTTATCAAAGCATTTTATATAAGCATTTTTTATCAAAGGACAAGAATCTATCTCGGCCGGATCTGGACACGAACACTGAACACAAATTTTAAAGCCCAATCCGCGAATCGATTTTTTAAAAAACTTCACGTCGCTATTACACTTTTTGCACTTCAACAGTTCCTGAAGAGCGCCGAAAACCAAAAAGAACTCCAAAATCACATAGCTAAACGTTTGATCGATTCGGACTTCAAACTCTGGACTCTTTTTCAAGATTTTTGCTGCCGAAGTGCTCGCAAACGTTAGATCCGTTTCGATATCGTGTCGATTTGTTCCCTTGAAACCCGCGGATCTTTTTCGTTCATTTCGCGGATGTCCGCTTCTCGAGCCTTTTCTATCCTGCCACGCACATTTCTCTTTCGTAGATCTATCCATTTTGAATGTCGAAACCGAATTGAAAGACGAACCGGACTCACGTTGGAAGGTACACGAGCAGGTAGGAACGAGACAATAGAAATAACGGTCGCACGGGCAGACGGCCGACGCGGCAGCTGTAGCGCTCCGTTGCCTTCTTCCAAGAAATGCTGTACAGTAACCGAAATAATCTGAATTTCGGCATGAAAATTTCAGGGAATATTCGGAAGAGTGTATACTATTCGATAAAGCAAAAAAAAATCGATTTTTTGAAAATTTCACACTGGAAAGCTCCCTTAATTAAGCACAAAAATTATTAAGTAGCTTTTTTGTCGCAGAAAAGAAACTATTTGCATACAACAGAAAAGAAATGAATGTTGTGAATCGAAATATAGTTTTTATTTTAACCAGACTATTTCATTATTTTAACCAGTAATAACCAGAATGTAGAGAAGTAATTTTATAACTAAGGTCGTGATTTTTTAATACTTGGCGTTCTTTTTTTACTTTTTTAAAAATAATCGGAATACTATGTGAGCATTTGAAGAAAAGTTCTTGTAGTAAAAAATGTCAGATTAAAACGTGCTGATTAAAAAATTGCAATTTCGGTTCGGCAAATTCGGTCGTACGTAATGAAATAACGCGTTCAATTTTCTTGAGGAATATTTTTGATCGAGATTTGTTCGGGCACGTTTCGAAAATGAAATTTGGTACGTTTTTTCGAAATTTTTCCCTCACCCTATCTGGTTCGATGAGACGAAAGGGGGCCAAAAGAGAAAAGGGCGAAAAATGGTTGCTTCCAAAATAAAATATTGGGTTCTAAAAAGATCAATAGAAAATTGAAAAAACTAAAATTCAACTGAGTTTCTCCTCTTCATAATGCCGTTAATCAAATAGATTAGTATTGTTCACCGACGAAATGAAATCAAAACAAGTTTCGGTACTTATTTGATAAAAAAAAAAAACGTGTAGAAGGGAGACTTGATCCCTCGACCCTCGCAGCGTCGTTCACCGCCGATACTCCTGCGGCTATACGATCCTTCTGTCATTCACATACAACACATATCAAGAGACTCGGTAGAGTCTCGGGACAAGTACATTGACAGCTCTGTCGTCTGCTGGCCCGAGGCTCGCCGAGTCTATATTATCTCGAAACAAGACGATTCGCGGTGGTGGGGGTAAAAATTTTATGACGTTTTCGCTAATTGTAGAGCCTAGGAGTCATTTGGCTGCTTGAAAAGCGAACTTTTGACTAATTGAGCGATGCTCTTTCGATTGAGCCTAAAATCAGCACGATTGGTTGCGTAATTGCTGAGAAAAAACTTTGCACAGGCTTAGGATTATGCTCGATTCTACTACATTTAAGAATTTGCCATATCTGTATATGCACTCAAACGATACAATCAAAGGCGTTTTGATGCCCATCAGAACCCATTTCCATAAAAGCCGGTATCCGGTGACGGAAGCAACGCGTTGCGATTGGTCACGACGACTCGTCTTTCCTCTGTACGGATCTGACGGAAAGTTTAAACGTTGTTTTGACATAACGAAGTGCGGGACGTGTGAGCAATTATATCAATAAATTTATAAAAAAAATCATTTCGTGGTTCAGTGCGGTGATATTCGATCGATCGTCTATATGACAGCTGACCAATATCTTTCTTAAAACAGTCGTGAGGTTATAAAAATCGCGGTCAATTTCAACTTTTGGTTAGAGTGGTGTTAATAGATAGACGAGTAAAGAGTGACTTTTATATAGATAGAATAGTGATGGTGGGAAAATAAAGTGTAATAATGAACCAGGGTTGCAAAATTTTTAATGAAAATATTTTCCATTAACCATTTAATTTAAATTATTTCCATTAACTATGTAAATTAAAAGATTAATGGAAATATTTTCCATTAACCATTTAATTTTAATGGTCAAGGGAAATATTTTCTATTAATCATTTAATTTTAATGGTCAATGGAAATATTTTCCATTAACCATTTAATTTTAATGGTCAATGGAAATATTTTCCATTAATCATTTAATTTTAATCGTCAATGGAAATATTTTCCATTAACCATTTAATTTTAATAGTTAATGGAAATATTCTCCATTAATCATTTAATTTTAATGGCCAATGGAAATATTTTCCATTAACCATTAAAATGAAATAATAGTAATCGACGTTTCCTCGGTTACCAGTAGCAGTACCAGTTTTGGCTGGGTCAAAATAACCCTATTGTAGTAACCGAGGTTTTCTCGATTACAAGTAGCGTGAGAGGTTTTGTTCTGGGTCAAAATGACCCTCTGGTAGTAACCGAGGTTTTCTCGGTTACAAGTACCGTGAGAGGTTTTATTCTGGGTCAAAATGACCTAATGGTAGTAAACACAGTCATCATGAATACTAGTAATAGGACCGATTTTGTTCTGGGTTAAAATGACCCAATGGTAGTAACCGAGATTTTCTCGGTTACCAGTAGCGGGAACGGTTTTATTCTGGGTCAAAATGACCCAATGGTAGTAACCGTGGTTTTCTTGGTTACTAGTAGTGGAAACCGTTTTATTCTGGGTCAAAATAACCCAATGGTAATAACCGAGGTTTTTTCGTTTACTAGTAGCGGGAATGGTTTTATTCTCGGTCAAAATGACCCGATGGTAGTAACCGTGGTTGATTCGGTTACTAGTAGCGGGACTGCTTTTAGGTTGGATCAAAATGACCCAATAGTAGTAATCGCGGTTTTCCCGGTTACTAATGGCGGGAGTGGTTTTATTCTGGGTCAAAAAGACCCAGTGGTAGTAATCGAGGTTTTCTCGGTTACTAGTAGCGGGAACAGTTTTTATTCTGGATCAAAATGACGCAATGGTAGTAACCGTGGTTTTCTCGGTTACTAGTAGTGGAAACCGTTTTATTCTGAGTCAAAATGACCCAATGGTAATAAACGAGGTTTTCTCGTTTACTAGTAGCGGGAATGGTTTTATTCTGGGTCAAAATGACCCAACGGCAGTAACCGTGGTTTTCTCGATTACAAGTAGCGGGAACGGTTTTATTCTGAGTCAAAATGACCCAATGGTACTAACCGTGCTTTCCTCAGTTACTAGTAGTGGAAACTGTTTTATTCTGGGTGGAAATAACCCAATAGTAGTAACCGAGGTTTTCTCGTTTACTAGTAGCGGAAATGATTTTATTCTGGGTCAAAATGACCCGATGGTAGTAACCATGGTTTTTTCGGTTACTTCCCTGATAGACGATTTGTGGCACAGTGACGGCACGGTGACTGCATGCCACAGTATTCTTAATGCCGGCTGCACGAATTTCTATCTGGGTAGTGGCGGGAGTGGTTTTAGATTGGGTCAAAATGACGCAATGGTAGTAACCGAGGTTTTCTCGGTTACTAGTAGCGGGAACGGTTTTATTCTTGGGTCAAAAGGACCCAATGGTAGTAACCGAGGTTTTCTCGGTTACTAGTAACGGGAACGGTTTTATTCTGGGTCAAAATGACCCAATGGCAGTAACCGTGGTTTTCTCGGTTACTAGTAGCGGGAACGGTTTTATTCTGGGTCAAAATGACCCAATGACGGTAACCGTGGTTTTCTCGGTTACTAGTAGCGGGAATGGTTTTATTCTGAGTTAAAATAACCCAATTGTAGTAACCGAAGTTTTTTCGGTTACTAGTAGTGGGAACGGTTCTATTCTGGGTCGAAATGATCCAATGGTAGAAACCGTGGTTTTTTCGGTTACTAGTGGCGGGAGTGATTTTGTTCTGGTCAAAATGAACCAATGATAGTAATCGAGGTTTTTTCGGTTACTAGTAGCACAAGCGGATTCATTCTGGGTCTAAATGATCCAATGGTAACAACCAAGGTTTTCTCGATTACTAGTAGCAGAAGCGGTTTTGTTCTGGGTTGAAATAACCCAGTGGTAGTAACCAAGGTTTTCTTAGTTACGTAAAATCACCTCAAAAAAAGTTCGGTGGAAAAAAACCCGCGTCTGGACCAGTGCATCTAAAATATTTTACTACTATTTCACAGAATAAAGAATATTTTTTACGTTAAACTCAAGAAAAACTCTCTCTCTCTCTCTCTCTCTCTCTCTCTCTCGTTGCTCTTTTGCGTACCTTGGCCCTAACTCAATGGCCCGCCTTCTCACCTTTTTTAAAATTTAATCGTTCTCTTTTCTTGATTTTCTATTCCTCCTTTCCCTCGGGTTCTAATCACTCAACTGCCCTCGGCCCGCGGTGTAGTCGACGAAAAAAATTGAGACGGATACAGGGTAGACAAAGCAACGGAAGAAATTGATTATGTTCTGTGTTAAGCTCCTAGACCGACTCTATGATTTAGACGTAAATTGTACGAGCATAACACTACGCATCAAAATCGTTTTGCGTACATATATAGAAGTTCATATAAGTGCGGGATGAATTCTCATAGATATGTAGTCGAAGAGAACACCTAGTCATTAGAAAAGTGAGATAATAACGTGTATATAATATTCCAATAGTTTTTCCCCCCTTATTATTCGTTACAATCACCGTGATGAGAGCATTTTTTCAAGTACGTAAAAGGACAACAAAAATTTACGCACTGGGTCTACTTGAACCAGACCAAAACCATCCCCGCCACTAGTAATCGAGAAAACCTCGATTACTACCACTGAGTGATTTTGACCCAAACTAAAACCACTCCCGCCACTAGTAACCGAGAAAACCATGGTTACCGCCATTGGGTCATTTTGACGGCATTAACCATTTAATAAAATGGTTAATGAAAAATATTTTAATTGACCATTAAAATTAAATGATTAATGGAAAATATTTCCATTAATCATTTAATTTAAATGGTTAATGGAAATAGTTTCCATTAACCATTTAATTTTAATGGTCAATGGAAATATCTTCTATTAACCTTTTAATTTTAATCGTTATTGGAAATAATTTCCATTATAACCATTTAAATAAATGGTTAATGGAAATATTTTTCATTAACCATTTAATTGTAATCGTTAATAGAAATATTTTCCACTAACCATTTAATTTTAATGGTTAATGAAAATGATAATGCATTAAAAAAAATAATGCATTATTTGCAACCCTGTAATGAACCATTGAGCAGTGCCTAAATAAATATTTTTTTCATTAAACCTGGCCCCTACAATTTTTTTCCAAACGTAAACTCTGCTACAACGGAATCGAAAACGATCACTTTCCTCTTTTACCATCAAAATGTTCCCCGAATGCAATAACAAGGTTTATTTAGAAACCATTCTCTTCGTTTTTTCTGTTAACCAAGAGATTGGTGTATGATAAACTCGTATTCGGTGAATATTTAATATCTTTGTCGTGAGGTTATAAAGATCGCGGCCAGTTTCAACGTTTGCTTAAAGTGATTTTTATTACAGATAGAAGAGTGATAGCGCAAAAATAAAGTGTGATTCAATAAATAAACTTTTGGACAGTGTCTAAATAAATATATTTTTTTATTAACCCTAGACCCAACAATCCGTTTTTTTGAACGTAAACTCTAGAACGGAGTTGAAAACGGTGCCTGTTTACTTTTACCATAAAATGTTCCTCGGATGCAAAAGTAAGGTTTATTTAGAAACCATTCTCTTTGTTTTTATTTTTTTATAACTAAGAGAAAGGTGTATGATAAACGCGTATTCGGTGAATACTTAATATCTTTGTTGGGAGGTTAAAGATCGCGGTCAGTTTCAACTTTTGATCAATGTGACTTTTATCATATTACCGATAGAAGAGTAATAGTGCAAAAATAAACTGTGATTCAATAAATCAACTTTTGAACGGTGTCTAAATAAATATTTTTTTTTATTAACCCTAGTCCCAACAATCCATTTTTCCGAACGTAAACTCTAGAACGGAGTTGAAAACGGTGCCTCTTCTCTTTACCATAAAATGTTCCTCGGATACAATAACAAGGTTTATTTAGAAACCATTCTCTTTGTTTTTTTTTTTTTTTATAACTAGATAAGAGAATGGTGTATGATAAACTCGTATTCGGTGAATAATTAATATCTTTGAACAGTCGTTAGGTTATAAAGATCGCAGTCAGTTTTATTTGGTTAAAGTGAAACTTTAGGTTAAAATTATTTGAATATGTAGATAGAAGAGTGATAGAGTGCAAAAATAAAGTATAATTCAATAAATAAACTTTAGAACAGTGACTAAATAAATAATTTTTTTTTAACCCTAGCCTCAAAATTCTAATTTTCCGAACGTAAACTCTACAATGGAGTCAAAAACGGTGCCTCTTCTGTGTTACTATAAAATGTTCCTTTCATGCAATAATAAGGTTTATTTGGAAACTATTCTCTACGTTTTTTATATAACCGAGATAATGGTGTGTGATACCACTCTAGGTTTGAATTATACATGGTTTTAAACCGCCCTAGAGTGGTTAAGTACATGAAAATACTATTTGCACTTGCAACCCAAAATGGAATCAAGTGATGCGAAATAATTTTGAGCGAAACGATATTCGATTTGAGAAAAAAAAATTCATAAGCACTTTACCAATTTTGTTTTCCCTATTGCTCATGAGACATAATTCGTGATCAATAAACCTTATAAAAGAAAAACTCATGTGGCACTTCGACCGAAATTTTTTTTTCCAATCACACTTTTGCTCTGGAAATTTGGTGAGTATACATTTTTTGTTTCAAAATCTCGTTTCGTTATAATTACTTTTATTGAAAAACTTTGAGTGCATTCTGATGATATTGGAGAAATTTGTCGGTGTCATTTTTTATGGAATATTTTCCGATCCGTTGATCTGTTGGAATGGATGTTTCAGTGTAATATTTTTTCAAATTACGCAAAAAATTAGATTGAAAACAAAATTTTGGCCGAATTACTTGGCGAGTTTGTAAGCATAAGTGATATATTATGTAAATTAAGCGAAAAAACTCACCAAGTACTTCGGTCGAAATTTTGTTTTCAATCTAATTTTTTGCGTTTGAAATCTTTTTTTTATCAAATTTTTTTCTCATAATTATTTTTTATTCTTATTCTTGTTGGATAGAACAACTGTATTTTCAATTCGTTGAAAGTGTTTTTATTGGATTTTAAGGCGTCTTCTCACTTTGGAAATTTAAAAAAATCGATTTTTTTTTTTTTTTAAATTTTGAAAGTACATATCTTCAAAAATGTCATCTCGAAATTTCATAAAGATCGGACGAGTCTAACTACATTTTTTGGCGACCGTTAGGTGACTACCTGAGAGTACCCGGCGATCCCTCCAAAACTTTAAACGCAGTTATCTCAAAACAAGGTTTTTCGGTGCTTTGTTGATGAAATTTCGGAAACTATCCGGCCGATTGTCATGAAATTTGAATGACATATGCTTCATAGTTATGGCTATAGCGCATATCATCAGATTTTTTAAATTTTGATTTTAAGAATTTTTTTTTTACAAAAAACTGCAAAAAAATCGTGGTTTTTTTTTACTTTTTCGAAAAACGTGCGCCATTTTGTTATTTTCGCGAATATCAAAAATCTGATGATATGCGCTATAGCCACTGACATACTGAATCTAAAACAGTTTTATTTTTTTGTTTCAGACGACCCGTCTCGGAGATACCATCAACAAGCCACGACCATAACATTTTTACACGGGTTTTTCAATGCTACTGATGTATTATAATAATTGTTTAAAAAAATAAAATAAAAATTTTTTCATGTACTTGAAAGATGTGTTTATTACATAGGATCCGTTTTATCCCATAATTTTAAGCAAAAATCCTCGAAAAAAAATCGCAAAAACAGCCTATTTTTGAGGCGCTTAAAGTGAGAAGATGCCTTAATAGGTTTTAATGTATTTGACTATTAATGCTTTTATCATTTTTATTTATTTAATAACTTTTTGTGAAGTTTAGACTTAATTTTTGGACAGATTTGAATTGGTATCTTTTGTGAAATTATGATTTGATTGATAAATTTTTGAGAGGCTCTTATAACTTTTTGTGAGTTTCTAATTTATTGAGAAAATTTTTGTGGGGTTCTCCTATCATTTTTTGAGAGATTTGATATGAATCAGAGAATTTTTGCAAGGTTGGTTTTCTTGGGAGAAAATCTCTTTGATAATTTTTAGTGAAGGTTTTGTGTCGAAACTGATGCGAGATTTGTTACCGGACAAACTATTTGGGGGGAGTAAATGTACTTGCCTCAACTTTTTTTACAGCGTTTATGCTGTTTTTTGCTTATTTCATTTTTGAGGGGGCTTAATATTTAAGGATTATTAATCGAAAGTTTTTTCAGTCATTACAATAATTTTTCTACCGAAAGCATAGAATAATAATTTATTTCAATTCTCAGCCTTAGAAATCGATTCGAATCATCCGTACTTATTATACAATCATAGAATATTGATTATCTCTGCAATAACCAACGTCCGTGGAATTAATAATTATTTACGTAATATATAAGAATGAATTATTGTAAAAAAGGCGATATGACATTATTTTGAGGTTTTTCTAAACGATTTTGAAAAAATCCTGCTCAATTTTTCATCCCATAATCCACCGTTCATACAATGCTTCATAATTTCCGTCAAAAACAAAGACTTACTGATTATCATGTTTGGGAAAACGATGAAATGTTAAGTCCCGGTGCTTTCGTTTAGAGTTCGTACATCCTTCGTAGACACATAAAGTATTAGCTGGCATTTTGAAGATTTATTTAAAAACCAAAAAATTAAATGGCCCGGTTGCCTTACATACAATAAACTGTTACTATTGATATTCGCGGCAAGAGTAGAAAGGAGGTCTTAAAGTATCATGCACTAGAGAAACAAAGAGGGAGGGCTAGCGAACGAATAAGGTGGAAGAGAGAACGAGCGTGTCCCCGGCGAGCGCGAGAGCGCCCGAGCGACCGCATGTGCCCCTAGCGCATAACAGCCATAAGAGCGAAAAGGACGCCACGATGTCCCCAGCATATAAACCTACGGGAGAAAGGGAGAGCGAGAATGATACGCTGCCGTCAGCGCCGCTATTCGAGAACTAACGCTGGGGGCATGTCCCCAATAAAGTCAGCACACAAAATCCTTATGGACTGTTCTTCTATGTACGTCTGAATTTGTTGACGTAAGTAAAAATGCTCGACAATCCAAATTCCTACCTTACCAACTCCTTGATTACTTGCAGTATTGATCGATAAACACGCAAAAAAGACACGTGTGAGAGATTGTATTCGATTTAAGAACGATAAGAGATGGCGCGACGCGTTTGAAAACGGTGAATTATCAAAGATAATTATCGGATAAGGGCGAAATTATAACCATCGTGTAAAACAAAATTGTGTGAAGAATAAACTTTTATTAAAAGAGAACTACCTGAGTACCAAGTGTACTTATTTAGTCTCCCTGATCAAGCCCAGCGACACGAATTCGATGACCCGGAGATAGAAGGATGGGGAAAAAGCATCGAGTAAATAAATTTAAGTGCGCGAGAATTCAATTCATCGCAGTATATACTATATGTTATACGAGTAATGCCTGTAATGCAGGGTTGCCAGATGGCCGTTTCGAAAGTATCGTACCAGGCTGCATAAATTTATCGTACACTTATCGTACGATGGTAAAAAAAAATATCGTTCTAATTGTCGTCTATTATTATAAATTATCGTACTAAATTATGGTATACAATTTTCTGTTAGGAGAAAAGCATTGAGTTTTGAGTTGATCAATTGATTCTTACTTCTGATGAGGAGGTTAAGCGGAACACCGACTGCCGGTAAAAAGACAGAATAATAGCAGAGCTTATAGAATAGAACGTGACGGACGGAATTCTCGCAAATAAAATTTTGCTACGCTGTATTCATTTTTCTCGATGCTTGAGCTCGAGCCTCGTAAGGTGAAATGAACCAGATCGGGTGAAAAATCAATTCAACCACAGACATTCTTGTTAGAATAACGGTGGATAATGGTACTTGCTTGTTAATTAAATAGAGTTAAAAAATACACTTGGGAAATGAATGTGTTCCTTTTATATTCTTGTTCACGTAGCACCTTTACATTTTTTGACAATAATTGAAAAGACTAGTGATCTTTTAAAGTAAAAAACGACTAGTGATATTTCACAAGCTTAGTTTGATAATGTGGGAATAATATTTTTTATTTTGTTGTTTGATCCATTGACTTTTTCCCATATTATTAGATTTCTTACATTTAATTATATTCATTTCATTAATTTAATTGATAAAGTATAATTATTTTTAGCTTGCGTTTAATTTTACTTCTTTTTTATAATAAAAATCACTTTTTTGTTTCATTTGGCCAAAATTACTAATGTAAACAATAATTACAACGTAGCTTTTTTATATTTTGGATTCAAACGATTTTTGGTTATTCTGTTTGACTTGCGAATGAGAAAAAAAGTAATCATCGTCTGGTTCTCCTGATTCCATGCCAATTTTTTCTGCAGGATAAAGTTTGTTGGCGTTGAAACGATCGAACATTTCCTTCATCGGCTCGAACGATTTACAGCAGTCTTTTTGCGGCGTTCCTTTGACACACTCACTAGCCAGTAAGCAGCCAGTGACTGAAGATGTAATTAAACGATTCCTCGTTTTCGATTTCATTAAATTCACTTTGCTGAAAACTCTCTCGTACTGGGCGTTCGAATGTAGGATCGATAATGGCTCTAGAGCGAAAGCAGGAAGAACTTTTAAATACGCTTCGCCTTCCGAATCGGTGTAGTTTGAAACCTGAAATAAATTTCATAAAAAATAGTATTAAATCTTTTCAATTTACTATTTCATCTATATAACTTGATAAATATATTACTATATTTCATCTATATCAACTTACTTTTACCCAAAAGACATCGACGTCAGTACACTTCGTTATTTCTTCCGGAAATGTAATTAATGGAATTTGCCTCCACTCATCATCCAAGTTTTGCAGTTGTGAAGGATCATTCTGACATACTCGTGGCAGTTTCGTAATCAATGGTATTAATGATGGTGTTGTATCCCTTTCCGCAACTGATAGAGCTTTTTCTGGATTGAGCACTGCTATCATGATTAACAGATTGTCACCAAAATCGTAGCGTTTTCTTATTTGAACACAACCTGTGCTGAGGAAATCACGACACCGTTTTTTTAAATCAATTATGAGTTCTGGGTAACGCAAAACCTCGGCTTCCTGCAATTGTTTCATGACTCCCACACCTAAGTATAGATTTTCGAGTTTCTCGTATTCTTCGGTTGCAGCTGTATCAATTCCATGTAAAGGAGTTTTCGCGACGTACGCCCTTTTCATGTAGCTGTTCAGCAAATCTTTGTAGGCGACAACCATGCGGGAATGCATGCTTGTTACAATCACGTTTTCTGATTGAAAATACTTATTCAAATTAGTGAACTTCGGCAAAGCCCATTGTAGGAACAAGTAAAAACCTCTCATAAAAGGATTATTCAACTGACGGTGGATTTCTTCAACTGCCATCAGTCTCTCGTTTAGCCATTCGTGATCGAAGAAAAGACGCAACGCATTCCACTGTTCTAATATACGGTCAACAACCGCTGCAAGTGACAGCCAACGGGTTTGGGACGGGTGAAGAATTTTATGAACTTCCAAGTTTCCAAACATTTGAAATTGCACGAGTTTGCACTGACGCTTGCTGCTATTTTTGAAAAAACTGTAAATGTTACGAGCAAGGTCTTCACAATTGCGCGGTAACATTTTGCAGGCTTCGCTTGCGCATAAATGTAGAGAATGACACAAGCACTTTATTATTGTGATTCCGGGACATATGGCACGCAAGCGACTAATCACTGAATTTTTTGTTCCCATCATTGTATTGCAGCCATCCGAACCAAACCCAATTATATTACCTCGAGAAATGTTGTGTTTACCAAATGACTCGATAACAATGTTAAATATGCGTTCAGCCGTCGCACTGATTTCAGAATCTGATGATGATGGATTGTCACTGCCAAATACTTGAACCAAGCCCCAAAATTGGCTTGTGATTTTACTTTCGTCAAAATATCGTACTACTACGCAAGATGTTTTTATTGCTGCAATATCAGTGGATTCGTCAGTTAAAATTGAAAACTAATTCGTTTTCAACTTCTTTATGAGGCCTTCCTTCTGGGTCTCACCGATTACATTTTTGACAATCGCAGCTGCTTTGCTTCTCTTGAGCTTAATCGATTCTACTATTTTTGAGTCGACAAAATATTTTTTTAATACTTCGGAAAGGTGATCCATTGCCGAGAATGGAATATTGTGTGAAGCCAAGAAGCCGCATAATAGGATTTCTGCTTTTTGCGTTTTGGTATCCATCGATGGAAATGTAAATGTTTCCACGGTTTTTTGAAGTTCGGGACGTACATCCGTACAGCGAGCAACGTGCTTCATACTTTCAGCATATTTTTTTAAAACACTAAGCTCTGCCTTCATTGTTGCATTGCAATACCGACGCGTGGCTTTAAATACTGCGACGAATTGAACTTTCGCGCACTTAAATTTATTGACTCGATGCTATTTTCCCTTTCCCTCTATCTCCGGGTCATCGAATTCGTGTCACTGGGCTTGATCAGAGAGACTAAATAAGTACACTTGGCACTCAGGATTTTTTCTTTTAATAAAAGTTTATTCTTCACACAATTTTGTTTTACACAATATTTATAGTTTCGCTTTTATCCGATAATTATTTTGATAATTATACGTTTTCAAACACGTTGCGCCATCTCTTATCATTCTTATTTCGAAAACAATCTCTTATACGTGTCTTTGTATCTTTATCGATCAATATCGCAAGTAATCAATGAGTTGGTAGGGTAGGAATTTGGATGATCGAGCGTCTCCATTTGCGTTCCAACTGCTCGGGGGAAAACGGACTTTGAAATATTTTAGGCTCGAGCGTCTCCACTTACATTCCAACTGCTCGGGGGAAACAAGACTTTTAAATATTTTAGGATCGAGCGTCTCCACTTGCGTTCCAACTGCTCGGGGGAAAAAGGACTTTGAAATATTTTAGGATCGAGCGTCTCCACTTGCGTTCCAACTGCTCGTCGGTAAAAGGGACTTAGGACACTATTATTGGTCGTCTCCACTCGCGTTCCAACAGACCAATTCTAATATAGTATTGGGTAGGAAAAGAAGATTACTTACGACTTGATGAGTTCCTGAGATAACTTCGATCAGACTTTTGATTTTGATGATTTTTCCTTAGCCGACGGTCGGCCTTTTATACCTAAATTTCGTTGTTCCCTACTTATTCGATGCCGCAATGCGCAAAATAAGAGCCAATCATTATTGATTTATTATTATCATGATCGATAATGCGTCATTTCTTAGCCAGTTACATTACACTGTACGTTCCCTACTTATCCGACGTTATGCTGCGGATATATAGGGACAATGCTTATCGATCTGTTGTTATCATTATAGATTCTGCGTCATTTCTAGACCAGTTATGTTCCACTGTGCGTTCCCCACTTATCGACTGCTGCGCTACGTAGTATGAGATCCAATAATTATCGATCTAATATTATCATGGTCGATAATGCGTCTTTTCTTGACCAGTAATATTCGGTCATGTTCCACGCTTGCGCTCTACTCTCACAGCGAGTGTGGTGGGGAGCGCACAGGTCCCGATTGATTCTCGGGCTCATTTATCTTCCGACCATGCCATCATATTTTTCATGTTAATTAGACATGTTCGGAGTCTCTATTTTGGGGTGGTAGTGGTGGAAGCCATATTTTTCTATCGATCTGCTCGTCATTCGAGATTGAACCTCGACGGCGAGCTGATCGCTCCCCACCCTCGCACCATGTCGCTACTCTGACTTCCCAGTCTATGCTTAGTTTTGCATGAGTGGTGGGGCGAGCCGATTTTCCTATATTCCGAGCTCACAGTAGGGCTTCGGTCGTTCGGGCGGCATCTTTCCTCCCCACTCCTCATGCGCTACGTCGCAATACATTCGAATTGTTCGGGCAAAGCCACAGTCGAAATTGAGGCAGCTTTTCCCCTTGCAATCTGTATTTTAGATCACGTCGTTTTACGATCGTTTTTCGCGAAACTTTTTTTCTTCTGAGCACTTTTTTTTATTGGGCTCATCATCCGAAAAATCCGACGCAGAGTCATCGGTAGTTTCACCACCCATTGTTTTTTACCGATTTTTGTCTTTATAACACTGTCGTAACCTAACTACGCGATGATAACAAAATACTACACAGCATATTTTGTTGAGCCGACAGCACGTTTAGCGAAAACGATTCGATGCAGATTTGTATCACGGAAGAGAAAACGGGGAATACCGAATACCGAACAGTAGACAGAATGAAAATTGAACCCAATACCCAATGGCATTGCTGAATACAGGAGACAGTGGAGACAAGAGAAACATGAATTCACTTATTCACTAATACTACTAACAGTAAGAAAGTAGAAAGGAGAAGACAGAGAAGATAATACATTGACGAGATCGACCAATAACCGCTTGGCGGCCTAGCACTCTATCGCTCTCTATTGTTATTGTTCTCTGTGTCGACTGTGTCTGTATTTCTGTAATAACCTTAACGGCCATCTAGCGGCGAGAAAAAATATCACAAAAATACTAGCGAAACGTTCTGACTTATCGACTAAGGAGCAAAAAAAACAAATATCGGACAATCTCACATGATATGGTACAATTATCGTAAAAATTCGTACGATAATCGTATATCGTACGGACGGTAAATATATCGTACATATACCATAGTTATCGTACGTTTGGCAACCCTGATGTAATGCGAATAGAAGCAGAAACATGCCAAAATTGAAGTTTCGGTTTATTGTGAAAAAAATAAACTTCCATGGGGAAATTTCAAGCTCCTCCGACTGATTATCATTATTAGTCATGCCTATTGACTGATAAAAAAGAAAAAAAAGTTACCATCATTTTTCGGAAAAGCCCCACTTCTAAATATTTAACCAATAAATTAATGTTAAATGAAACTTCAAAATAATTATTTTTATTTTCCAAGAACCATTTTCCGATTTCTTCAATGATTGATAGTCACTATTATGAAGATATTTTGCAACAGGTCAGGTTACTGACCCCCCCAAATTGTTATGGAATACATCACCCAAGTGTTTGATGTACCCTTGAAGCCATACAGTAGTATAATGTGACAAGCCCTCCTTCTCGATCATTCCCGTTCTATGCATGCGACTTAGAAGCCAACTAAAAGATTCTCGGTTACAAACGCATTCTTCATTCGTCTGGGTAGGACCAATAATTCCTCTTTGACGATCAAAAAAAGAAATACCATTTACGCTGCGGAATGTTTGATACTTCTGCAAATTGGTCGAATTAGTATCTAGGGTATCAGAGATTCTGCTGTGTATTCCCATTGCTATCAAGAGACTCGGTAGAGTCTCGGGACAAGTACATTTGACAGTTCTGTCATCTGCAGGCCCGAGACTCACCCGAGTATATCAAGAGACTCGGTAGAGTCTCGGGACAAGTACATTGGCAGCTCTGTCGTCTGCTGGCCCGAGGCTCACCGAGTCTATACTTTCTCTGAATAAAGCGATTCGCGGTGGTGGGGGTAAAATTGGCATGCCATTTTATCGAATTATGGAGCTCAGGAGCCGTTAGGTATTTTAAAAATTAAACTAGAGATTAATAGAGAAATTCTCCTTCGATTGAGCCTAAAATCAGCATGATCGGTGGCGTAATTGCTGAGAAAAAACTTTGCACAGGCTCAAGATTATGCTAAAATCTCTAATACATCGATGGATTCCTCGTGTCTGTACATGCGTGTGCACCAACACGAGGAAGGACGATTTGTTGCCTTCCAGTTCTATGATTGGTTGCTACCGAATCCACGTTATCTAGAGTCGCGGTAGCGACTCGAGACAAGTACATTTATAAAAGAGAGTTCGCTCCAAGACTCTTTACAGCGAGGACCGCGTTTCCAACTGTTTTCGAAAACTTTAAAAAATTGTTTCCATAATATTTAAATAATTACGATATTTTGGAGGATGTTGCAGGTTCACGTATTTTTTATTTATTTTTTTCTTTCGATCGTGACTATTTGGAACACTGTAGCTTAACGCGTATTGAGGATATTAATATTTTATTTTTTCGTTGCATCAAAAAATTGTGCATTTTTTCGCACACATTTTTGATATTTATTTGTTTTTTTTCGCAGTCGCTGTCTAGTGACACTAGTAATACTGATATAGAAATCTGGTGATTCGTGAATAATACACTGACTATATACCTATATATTTCGGATTGACTTTCCGTTTATTATGGTTTTATGAAGTGACCGTAGTGATGAGGTTATAAAGATCCCGAATGTGACAGCTGACCAATATATTTTTCGTCAGTCTTGATTTTTTGGTTTGCGTGACTGTCCTTACGGTCAGTCTTTCTTAAAATAAAACAGTTGTGAAGTATAAAGATCGCGGTCAATCTGAACTTTTGGTTATAGTGACGTTTATAGATAGATAGACGAGTAAAGAGTGACTTTTGTTATTATAGATAGAAGAGTGATAGTGGCAAAATAAAGTGTAATAATAAACTATTGAACAGTGCATAAATAAATAATTTCATTTATTAAACCTAGCTTCTACAATTTTTTTCCGAACGTAAACTCTACAACGGAGTCGAAAACGATCCCTTTTCTCCTTCACCATAAAATGTTCCTCGAACGTAATAATAAAGTTTATTTACATTTAGAAATCATTCTCTTCGTTTTTTTTTATAACTAAGAGAATGGTGTATGATAAACTCGTATTCGGTGAATATTTAATATCTTTGTCGTGAGGTTATAAAGATCGCGGTCAGTTTTAACTTTTGATTAAAGTGAATTTTATTATAGACAGTGCAAAAATAAAGTGCAATTCATTAAATAAACTTTTGAACAGTCTAAATAAATAATTTTTTTTATTAACCCTAGCCCGAACAATCCATTCTTCCGGACGTAAACTCTATAGAATAAGATTTTACATCTATCAGTCTCGTGGTCGGTAAATATTTTGCTACATCCTTTTCTCCTACATAGTTTAATTTTCGAGAAAATCAGACGTTACACGTTTTCTTTTCATCAGAGAATAAGGCGTAACTCTCGCTTTTCTCGAAATGTCAAGCGAATGGAGTCTAGAGTACAGGAGGGTTCACTCCGTGCAAATTGCATAGGACAGGGTGAAGCCGAAATCGTTACTCGGTGAGGTGGCGCTGGCGACGCTGATGGAACACTGTTGCATGTACTAGGCCGATCACACACGCATTCGCATAGTGTAGAATAACGTAGCATAAAAGATTTCGACCAATCGGGTAGCGTACATGTGTACTATATATATGCGTTTGGAGTTACCCGATTGATCGAAATCCGATCCAATGCCGAAAAAAATGTCAATTCTTTTGCATCACTCAGATACATACATAATATAGACACGTTTAATTGGCAGGCTATGAATTTAATACCGGAGTACGTACACAATATTGACATGTTTAATTAACAAGCTATGAATTCCATACAAAAAGTCGATAAATCCTAGACAAAAACAGCATAAATGCTGTGAAAAAAGCTGAGACAAGTACATTTATGCCCCCCAAATAGTCGTTCCAGTTAATCCCCCCTACCACCCAGCGCCAAAATACCGATCCCCACCAAAATTTACAAAAACCCGTCTAAGTCGTTCATGCAAAGATCTCCGCACAAAAATCCTTTCTAAAAACCAACTCATCATACAAAGTTTTATGGGTAACCGCTCTCATTATCTTATCAAATCAAGTCAAATTGTACAGAGGTGATAATTTCATTCTCGTAAATGTTGTGAGTTCACAAAAAGTTGATAAATAAATAAAGATTTACTAAAGTATATATGATCAAGTACGTGGGATTTAATTATGTTTATAAAATCTTCAATTATGTTCATATGCCATTTCTCTAATTAATGCTTTATTACAACGAATTATTATCCTATGACTTGGAAATACAAGGGCTTTAAATAAAAATACAGAATTGCATTAGCCTGCATGAGCTTGAACGCTGCCACACTCTCATTTGTAATATTTGTAGTATAGTTTTATTGGTAACAAATTGATAAAAGTTTACTATCGTACGTAGAGCAGATACGCACAGAGTACTTGTCCGGCCTGAAAATTTTTCGACTAGTCAGCGAAAAATATACTTTTTTGTTCACGGTAAATTTTTCAACCACTCCGAACATTCGGATCTCCTGACGCAGATTTGAATCTTACCCGCCTTGGAATGCAATCAATTGATGACCGCTCTTACATGGCAGGCTTATTCCGTTTTGTAAAACCTGTTGTAGTAAAAACCTGTGTAAAAGTGCGTGTAAATGGTACCGGATTACTTATTTCGGGTGTACAGCACCGTTTAGACGCTCTGTAACTTCAGTTTTCCCCCGGATGTTACAAAACCGGAATAAACGTGTTGTGTAATAACGTGAGATATGCTCCACACGAGCATCAATTCATCGATAACAATTGGTTAAAGGAAAGGAGGATAATTTGGGATACAAAACAATCCGCATATTGTGATTCCAAATTAGCTGTGTTTACTTTACTAGTTAATGCCAAAATGTGTGGTAGATTAATGTTGACTTATGTGACAAATTTTATGAAAAATGGTACTTACCGACCCCTCAGCCAAGACACGAACCCCTTCTAGAACCTTCCAGAAACTTCTGGAACTTTCTCGAAGGTTCGATGATGATGTCATGCGTCCCCTCTCGAAACGTCAAGGTCAATGAGAGTCGCAAGATAGAGGTTGTTCCTTCTCGAAGGTTCGATGATGATGTCACGCGTCTCTTCTCGAAGGTTCGACGATAACGCCAAGGTCAATGAGAGTCGCAAGATAGAGGTTGTTCCTTCTCGAAGGTTCGATGATAACTTCACGCGTCTCTTCTCGAAAGTTCGACGATGACGTCAGGGTCAATGAACGTCAAGGTCAATGAGAGTCGCAAGATAGAGGTCGTTCCTTCTCGAAGGTTCGATAATGACGTCAGTGTCATTGAGGATCAGGGTCAGCGGAGGGTAATGAGGGCGACAAGACGACAGGATGTTTATACTGCACGTGTGAAAGATGTATCGGTATATATAACGGTATCAAATTTCAAATACGCAGTGGCAAGATTTATAACGTAAACAGAATAAGGTGATATCGGCTGTGTGTCTGATATAGCTTATACGCCCCTCTTACATGCAAAACTTATAATTCCAAAAAATTGGACGCAAATAATTTTGTTTATACTCCACGTGTGAAAGATTAAAGACAATATGCCCAACCTTGGTAGACGCATAGGGGTGGGGGTACACGATGACAGCCCTCTCGAAGTTTCGATGATTTCCTGCCAGGGGTTAACTATAAAGGGCGAGAAGTTCGATTCTTGAAACATTCAACAATTGTTCTTCGAGTGATTTTAATTTAACAATAAACTAACATGGATCTATCAAAAATCAACAAAGTGAGGCGGCGGGTGAACAGTCAGGAATACCTACCGATGAAAGACTTGGAGGATCTGGTGTTATATAAAGATTATAAAATCACGAAGGTGTGTCGAATTACAACAAAATTCGGTATCAGGATAACTGTAGATGTGGAAGATAGCTTTTCGGTTTTTTGTCTGCAAGAATGGCAAAGCGTTTGAATGATGATGACGAGCTCCTGCAAGAAATGATGGAAGCATGTGAAGAGAACAGACTTCAGATGCGCTACCTTGGCGGTGAATATAATCAAATCGAGTTTTCAACTCAGTTTACTAAAGGTGTAATCATCGATTACACATTTCCATTATAACCAAATTTTATTTGACAAAAGAGTTCTGCAGATACAGTATTATAACCGAGGACTTAGTGTTTTATTCATTGAAAAAAGGGTTTCAAGTTTCAAAATAAACTTTTAAAAAAACTTGTTTATTATTCATTATCCCTCTCAAACATCTATGGACAATTGAAAATAAAAACGAATATTCGAATAACATTATTCTGAAAATTATATTCAACAGACACTACCATCAGAAGTAATTAAATATTGCAGAACGTTCATGGTTAAAAGTGTTAGTTTACATGCTTTTTGTGCAGTAGTAGTGGGGAATAATAAAAGTTCCAAGCTTCTAGAAGCTTCCAAGAGGTATAAAAGCAAAATTTTTCGTCGGACGATAGTCAGTCATCAACATGGATGAATTAAGTCCAGACCAGTTGCAATAATTGTGCTGTTTTCCACCATACTTCTGTGATTATGAGGATGCTGTACACAAGTATTTTGGAGACGATCCACCAGATGCAGTCTACGAGTTTCTCAACGACATAGTAGAGTTTCAAAGAAATTTGAGAAAAGTGAAATGCGAGCAAGAGGGCGGCACCGGCAGCAACGATCAACCACCTTGTGCACAGTGCAAGCGTACACATGAATTAATCGACATTATCGATAAACACGTCCGATGTTTAAATAATGATGTTTCTGAAGTAATTAAAAAATTGTTTCAGTTAAAATGTAAAATAGAGGCAAATTCATATGTCTCTTTAGAGGATAAACCGGTCAACGATGTAATAGATTTTGCTCAAAACTTACATAATCACGTGAAGCATTTAAAGGAGTTTGTAGAGATAATTCGAATACCTAAAGTGAAGGAATAATGTAAAAAAAAAGTCAATAAATACTTTTCATATGAAATTTTTATTTATTTTTATAAAAACCTGACACTGTATTCCAGCAAATTTTGAGACACAAAATATTCATAAGTTATATACTTATTAAAAAAAAAAAAAAATAGATATTTTCAATCTGTAGGTTCGAGAATCCAATTTTTTAGTAACTGAACTTTTAGGTTAGCACAATTGAATTTGAATGCATTTTCATGATGTGGGCATCCAGTATTTGATTGTTTCTGCAACTTTTGCAACGACGGACAATCAAGCATTTCAAGATTGACAATGCGTTCGGATCCTTCCAACAAAAAATTCGACAACCATTCTTTCTTCTCTGAACCCTTCACGTAGATAGTTCTAGCATTGTGTAAAATGCTTCGGATAATTCCGGTTGCAGCGTTATAGGGCACAGAACCAAAGTTCCAGGGTATTCCATGGAAATTGCGTGTCAGCCATGCGTTTGTACATTTGTATTTTACAGGCAAATTGTTCCACGCGCAGGGTGCTTCAAAGAGCCGTGTCAAAGGTGTGTAATCGGTAAAGGAAATTACAGAAAATTCTTTGAGCACAAATTCGTTGATGGGTTTCTTGAAACCCTGTAGGTCGATCACGTACTCCATCTCTCAGCCACGACTGATCTGAGGAGCGCTTAACTAATATCTTTATAGCAATATTTTTAACCCCACCACGAATAAAGAAGTATGTATTTTTTATTTTTCATACCAATTTCTTGACATTTCCACTGATTGAGTTATATTCTATTATACGATCGTGTAATATTAAGCAAAAGCCGAGGTTTGAGGTGGAAAAGGATTTGTCGACTCAAATTCTAATCGAATGTCAACCGGTCCAGATTTCAACGATTCGTTCTGCTTTGAACAATCAATGACAATGAGTGGCGCGTACTTCAAAAAGTCACCTTTACTGATCAGTGGTTCAGGCTCCTTCCCATAGTACGATGCTTGAAAATTGACATACATATCATAGAGTAGAGCATACTGATTATGGTCAATGTCAAGATTTAAATTCCCATAGGGATAACTCTGTGAGTTGAGAAAGAGTTTGACGTCTCTGATGTTACAATGATCAAAGCGACTCGCATTCTTAGTAGGATTATTTTTTCGCGCAGTCTGGAATCCCACAACAACGTATCGAGGCTTTTCGAGTTGAGTAGAGGTTTTCACAACCCAAACGTGTTTTGTGGCTGTAGGTAGTAATGGGTACTCGTACAATTCCTACGCACGAAAACTTATAGGAATAGATGAATCTTTGGCAATGTAATTTAAGAGTTGAATTTTTCGTTGATCAGCAACCCTAATGTATGGTATCATCCATTCGATCTTCGAAAGAGTAATTTTGAATTGCTCCGCTGCAGCAGTATCCCCAATAGTTTGTATAATAGCATTCATATCAGTATTTGCCCGTGTCAAAATCAACTCATGTTTGGCATTGACGACAATTCTGCGATAGTCCTCTGCAAAGCCCAGTAGCATACTCAGAGGTATGGAGATGTCAAAGTAACCAGTATCATCGGTTATCGATGCTTCTTTATCGCTCATCCAGCCATCATTTTCCATCACAGACTTCTGACTAGGATTCTGAGAGATGTAGTTTTTCATAAGAGTTGTGAGACCAACATTTTTACTTCGATCGATCTCCACAGCATTCAGCTCGTAGCGAATTTCCTCAAATAAGTGACAGATAGCATTCTTCACCAATTTTGTTGCAGCAACGGTAGATTGTCCATCAGCTTTTGTCAATCTACCGTATGCATGCAATGAGCTCTTGCTTGGTAGCAAGCACAAATCCTGATGCTGAACGGCGATACGAATTTCATCGTTGTTGTTGAAGGTTGCTGATGCGAATGGTTGATGCCCATGAGTCTCATAATGCGCGATGGATTCGTCAAAGATGATTGGTTTTTGTATTCTTAGGATCTCTTCCATGGTAAAAAGCAAAAAATTGTGATGCAACAAACACGTATTATTACTTTCCTCGAGGTTTCAGACCCAGACTCTTCAGAAACCGAATGTTTTGACGTGTTAGCTCCTTGAGAGATACTCGACGACTGTTTCGCTCTGGGCATGCCTGTTCAATTTTATAACTTCCACCACCTTTTGGTTCAAAAACAATGCCCATTTTTATGATTTTACGTGCAGTCTAATCGTTATAACCTCACCTCGAAAGTTCACCGATTCACCGTCCTGATCTACAAGTTTTAGCTGTAGATTATGTATGGATTGTACAGTGATAGGAAGGTAAGTGATGTGTGATGGCACTTCAACGATCTTATATCCTGGTGGGACAATAGGGAAAAATTCATGGATAGTATGCACTCGTTGACCGTTGATATACGCTCCTGCAGTTATGTTACACTCGACTCGTAGTGAATTGATTTTGAGTATGGCGACTGGTAAGTCAGATTTATGAGTAATATTGGCTTGAAAGATGCGTGGTGTGAAACCCAACAATCGTCCAATAGAATCGTTTGGTTCAAAATTGATATTATGATTGCACTTGATTTCACTGCACAGAGTATTATTATTAGGCTTTAAATTGACGATGATGTTACGATCGGAGAGCGCTTTTTGCAGATAATTTTCAAGATCTTCAATTTCGTAACTTCCAGTTGGTATAATGATGATCTCCTTGTCTACCTGGAACTTGTTATTTCCCACGTCTATATTAGGAATAGAGTTGAAGGTCAGCAGCTCAACGAGACCCAAAGTATATTTTTTTAATGGTGAGAATTCAATTGGAGGAAAAAAGTAAGCCTCGAGTATCGACGATGTGCCCGATAGTGTTAGCGTAAAAGAATCACCCATCGCGTCTGATGTTTAACTGATACCAGGTATCATGTGAGAGCCCATTTTATAGTTCTCCATTTAGAAACTTGAGACACAAGTGTCCGCATATTACTGTGTCATAATCCTGATATTTTTCATGATTGTAATTTACGGTGCTACCAACACCGAGATATTTCATTAAATCTGGAGGTGGTTGCAGGTTGCCAAAGCTATCGAAATAAATGACTTTGTTATTCTTTTTCTCGTACGCAACCCAATGTGTGCCAGAACCTTCTTTATCATCGAGGTTCACTATAGCTGATTCATATTTTCGAGGTCCGCCTTTGGGCAATGCATTTCTCATATAAACACCACGAAAATGTGGAATTTGCATGTTTTTAGCAAACCTTGATAAATCGTAATCAGTGAGTGCTCGATGTGGTAGCCTTATACGTTTTTTAGACGGAGACCCATCCCATTTTTATAGGGTTTGAGGTACAGTCCTTTGCCCAAAGCAATCGTCTCCATTGCATTATTATGGCGCTTACTCTCTTCGAGAGTACGTTTCGCAGTATTGGCATCATTTACAGCTTTAGCAATGCCCGTTGCGCCACCAGCAAGAGCTCCAGTGGCATTCAGTCCAGCAAAAATGGGTATAAGAAACGGCAAGAATCCTCCGATTTTGGGGGGTACAGGCAGGATCCGTGGTAATCGGATATTTCTCTTACCACCAGCATTTCTCACAGCTGCACGGGCGCCCTCTAGGGCTGATTTCACAGCATTGGCACCCGGCATCATTGAAGCTTTTGCCGCTCGAATAATACGCTTTAGTGACACTTTCTTCTTCTTAACGCCCATACCGAGTTTGGTTTTAGCTTTCATCGTATTCGCAATAGCCCAAGCCGTTGCCTTTTCACCAAAATTCGCGTCTTCAGCGAGAACACGTTTCCAAGCCTTCTCCTCGAGAATTCTATCCGCTGTGTGTCGAGCGGAGAGGTTACCTCGATTTTTTGAGTATGCGATATCGTGCTCTTTGCACGTAGCGTCAAGCGGATTGATTCCCGGATCACCTCGTGCAAGTCTCTTTGCCAATTTAGTACCAGGACCGCAGTATTGGTATCCCGGTACGTGTAACTCAACAGGAAGCTTATTAATCAGATCGTTTACAAATCCTTTGCCGCGCTTATGCACGATCATAACGTAACAACGAATCGTTCAAAACTGAGCAATGGTTTCTTCGGAATATTCTATTTATAGCCTATTTCATTATATCGCCTATAGTTCCATATCGTCCAGGATCAACTTTTCCTGCAAATGATTGACTTCCCGTGATCTTCCCAACATTCACATCGGAGGGATTAGAAGGAGGACACCGTTGATTCACCTCTTCTGCAAATTTTTTCAAGCTTTTAGCGATGGGACTGGATGAATCTCCTGAATTGCTCATGTCGCTCTGCACACGATCCTATTCGTAGAAAGTACAAAGTGATACTGAAATAAAATTTAGATGCAAGTTATACTTATATCATCGTCCTTTTATAAAGGTACCATCCATGCATTTGACGTCAGTCATTCTCAAGATGAGGTTCAGTGATCAGTCAACGAAACTACCTATGAAGAATTTTGACGAGCTTGTACAACAGAATGTACGAGAGAGACGTCATGGAGATTTGTTGCCAAGCAGCGTGCGTGCAGTATTTTGCGGTCCATCCAATTGTGGAAAGACTAATGCTCTTCTCACCCTCATAACACATCCTAATGGCTTGAGATTTGAGAATGTATATGGGGCATTCTATACCAAATTGACCTATCAAATGAGTTTGCATCTGCGATTTCGCTACAATTGGGATATGTTTTAGTACATATTGAAAGACATTTCTGTGATTTTTTTCGATTTTTTTCGGCCAATAGCTTCGGAGATATCGATTTTTTGAAAATTTGACGATTTTTTTTTCAAATGCCCATAACTTTTTGAAAAATTCATCAATTTTGGTTTTTTTTTTTTAAATTATTCGTTTTCAAACGTAGTTTATAGAAAAGAAACGAATTAATTTCTTCGCTTCAGTCATCTACAGTTTTTTTTCAATTTTGTGTTGAAATCGCGTTTTTGAAGATGTGTGGGTCCTTCGATTTTTTTTTTTTTATTCTCAAAAAAACTTGACAGAATTTGAAAATTTTTAAGCCTAGTCCCATCGTGGGCCAAGTATTATTACTATATTTTTTCGATTATTGAAATTTTTTTTTTTTTCTCGAAAGATTTTTGAAAATTCTAGGAATATCATTCCGAAAGGACTTTAACAACTATTCTAAGAAACATAAGTTCTATAATAAATTTTTCATTGAAAACAATGAAAAAAAAAAAATTTGCACACAATGACAAGTACTTGTTAGGTAATAATTTTATTGTGTATTCTGTGTTTATTGTGATTCACTCTTTCTGTCGTTTAAACAATTTAACTACTTTTCCTTGATCGGATAAGGAAAATTGCTTAACTGTAATTGATTCATCTTTATTTGGAACTACACAATGCAATTTTTGAGTACCCGTCACTGGTTTTGCTCGAATATATCGAGATTGCAGAGTATTTTTGTTTTTTTCATAATCAATATTTGATGAATATCTTATTTCAATAGACGGTAAATTGTTAGGATGTGCAGCCCATTCATACAGCTCTTGAGGTGTCGTGATCTGTCGATCATATGGTAATTGTAAGCTTGCTCGTGATGCTAATCTTTTAATTGTGCCGCCAACGCCATCGCAAGGACCTTTTCCATGTGCTGTGGCAAAAAAGTGCCATTCAGCATCTACACCAAAATCTTTTTCGTGGTAATAAAGATTCACAAAATTTTTAATGTTCTTGAATTGCTGTGGCGCGCCATCTGAAAAGTAGCAAATTTTCTTTGCACTTTTCGATATAGTTTTGATGTATTCGATAACAATTTTAATGAATACGTGAACTGCATCAGCATCATGAGAAGTGCAGTCAGATATTATTACTATACTTCTGTGACATAATTCGTCATCTGTCTTGAAATATATCACCACTGGAAATATAGTCGCCTGTTTATTGTTCCAATGGAATCCAGGCGCTGCATCTTGAATTACAAATGCGTAATTTTCGGCAAAATCACATATCACAATAAAATCATCGACTTCTAATGATTCTTTTTTGTATCTTAGAAATTTCTTTAGCAATGAAAGCATGAGGCAAAAGATTAATCATCTGAGAACAAAAATCTTCTACAAAGTCAAATGAACTTTTTGTAAAAGTTTCAAGACTCGTTCTAGGATGAGCAACCCAGTGCTTGTAGGTTATATCATCAACATAGTTGTTGTCAAGCAGATTCACTAATACATCTTCGAGTTTATCAATTCCCGGACAATTTGCACATTCGCCATAATAGCAGTTTGTCGAAGGATTTTCGCATATAACGATTTCGAAACAGTCATGATAATCTACTAACGGTTTCGCAAGGTTTTTCGATAATTTGCCCAAGTTACAACCTGAAATCGATTAAAAACAATAATAGTAACTTTTTTAAAGAAAAAAAAAAAAAGATGAACAGTTAAAGTCCAATTTTTGTATGCTTACCTATAATCATTAGCTTAATGTTCTGGTGCATTGAACAAACACACACGGTATGCGTACCGACAGGCCCAGCAAGAACACATTGCTTTGGACGCATCGAAGCAAATGTTGAAAAGCCAATTTTATAATCCGGATAACGCAGTTTGAAAAGCTGATATAATTCTTTGAGATTTGAAAGAATAAGCCTTTTTTGAATGTGCTCACGTTCGCCATTTTCATTTCGTACGGAAACGAAATCTTTCATACCAGGCATCATCATGCTCATTTCATCATCAACATAAAACTCTGATACCTTCAACTTAATATCTTCAGATAAACGACAGCCTAATCAAAAGGGTTGTAGAATGAGTAAAATTACAAATAATAAAATAATATTAAAAAAGAGTAAACTTTTATTTTTACCTAGCTTTGGATCGCGCAATGACAATATTCCATTTTTTTCCCTCAGGCTTTTAGCAGCTTTAGCTAAATATTTTGTCGAACCCATTACTTTACACATTTTATAAATGGTCCAGTTTGGGGGTAACACAGTGAGGATTTGAATTTTTTGAGATTTGTTAGTATCCTTGTCATGAAACTTCAATTTCAAAGCCTCAATCATTGTCAAATAATCGTCTGAGTCCGATTGGCTTTCAAAACCTTGCCCCAATCCTAATGTGATTGACAAGCTGCTAGCAGTATCGGTGATTTTTGTTTTTAAGTATGTTTCATTGTCTATTTTGTAAGACAATATTGGCGATTGGTTCAACATTTTCAACGCATCGTTAATAACGGGTAGTTGCGAAGCCAAACTTATTTGTGACGAACTACTAGGTTGGGATTCAATTTCTTCACTAGACATCGGCTGTGATTCTAAGACAGAGGAAACGTGAAAATTCGGATGATAAAAAACCGTATAAGGTATTTTTTGACAATTTAAAGATTAAAAAAAAAACAAAAAAAAACCTCATGGTTTACCTCTTATGGGAGATTCGGAAATAGCTTGATTCTCATCATCATCGTCGACGTCCATACCATCACCAGCATCATTGTCAGTCGAATCTTTTGCATGTATAAGATTGAATTGCTTTCTACAGTTCGAACACAAATAGTCGGAACGGAGGAAACTGTGTTTTTTCTGCATGTTTTCTGTGGCTAACCTCAATCCTTTCGTGATATTGTGATTTTTCAATTGAAATGGATTACAACAAGAAAAGTATTTTCTCGAAGTTTCCATGGTACAAAAATTTTGCCTACAACAAAATCAATAATAAATATTTTTGCCACCCGTGCAGGCTAGACGAAAAGCGCGAAGACCAGTTGATAATGTTGTGAAAAACACAGCAGTTTTTTTTAGGTAAAGTTAGGTTTTACCAGTAGCGAAAAAGGCGATTGCCACGCCGCCTGACGGCGCTGTTGTGATGCAAGATGCAAGGTAGCAAGAGTACGACTGTAAAATTCGTTCGTTAGCATTAAAAATCAAAATACCAAATATTTATTATAAGAATGATAACAAAAATGAAAAATACTGTATTTTTAAATATTGATTGATGAACGAAGTGTAATTTTTTGTCATGCGACATATAACGAAAAAATTCAAAAATAGTAAAAATACTTGGCCCACGATGGGACTAGGCTTGAAAATTTTCAAATTCTGTCAAGTTTTTTTGAGAATGAAAAAAAAATCGAAGGAGCCACACATTCTCAAAAACGCGATTTCATTCGATCAAGGAAAAGTAGCTAAATTGTTTAAACGACAGAAAGAGTGAATAAATATTCACAATAAAAATATTACCTAACAAGTAATTATGTGTGTGAATTTTTTTTTTTTTCATTGTTTTCAATGAAAAAAAAAAAAAATTTCAAAAATCGAAAAAATATAGTAAAAATACTTGGCCCACGATGGGACTAGGCTTAAAAATTTTCAAATTCTGTCAAGTTTTTTTGAGAATTAAAAAAAAAAAATCGAAGGACCCACACATCTTCAAAAACGCGATTTCAACACAAAATTGAAAAAAAACTGTAGATGACTGGAGCGAAGAAATTGATTCGTTTCTTTTCTATAAACTACGTTTGAAAACGAATAATTTAAAAAAAAAAAACCAAAATTGATGAATTTTTCAAAAAGTTATGGGCATTTGAAAAAAAAATCGTCAAATTTTCAAAAAATCGATATCTCCGAAGCTATTGGCCGAAAAAAATCGAAAAAAATCACAGAAATGTCTTTCAATAAGCACTAAAACATATTCCAATTGTAGCGAAATCGCAGATGCAAACTCATTTGATAGGTCAATTTGATATGGAATGCCCCATATGTATATTCAAAATCGCTGAATCAAGCGAAATACAAGTTTCTCAAGCGTCTACTCGAAACTGTGAAAGGAGTGGGATACTTCCCTTTCGCGGATCATGAGCAAGTGATCAAACCGGAGGACACTAAGCCAAACTCCATTATGATTTTCGACGATGTGGCCTGTGAGAAGCAGGATAACATGAGAGCCTTCTTTTGCATGGGTCGGCACAGAGATGTTGACTGCTTCTATCTCTGTCAAACATATGCGCGTATTCCTAAACATCTCGTACGCGATAATACTAATCTACTCGTGTTGTTTCGCCAGGATGAAATGAACTTGAAGCATATCTATGATGACCATGTCAATACCGATATGACATATATGCAGTTTAAGGATCTGTGTTCGGTGTGCTGGAACGAAAGTAAATATGAATTTGTTGTAATAGACAAGGACAGAGAGCTGAATGAGGGTCGCTACAGGAAGGGTTTTGACTGTTTTATAAATTTGCAATCTAGAAAGACATAAGCGCAGTCGAAGTCTAATCTCAATAGTGTCAATATGCAGAGTACTAACCTCAATAAGGAGAAAAACGTATTACGTCAAATCGCAAGCGTGAGCAATGCGATTCGACGCAAGCACAGAATGATAAAATTGGGGAAGATCACAGCGGATAAGGAGCTGAGCGAAGTTTTCAAACCCGTGGTAACTCCATTGCAAAAGCTAGTCGATCAGTCGGTAAAGCTGGAAAACATTAAGAAGGAAAAGCTGAAACAAGAAAAGGAGGAAGCAGCTTGGAAAGAAGAGAATGCAGCCTTGAAGGAAGAGGAGGGTGATTTGGATAATACATTTAGAACTGCGCATGAAGATGATGACGATTATCAACAACAAATATTAGATTTATCTTCCGATAAGGATTCATCGTCCGACAAGGATTCATCGTCTGGCAAGGATCCATCGGTTTTGCAAGAAACATCTAAAGTATCTCCCATTGAACCGCTTGTACAGCAGTACCTACGAATGTTCGAGACGAGTGAAAAAAAGAGCTTGATGATTCGTACGGTGTTCGACAAATGAGGGGAGGAGTCCTGATGATTGGCGATTCACCAGTAACTTTCGACAATGGGCGCTTGTCAGTTAAGAACAAGACTTACGAACTATCCCCCGGTTTGCTCGAATTGATATTCAAAAAGTCTCCGAACAGAGAGATCGTAACTGCAGCAGATATGGATAATTATTATGCAATTGTTACTAGCACGTATGCGCATCGAAAGTACTATAGACCCAACGAACCCATTCGCATGAAAGGCATCAAGTACAAAAATGTTATTGCGAATATGCTTCTATCACCGAGGCGAAAAACCGGTAAAGCTCTACCACGCTATATGGTTGCGAAAAGACGCAGAAAGATGGATTATGTTTATTGGGACGATCCTAATGAACTAGTGGATCGACTGCGACTGCTCCTTGCCTCCCAATCAGCTGGGAACTCTAGTCATTCCAACGAAATTATTTCAATCATTGAAGAGTTGCGTGAAGCTGAAATTATTTATTAGACAGTACGCACTCCTTGGATTCATTTGAGTCATGAGTGTCGACGTGTTTGGTCGTCAATTATCGAGGATTAAGAGTATTGCCAGCGGTGGTCGGGGTCCTCCCGGTGAAGGATTCAAAATTACCGCCGATGGTCAATATGACATAGACAATAGAAGATTGTGCAATGTAGCTACTGCTATCGAGCAACACGATGCTGTATCTGTTGAAGTGATGAGAAGTGCTATACAGGAAGAAGTTAGACTTGTATACGCCGTTACATCATCCCTACGAGATAATGTAGACGATCATGAGATAATGTTTCACGGTCTCGAGACACAATTTCAAGAAAATATTAAACAGCAGCGTATTGACAGTGAGACGGTACAAGAAATCATTACGCGCAACTCTCAGCTCATTGCTCATTTGGAAGAGGGACTGAGAACATTCGAGAAAGTTAATTCCAACAACGACAGTAAACTGATGATTCATAGCCTTGAATCCCGTGTGAAAGACGCCATAAAAGATCTCGGATCTGCGATCAAAGCTCAACAAGAATTCACACTCCGTAATTCCCAAATAATATCCCAATTGAATGATCGACTTGTTGCGCTAGAACATGGAGAAAGCAGCAATAGCAGAAGAGCTTCATAGACCGGCTCGAAAAAATTATCCGCGTCGCCATGTTGTCATGCGCGGATTGGATGAGACTTGGCAGGCTGATCTCGTCGATATGACAGCATACACGCAATTCAACAACGGTTACAAGTATCTACTAACAATCGTAGATATTTTTTCAAAGTATGCTTGGGTCGTTGCAACGAGAACGAAGAGTGGCAAGGATGTTACAAATGCTACGGACTCTACTTGCAAAAGGTCGTGTACCGAGGAAATTGCACGTTGATCGTGGGAAAGAGTTTTATAACAATGAATTCAAAGCTCTTCTGCAACGCTATGGAATCAGCATGTACTCAACCTTCAGCAATATGAAAGCATCAATATGTGAACGCTTTAACCGTACACTCAAGGGTAAAATGTGGAAACAATTTACTCTACGAGGATCGTACAAGTGGATCGATATTGTGGAAGATTTGGTATTGGCCTACAATAATACCAAACATCGTACCATTGGAATGAAACCGAATGACGTCACCGTTCGGAATGAAAAAAGTATCTTGCTGCGTATCTACGGAAAATTTCAAGTTAATCGAACGCGAAAAATAAAATTTAAGATTGGCGATAAAGTTCGAATCAGCAAGTACAAGCACGTTTTTGAGAAAGGCTATACCCCAAACTGGTCAACAGAAATATTTACAATAAGTCAAGTCGTAAATACCGATCCCGTGATGTACAAGCTCAAGGATTACCAAGATCAATCGATCGAGGGTGGCTTCTATCAAGAGGAACTCACAAGCATCAAATATCCAAATACTTACCTCGTGGAAAAAGTTGTGCGGAAACGTGGAAACAAACTGCTTGTAAAATGGCTAGGATTCGATAACTCTCACAACAGTTGGATCAATGAATCTGATTTGTAATTTTTCTCATAACGATTTTCATAATTTTTTGTTTTTTTTTATATAATAGTAGAAATAAAAAGTAGAAAAAAAATGACTGTGTGTTCTTTATTTTCGATTATTACAGCTGTTCCATGTCTCCTTGACCGTGAAACTCTACCGTCTCCCTCTCTGGGTAACTGTGCTTCTCCTATATTCATAAACAAGCTCTGAACAGTAAGCATTAGTATATAGGTCATATATCTTTTGTAAACACAGGTCCCGATCAAGATCAATGGCATGTATATATATATATATCAAGAGACGCGGTAGCGGCTCGATATATATATAGCGGCCCGAAAATTTTTCATAAAATTTGTCACCTAAGTCAACATTAATCTACCATACATTTTGGCATTAACTAGTAAAGTAAACACAGCTAATTTGGAATCACAATATGCGGATTGTTTTGTATCCCAAATTATCCTCTTTTCCTTTAACCAATTGTTATCGATGAATCGATGCTCGTGTGGAGCATATCTCACGTTATTACACGGCACGTTTATTCCGGTTTTGTAACACCCGGGGGAAAACTGGAGTTACAGAGCGTCTAAACGGTGCTGTACACCCGAAATAAGTAATCCGGTACCATTTACACGCACTTTTACACCGGTTTTTACTACAACAGGTTTTACAAAACGGAATAAGCCTGCCATGTAAGAGCGGTCATCAATTGATTGCATTCCAAGGCGGGTAAGATTCAAATCTGCGTCAGGAGATCCGAATGTTCGGAGTGGTTGAACAATTTACCGTGAACAAAAAAGCATATTTTTCGCTGACTAGTCGAAAAATTTTCGGGCCGGACAAGTACTCTGTGCGTATCCGCTCTACGTACAATAGTAAACTTTTATCAATTGGTTACCAATAAAACTATACTACAAATATTACAAATGAGAGTGTGGCAGCGTTCAAGCTCACGCAGGCTAATGCAATTCTGTATTTTTTTTTAAAGCCCTTGTAGTTCCAAGTCATAGGATAATAATTCATTGTAATAAAGCATTAATTAGAGAAATGGCATATGAACATAATTGAAGATTTTATAAACATAATTAAATCCCATGTACTTGATCATATATACTTTAGTAGATCTTTATTTATTTATCAACTTTTTGTGAACTCACACATTTACGAGAATGAAATTATCACCTCTGTACAATTTGACTTAATTTGATAAGATAATGAGAGCGGTTACCCATAAAACTTTGTATGATGAGTTGGTTTTTAGGATTTTTGTGCGGAGATCTTTGCATGAACGACTTAGACGGGTTTTTGTAAATTTTGGTGGGGATCGGTATTTTGGCGCTGGGTGGTAGGGGGGATTAACTGGAATGATTATTTGGGGGGCATAAATGTACTTGTCTCAGCTTTTTTTACAGCATTTATGCTGTTTTTGGCTAGGATAATCTTTCCTATTAAACGAATAATAACACGGTGAAGAATTGACTGCGTTCTCCAGTTTTGTGAGGATCCTTTTTATAGAACGCGAACGGATAAGTAATTTCTTCAATCCTTTAAGTTTGGTTTCAGTAGAGGAGGGGATAAAGAGGGTGAGGGGGGAGGGGGTAACCTTTTTACGGAACACTCTTAGGGGACAACGAGTGAAAATTATTATTCGATTCCTTTGCCTAGAAGTTTCTACTATAACGTACAGAGGTCCATTGACTAAAACATAAATACTAATGGTGACAAATATTCGAGAGTGTTCGATCATGGTGATTGTTTATATATTCTTACGACTTTGACCAGTACGAGTATCGTAGTCTCATTTAGTCAGCAACTGATCAGTAAAAGAATCAGATCGTGTGTTCCATCAGTCGTAATTTGACTACAGTGCAAAATAAGTAAAGTGGTGAGTGTGTTCGAGATTTGTAATCAAGAACTAGAAACTTCTATAGAAAATAAATGAATAGTCTCTGACAATTTCTTTTTCTAGATTAAAATCCATTGTTTATAATAAAAAAAATATTGGACCAACTCAGCGGTGATTAAACCAGTGGCTGATTAAACAACGCTAGTCACGATTAAACTAGTAAAAAGTGACAGTAAGTAAAACTGTTTCGATAAAAGGTACCTATAAGTTAAAGCAAAAAACAATTAAAATCGGTCGTCCATTTGAATCTGTTATAGAAAATGGAGACGGCTGACTTCTCAGTTACGATCCCAAATGAATGGGTTGCGGGGATCAATCAACACCAAATTGAGGAATTAGCAGATCTCATTATGAGCCTCATTCAAGTGATGAGATTGGCTCCAGATACTGCCGCTATCATGCAGTATCAGGGGGTGACCGCTACCCTCGAAAAAACCGACAGTGGATATTTAAAAAAAAAAATTTAAATTACTATCTGCGGTCAGCTCCTCCCCCTCATAATTTGTTATTTCGCTTTATATTTTTCATTGTATTTTCATTATAGTATTTTGCTATTTTCGATTTTTTTTTGCATAAATTAATACAGGGGGATAATACATTCATATTATATATACGATGGTGATAATAAAAAATAACGCCATTCGATTATATTTCAACTAAATCTTTTGTAAATCATACCTTATGTGTATATATACATATATAAACACTTGACGTCGAACCGCTGCCATGGCTCTTAATATATATATATATATATATATATATATATATAGTAGAGGCGTAAAAATCAAGAGCTGTGCCAGAGTTTGAAATAACGCACTATAACACGTCCTTATCCCGAAGCAAATAATAAACAAAGCATGCGTATGAGAGAGCAAGGGCAGAGATTCGAAGAAAATATAAACTAAGTGTGTATGAGTGAGAGAGGTATGGCGATACGCAGAGATACGTATAACTGAGTTGTTAGGCTTTAAAGAAATGAGAATTTTTTTTTTTATCTTTCACACTCAATACAGTTATATGTTTTTCTAAATGTAATCCTTTTATTCTTATTTCAAATGGGCTTATAGCAAAAGAAGAAAGATAATTTTTATTTTTTATTTTTGGTCAATGGGTTTAATAATCACACGCATTTGATACAACTTTATCTCCAAGTATTTATTTACCTGTCATTATTTGAATTTTATTTGAATTGATATAATGTAAATTCATATGATAAATAATATGTTGAATACAGTGGTTACATTATAAAAGATTAAGTACAAGATTGCGTAATCAATTAATGGTGTTACATAAAAGTACAGGAAGATGTAGGTGAAATAATATATTTTCACTTATAAATATTTATTACAGTATTTTTAACATTGGTGGAAAGAAATTATTCATCATCAATTTTTTTTTTCTGCCAAATATTGGAATTCGATTTGGTTATATTCTCCACCCTGATACTCCATCTGCAAACGAACCTGGTGGGCTGCACTTGTCAATTCCTCCAGGTAAGTTGCATCTTCGGTCAAGACCTTAGCTATTCTAGCAGGTATGAACACACAGAATTTGCCATTGAGGTCAGCTATTATTCTGATTCCATATTTTGTCTGCACGGTACGGAGATCGTTGACTATGTACTTTTTGCCCACTTTCAGTTCAGACATCTTCTTAGTCGGAAGAAAGTTGTCCAATCGCCCCACTTTGTTGATTTTCGATAGATCCATGTTATTTTGATATTAAATCCAAACTTTCCAATTCTTTCGTAAGTTGATTCACTTGCAATCTCACTTCAAGCAAATTTTGCACCTCTTTAATATTTTTCAATAGTAGCTCCAATCTTTCTTTTAATACACACCGTTTTTTTTGGATGCTTAGCATCACTCGAAGAACAATTGTTGAATGTTTCAAGAATCGAACTTCTCGCCCTTTATCAAGAGACTCGGTAGAGTCTCGGGACAAGTACATTTGACAGCTCTGTCGTCTGCCGGCCCGAGGCTCGCCAGAGTATATTATCTCTGAATAAAGTAAATTTCGGTAGTGGGGGTAAAAACTGAAAGTCATTTTCTCGAATTACGAAGCTCAGGGAGATAGATTATGACTTGAAAATTGAACTGGAGACTAATTAAGAAAAAATCTTTCGATTGAGCTTTAAATCAGCACGATTGATGCCGTATTTGCTGAGAAAAAGCTTTGCACAGGCTCAAAATTATGCAAAAATTCCAACACATCGAAGAATTTGACGTGTCTGTATATGTCACAATGAAAGGCCTCAGCGTGCCTATCGAGAATCTGATTGGTCACGAGTGTGGTCATTTCCACCGGTAAACCAGTGTACACACGAGTGATGTTTTTGAACGTGACCCTGTGACTACATTTCTCTGCACCCATACCACGGAAAGTTTGAATGTTTAACCAGTGTGACGGTAGTTTTAACTTTTGACAGTGTAAAGTGCGAGTCGTGTAAATCGCGTGTTTTTTAGATTGTGAAAAATCGTGATTCATCAATAGTTTAAATATATAAATAGTGCGAAAAAACGGTAATATATAAATATTGCGAAATGTGATAATAATATTTTTTAATATCTCGGAATTAATCATCAGCGAAATTAAAAAAAATAACCTCGCACCCGCTGGTGAAATCATTTTTGTTTCGGATTCCAGAAAAGCCAAATAAAAACAAATCTCACCACTCGTTGAGGTTATCATTTTTATTTTTCCGTATAAAATAATCCGAATAAAACCGTTAATTAGTGTGGCCGGAATAAGTGCTAGAAAATACAACGAACATAACCTTAAAAATCAGTGTTATACGTTCTGAAAATGTGTAAACTCGGAAATAATGTTGTTGAAGTTTCAATCTAGAACGCCACGATTTTTTTTTTTTAATCATGTCACTTAAATTTTTCTTACAGATCAAAAGACTGTGTTTTTTTTTTCCAAAAGTGAGTGTATGAAAATAGTTGTGACAAGATGTATCATGTGCTCATAAATAAAAACCTGTAAAAATATTAATTGTTGATGAAATACTTTAATTATAAAAATTTGACAAATAACTTTTGTCGTGAAATCATGATTTTCAATACTTTTCAGGTGCGGTCTACAAATAAACATAAAATTTTCAATATTCTGCAGGCTGTGTTCAGTTCCTTCGATTTTTCTTTCTGGCTTCAAGAAATTTACCAATATACTAAAGGCGCTGCGAGCTGTGAATTGGGCTGAGATTCTCTGCTTCGACAATTTGATCTAAAAAACTGGTGAAACTTAAAGCAATGAAGCATTTGCTATTCCTTGCGGAAACAAGAGATGCCTTATTTCCTTTGCATACAAGGATCACCGCTTCGTTACTGCGAGCTGTGCTAATTTCCTTCGCTCTTTCTTTTTGGCATCGCACTACATATTTTATATTGAGCTGGGGTTTTACTGATTATGTCAGCATAAATATTCAAGGATCATCTGTTATCATATTTCACAACAAGCCGAAGGATCAGAAATTCAGCAATAGTGTAATGGCATCGCTCGGTCAGGCTTGTGCAAAAGATATAAGTGGAAATAAAAGCATGAGAAAACAATGTAAAAATTCAATATTCATTCAAGTTTTTAGTGTGCACTGTGATATGATTTGTTAAAAAAAAAAGTGTTCCACAAATATTTCTATACGGTTTCATTTTTGGTCTTTCGCTCATGTTTTTCTCATATTAGTGAAATGCACATTGCTGAGACGCACCAAATATATGTATCGAATTTCTCAATATACTGCAGGAAACGCGAGATGTTAACTGAAATGAATTTCTGCGCTTTGTTTGTGCAAGCTGTACTAAGTTCGATCGCTTTTTCTTTATAGCATCGCATTGCATATTTGATATTGAGCTAGGGTTTTACTGGTTATGTCAGCATAAATAATCAAGGATTATCTGTTATAATGTAAAAATTCTAGGATTCAGAGCTGTTCAGAAAAAAAGAAGTTATATCCTGGCCAAAAATCCCCTCCCTGGGGAAAAAACCTTGGACAAGTACATTTGTTGACCCCTGTTTCCATTTGTTTTCACAGAAAAAAACTACCCAAAAAAGTACAAAATTTTTAAAAAATTGGCAAGATTGAGATAGGAAAAAGAAGATTGTTTCTATAAAATAACTATACTCCAAATGACAAATAGAAATGAAAAACTTCACATATTTTATCGAGATCCCAAGAAAAAAAGCAACAATGCCCATCGTGAATGTCTGGTAAAAAATAGAGTCTACAAGTAAATGATCAATTTGCGCATAAAAAAAATAATTACTTTACAAAAACAGAAATGGAAAAGCCAATGATTTACGTTCAGCATTAAAATTGATAATATCAATAATAGGACAAGTATTTTATTGTCGCTTGAGGATGGAGTATTTAAAAAAAAGCAAAAATTAGTTGGTTATTGAAAAAAGTCACCAATGTACAAAAATAAAAATCGGTCAAAAGAACAGAGTCCAGAAAAAAAAATCGGGATGAAAAAAAACTTGAAGAAAAAAATTTCAAACGAAAAAAATTAGATTGCAAAAATAATTTCGGCCGAAGTACTTGGCGAGTTTTTTTGCTTAGCTTGGATCACGTAATGTATTTCACGTAATGTTGTATGTGTTATAAACTCGCCAAGTACTTCGGCCGAAATTTTTTTTTCAATCTAATTTTTTTCGTTTGAAATTTTTTTCTTCAAGTTTTTTTTCATCCCGATTTTTTTTTCTGGACTCTGTTCTTTTGACCGATTTTTATTTTTGTACATTGGTGACTTTTTTCAATAACCAACTAATTTTTGCTTTTTTTTAAATACTCCATCCTCAAGCGACAATAAAATACTTGTCCTATTATTGATATTATCAATTTTAATGCTGAACGTAAATCATTGGCTTTTCCATTTCTGTTTTTGTAAAGTAATTATTTTTTTTATGCGCAAATTGATCATTTACTTGTAGACTCTATTTTTTACCAGACATTCACGATGGGCATTGTTGCTTTTTTTCTTGGGATCTCGATAAAATATGTGAAGTTTTTCATTTCTATTTGTCATTTGGAGTATAGTTATTTTATAGAAACAATCTTCTTTTTCCTATCTCAATCTTGCCAATTTTTTAAAAATTTTGTACTTTTTTGGGTAGTTTTTTTCTGTGAAAACAAATGGAAACAGGGGTCAACAAATGTACTTGTCCAAGGTTTTTTCCCCAGGGAGGGGATTTTTTAGTTAACCTCTGGCAGGAAATCATCGAAACTTCGAGAGGGCTGTCATCGTGTACCCCCACCCCTATGCGTTTACCAAGGTTTGGCATATTGTCTTTAATCTTTCACACGTGGAGTATAAACAAAATTATTTGCGTCCAATTTTTTGAAATTATAAGTTTTGCATGTAAGAGGGGTGTATAAGCTATATCACACACACAGCCGATATCACCTTATTCTGTTTATGTTATAAATCTTGCCACTGCGTATTTGAAATTTGATACCGTTATATATACCGATACATCTTTCACACGTGCAGTATAAACATCCTGTCGTCTTGTGGCTCTCATTACCCTCCGCTGACCCTGATCCTCAATGACACTGACGTCATTATCGAACCTTCGAGAAGGAACGACCTCTATCTTGCGACTCTCATTGACCTTGACGTTCATTGACCCTGACGTCATCGTCGAACTTTCGAGAAGAGACGCGTGACGTTATCATCGAACCTTCGAGAAGGAACAACCTCTATCTTGCGACTCTCATTGACCTTGGTGTCATCGTCGAACCTTCGAGAAGAGACGCGTGACGTCATCATCGAACCTTCGAGAAGGAACAACCTCTATCTTGCGACTCTCATTGACCTTGACGTTTCGAGAGGGGACGCATGACGTCATCATCGAACCTTCGAGAAAGTTCCAGAAGTTTCTGGAAGGTTCTAGAAGGGGTTCGTGTCTTGGCTGAGGGGTCGGTAAGTGTCGATAACAGGAATCTGTATCTAGAAACCCCCTTGTATATCTACTTGCAAGTTTGTATGCAATCCATCCGTCGAAAGACCTCTGGACATTGACGAAAAATGAACTCGAATCGATTCCCCAGGCTTTACTTTTAAAATATTTTAGCTACTGTATAACTTCACTGTGGGATCGTTTACCAGAGCATTTACAGTGTGATAGTGAGATACAATCATATCATGAATGTGATGATCATTTTAATCCACCATGGGAACTGACTCATGTTGATGCTATTGGACCTATGCGTCAAGATTGTGAAAAGTGTTTTGAAATGGAAGAATTGGTGAATATATATGCAATTCGACGTACGAAGAATCCGCGAGAAATCACGTCAGAGGAGCTACGAATTATATCGCCAACAATATTTAAACAGTACTTCAGTGAATTTACCGATTATTTGTGGGATCGTTTACCAGAATATTATCAATCTGATTGTGAGATTATGTCATATAGACGATGTTACGAACATTGGAACACACCATCGACGGGAGATCACATCGATGGCCCCGTACCCCAACGTCGTAACTGCAGAGAGTGTTGCAAGAGCGTTGAACATGTTTAACCTGTCTCGAATGCAGGTGTGCAAACAAAGAAACGTGGATCCATTGTTCGTCAAGAATAGATTTTCGGAAAATGCGTGAGAAAAGAATCTAGCATTGAAATTGTGAAAAGTAACGGAAGGCCTTTGTGAGGATGTGGGTGATCATAACATGTTTAAACCTGTATGAAGCTACATTGAATAATGTGATCAACACAATTGAACTAATTTTCATGGAAAATGTGTGAGGAGGGGATTGGGATCGATGTGGGGATAGATGGTACAAAGAGTTGAGCATGGAAGAGACGAGCATCAATTCCCATCTCCAGAAGCTTCGTACAAGTCGTAATTTTTTTTTCAAGAAACCTCCACATTCGACAACGATGGCGTTCTCTGGTATCAACGACATCACTAAGCGGTCCGAGTATCTGCCCACGAAAAAACTAAAAGATCTTGAAGTCAACGGTAATTATGGAATTTCTGATATTCGATCGGCAAAGACCAAGTACGGCCCAAGATACGTCGTGGAAGTGCAGAGTGAATTCACCGTCTTCCTGCCACCCCGATTCGTCAAGGCATTTGAACAAGATCCTGAGGCGTATAAAAAACTATTGGAAGCTACTCATATTGGACAACTTAGTATGAAATATATCTGCGGAGATTGGAACGGCATCGAGTTTCATGAAATTTCAATGTGAATAAAAAATATATAAAAATCTCTGTAATGTGAAGGAGGAGAAGGAGGAGGAGGAGGAAATTTTGTATAAATAAATTAGAAAAACCATTTCAAAAAATGTTTTCTTTATTCAAAGATCCCTCGTTTACATAAGGCATGGTATATATATAACCAGCTTTTCAAAGCTTTTACATTCATCGTTGCACAGTTGAATTTCAATTCGTTGGTATGGTGGTGGGGGCAATTCGATGTAGTTTTTAATAATTTCTTCAACGATGGGCAGTCCAGAGTCTCCAAATCAACAATCTCCGTTGACAAATACATGAAGCTCGCTAACCACGAAGACTTTTCACAGCCTTTCACAAGTATGGTGCGAGCGTGTTGTGAAATTGCTTGAAATATAGGTTTTGCTGCGTCGTATGGTATAAGACCATAGTCCCATGACATTCCATGGAAATTACGTTGCAACCATTTATTCATGGTTCGATATTTTGCTGGTAGCGTGTCCCATGCGTATGGTGGTACGAAGAAGAGCGTTAGAGGTTCAGCGTTTTTCACATCTGCTCGAATAATTGAAATTTCTTTGAGGATAAACTCGTTGATGGGCCCCTTGAAACCTTGTAGATCAACGATAAACTCCATCTCGACTGATGTCCAGTGTAGTCACTTCAGCCATTTTATACCAATTTTTTCACCCCATCACTCAGGGGATTATACTCTACAATACGATCATGTAGAATGAGGCAGTATGCACATGTCTGCGCAGGTACATTCGTTTTCATTTCAAATTCGAGACGTACATCCACAGGTCCAGACTTGAGAGAATCATTTTGCTTCGAGCAATCAATCACAACGAGAGGTGCATATTGTAAAAATTCCTTTTTGTTCAGCCATGGTTCAGCCTCCTTATTGTAGTACATAGATTGAAAGTTTGTATACATGTCGTAGAGTAATGCATACTGATTTTGCTGTATATTCAGATTCATGTTGCCATATGGATAACATTGTGAATTTAAGTACAGTTTCACATCGGTCACATTACAATGATCGAAACAACTCACATTCTTTGTCATGTTATTTTTTCGTCCCGTTTAAAATGCAAGAATCACATATCGTGGTTTTTCCAGCTGTGTTGAAGTTTTGACGGACCACACATGTTTAGAGGTGAAGGGCAATAATGGATATTCATACAATTCCCACGTACGAAAACTCATGGAAATTGGTGTGTCTTTGGCGATAAACTTTAAAAGCTGAATTTTTCGTTGATCCGCCACGGTGACGTATGGTACAAGCCATTCGATTTTCTGCAATGTGAGCTTATAATTTTCAGCGGCTGTCTGTATTATTGCATTGTCATCAGTGCGCGATCTAGTCAAAATTAATTCATGCTTCGCATTCACCATCATTTTTCGATAATGTTCAGCAAAGCCCAGCAGCATACTCAACGGTACGCATACATCAAAGTTGCCCGCTGCATTCATGATTTGTTTTGTTTCTTCGACATCGAGCCAACCAGTGTTTTCAAGCATCGAACTCTTGGCAGATGTAAGAGATGTATATCCCTTAATGAGAGACGTAACACCCACATTCTTATTTCGATCGATTTCTACCGCATAAAGTTCATATCGCACTTCATCGAATAAATGACATATGGCATTGTTGACGAGACTCGTTGCATTTAACGCTGTTCCATCGTCCTTTGTCAGTTTTCCACAAATGTGAATTGAGCTTTTGCTCGGTAGGATTGATCAATCTTGATGCTGGATTGAAATACGTATTTCATCACTGTTGTTATATGTTGACGATGCGTATGGTTGATGAGCATGAACCTCATAATGTATGATGGATTCATCGAAGAAAATGGGTGTCTGAATGTTTACGATTTCTTCTTCCATTGCGCGCAACAGATGCACAACGTACAAAGTAAATAATTTCTCACACGCGAACTCCACGAACCTTGAGACCCAAACTCTTCAATAGTAGCAGGTTTTGCGGTGTTAGCACTTTGAGCGTTGATCGACGACTGGTTTCGCGATCCCATGATGCTGCCTTATTAATATTACGATTGTAGACTATGCCCATCGAGATTTTATATGAAGTCGTATGGTGATAACTTCGCAGCGGAAATTTATTAAATCACCGTCTTGATCCACAATACGAAGTTGTATGTTGTCGATTCGGTGAGTCGTGATTGGTAGATAAATGACGCTCGATGGTACTTCGACGATTTTGTAGCCCGCCGGCACAGATGGGAAAAAATCGTGAATTGTATGTACTTTTCGCCCGTTGATGTATGCGCCGGTGGTTATGTTACACTCGACTCGTATGGCGTTCACTTTAAGAATGGATACCGGCAGATCCATGTCTTTTATTGGCTTCCAGTAGGCCTGATGCAAAGCTTAGCAGAGGTCCAATCGAGTTGTTCGATGTGAAACGAATAGGCTGATTACATTCGATTTCACTACGTAGTGTATTATTATTCGGTTTGAGCTGAATTTTTATGTTTTTACGTGTCAATTCAGTTTGCAAGTATTTTTCAATATCCTCTATTTCATAACTCCTCATTGGTATGGTCAACACTTGCGTTCCAACATGAAATTCATTGCAGCCAACGTCGATATTAGGAATTGCATTAAATGTAAGCAGCTCAACAAGTCCGAGAGTATAATTTTTATTGGGCGATAATTCGATGGGGGGAAAGAATTGCGTCTCGAGAACAGATGAAGATCCAGATACGGTGATCGTTGAACTATCATCCATGATGCTTGCAAAGAACTAAACACATAGCTCTATAGTCCTCATTTATATAGCACATATTTGGCTCGACGATTCAACTGACCGCACAAAAACTTTAAACATAAATGTCCACATATTATTGTATCATATTCTTGATACTTTTTATAATTATATTTAACGCTACCAAAATTGAGATAATTCAGGAGTTTAGGTGGAGGTGGGAGATTGCCAAAACTGTCAAAGTATATAACTTTTCCGCCAATCTTTTTATATGCAACCCAGTGTGTTCCAGGGCCCACATTTTCATCCAAATTCACGATTGCTGATTCTTGCTTGAGGGGTCCGCTTGCAGGTAATGTACCACGCATGAAAACCCCTCGAAAATGATGAATTTTCATGGCTTTCGCATACTTCAGCAGATCGATGTTGGTGAGAGGTTGATGCGTTAGCGTAATTATACGTTTTTTGGCCCGATGTGAAGACCCAGACCCTGCTTGTACGGTTTCAAGTGTAAACCTTTGCCCAAAGCAATGGCCTCAATTGTTTGGTTATGTCGCTTATTTTCATCCAATTCCTTTTTAGCCGCTTGAGCAGCATTTACAGCGCTGGCTATTGCCGCACTTCCACCAGACAATGCACCAACGGCGCTAAGGCCGGCGAAGAGGGGTATGAGAAAAGGCAATAAACCATTGGTTTTTCGGGGGACAGGTAGAATTCGTGGTGTGCGTATTTTGACGCCTTTTACACTGGCACGCGCACCTTTTAATGCCGACATGACGACTTTACGAGGGTCATCACTACGAATCATCGCTTTCCTCGCAGCACTGATGACCTTTTTCAGACACTCTTCTGCGGCTTTTTTTTCACCGCTCTCTTCATACCCAAACCAAACTTCCTTTTTGCCTTCATAATGTTTGTCACAGCCCAAGTACTTGCTCTCTCACCAAGACTAGCGTCTTTTGAGGTTACACGTTGCCAGGCTTGTTCAGCCAACACTTTATCCGCCAAATGTCTCGCTTCTAGATTATCACGATTTTTCGAATATGCAATATCGTGCTCTTTGCAAGCAGCGTCCAACGGGTTTATCCCAGGATCACCACGGGCAAGACGTTTAACCAATTTTGTACCAGGTCCGCAATATTGGTAGCCAGGTAGATGTAATTCCACTGGGAGATTATTGAGTACACTGTTGACTAAACCTTTACCAGGTTTATCGTGCACAATCGTCACCGGCGGCTACAACTCGAATGAGCATTATTCACATTATAAAGTCGCATTTATACGATTTTTCCGATCAGTCGTATGAGAGATGGTGTCGAAGAAACAAGGTGGTCATCTGCCCATAATAAATTTCGATGAATTTGTCAATGGTGGTGGCGGTGGTGCAACGAAAAATAAGCGTCATGGGAATATACTACCTGACAGCATTCGTGCCGTGTTTTGTGGTCCATCGAATTATGGAAAAACTAATGCTTTACTCACGCTGCTAATACATCCAAATGGTTTGAGATTTGAGAACATATATCTCTACTCTAAATCGCTGAAGCAGCCAAAATATAGACTGCTCGAGCAATTACTTGGACCGGTGGAAGGAGTTAAATATTTTCCATTCAATGAGCATGAACAAGTTATCACACCAAGTGATGCCCGTCCAAATTGCATATTCATCTTCGACGATATAGCATGTGAAAAACAGGATAATGTGAGAGCATTTTTTTCCATGGGACGACACGACATTGTAGACAGTTTTTATCTTTGTCAAACATACACTCGTATTCCGAAACATCTCGTGAGAGACAATGCAAATTTTGTAGTGCTATTTAAACAGGATGATATGAACCTTAAACATGTGTATAATGACCATGTGAATACGGATATGACTTATACATGCTTCAAAAACATGTGTGTAAAATGTTGGAAGTTGGACAAGTATGGATTTATTACGATTGACAAGGACAGTGAATTGAATGCCGGTAGATATAGAAGAGGATTCGATTCTTTCCCAACTATTGATAATAAATGATTGCTCATTGTGGTATGAGAGACAGTCTTAAGTCTAACTTGCTTGCGTCAACATGAAGAGCAAAGAACTTTTGAGAGTAAAGGATGTATTGTGTGAACTTGCCAAGGCGAGTGATGCGATTAGACGAAAACATCGAAAGTTAAAAAGTGGTCGCGATACTGCACAGCAGAAAATGCAAGATGTGTTTAAACCGATCGTTGGACCGTTAGAGGAGCTGGTTTCATATAACAAAAATCTGAAGCATGACATTAAGGATGAAAAAGTGAATATCAAGAGGGAGGAGGAGGAGAAGGATGAAGAAAACAGCGCGCTCCATGACATTTCTTCTAATGATATTTGGCGTGAAGCAATTGAAGGTGATGCAGAGCCCTTAGCTGATGCTGATAACTATGCAGAGTCCTTAGCTGACGACGACGACGATGACGACGAATCATCTGAAGATGCCAATGCTTTAATACATGAATATCTGGGACTGCTGCGTAGCAATAAAAAAACAAGACTGGATGTCATGTATGGAGTACGAAATCTTGCAAATGATAAATTAATGATCGGTAACTCACCGATTCAGTTCGCAGATGATCATATTCATGTTGGAGACAAAAAGTATTCGAAACGTATTGGCTTGGTTGAGTTGTTGTTCGAAAAAGAGCCTGAGTTGAAATATGTAACACCAAACGATTTGGAGGATTACTCGAAAATTGTTATTGCTACGAATGTTCATAGAAAATATTATAAACGTAATGGCGCAATACGCCATGATAAATCTTATAAATTTAAAAATTATATATCGAAAATACTGGAGCAAAATGGCGGGCATAAAGGTGGTGATGGTGTGCCCACGTATAAGGTGGCACGAAAAAATACCTCTTCCGACTATGTTTATTGGGACGATCCGAATGAACTAGTGGATCGTCTTCGTCTACTACTCGCATCACAAGCTGCCGGAAACTCCTCCCATTCCAACGAGATTATATCAATTATTGAGGAATTACGTGAAGCTAAAATCATTTATTAACATGTGCGAGCTCTTTTTTTTCACGCATTCACAACATGACCGTCGATGTGTTCGGACGCCAATTGAATAGAGGTGGTGCGCGTCCTCTCGGTAAACCAGGTGCTGGATTTAAGACTACAGCAGACGGTGATTATGATTTGGAAGGAAAACGGCTGGTCAATGTTGGTTCGCCGATAAAAGATGATGATGCTGTAAACCTCCGTTCGTTTATCGGTGGGACTAATCATAACACGGTCTTACTATGTGATTCAACGAAACAATTTTTTGAATCGAATATAACGGCTCTTGAAAAGCGTGTAAAAGTTGATCTCACCAACCTCCGTGCTGAAATAGACAATTTGAAAAGTGCGATCAAGGATCTCAACGGTGACGTCAGACTTTTAAAAGATGTCAAAATCGGTGAGAAGCGGAAAAAGCCTTCAAACAACTATCTTCAATCTATGATAAAAAGCGTTGCGGGGGAGAAATAATGAGTGAAAAGAAACGTGCTGTGGTGGAGGAGTTGCATAAGCCAGCTCGGCGAAATTATCCACGTCGACATGTGGATATACGCGGCCTGGATGAGACGTAGCAAGCTGATCTTGTAGATATGTCTGCATATGCACAACACAACTCCAAGCATAAATTTCTCCTCACCGTCATCGACATATTTTCGAAATTCGCCTGGGCCAAACCATTGAAGAGTAAGAGTGGGAAAGATGTCACCGCTGCAATGGAGTCAATTCTCAGGAAAGGACGCACACCGAAAAACCTTCACGTCGATCGAGGAAAAGAGTTTTATAATACAGACTTTAAGGCATTGATGAAAAAGAATAATATACACTTGTATTCTACATATAGCAATTTAAAAGCATCAATTTGTGAGCGCTTCAATCGTACACTTAACGGGACAGACCTAGTTGGAACGTCAAAAAAAAGGCCTTTTTTCCGATTTTTTTTTGGTCAAACGATAAAATAATTCACAACAAAAGTTCTTCCGTTTAAAAGATACATATGTAATGTATATGTTGCAATTTTTTCAACGCAATACATATCGAAATAAGCTGGTGACCGTCAATTGCCGAGGACGCTGCAAAAAAAAACACGGTTTGCGGTGATCAAGCTCACGCTGCAACGGCTCATCTGAAACAAAAAAAACGGAGGGGATTTTTAGTTAATGATATAATGCTCCAGTTGAACGAAGGGTTTTGAAAAATTTCCATTTTTCACAAAATGGCGGCCGTTAAAAGTCAAAAGTGTTTTTTTGACCAAAATATCAGTTCCATTTTTTGCTATTAAAAATAAAAATAATTATCCAAAAAAAAAATCCTTCGTTCATATGGAGGACTACCATGTATAGAAGAAGTGATATAAATTTCAACCCGATCGGTAAAGCCGTTCTCGAGCTACAGTGATCACCGACTTCAAAAACATGGTTTCGAGAAAAACGCACTTGAAGTCCGCTACCTGCTTACCTATGGCTCAGACACGACGTGCTACAAAGTCTTGTATTTCGGCGAATAATGGTCCGATTTACATTTACCTGGGCGGAAAATGTTCGTAAGAGATTCTACTTTTTGAAAATGAAATAAAAAAAAAATCGATTTTTCGAAAATTCTAACTAGGTCTGTCCCGTTAAGAACAAAATGTGGATTCAATTCAGTTTTTGCGGAAACTAGAAATGGATCGATATTCTCGATATGTTAATTACTAAATATAATGATACTGTACATCATACCTTTAAGATGAAGCCGAAAAATGTTAATGTTACGAATGAAAAACAAATACTACGTGATGTTTTCAATAGAACTGAGGTGGGAAAACTGGCGAAATTTAAAATCGGTGATAAAATACGCATTAGTAAATTTAAGAATGTATTTGAGAAAGGTTATACACCAAACTGGACAAAGGAAATTTTCACAATATATCGAGTAAGAAAAACTACCCCTGTTACATATAACATAAAAGATCACCAAGATGAGCCCATTGCAGGTAGCTTCTACGAACAAGAGTTACTTCGAGTTAAATATCCCGACATATATCTCATTGAAAAAGTCTTGAAGAAGCGTGGTGGTCAGTTCCTTGTGAAATGGCTAGGTTTCGACAATACACATAATAGTTGGATAAGTAAGGATGATTTGTGAACAATAAAGAAGAGGAAAAAAATGTCTAGTTTATTTTTATGGCCCTCCCGACATATCCAGGCAGGTCTCTGCATAGCCCTGGAAAGCAGGTAGAAGGAAGCAGGTAGAGTTTCACAAAAAAGATTCTTTTTATTTCACATCAAATGTACAAATATTGAAGAAAAGTGTTCTCTCTCTCTCTCATACATATACGTACGCGCTCTTGGTTTACAATTCTCCACGTTTCCATTGCTTCCGAACATTTGGGAATACTGTAATGACCCCATGGTAACGTGTCTACCGTTCCAGGTATAATATACCGCTTGTCATCGATGAGTTTCACAAAAAGATTCTTTTTATTTCACATCAAATGTACAAATATTGAAAAAAATGTTCTCTCTCTCTCTCTCTCTCTCTCTCATATACATACGTACACGCTCTTGGTTTACAATTCTCTACGTTTCCATTGCTTCCGAACATTTGGGAATACTGTAATGACCCCATGACAACGTATCTACCGTTCCAGGTATAATATACCGCTTGTCATCGTGTGAACTTAGAGCGATTTTTGTCTCTGTTATGGTATAGACATTATGTAATGTCGATCGAATCGATGATTGGCAACGCTTCATTTCAATCTGCTCATCGAGACACTTCACATAATCTTCAAATTGTATGGTTTTCGCAACAACATTACTCTTTACACCTTTCGCTTTTTTAACATCTTTCTTCCCCTCAACTCGCGTCGCATACATTTTCGATCTGAGTCCAACGAATTCGGTCATTATGGCCCCGTTGTTCTCATCCTTCATGAGACCAGGGACCTTTTTGTTGATAAGCGGTATACCATATACATTGTCATGGGTGTAGTCACTGGTGTCATATTTGTCGAGATTGCATTTCATGTCCTTATATACATCGTCACATTCAATATGGTAAACTAAACTATCAGTATCTGTATACATCACTTTACTGTTATTTCCATACATTGGAGTCATGAATTCGTGGTGAAACGCATATAGACAAGTTTTGGAGATGTCTAAAATCGACATGCCCACATATATTGGTTTATTAAACTTGACTTGAAGATTTCGCAACTCTACAGCGATTAAATTTTCTGCGAAGATACTTCGACTGTGAAAGTTGGGTTTTGCGATCATAGCCTCTGCTCCATATCGGCCTGCCCATTCCGTTAACAATTTGACTTGTGCATGGCTACGAACATCTTCCATAGTTTTTCCAAAAACTGCATTATTCATCAATTTGAATAGATTTTTTTCAAAATCATTTTTCGCACGTGTATGAAACTGAGTATTCAAATCAATGTATGTTTGCAGCCAGGAAGATTGCTTGAATTTCAAAACTCTATATATTTTGGCGATTTTCAAACCATGTTACAAACACTGCTGCAATGCACGATAGTGTATGACATACCGTTTTTTCCCGTTCACCGTTGCAAGCAGCTTTTCTTGCTGCGTGCCCGGAGGTTTGTCATGCATTGGACAAAACGGTAAGTCACTATGTGCATCGTGCAAGTGTTCTGGATATTCTAAATCAACCTCAAGTATATAACCGTTTTCAGAATCTAATGGAACTGATTCGACATTGATGCTTGCGATATCGTCAATCCATTCAAAATCTGCGTACGGCAGCGGTTGACTCATTGCCCATCCATACAAATTATTAACGTCGTAATACATCAACTATGAGGATGATATAGATGAATTATATGAGTCCATATACTTATTATTGGCACGGGCATGCCTTTTGGAGCATTGACTGAGACCACCTCGAATACCTCTCTCTACGAATAATACCATGTCGATGTCCGTGAGCAATTCAAACTTTACCTTTGTATATTTCATCATGGCATCCCAGGTATATCCGGGGAGAGTATAATAAAACGCAGGGTCAAGACCATAACTTTTCAGGCAAGTATCGCGGAAATTCTCAAAGATGTCGGCTAATAGTAGTACGTCGGTCTTTAAATATAAATCGCTGTATTCACCGAGCGTTCGAGTTGAAAATCGTTCCCACACATTTTTAGCATGAGTATATTCCTTCTCGGAAATGGTTGACTCCGTTAAAGAGCTATAAAATGCTTCCCGCGGTGGAAGCTCCGTTTCATCTAACTTTTCAAAACTGTCAATGTATTCGTAGGGGAAGACACCTTTTCGTGTCAATTGATGAAAATCGTCGACGTTGCGAAACTGTGATTTCAAAGTTGTGAGTTTGTCTGAAATTAAAAATGATGCTAATTTATCGAGACTTGTGTTCAGAAATCTAAATGAGTCTATGAAACGTAATTTTATATTTTTCCGCGTGTCTTTGAACGTTTCAACAGTTTTCGAGAAGGAGATGTACTTTTCTTTTGTTATAGGGAGCAAATCGATTTTCCCCTTGAACGCAGTTGCTACTTCTTTTATTATAAAATGTGAGTCATAACCGGATAAATTATGAAAAACTATTGGAATAAAAAATGAGTTCTGATAGATTAAATTGCAATTTGAATGTGCCGGACCTCTGAATTGCCCTGTCAGGTGGCAATGATCGCGAACACGCTCATCACCCCCGACAAAAGGTTTCTCACATATATGACAATCTTTTTCCTCCCGAAATTTTGTCCACTCCTGTGGAGTCAAATCTTTCATCGAAATGTTTGTTAATAACATTTTCTCCACTCGCAATGCCAGTTTTTTAAGTTCTTCTACGAACCATTCCACATAGTTTTCACCTCGGCGTTCGTGATATCCCGATAGCGAATCATCGTATGAGCACTTGGCGTAATATCCAACGCTGAAGACACGATGATGTTGGCTCTTGTTCTTCTCTCTCTCTTCAGCGCTGGTTTTCTCCAGGATGCATTCAAGATCTGCGTAGACCACGAATGGGAGACGCTCCTTCCGATTGGTATTTATGAATTCCAACCATTTGTCGTTCTCGGCTGGTAATTGAACTGCACAATCATTAAGCACACCGCAATTCATCTCATGCAACCGGAGTTTTTCGACGGATTGGAAGTAGTGCAGGCATCTGTAAAAATAATCATTTTTCAACATTACTTAAAAATTTATTATACATTGTGAAGTATAAAATTACAGCATATGAATATAAATATACTTACCGATCACAGATGAATTTTTTGTGTCCATTGATGTTAAGTTGTGCGTTCACTAGGCGGGATAGATTTTTAATCCACGCAAAGTGTCCAATTCCACATTCTACCGAATTTTCAATGTAAAGCAAGTTCACGTGTGTCTCTTTTTTCTCCTTGCTAACGCGAACCGGTAGAATAGTGTCTTCCTTCTCAGTGTATACGTTGATTAAAAGATTGTTCAACTTTTCAAATTTCCCGATTTGGTCCAACGTCATGGGGAAGTTGATACCTCGAAAATCGAATATTGTAGAGTAATGTGGATATGAAGATGTGCGATCGCTGTGCTGTGTTGCTGGATGGAGAGCAGCAACCATTGCCCATCTGAAATACGCATTATCGTTAGATTCTATATTTACAACTGCTTTCTTCAACCGTATACGTTTCGCCAATGAAATGTAACATCCCGCACGCATTGCGTTATATTTGTTAATATTTACAGTTAAATTCGTTATTGAAGATAATGTCCAGCGACTATCACTGTCTTGGAACTCGTCAAGCGATTTTAGTGTTGGTTCCACGATGCGCTTTCGATACCACTCACTCAGGTCCGATGTCGTGAAAAGTTCAACATTTCCCGTATTGATACTTTTATTCGCACGCTTATCGCCCACGGTGAACTCTCCATTGAACGTGGTGTTCACTTTGATGCTGTTAAATTTTTCGATATATTCAGCCACTTGTTTCGCGACTAGTTCATACGAATCTAGCAGGAACCTCCGTGGATCGATGTAATCACGATTGATTACGGCACCGGTTGACAAGCGATTTTCAAAGGCCGTGCCAATTTCTCGCCATATCAATCCATGATCATTTAATCCTTCACCTGTATGTATGAAGCGTTGACGTATTGTCTGCTTCAAACATTCGAGACGTAAGATTTGCGAACTGACTGAGTGATGATATCCGGTGGCAAGTCGTGACCGCTTAGATCGAATTTGTTCTTCTAATGATTCGATGAGCGTGTCACATTGGTATTCCCACACTAAAAATTGCTCCAACGTCCGTAGTAGAGTCGCTTGCTCAAGTAGCAATTGCTCTGCAGCAATATCGGCAGTATGGGACATGATGCGTGGAAAACTAACGTTGATGTAAACTTCAAGACGATCTGACTCGAAATGTAACAATCTTATGCGTGGTCTCAATAAAATCTAAAATGGTTCGCCCTTATATACACACGTTTTTCCAGTGGTGGTGGGGGTGGGTGTATGAGGGATGAAAATTCATAGATTTTCAGTTTGATTTTTTTGAGGACAGGTGTGCGAGATGAATGGACACAGGAAGTGGTTCATCACCCATTCATATAATTAGTAACTATTGAAGAAAATAGAAAACTTATGCAATTCCCACGCAAGAAAATAACTCGTGAAAGGAAGTAGTCGGAGGGGAGGTGACTCTTCGAAAATTTCAGGAATGATCATTCTCGTGGAAAAAAAAAACAAACGCAATCTACCAAAAAATGCTTCATAATGTCTCTGCAGGTTACATCCTCATTGAAAAATGTTTTACTTCTCTAGGACATATAAATGTATCATTGACGTTCAAACATCTTACAATGGCTGTAAAAAACTTCCTGTACTAAATAACATGTTTTGTTAGTTTTTCTTGGAAGGGGCGAAAGTCTAACATTAGCATTTTTTTACAAGCTTCTGCATTACCGCGCAAGTTCATACAGGTCCGTGGCATTGAAGAAAAGGACGAGCCCTGGTGCAGCGGTCACTCCACACATTTTTAAAGCCATTTATTTTCTCATTCAGTGAAAATGGTAAACCCTCATCGTGAGATAGTCATTTCATGGATTTCAAATTTTTTTTTTAGCTATTTTCAGTATTGACGTATTTGGTAAAAGGTGGATACGACCCCCGCGCGAGGCGGTTACCTCATTTCCACTTTCTAAACTATTATGTTTTGTTACTTTTTTCTTGGAAGGAGTAAAAAAGTCGGACATCAGCATTTTTTTACCAGCTTCTGCATTGTCACACAAGTTCATACAGGTCCGTGGCATTGAATAAAAGGACGAGTCCCTGGTGCAGCGGTCACTCCATACATTTTTAAAGCCATTTATTTTCTCATTCAGTAAAAATGGTAAACCCTCATCGTGAGATAGTCATTTCATGGATTTCCATTTTTTTTAGGCTATTTTCAATATTGACGTATTTGGTAAAAGGTGGATACGACTCCCTCGCGAGGCGATTACTTCATTTCCACTTTGTAAACTATTATTTCCACATCCGGTGGACTTTTCAATTTTTTTCCAGAAAAAATGGTTAAATGATTGCAATGAGTGTAAATAGGAGAACGCAAAAAAAACTGGGGAAAGTGGGAAAAATGTGACTGTTGCCCCTTTACCCCTAAGCCCTTTAAAAAGGGAATCATTTCCAAACAAAAAATCACTCGTCTTCGTACACCCGTTGATTCAAGTTTGTTGGTCCGCATTTACTAAAAAAAAAATGTCTTTCAATAAAGTCATCGAAGTAATTGACATTTCCGATGATGAGGAAGTGATTCCCATCGTTGAAATTATTGATATATCTGATGATGAATCAGATATTATGGAAGTGGAGAACGAGTTCTCAAACTCTGACGACGACGACGATGACGACGACCGTGACGACGACCACCACCGCGACGACCGCGACGACGACGACGGCATTCAACCACTGTCCGAGGATGAAGGGTGTTCTTCTGATTATGCACCCGAGCAAAAAGGAATTAGCCAGGGACTTCCACCCTGTCTGGCTGCAACCATGACGCCTGAAACTCGCGTCTGCGTAATTCAGGGATATTTCTCGGATCAGATGGGATACGTAGTCTGCTTCAGGTGTTATATCAGACGTCCAGATTCATATGGCGAGGTGAAAACCTGTTTCACCCATGACACCGGGCCATTTGAAGATCTGCGTGACCGATGGTGCGGGAATTGTGATCAATCGCTGTCAGCATTCATACCACCCAACATATGCGGAGTATGCATTTCATAATCGTAAGTAATAATTTATTTTTTCCACCTCCTCCTTGATTTGTTTAATCTTATAATTCAATTATTAAAAGACAAATTTCTCATTCTTATGTTTCAGATGGGAAACAAAAAAAAAGCCTGTACGCTCGGTCTATGTGGGAAAAACTCACCGTTTTCGTTGCTGAATAAGTGAATAATTAATAAACCATGTAGACGAATTATTTAATTTTGAACACCGGAATTGTAATAGTATACTGGTTTGGCAGTTTTTTCAATTAGTTTTTAACATTTTTGTCAGTATTCCATTTGTAAAACTGTTGTTCACCAATGACCGTAGGCATCTCACCATGTTAAAAAGTGCTTTTTTTTAAATTTAATTATACGAAAACGGCATCAACGATCGATTTAAAATTTGGATGACACATCCAATATATGTCTAAGAATATACTATGTAAATTTGATGTAACATTTTACCACTTGTCTCGAAACTGCTTAAAATGAGTGAATATGTATATAAAACCTATATATATATATATATATATATATATTAAAATAAAATAAATAATTGTTTTTTAATTCATATTTACAATTCGTGTCATTTTTATTCAACCATACATTATCCTAACAACCCCCCGTTCCACCACGCCAACTTTCCCCTCCAGACCCCCGCAGCAGACCCTTCACTGCAGACTCTTCCCCCGCAGCAGACTCTTCCCCGCTCCCCCTTGTAGAGCGTTGCATCATTCAATGCAACCTCAGGTTTAAACATGTACCACCCTCGCACCTGCATCCTCAAACAATACACATCCCATCACATTCCACAATTTCTATACTAGATTCTTTCCCATAGATCCATCCTTCTCGATCTGTGCGACCTCCCTCGATCCCATTGTATATAACATAATAGGCCGCAACGTCTAGTCATTTCGACTCATCACCACAGACCCCTTCCCCGCAACAGACCCTTCCCCGCTCCCCGCACCCCCCTGAGATCCCTGGTCCAGAACTGGCATAGCCTTACTACTTGCGAAGGAAAAAGTAGCCAAAATATCAACAGCAATCAACAGCAAAACTAAACTTACTATGGCACTCAACGTAAATCCTTGCACGAAAACGACTTGTACTCCTATTATTAACGATTGTATAGGTTCTGATACATTGAGTGCAAAAGATGGTATACAATAAAATATATCACAAATCCCTGGGAATGATGTACAGTCTGATTTCACTGCTCATATTCCAGATCCTTCTGAAATTACAATAAGAAGTTTTGTAGAAAGGCACCGTTCAGAATGGGCTACTCGAAAGGAAAAAGTAAATAGCATTAGACGTCAAAAATACAATGAGTTAAAATTGAAAAACAGATTTGAAGAAAGTATGGAGGGACATGCTCAGGTCGAAAAAAATACAATCAAAGAAGTGTTTGAATCAGAAGTAGATTTTGCAATGAGTATTGACAATAAGCGCATATTACCGGAAATAGATAATGATCAGTATTTACAAAATAATGCATTGAATAAGCCAAAAAGCCGAACGTGTGCGATTGTATCATTGAAAAATCATAGGAAAAGAAAATGTGAAGACAATCCAGCAAATAACAGCAAATCAATAGCTGCCAAGAAAAAGGAGAAATATATGAGTAATTTAGAGGAAAATCGAGTTTCCCAGCGATTAGAATATACTTCAAATATCAATAGTAAGCGCACTAAAAAGCGAAACAGATATGTTCGATCGAAAGTGCATAAAAAAACCACGGTGGCAAAACAGAAATTGAATTCCGCAAAAAAGATATATAGCAAATACAGACGCGTTAGAAAAACTGTTGGTATAACAAATTTGTTACTTTCAAAAGAATATTATATTATTAATGTTTGGAAAGCAATCGACGAAAGTTCAATTGAAGGTCGCATGCATGCTGAATGGATCATCAAATGGTCTTTCCACACAAGAGAGAAGCTTGTATCAGAATTGCGAAAAATCCTAGAATCTATGTAAGAAAAGGTTGAAGTTATTCTAACACAGCTATCACAGTGCGCTGATGCCATAATAGAAGACAAGATATCTATTTTATGTGGCCTTGAAAGAAGACATACACCATCGTCCGAAGCTTATTTCGCTGAAACAGTTTATGAAAAATCTGAAGATTTTCGACAAGCTATAGTCATGAATAAAGAAGGTCGAGCAAGCAATATTTTACCGATAATTAAAAATAGGAGAGGCAACATATTGTGGACTTGTACTTCTTTCTGTAAACCAATAGATGACCACGTCATTAACACGTATCATGACTTCCTTCAAAAAATAAACGGATGCACTTTAAGAAATATTCACAAAGTATTTTCGATAGTTCACAAAGGCACCGTTTCACATTACGGTAAAAAACTGCGGCACAGTCGCACATGTTATTTGACCCCTATTACTTGCAAGCCACCATTTTTATCTATCGAACTTTTATCACTTCATTTCCCAAAAGTACGAATGATGAAAAGATTATTTTATAAAGCACGGTCGTCATTGCAAAAGTTATATGACATAGACCAAGCTTTGAATACAACAAACATTGACATATTACGCGATATTGCGACAAAAGCTCAACAAACGTCTAAAACGTTTGAAGTTCAAAAAGAATCTTTAGATTTAAACGAAGAGTCCCTAATGAATACACATAAGGATGCATTCAAATCGTTGACAAAGCGTTCCATCGATACAACCTGTTTTGATTGTATATCATGTGAAAAACTCTGCTTCAAACGAGATGTTACAAAAATTGAAAACTTGAAAATTCCAATAACTTCGCCATTCTGGACCGATCTGATGACACATGTTCGAAATGAAGGAACTAACGCGGAATACATTTGTCCTTACTGCCTCGACAAGTTCCGTTCCCAAAAATTACCACCGACTTGTGTATTAAATGATATATGCATAGGAGAAGTGCCAGAAGTTATATCCGGTCTAAACGATTATGAAAAACTACTAATTCAGAGAGCTAAAGTATTTCAAACTATCCAGAAAATGGGTACAGTAGCAAACAAAAATATACTCCATGTACACATGAATAAAAAAGTGGTGGGGAGAACGTTCCATTTACCGTTGCCCATGGAAGAAACTCTAAAAAAGATTTGTCCTACAACCAGTCCCATAAATAAAGATCATGAGCTTTATATTTTGGTTCGTGGAATTCCTACAAAGGCAAAGCTAGTGTGGGAAAGCTTGGTTAATATACAAAAAGTAACGCTCTAGTATGGCTTAAAGACAATAATCCTTTATATAGCGAAATAAAGTTACCATCATTGCCTTTATTTGTTATTGCCGATTGATATAGTTAATATACAAAAAGTGAAGCTCTAGTATGGCTTAAAGACAATAATCCTTTATATAGCGAAGTAAAGTTACCATCATTGCTGGGTGCATTGTTGGATGAAATGTTTCCAGATACAGAATTTGAACTTCAAGAGGGTGTACAGGATGCCGAAAATCCATGTATAAACAACGATACAAGTGAACTTATCAATGAAAGAGTTTACGGAAATGAGATTACGAAGAATATTGAAAAGGATGAAAATGAAGGAGGGAAAAAGGCTATGTTGACTCAAATGTCACAGTCTGACACGTGGTATGAACAATTCACGATACATCCATTGTATTCCGCAAAAGACCATAAAACAGCAACTGAACTCTATCAAATGTTAAAAGTAGAAGATACAGCTCTTGAATTCCAGTACAAAGCTCTTGATTGAAAATGTTTCCCCGATTTGTATCCATATGGTACCAATGGGCAACGACAGGACAGGATAGTTAGGCTCACCGAATATGAATTCATTAAGTCGAAAATGATGTCGAAACATCCACGATTTAGACTTAATCATCAGTACTTATTTTTCTTATTGAACAATAGCAATATTCGTCAGCTAAATAGAGGTATATTTCACAAAATGAATGTTACTAATGCGAAGTGGCAGTACACTACTGGTAGTTATTTGGAACAACTGGCAAAGGGACAACTAGAATCGAATTTAAATACTATATTCGGAAAACTTCGAAATACTGAACAATTTTGGCGTAAGCCTAGAATGGATTTAAATTGCATGATAGAACATTACGGCCCAGCCACATGGTTTCTCACATTAAGCCCTGCTAAATATTTGTGGTCAGATTTACTAGAGTATGTTCGTGAAGTAAATCCTTCCATGGCAAACAGATCGGCAAACGCATTAATTGCCGCCGACCCTGTTTCTGTATCAAGATTTATGGACAATAAATTTCGCGCAATGTTGGATTTCATATGGTCAAAATCTAATCCCATCGACGAAGTAACGCATCACTTTTGGAGGCGAGAATACCAAACTAGAGGTACTCAACATTTTCATTTATTGATATGGGTTAAAGATGCACCGATTCTTGGGGAATCGTTAACAGAGGAGGTTGCGAATTTTATATCAAGATACGTTACTTCCAGAATACCTGATAAGAACGTTTCTCCGACATTGTTCCGGCGAGTCGTTACGCATCAGAGTCATAACCATAACAATTATTGCATGTGCACCAAAAAAGTAAATAATCGTGCATTCAGAGCGTGCCGCTTCGGGTTCCCTCGTCCTATAACCGACACTTTGATTATGAGAGATGTCGCCACTTCCGTAGCTGGAAGAAAGTAATTGAAATCCAAAAGTAGATTGTATGATCTTCCAAGATCTCAAACAGAAGTAAATATTAATGATTATAATCCGGCAATACTTCTTGCTTGGGAAGGCAACATGGATATCCAATTCGTTCGAGAGCAATCTTCAGTATTAACTTGGTATTGCACAAAATACATATCAAAAGCGGAAAAAAGTTATACAATGGAAATCTTTGAGCAAATAAATGCCACAAAATCACTTTTGAGTCGACTTTGGAATGTTGCCATGCGTATGTTATGTAATCGAGAGTGTGGTGCTCTTGAAGCTGCTGACACTCTTTTAGGGCTCCCTTGGTATGGTACCGATCCATTAACTACTATTAGATGGGTAGACGTTAATATTCTTCGGAATAAAAAATTGAAGACTTATAAAGAGATTCAAGTTATGAATAAAGATTCAGAAGATATCTTCTATCATGATTTCGTGGATTATTACTATCCAACGAGACCAACACAACTAAATGAAATGAGTTTATATGATTTCGCAAAGTGGTACGATGTCGTTACTGCGAAACCTAAAGGTGATGTTGAATTCTATAAATTGAATAACGGAAAATTTTTAAAACGACGCCAGAGAGCATACCTGATTAGTCATTATAAAAGTGATGTAAGTACTCAACTGGAAAATTACTTCTACGCTTTGCTATTGCTTTTTCAGCCTTGAAGAGATTTGGATGAATTAAAAAATGGATGCGATACTTACGCTGAATTGTTTGTATTTATGGAGTCGGAGCTTACCGAGGCTCAACAATATCATGAGAAATTGAATAAAATTAGGAAAAACTTTAATCATACAAAAGAGTTGATTGAAAAGAAAATGGCTGAAAATGTTGAACAAGAAAACAATGCTGATAATGATGACGATGCGGATGAGATTCCTTTAGGCTGCAATTCTATTGAAGCTGATGACGCTATGAAAGATTTCATTGGTATCGGCGATAAAATCGAAACGTCGAATGTCACTCAAATGATTTCTGAATTAAATGCCGATCAAAAACGTGTTTTCGATAAAGTCACGAATACATTAAGTTCAGACGACGAAATTCTTAGATTGTATGTGAGCGGAGAAGGTGGCACAGGTAAAAGTTTCTTGATTAAAACCATCCGGGCTTGGATTAAACAGACAGTGGGTAAAGATACTGCCGTAACAGCTCCGACAGGTTTAGCAGCTTTTAATATTGATGGCTTAACAGTGCACCGTTTGTTCCAATTACCCATTGCACATGGTCAGACGCCAAAGTACAAAGAACTCTCTGATCCGGTGTTGAAAATAATTCGCGAGCAATTAAAATATGTTTCTCTTATCATCATTGATGAAGTGTCAATGATCTCGAACATAACTTTGACACACATACATCTTCGACTAGCAGAGATATTCAACACATCGAACACTGACGATGGATGGTTTGGTAAAAAGCATGTTTTACTTTCTGGCGACATTCTTCAATTACCACCCGTGCGTGAAGAACCGGCATACATGAAACTTTCTAGAGCAAAAACCGAACAAACATTGGGTGCTTTAGGCAGTGCACACATTTGGGAAAATCTATTTAGTTATGACGAGTTAACAATTAACATGCGTCAAAAAAACGATTCCTCTTACAGAGAAATGCTATCCAGAATTCGTTTAGGTTGTGTGACTGGTATGGATTTTGATATTTTGAAATCACGACAAATAAAATTCACCTCCTTGGAATTTTGTGATCGAATATAAGAATTATGTAATTATATTGATAAATTACCGCCGGATACTGTTTGTTTGTTACCTACTCGTTATCTATGTGAGGTTTTAAACGATGCAATGATTAATCGTTTACCCTCCGAAGAAATAAAATTGGAAGCTCACGATTCTATAGATTGCGCTCGTTATAATAAGAAAAAGGCGGAAAAGATACTAAACCGCGATGATGAGGACAGTTCTAATACAGCTGGTCTCGCCAAAAGTATAAAAATTAAAATTGGAGCAAAAGTCATGCTGAGACGAAATATTGATGTTACTTTAGGACTCGTGAATGCCACGATTGGTATGGTCGTTTCTGTATCGCGAGCACTCGACACGGGAGTGTCACGTCCCTGTTTTTGAAAATTTAAAGGTTTTGTAATAAACAGAGACGCGATGAGCTCACGCTCTCTATATCTCTCTCTATCTCATTTGCCATGCGTAGCTATACCTCGCCTCGCGAGTGCATGTGCACCTACAGGGTGTCCATGCACTCGCCAGGGTCCGCTTGGCGCGCACGTGTAATTTTTCCCTGCTGTTTGCACTGTCTCTCGTCAAAAGCGTGAGACCGTGATCAAGACAGGACGTGGATTATCGTATTCTGCTGATCGTACATCGTACGATCCGCGGAACGGATCCACGAGACACCATGGGAACGATTGCCATCGGGCCGGAGTTTTGCCAACTTGCCAGAAAACCGTGGGATAGATATTCTGTTCCAAAACGCTGAGCATGCAAAAAAACCCCACCGGGACGATAGCTCTTCGAGCTCTCGTGGTTCCTGTGACGGGTGCGGCTCATTAGTCCCAACTTAGCCACGATTCACTCCTGGGGTTGGAATAAAGGCTCCGTATTAAAGCCATCCTCGCGGCGGTGTAGTAAGACCCGGTTGATCACCAGGCGGACCCGCACAGAGACATAATTCTTTAATTCGATAACCAATTCGTTCTTTGTTCGATTGTGTACCACTTCGCGACAAGGACGTTTCTTTAATCCCTAATCTCTACCTTTATTATTATTATTATTACTATTCGACAAAATTCTTTATACGATATTATTAACATCGAAATCGTGCGAGAAACTCCCTTAAGCGATCGAACCGCGCACCGACACGAGATCGCTCGCTTATAGGAGTTCAAGAAAGAGTGTAGAGCGCAGGAGCGATTACGCGGGGGTGATTGTCCCCGCGTTGTAAGCGAGCGTCGTATGAGAGTAACGTAAGTCGAAATACAAATATATATATATATATATATATACATATATAAAATAGCAAAAATCCCCTCCCGGGGGAAAAAACCTGGACAAGTACATTGGTGGTCCCTCGTTTCCCTATGATATCACAAAAAATCCAAAACCCCACTTAATTTTTTTTTTTTAATGTTTACTAATTTTATTCATATCCCGGAGGGAAACCAACTATATAGATCACGAAATATCCGGCCAAAAAACCAGACTTCACAATAAATGTTACTTTGAATTTATTTCCACAGAACAAAACAAGAATGAAAACATTAAAAAATCAGCGTTATCAAGATGAGAAAAATACCTCTTATAATTAGTGTGTAAGAAGTATCAATAGTCTAGAAAAAAATGAAAAAAGGTCGACATCTAAGTTACGTGCAGCAGTAAAATTTATGATATCAGTACTAGGACAAGTATTTCTTTGGTGACTGAGAAGATATCAATATGGACATACCGGCAACGTAGGGCATGCAGTTGGTGCATTGCTTCTGGGATCTCCGAAGTCGAGTAGCTACTTTTGTTTTGGCTATGGCGCGACCAATGTTGCCAAATAGTATTTACTTAAATGACCTAATGAAACAACATTGCCTGCGCCGTGGCTAAAATAACGAAAAACAAGCAGGAACAGGAAGTTTCGCATAAGATCCCGTGCTTTTGTAATGTTAAAAAAAAAAACTTTAATTTATGTCTGTACATGATAGCACAGTTTTGTTTGATTGGTAATAATTTGATGAACGTTCACCATCGTACGTTGAATGTATACGCACAAAGTACTTGTCCGGCCCATAACGTTTTATTATATATTATAAATATTTTATTATATTATTATAAATTTTTGACGGCGAAAAGCAACGCATGTAACGAAAAGCACCTCCAATTTGATTTTAACTTGAATGAACAATTTTAATAAAAAGTTATGGGCCGGATAAGTACTCTTATCGAACTGTTACCAGTCAAATTGTACAATACCATGAATCAAAATGTGAATCAAACTATATTTTCTTATAGCTTAAAATTTTTGAATTTTAGAATAGTGGAATAATTTTTTATGGTATAAGAAGTTAATGAGACGATTTTTATGTAGGCATTCCAACATTTTTCAGAGCTTCTATGAAGTCCGGTGATTTCTTAATACAAGTATTTGAAGGATTCAGTAACTTATTGTGGAGTGGCAACATCATTTTTATAGAAAATTGGATTTTTCAACTTTTTTCATGTTTCGTATCTAACTGATGATCTTTTTTTAAGAGGGTTCAAAGATTTTTGCAAGACTTGACTGTTTGTGAGAATATTGTTTTAATTTTTTGTTTTGTCGAGAGTATTGGAAGCATGGAAGGATCGAGAGAATTTTCTCAAGATTCAATATTTTTTAAGAGTGAACATTTTCGGGAGAATTCCATTTATTTGAACAGTTTTATAGGGCTTCAATACTGAATGCGGAAAATAATGTAATTTCCCTGTGAGACAAAATATATAAAGCACAACGTACTTGGCCATAATTGGTCGACTTATTTCGCAACTTTTTGTAAAGCCCCAACTCAACTTTTTGGGAGAATGAAAATTCAGTTTTTTTGAGCAATTTCTATTAGTTTGATATTTTCTCGAAGGGTCCTTTTAACCGTTTGTAAAATACAAACAGTTACCAATTCAGAATTTAAAAAAAAAATCCAGAATTAAACGGTTACGGATTCATATGATAATTTTTATAGTTTGATTTTTGTTTTTTTATTGGGTTAGAACACTCTTGGGAAGTATAAAATATCTAAGCGGTTGATTTTTTGGTGGACCACGAAAATGTACTTGTCTCAACTTTTTACAGCACGCATGCGTGCGGTTTTTTTGGATTTATAAAGTTATACGTCTGCCAATAACATTTATAAGTATTTTGATACCCAGCGACAAAAATAGGTCCGATAACCTATATCTCCGAATTTTTTTTCCAATCTTAAATTTTATTCCTCTATGAGGAAATAGTACGCAAATATGATGTTGATGAATTCAAATAAACCATCGAAATTTTAAGTGAAATAAAATGTGTACAAACTAAATTTGTTGTGAAATGGTTATTTTAAAAAATTGTACTATTTTTTTCCATTTATTTCAGGTTTGCCCTACGGTCACTTTTTTTTGGCTCATTGATATGTTCCATACCAAATATGTGTATTTCTAGATCTTCACTTTGACTGTGGCAACATGAATTAAAAAATTTGTTACAGTCTGGCTGCTCATTTCTGCATGGGATCAAAATTTCTGTCTCCGTGACGCAATGGATACATTCAAACGTAGAAAAATTTTGTTGGGCCTAATGAATGCTAAGTTTTTCATCAATTTTCCGCTTTGGTTGTAGCGTTATAAATACGAAAAGTTGTTTCAAGAAGACTTTGGGTATACTTTTTCTGATGGCATCAAAATCTGTATCACTTAAATGCAATGAATACCTATAAACTTTGAAAATTTAGTAAAGTTGAATGTATGCCAAGTATTTCAACTTTTTGGCTCTGATTGTGGTATTATGGATTGAAAAGTTTATTACAAAAAGTCTTTTGTCCCTCGATTTGGGATGGGATCAAAATTTCTGTCTTTGAATCGCAATAGATATATAAAAAATAGGTTTTGTGATAATAAATTCCACAAGTTGTTTCAGAAAGTCTTCGGGTGCTTTCTTTGCGATAGTACCAGAATTTATGTCATTAAAATGCAACGGATACCTACAAACTTCGAAAACTTTATAAAGCGATATGTGTGCTAAGTATTCCCACTTTTTGTCTCTGACTGTGGTAATATGAATTGAAAAATTTGTGACAAAAGTCTCCATTCGCTTGTTGCTGGATGGGATCAAAATTGCCATCTTCGGAACACTATGGATACATCCAAAATTCTTAAATTTTGATGGATTGATAAATTTTGTCCTCTAAATTCTTTCACTTTGTTCCTTTAGTTGTGGCATAATAAATTTTGAAAAGTGGTTTTAGAAAGTCTTCTGATGTTCTTTTTCTGATTTTATTAAAATTTGTATCATTTGATAGCAACAGATAACTACAAGCATTAAAAATTCTGTGAAGCGATGCGTGTGGCAAACATCCTCACTTTTTGCTTCGAATGTGTCATTAAGGATTGAAAAATTCGTTATAAAAAATCTTCATTCGTTTATTCCTGGATGGGATCAAAACTGCTGTCTTCGGAACACTATGGATGTATCCAAAATTTTAAAATTTTGATGAGCCCGCGGTCCGCTAGATTGTTTCACTTTGTTACTTTGATTATGGCACAATAAATTTTGAAAAGCGGTCTCGGAAAGTCTTCCGATCTTCTTTTTCTGATTTTATCAAAATTTGTATCATCAGATTGCAATAGATACCTACAAGCTTTGAAAATTCTGTGAAGCGATATGTGTGAAGAACACCTTGGCTCTAAATGTGGCATTATGAATTGAAAAATTTGTTACAAAAATTCTTTGGTTACTCATTTCTGGGTGAAATGAAAATTCAGAACGCAATGGATACATCCAAAAATTTTGAATATTGTTGAGCGCAATGTGCGGTATGTTTTTTACTTTTCTGCTTCATTTGTGGCACAATAAATTTGAAAAGGTATTTCATAAAGTCTTCGGGTGCTCTTTTTCCTGAAGTATCAAAATTTTTATCATTCGGAATGCATCGGATACTACAAAACTTTAGAAGCTTTGAGAAGCGACAGATGTGTTGTGTATTTCCAAATTTGGCTGCGATTGTGGGATTATAAATTGAAAAATCATGATTCCGAAAGATTTCTTTTACAGTCACTCTGGTTTTCATTCTATCAAAATTGACACGAAGATAATGCAACTGATGCAAGCAAACTCATTGGCATGATCCTAATCTAAGTTTGTTTGCTTTGTTGAATAATTTGTTTTAAAATACCCATAACATACTATCTGAACCTGTCACTATATTCAATGAGAATATTAAAATAGCTGTAAGTTTTCACTATAAATGGTATTTACAAATATCATGTTTTCATCTCGTTGTCAATAAAAATAAGGCTACAGGAACGCATAAACTTTTTTCGCAGTGAATTCTATATGTTTTGTGAAGGAGTCTGGTGTAGGTGGAAAGAAAAATAATGCGGTAGGCGAGAAATAGAAAAAAAGGTAAAGAATAATTGTTTATTTGGTAACGATGAACAGTGAGATCCCGATAATGAAAAACGGCCCGAAATCCCGATCAAATGAGTGAAACACGTGAGAATTGACCCGGCGTCTGTCGAGCCCGCGCTCGACGAACGAAGATGGCTGCCGAAGCGTGCGTCACCGCTCGTCGCTTGAGAGCATGCCGAAGGTAATCCCGAGATATCGATGCAATCGATAACGTATTCGGCCCGAAAATGTGTCTTTGAGATGTACGAATGTCCTTTGAAACGTTAGCCACGTTATTTTTGTGGAACTCGGATTAATTGCGCAAAGAATTTGGAATATAAATTGAAACCCAATGAAGTACACGCGTGCACGCTACGGCTCCCGGATCAAGACTGAGGAAATCGATGCGTAGATCGATGAAGACGCGCCACGCGCATGCGTCGCGTGTCGCGTCGAGCGAGCCCGAAGTTGAGGCCCGGGAGGTGGCGACGCTCGTGGGAGCGCGAGAACTAGCGCCTGGCCGCTCGAGTGTCTCGCTGCTCCCTTGTCGCGTAGCCCGGTACGTGGCGACAGTCACGGCGGAGCACGAACCCGCCCGAGTGCTCACGACGCCGAAGGAATTATTGCTAATTCCTGAACACTATATGTTTTCTATTTCTATACAATTACTTAAAATTGTATTTTTGATGTTTTTTTTATTAAAAGTACAACATAATAAATAATAAAAAAAATACAACATAATGTACAGAAGTTGCTGCTGTTCAAATATGTTTATTCGATGAAAACGAATTTATAGCTATAACATCTGCAGAAAAATTCTGTCTGCCTTGAAATCGCACTCAAAAAGTTTGTGAATTCAATTAGTTTTTAGAAAACTAATTTGTTTTCAATAATTCATTTCTCAGGCGCCCAGGTTCTGATGTATTTGAATCTGAAACCAGGAGGGCGAAGCTATGTGCCAACAAAATTTGATTGGCTTGCTAATAGAGAAAAAAATTCCAGATTGGGAATTTCCCCCCCCCCCCCCCCCCGATCCCTTCCAGCCAAGTTATAATCGAATAATACCCTATTAACGAATAACTAACATCTCGATAATACCTTAAGCCTGTAGTTAACTCTTTCGAAAACATTAGAACTTTGTTCGTTATCACAGGATCGAAACGTTCCTATATTCAAATAACCCCAACAACAACAAATTTATAGTGGGAAATCTGTCCCATTCCCTTATGTCGAATTAGAAGAGTGAATAGTACTGATTCCTGTCACTAATATAAATCGATGATGTAACGATACGAACACGTTGTAATTTTATTTGTTACGTATAGACTCTATTGGAGTCTATATGAAGTGGACTATTTGAAAATACCATAGAAAAAAGAAGTGATATCAAATAGCAAAAATCCCCTCCCGGGGGAAAAAACCCGGACAAGTACATTGGTGGTCCCTCTTTTCCTATGATATTACGAAAAATCGTACAAAAGATCCAAAACTCCACTGAAAGCAATTTTAAAAAGTGTTTACCTATTTTTTCATTCCGAAATCACAATAAATTTTACCTTGAATTTGTTTCCACAGAAAAAAACAGTAGTTGAATCATTAAAAAATTAGAGTAATGAAGATGAGAAAATTACTACTTGTAATTGGTATATAAGAAGTATTAATAGTCTAGAAAAAAATATTTAATATAAATATTTAATATTTAACAAAATTGTTAAATTATAAATATTATAAATTGTAAATGTTTTAAAATTATATTTAAATACATGTTAAGAGTACTTGTCCGGCCTATAACTTTTTATTGAAATTGCTAATTCAAGTAAAAATCAGGAGTCTCTCTCAAAATTGAAGGGTCATAATTACGCACTTTTTCATTGTCGGTTTCCTTTTGTTCAATTTTAATTTTCTCATGATTAATTCCCGCATAATGTTTTTAATGATCCATTTCAAAACACAAAAGGCTATCTTGATGGTTAGAGGGCAAGAACGTTAAAATGAAACAAACGAGTCTAGATTATTTTGTATGGAATTTGCGTGATGTTAAGGTAGTTCTCCCACAGGATCGTTGAATTAAAAAATGGTTGAAATTTGGCATACGTGTTATTTGATACGTTATTCAAAAATTTGTGCCATTTAAACAAGTTTTACCATCCCGAACCCGAGATATTTATACTTGAAGTTGGCTCGATTAACACGTAACATATGGGCAATGCATGGATAAATAGTACGTTATTAATTCTACCGTCAGAACTAAAATCAAGAAGTTGATGAAAAACGAGGAGGAGCAAGAGCACAATGTCAAGAATATTGTGAAAAAACATCAAGATGATTTACCATCTAGTTTAAAAGATATAACCTCGAGAAGTACTACGGTTTTCGCTTTATCAAGAGACTCGGTAGAGTCTCGGGACAAGTACATTTGACAGCTCTGTCGTCTGCTGGCCCGAGGCTCGCCAGAGTATATTATCTCTGAATAAAGTAAATTTCGGTAGTGGGGGTAAAAACTGAAAGTCATTTTCTCGAATTACGAAGCTCAGGAGATAGATTATGACTTGAAAATTGAACTGGAGACTAATTAAGAAAAAATCTTTCGATTGAGCTTTAAATCAGCACGATTGATGCCGTATTTGCTGAGAAAAAGCTTTGCACAGGCTCAAAATTATGCAAAAATTCCAACACATCGAAGAATTTGACGTGTCTGTATATGTCACAATGAAAGGCCTCAGCGTGCCTATCGAGATTCTGATTGGTCACGAGTGTGGTCATTTCCACCGGTAAACCAGTGTACACACGAGTGATGTTTTTGAACGTGGCCCTGTGACTACATTTCTCTGCACCCATACCACGGAAAGTTTGAATGTTTAACCAGTGTGACGGTAGTTTTAACTTTTGACAGTGTAAAGTGCGAGTCGTGTAAATCGCGTGTTTTTTAGATTGTGAAAAATCGTGATTCATCAATAGTTTAAATATATAAATAGTGCGAAAAAACGGTAATATATAAATATTGCGAAATGTGATAATAATATTTTTTAATATCTCGGAATTAATCATCAGCGAAATTAAAAAAGATAACCTCGCACCCGCTGGTGAAATTATTTTTGTTTCGGATTCCAGAAAAGCCAAATAAAAACAAATCTCACCACTAGTTGAGGTTATCATTTTTATTTTTCCGTATAAAATAATCCGAATAAAACCGTTAATTAGTGTGGCCGGAATAAGTGCTAGAAAATACATTAAGCACACCTTTGTATTTAACGTGCTGTCTCCGCCTATTGGCTACAACACGGCACCCAAGTGCGTGGGGCAGAGATCACGCCCTGCCAGCGCACTATCGTTCAACAGCTCCCAATTTACACCTGGCTGCCCCGGGTGAACCCTTGGTCCGGGCTTGACTTTCTAGCCCACGCCCCTGAGAGACCGTCACCAGTTGAGGGGGCACGAGTGGCAAGTTCGTGGGGCTCCCCCTCCCCCCAGTACTCGTTATTAGCAAAGCTACCTCTGCAACCGCGACGAGTCACGGTCGAGGACACTTTCGCGTTACCTCTACCACATCTCTCTACTCGTCAGTCGCTACTTTGCTCTAACTCTAGAGGTCATAGACGAATCTGATAACCATGCGAGTTTTATGGGTAGCCGCCATGTGGTCTACCCTCTGCAAGACTCGGATACTAGTACCTCACCCGTAGGTGGCCCGACACCTCAAACGTCTTACAGACCGACTACCCCAGCTAGAAAATACAACGAACATAACCTTAAAAATCAGTGTTATACGTTCTGAAAATGTGTGAACTCGGAAATAATGTTGTTGAAGTTTCAATCTAGAACGCCACGATTTTTTTTTTTAATCATGTCACTTAAATTTTTCTTACAGATCAAAAGACTGTTTTTTTTCCAAAAGTGAGTGTATGAAAATAGTTGTGACAAGATGTATCATGTGCTCATAAATAAAAACCTGTAAAAATATTAATTGTTGATGAAATACTTTAATTATAAAAATTTGACAAATAACTTTTGTCGTGAAATCATGATTTTCAATACTTTTCAGGTACGGTCTACAAATAAACATAAAATTTCCAATATTCTGCAGGCTGTGTTCAGTTCCTTCGATTTTTCTTTCTGCCTTCAAGAAATTTACCAATATACTAAAAGCGCTGCGAGCTGTGAATTGGGCTGAGATTCTCTGCTTCGACAATTTGATCTAAAAAACTGGTGAAATTTAAAGCAATGAAGCATTTGCTATTCCTTGCGGAAACAAGAGATGCCTTATTTCCTTTGCATACAAGGATCACCGCTTCGTTACTGCGAGCTGTGCTAAGTTCCTTTGCTCTTTCTTTTTGGCATCGCACTACATATTTTATATTGAGCTGGGGTTTTACTGATTATGTCAGCATAAATATTCAAGGATCATCTGTTATCATATTTCACAACAAGCCGAAGGATCAGAAATTCAGCAATAGTGTAATGGCATCGCTCGGTCAGGCTTGTGCAAAAGATATAAGTGGAAATAAAAGCATGAGAAAACAATGTAAAAATTCAATATTCATTCAAGTTTTTAGTGTGCATTGTGATATGATTTGTTAAAAAAAAAAGTGTTCCACAAATATTTCTATACGGTTTCATTTTTGGTCTTTCGCTCATGTTTTTCTCATATTAGTGAAATGCACATTGCTGAGACGCACCAAATATATGTATCGAATTTCTCAATATACTGCAGGAAACGCGAGGTGTTAACTGAAATGAATTTCTGCGCTTTGTTTGTGCAAGCTGTACTAAGTTCGTTCGCTTTTTCTTTATAGCATCGCATAGCATATTTGATATTGAGCTAGGGTTTTACTGGTTATGTCAGCGTAAATAATCAAGGATTATCTGTTATAATGTAAAAATTCTGGGATTCAGAGCTGTTCAGAAAAAAAGAAGTTATATCCTGGCCAAAAATCCCCTCCCCGGGGAAAAAACCTTGGACAAGTACATTTGTTGACCCCTGTTTCCATTTGTTTTCACAGAAAAAAACTACCCAAAAAAGTACAAAATTTTTAAAAAATTGGCAAGATTGAGATAGGAAAAAGAAGATTGTTTCTATAAAATAACTATACTCCAAATGACAAATAGAAATGAAAAACTTCACATATTTTATCGAGATCCCAAGAAAAAAAGCAACAATGCCCATCGTAAATGCCTGGTAAAAAATAGAGTCTACAAGTAAATGATCAATTTGCGCATAAAAAAAATAATTACTTTACAAAAACAGAAATGGAAAAGCTAATGATTTACGTTCAGCATTAAAATTGATAATATCAATAATAGGACAAGTATTTTATTGTCGCTTGACGATGGAGTATTTAAAAAAAAGCAAAAATTAGTTGGTTATTGAAAAAAGTCACCAATGTACAAAAATAAAAATCGGTCAAGAGAACAGAGTCCAGAAAAAAAAATCGGGATGAAAAAAAACTTGAAGAAAAAAATTTCAAACGAAAACAATTAGACTAAAAAAAAAATTTCGGCCGAAGTACTTGGCGAGTTTATAACACATACAACATTACGTGAAATACATTACGTGATACAAGCTAAGCAAAAAAACTCGCCAAGTACTTCGGCCGAATTTTTTTTTTCAATCTAATTTTTTTCGTTTGAAATTTTTTTCTTCAAGTTTTTTTTCATCCCGATTTTTTTTTCTGGACTCTGTTCTTTGGACCGATTTTTATTTTTGTACATTGGTGATTTTTTTCAATAACCAACTAATTTTTGCTTTTTTTTAAATACTCCATCCTCAAACGACAATAAAATACTTGTCCTATTATTGATATTATAAATTTTAGTGCTGAACGTAAATCATTGGCTTTTCCATTTCTGTTTTTGTAAAGTAATTATTTTTTTTATGCGCAAATTGATCATTTACTTGTAGACTCTATTTTTTACCAGACACTCACGATGGGCATTGTTGCTTTTTTTCTTGGGATCTCGATAAAATATGTGAAGTTTTTCATTTCTATTTGTCATTTGGAGTATAGTTATTTTATAGAAACAATCTTCTTTTTCGTATCTCAATCTTGCCAAATTTTTAAAAATTTTGTACTTCTTTCGGTAGTTTTTTTCTGTGAAAACAAATGGAAACAGGGGTCAACAAATGTACTTGTCCAAGGTTTTTTCCCCGGGGAGGGGATTTTTGGCCAGGATATAACTTCTTTTTTTCTGAACAGCTCCGAATCCTAGAATTTTTACATGATAACAGATAATCCTTGAATATCTACGCTGACATAACCAGTAAAACCCTAGCTCAATATGAAATATGCAATGCGATGCTATAAAGAAAAAGCGAACGAACTTAGTACAGCTTGCACAGACAAAACGCAGAAATTCATTTCAGTTAACACCTCGCGTTTCCTGTAGTATATTGAGAAATTCGATACATATATTTGGTGCGTATCAGCAATGTGCATTTCGCTAATATGAGAAAATCATGAGCAAAAGGCCAAAAATGAAACCGTATAGAAATATCTGTGGAACGCTTTTTTTTTAACAAATCATATCACAATGCACACTAAAAACTTGAATGAATATTGAATTATTACATTGTTTTCTCATGCTTTTATTTCCACTTATATCTTTTGCACAAGCCTGACCGAGCGATGCCATTACACTATTGCTGAATTCCTGATCCTTCGACTGGTTGTGAAATATGATAACAGATGATCCTTGAATATTTACGCTGACATAATCAGTAAAACCCCAGCTCAATATAAAATATGTAGTGCGATGCCAAAAAGAAAGAGCGAAGGAACTTAGCACAGCTCGCAGTAACGAAGCGGTGATCCTTGTATGCAAAGGAAATAAAGCATTTCTTGTTTCCGCAAGGAATAGCAAATGCTTCATTGCCTTAATTTTCACCAATTTTTTTAGATCAAATTGTCGAAGCAGAGAATCTCAGCCCAATTCACAGCTCGCAGCGCCTTCAGTATATTGGTAAATTTCTTTAAGCCGGAAAGAAAAATCGAAGGAACCGAACACAACCTGCAGAAAATTGGAAATTTTATGTTAATTTGTAGACCGCACCTGAAAAGTATTGAAAATCATGATTTCACGACGAAAGTTATTTGTCAAATTTTTATAATTAAAGTATTTCATCAACAATTAATATTTTTACAGGTTTTTATTTATGAGCACATGATACATCTTGTCATAACTATTTTCATACACTCATTTTTGAAAAAAAAAACACAGTGTTTTTATCTGTAAGAAAAAATTAAGTGACATGATTAAAAAAAAAAATCGTTGCGTTCTAGATTGAAAGTTCAACATCATTATTTGCGAGTTCACACATTTTCAGAACGTTTAACACTGATTTTTGAGGTTATGTTCGTTGTATTTTCTAGCACTTATTCCGGCCACACGAATTAACGGTTTTATTCGGATTATTTTATACGGAAAAATAAAAATGATAACCTCAACGAGTGGTGAGGTTTGTTTTTATTTGGCTTTTCTGGATTCCGAAACAAAAATGATTTCACCAGCGGGTGCGAGGTTATCTTTTTAATTTCGCTGATGATTAATTCCGAGATATTAAAAAATATTATTATCACATTTCGCAATATTTATATATTACCGTTTTTTCGCACTATTTATATATTTAAACTATTTATGAATCGCGATTTTTCACAATCTAAAAAACATGCGATTTACACGACTCGCACTTTACACTGTCAAAAGTCAAAACTACCGTCACACTGGATAAACATTCAGACTTTCCGTGGTATGGGTGCAGAGGAATGTAGTCACAGGAACACGTTCAAAAACATCACTCGTGTGCACACTGGTTTACCGGTTTGGGAACACAGGGAAATGACCACACTCGTAACCATTCAGAATCTCGATAGGCACGCTGAGGCCTTTCATTGTGACATATACAGACACGTCAAATTCTTCGATGTGTTGGAATTTTTGCATAATTTTGAGCCTGTGCAAAGTTTTTTCTCCGGAAATACGGCATCAATCGTGCTGATTTAAAGCTCAATCGAAAGATTTTTTCTTAATTGGACTCCAGTTCAATTTTCAAGTCATCATCTGTCTCCTGAGCTTCGTAATTCGAGAAAATGACTTTCAGTTTTTACCCCCACCACCGAAATTTACTTTATTCAGAGATAATATACTCTGGCGAGCCTCGGGCCAGCAGACGACAGAGCTGTCAAATGTACTTGTCTCGAGACTCTACCGAGCCTCTTGATATCAATATGGACGTACCGGCAACGTAGGGCATGCAGTTGGTGCATTGCTTCTGGGATCTCCTAAGTCGAGTAGCTACTTTTGTTTTGGCTATGGCGCAACCAATTTTGCCAAATAGTATTTACTTATATGACCTAATGAAACAATATTGCCTGCGCCGTGGCTGAAATAACGAAAAACGAGCAGGAACAGGAAATTTCGCATAAGAACCCGTACTTTTGTAATGTTAAAAAAAAACTTTAATTTATGTCCGTACATGATAGCACTGTTTTGTTTGATTGGTAATAATTTAATGAACGTTCACCACCGTACGTTGAGCGTATACGCACAGAGTACCTATCCGGCCCATAACTTTTTATTAAAATTGCTCATTCAAGTGAAAATCAAATTGGAGGTGCTTTTCGTTGCATGCGTTGCTTTTCGCCGTCAGAAATTTATAAGAAAATCAATTCTTCTGCTAATTTCAGAATGGCCTTGTATCATACGCAACATTCAACGTTGATTCAATCGGAATAAAGTGGTGTTCGTAGACATCATAATATTGCATTAACATAAAGTGCAGTCAGTTATGAAATTTCTGATAATGCGACTCAGTAAACCATTGCCAGCAATGTAGCGTATCATACTTTCGAAAACTACTATTGCCAGCAATGAAAGTTATTATACTTTGGAAATCTACTATTTATTAGTAGAAGATCTAAGTAACCAGTGCTGAATGGTCAAAAGATCAATGCAGGCTATGAATGCACCGTCAAATTTGTATCCAAAGTTTTAAGATCACGCAAATTTCACACAAAATAATCCCCCTCCGTTCGTTTCATTTTGACGTTCTTGGGCGCCAGCTATCAAAATAGCCCTTTATGTTTTGAAAATGAGAATTTATACCGTTATGCGGGATTAATCATAGAAAAATAAAAATTAAATAAGACAATACCAACAATGAAAAAGTGCGTATTTATAACCCTTGATTTTTGAGAGAGACCCCTGATTTTTATTGGAATGAGCAATTTTAATAAAAAGTTATGGGCCGGACAAGTACTCCGTGCGTATACGCTCAACGTGCGGTGGTGAACGTTCATCAAATTATTACCAATCAAACAAAACTGTGCTATCATGTACAGGCATAAATTAAAGTTTTTTTTTTAACATTACAAAAGCATGGGATCTTATGCGAAACGTCCTGTTCCTGCTTGTTTTTCGTTATTTTAGCCATGGCGTGGGCAATGTTGTTTCATTAGGTCATATAAGTAAATACTATTTGGCAACATTGGTCGCGCCATAGCCAAAACAAAAGTAGCTACTCAACTTAGGAGATCGAAGAAGCAATGCACCAACTGCATGCCCTACGTTGCCGGTACGTCCATATTGATATCTTCTCTGTCACCAAAGAAATACTTGTCCTAGTACTGATATCATAAATTTTACTGCTGCACGTAACTTAGATGTCGACCTTTTTTCATTTTTTTCTAGACTATTGATACTTCTTACACACCAATTATAGGTGGTATTTTTCTCATCTTGATAACGCTGATTTTTTAATGTTTTGATTCTTGTTGTGTTCTGTGGAAATAAATTCAAAGTAACATTTATTGTGAAGTCTGGTTTTTTGGCCGGATATTTTGTGATCTATATGGTTGGTTTCCCTCCGGGATATGAATTAAATTAGTAAAGATTAAAAAAAAAAATTAAGTGGGGTTTCGGATTTTTTGTGATATCATAGGGAAACGAAGGACCACCAATGTACTTGTCCAGGTTTTTGTTCCCGGGAGGGGATTTTTGCTATTTGATAAAATCTCCAATTATGGTCATATGCCATTTTTCTAATTAATGCTTTATTACAACGAATTATTATCCTATGACTTGGAACTTGGAACTTGGAACAAGGGCTTTAAAAAATATACAGAATTGCATTAGCCTACGTGAGCTTGAACGCTGCCATGCTCTCATTTGTAATATTTGTAGTATAGTTTTATTGGTAACAAATTGATAAAAGTTTACTATCGTACGTAGAGCAGATACGCACAGAGTAACTTGTCCGGCCCGAAAATTTTTCGACTAGTCAGCTGAAAATATGCTTTTTTGTTCACGGCAAATTTTTCAACCACTCCGAACATTCGGATCTCCTGATGCAGATTTTAATCTTACCCGCCTTGGAATGCAATCAATTGATGACCGCTCTTACATGGCAGGCTTATTCCGTTTTGTAAAACCTGTTGTAGTAAAAACCGGTGTAAAAGTGCGTGTAAATGGTACCGGATTACATATATCGGGTGTACAGTACCGTTTAGACGCTCTGTAACTCCAGTTTTCCCCCGGATGTTACAAAACCGGTATAAACATGCCATGTAATAATGTGAGATATGCTCCACCCAAGCATCAATTCATCGATAACAATTGGTTAAAGGAAAGGAGGATAATTTGGGATACAAAGCAATCCGCATATTGTGATTCCAAATTAGCTGTGCTTACTTTACTAGTTAAGGCCAAAATGTATGGTAGATTAATCTTGATTTATGTGACAAATTTTATGAAAAATTTTCGGGCCGGACAAGTACTCTGTGCGTATCCGCTCTACGTACGATAGTAAACTTTTATCAATTTGTTACCAATAAACCTATACTACAAATATTACAAATGAGAGTGTGGCAGCGTTCAAGCTCACGCAGGCTAATGCAATTCTGTATTTTTTTTTAAAGCCCTTGTAGTTCCAAGTCATATGATAATAATTCGTTGTAATAAAGAATTAATTAGAGAAATGGCATATGATCATAATTGGAGATTTTATAAACATAATAAAATCCCACGCACTTGGCCACATATACTTGAGTAGATCTTTATTTATTTACCAACTTTTAGTGAACTCACAACATTTACGAGAATGAAATTATCACCTCTGTACAATTTGACTTAATTTGATAAGATAATGAGAGCGGTTCCCATAAAACTTTGTATTATAATTTGGTTTTTAGAAAGGATTTTTGTGCGGAGATGTTTGCATGAACGACTTGGACGGGTTTTTGTACATTTTTGTGAGGATCGGTATTTTGGCGCTGGGTGATGGAGCGGATTAACTGGAACGACTATTTGGGGGGCATGAATGTACTTGTCTCAGCTTTTTTCACAGTTTAACTTTACTGTCAGGAGCCTCAGAATTATTATTCTTTCAAAGATGAAATGACGGAAGAATATGATGCATCATCCTTGGCTTACAAATTGTTTTATAAAACATTAAAAAAAATTAGATAAAAAAAAATTCGGCCGAAGTACTTGACGAGTGTTTTTTTACTTAATTCACATAATGTATCGGTCATGGTGACAACCTCGCCAAGTACCTCGGCCGAATGTCTTTTTCATCTAATTTTTTTTCGTTTGCAATCTTTTTTTGCTTTGGACTCTTATTGATACATAATTTTTTTTTTCATTCTGGTTGGTAAAACTACTGCATTTTCGAACTTGATTCTTTTCTCTATCAACATTCAACATTATTTGAAGATTTTATGTCACACGATAAAGCCTCCCGTACTTGGCCACATATATTTTAGTATAGCTCAATTTATTTTATAACTTTTTGCAAATCTCAACCTTAGCTTTTCGCGAGGATTAACTCATTTTGTTTTGTGTGATTTGAATTTATTTGATACATTTTTTGAGAGTGGTCACTTTTCTTTCTTTTTGATAGGATTTGATTTTCTCAGGGATTTTTGCGAGAAAAGGTTTTTGCAGTGTATGTATATTCGTGGAAAAATATGGGAACGGCGGTCAACAAATGTACTTGTCCAGGTTTTTTCCCTGAGGGGGATTTTTATGCATGTTTATTTTTCGCTAAGACATAACATCTATCCTCTTTAGTTTGTCAGTAGTAAGACTATGCCAGTTCTAATCCACTTTTCACAGCATGGTGCCTGGGTCTGGAGGGGAAGGATTTCCGGGGGAGGGGAAGTATCTCATGGAGCAGGGTAGTGGAGGGGGAAGTGGTGAGATGGGGATCACAATACAACGGACCTGTTTGAACTTGTGCGGCAATGCTTAAAGAAATGCTGACATATTATCACTCTTTCTAAGAAAAAGAGAAAAAAAATGATATTTATTACCGCACGTCTTTACAAATGGTGTTTAAGCATCACACGCCCAATGATAGATTTATGTGTCCTGTTACACATTTTTGTAACCTGCAGAGACATTATGAAGACATTTTAGTCAAAGTGCACAAGAATGTTCATTCATGAGACTTTCTTTAAAAAGTCACCTTTTAGTCAAATTCCACAAGAATGCTCATTCATGAGACTTTCTTTGAAAAGTCACCTGCCCTTCCCCCAGATTTTAGCTCCAGTGATTGGGAATTGCATAAGATTTCTATTTTCTACAATAGTTACTAGCTACGTGAATGGATGCTGGACCATTTCCTTTTCATCTCGCACACCTGCCTTCGAAAAAAAGTAAAAATCTATGAATTTTTATCCGTCTTATTCACCCACACCTCTGGAAAAACGCGTATATAAGGGCAAACTATTTTAGGGAAGATCCAGATTTCGTCGAGACGGCGTACAAGTTACATTTCGAGTCAAATCACCTTGAATTTAAACGCATCATATCTCTTACTGCTGATATTGCTACAGAGCAATTGCTGCGTATGTAAGCGACTCTACTACGGACATTGGAACAATTTTTGGTGTGGGAATACCAATGTGACACGCTTATTGAATCATTGGAGGAACAAGTTCGATCCAAGCGGTCACGACTTGCCATTGGATATCACCACTCAGTCAGTTCGCAAATCTTACGTCTCGAATGTTTGAAGCAGACAACATGCCAACGCTTCCTACATACAGGCGAAGGATTGAGTGATCATGAGTTGATATGGCGAGAAATTGACACGGCATTTCAAAATCGCTTGTCAACGGGTGCCATAATCAATCGTGATTACATTGATCCACGGAAGTTCCTGCTAGATTCGTATGAAGTAGTAGCGAAACAAGTGGCTAGATATATCGAAAAATTTAACAGCATCAAAGTGAACACCGCGTTCAATGGAGAGTTCACCGTGGGCGATAAGCGTTCGAATAAAAGTATCAACACGGGAAATGTTTTACTTTTTACAACATCGGACCTGAGTGAGTGGTATCGAAAGCGCGTCGTGGAGCCAACACTAAAATCACTCGACGAGTTCCAGGATAGTGACAGCGGCTGGACATTAGCAGCCATATCGAATTTAACCATGGATATAAACAAGTATAATGCAATGCGTGCGGGATGTTTCATTTCATTGGCGAAACGCGTACAGTTAAAGAGAGCAGTGGTAAATGTGAAATCGAAGGTTAATCCGTGCTTTGGATGGGCGATGGTTGCTGCTCTCCATCCGGCAGCAAAACGCAGTGAACGCACATCTTCCTATCCGCATTATTCGACGATATTCAATCTCCAAGGTATCAACTTTCCCATGACGTTGGACCAAATCGGGAAGTTTGAAAAGATGAACAATCTTTCATTCAACATCTACAGTGAGAAAAAAGACGCAATTCTACTGGTTCGCGTTAGCAAGGAGAAGAAAGAGACACACGTTAACTTGGTGTACGTTGAAGACGCGGTGGGATGCGGGATTGGACACTTCGCGTGGATTAAGAAACTATCCCTCCTAGTGAACTCGCAACTTAACATCAATGGACACAAAAAATTCATTTGCGATCGGTAAGTATATTTATCAAGAGACTCGGTAGAGTCTCGGGACAAGTACATTGACAGTTCTGTCGTCTGCTGGCCCGAGGCTCACCGAGACTATATTATCTCTGGATAAAACGATTCGCGGTGGTGGGGGTAAAATTGGCATGTCATTTTGTTCATTTACGAAGCACAGGAGTCATTTGATGGCTTGAAAATTTAACTGGAGACTAATTAAGAAATTCTCGTTCGATTGAGCCCAAAATCAGCATGATCGGTGGCGTAGTTGCTGAGAAAAAACTTTGCACAGGCTCAAGATTATGTAAAAAATACTAACACATCGAAGGATTCGACGTGTCTGTATATGACACAATCAAAGGCGTTTTGATGCCCATCAAAACCCATTTACATGAAAGCCGGTCTCTGGCGACGAGAGCAACGAGCTGCGATTGGTCACAACTACTTTTCTCTCTCTTTTCTCGGTACCGACATAGCGGAAAGTTCTCTCTCTTTTCTCGGTACCGACACAGCAGAAAGTTTGAATGGAGTTTCGACACAACGAAGTGCGGGACGTGCGAGCAATGAATAAAACGATTCACGGTGGTGAGGTAAAAACTGAAATTCATTTTCTTTAATTACGAAGCTCAGGAGGCATATGGTGATTTGAAAATTGAACGGGAGATTTATTACGAAAAAATATTTCGATTGAGCCTTAAATCAGCACGATTGATGCCGTATTTCCTGAGAAAAAACTTTGCACAGGCTCAAGCTTATGCTACATCGAAGTATTGGCTTGTCTGTATACGACACAATGAAAGGCCTCTTGACGCCTTCCGAGCTTGTGATTGGCCATTCCGTTTCATCTTTCTCTACCTATACCACGCAAAGTCTGAACGGAGTTTTCGAAGTGAGAATAAGTGCTTATACGCGAGACGTGTTTGTGGATAAATTCGGGAAAAAAAAATATTTCACGATCTGTGAATAAATAAATAGTTCGAAGTACCCATACCGCGGAAAGTCTGAACGGAATTTTCGAAGTGAGCAGTGCTTACGCGGGTCCTGTTGTGGATAAATTCGGGAAAAATATTATTTCGCGATCTATGAATAAATTTATTCACAGATCGCGAAATAATTTTGGATCGTACGCGTACGATCCAAAAATGATTTCTTTAATATAAATTCAATGACAGCAATTTAGAGTTTCATCAAATTCACGTATTTTTTATTTTTTTCCCCCTTTCGATCGCGACTAATTAGAATCTCGTGGCTTAAACAGTATTGAAAATATGAATGTTTTTTCACGAACATTTGTGAGGTTATAAATATCGTGGTTAGGTTCGATCGACTCTTGGTTACAGTAATAATAAGAAAGTGATGGTGTGAAAATAGTGAAGTGCTTTTAATCAACTTTCGAACAGTGCTGAAATGAATATGCATTTTTTCATTATTGTTAACCCTGCACTTTTTATTTTCCACACTTAACTCTACGACGGAATTTCTCTTTCGCGATTAAATGTTCCTCGTATAAGATTTCTTGAGAAATCATTCTTTTCGATTCTTTGATAACTATGAAATGGTATACGTTGAACTGTTAATCGTGATTGGTGTGAATCGATGTAAATTTGGAAAAGAAACTCTATAAAACTAATAATGAGTGTCAAAAAAATGTATGTGGCAAAGTTTGTTATTATCATGTCGAGTTTTGAGCAGTGTTTAATAAATATTTTTTTTAACTCTACACCGTTGACAATTTATTTTATTGGTCCCTTTCCTCTTTATTATAAAATGTTCCTCGCTTGCCATAATAAGATTTGTACATCATGAAATGTTTCTTGCATGATAATTGTTGATCCATTTCAAAAGATTTTTGACGTCGTTTTTCTATCCAAAATATGGTGTAGAATCATCTTGCGTTTGATGAATTAATAGTCAAATACACTGTCAACCTGCATGTGGATATATATGGATGCCTCTGGATGATAACCGTAGTAAGTAATGATATATCTTTATGTCAAAATGGCTCGTATAATATATCTTTATGTCAAAAGGCTATGGCGGTATATACTCCATATCCTATCAAAATTTGTATCTTTGGATTGCAATGAATGCCTATAGACTCTGAAAATTCTGTGAAGCGACAAATGTACCAAGTATTTCCACTTTTTGGCTCCGATTGTAGCATTATGAATTGAACATTTTGTTATGAAAGTTCTTTGGTTGCTCATTTGTCAATGGGATCAAAAATATTGTCTTCGGAACACCATGAATATATGCAAAATTTCAGAATTTTGTTTGGCTCAATATGCTCTACATTTTTTCACATCCCTGCTTTAGTTGTAGCATAATGAATTTTAAAAAACTGTTTCAGAAAGTCTTCCGATGTGTTTTTTCTGACATTATCAAAATTTATATCTTTGGATTGCAACGAATGCCTACAAACTTCGGAAATTATGTGAAGCGACAAATGTACCAAATACTTCTACTTTTTGCCTCCGATTTTAGCATTATGAATTGAACTTTTGTTATGAAAATTCTTCGGTTGCTCATTTGTCGATGGAATCAAAATTATTGTCTTCGGAATGCCATGAATATATGCAAAATTTCAGAATTTTGTATAGCTCAATATGTGCTCTATTTTTTCACTTCACCACTTTAGTTGTAACATTATGAATTTTGAAAAATTGTTTCAGGAAGTCTTTCGATGTGCTTTTACTGATATGATCAAAATTTGTATAATTGAATTGCAATGGATACCTACAGCCTTTGAAAATTCTGTGAAGCGACAAATGTGCCAAGTATTTTCCCTTTTGCTCATTTGTCGATGGGTTAAGAATTGCTGGCTTCAGAATGCCACGCATACATGCAAAATTTCAGAATTTTGTTGGGCCCAATGTACGCTACATTTTTTAAATTCCCTAATTTAGTTGTAGCATTATGAATTTTGAAAAATTGTTTCAGGAAATCTTCTGATGTTTTTTTACTGATATTATCAAAATTTGTATCATTGGATTGCAACGGATACCTACAGACGTTGGAAATTCTGTAAAGCAACAAATGTACCAATATTTCCACTTTTTGGCCCCGATTGTGGCATTAAGAATTTAAAATTTTGTTATGAAAATTCTGTGGTTGCTCATTTGTCAATGGGATCAAAATTATTGTCTTCGGATCGCCATGAATATATGCAAAATTTCAGAATTTCATTCGGCTCAATTGAGCTATATTTTTTCACTTCCCTACTTTAGTTGTAGCATAATAAATTTTGAAAAATTATTTTACGAAGTCTTCTGATGTGTTTTTACTGATATTATCAAAATTTGTATCATTGAATTGCAACAGATACGTACAGACTTTGAAATATCTGTGAAGTAACAAATGTGCCCAATATTTCCACTTTATTGCTGAAATACTGGCATTATTAGGACTGGAAAATTTTATTATGAAAATTCTTCGTTTGCTCATTTTTGGATGGGATTAAAATTTGGCTTCGAAAAGTAATGGCTACATGCAAAGTTCATAAACTTTATTGAGCCCAATGTGTGGTATGCTTGAGTTGTGGCATGATTAATTCAAAAAATTGTCAGAAAGTCTTTGGTTCCTTTTTTCTGGAAGTATAAAAATATGTTTCATTGGAACGCACCGTATACTTACAAACTTTGGAAATTTCCTGGAGCAACATGTGTGCTCAGTATTTCTACTTTTTGGCTGCTATTGTGGCATAACGAATTGAAAAATATTTTCGAAAAGATTTGCTCTACGGATGCTCTGGTTGTGATGGTACGAAAATTTGCACGAAGATAATGCAACTGGTACAACTCAACTCGATCCATTTTCTTGGGCACAGTACTGATATAAGTTTGCCCGCTTTGTTGAATTTATTGTTTTAAAATATCCACAACATACTTTCTGAACTTTTCAAAATTCAAAGATAATATTAAAATATCTGTAAGTTCTAGTTTTAAGGCTTTCACGGCCATTATTGTTATAAATATCAAAATTTGCATCAAAATTTGTATCATGGGAATGTAGCCGATACCTACAAACTTTTAACATTTTGTGAAGCGCCAAGTATTTCCACTTTTTGTCTCTGATTGTGGCATTATGAATTGAAAAATTTATTACAAAAAGTCTTCGGCTGCTCATTTTTGGATGGGATTAAAATTTCTGTCCTCGGAACGCAATAGATACATCCAAATTTTCTGAACTTTGTTGGGCTTAAAGTGCACTATGTTTTTTCACTTTTCCACTTTAGTTATAGCATAATAAATTTAAAAAGTTGTTTCAGAAAGTCTTCGGGTGCTCTTCTTCTGATAGTATCAAAATTTGTATCATTGGAATGTAGCCGATATCTACAAATTTTGACCTTTTTGTGAAGAGGAGACATGTCTTGTGTGCTAAGTATTTCCACTTTTTAGCTCTGACTATAGCATAATAAATTGAAAAAGTTTTATTCTAAACGCTTTCCTCTACAGTCGCTTTGGTTTGTTCAATATATTGTTTTGGAGTTCCCATAACATACTATTTGAACTTTTCTATATTCAATGAGAATATTGAAATAGTTGTAACTTTTTATTTCCATGGTAGTAACTTCTTCAATGGTATTGAAAAATAATCATGATTCCACCTTGTTAATAAAAATAAGAATGAAAAAATGCGTGAACTTTTTTCACAATAGATTCGATGTTTTCTCTAAACATACATGAAACGGGTTTTTTATTTCATCATTAATCAAAAATGAAAAATTTCGAAAAAAATCGCCCCATTTTTATCAACAAGCTGAAATAAGCGTAATGTTTTTTACCACAAATCTACAAATATAACAAGGAGATACTGCTATTTAATATGTTTCTTTGATAAACACAAATTCAAATAGCTACAAATTCTATGGAAAAGTTCTGACTCTTCTAATCTTGCTCTCAAAAGCTTTGTAAATTTTTGTATCAGACTCCCAGTTCCCGACTTATTTTAGCCTGATTCCAGAAAGGAAAATCGAAATGTCAAAAAAATTTGACTGGCTCGAGAATAAAAAAAATGCCAAATTGAAAATTCCAAAACACGTGCCCCTTTATTTCATGGGGGAAAAACCTGACTCGAAGTAGAAGGGGTCAGGGTTTGGAAATGAAAAAGCGATAATTTCCCAATATAACCTTTTTCTAATCTATATAAAGCGAGATGTTTGAAAAGAAAGAGAAAAAACGAATCATATCACGCATAAAAATCCCCCTCGCGGAAAAAACCTGGACAAGTACATTTGTTGACCGCCGTTCCCATATTTTTCCACGAATATACATACACTGCAAAAACCTGTTCTCGCAAAAATCCCCGAGAAAATCAAACCCTATCAAAAAGTAAGAAAAGTGACCACTCTCAAAAAATGTATCAAATAAATTCAAATCACACAAAACAAAATGAGTTAATCCTCGCGAAAAGCTAAGGTTGGGTTTCGCAAAAAGTTATAAAATAAATTGAGCTATACCAAAATATATGTGCCCAGTACGGGAGGCTCTATCGTGTGAAAAAATCTTCAAATAATGTTGAATGTTGATAGAGAAAAGAATCAAGTTCGAAAATGCAGTTGTTTTACCAACCAGAATGAAAATAAAAACTCTGTATCAATAAAGGTCCGAAGCAAAAAAAGATTGCAAACGAAAAAAAATTAGATGAAAAAGAATTTCGGCCGAAGTACTTGGCGAGGTTGTCACCATGACCGATACATTATGTAAATTAAGTGAAAAAACATTTGTCAAGTACTTCGGCCGAATTTTTTTTCAATCTAATTTTTTTCTATGTTTCATAAAATAATTTGTAAGTCAAGGATGATGCATCATATTCTTCCGTCATTTCATCTTTGAAAGAATAATAATTCTGAGGCTCCTGATAGTAAAGTTAAATATAATTATCTATTTATAGCTTAGATCGAAATTGCTAATATCCTCGCTGCCTTTTCGCCCCTGAATGCCTTATTCTAATACACAACTTGAAAGCTAATGATAAAGTATTTAATTTTCTGAATTTTCGCCTTGGGGAAAAATTGGTATTTGAGGTCTCTTCTAGAACACCTTCCTGCCAAGCTATAATCAAATAATAACCTATCAACGAATTACTAACATCTCGAGAAAATACTTCGAGTCTATAGTTAACTCTTTTGAAAACATAACTTTTTTTCTTATCACTGGAACGAAACGCTCCTATATTTAAACAACCTCAATAACAAGGAATTTATGGTAGAAAATCTGTCTCATTCTTTTATGTCGAATTAGTAGTATGAGCAATACTGATTCCTGACATTGAAATAAGTCGATGGTGTAATGATGTAAACACGTTGTAAGTTTTTTTGTTATATACAGGCTCTATTGGAGTTTATATAAAGCGAAATATATGAAAATATTATAGAAAAAAGAAGTGATAGCAAATAGCAAAAATCCCCTCCCGGGGAAAAAAACTTGGACAAGTACATTGGTGGTCCCTCGTTTCCCTATGATATCACAAAAAGTCCAAAACCCCACTTAAATTTTTTTTTTTTTAATGTTTACTAATTTTATTCATATTCCGGAGGGAAACCAACCATATAGATCACGAAATAACCGGCCAAAAAACCAGACTTCACAATAATTGTCACTTTGAATTTATTTCCACAGAACAAAACAAGAATCAAAACATTAAAAAATCAGAATTATCAAGATGAGAAAAACACCACTTATAATTGGTGTGTAAGAAGTATCAATAGTCTAGAAAAAAATGAAGAAAGATCGACATCTAAGTTACGTGCAGCAGTAAAATTTATGATATCAGTACTAGGACAAGTATTTCTTTGATGACTGAGAAGATATCAATATGGACGTACCGGCAACGTAGGGCATGCAGTTGGTGCATTGCTTCTGGGATCTCCTAAGTCGAATAGCTACTTTTGTTTTGGCTATGGCGTGACCAATGTTGCCAAATAGTATTTACTTACATGACCTAATGAAACAACATTGCCTGCGCCGTGGCTAAAATAACGAAAAACAAGCAGGAACAGGAAGTTTCGTATAAGATCCCGTGCTTTTGTAATGTTAAAAAGAAAACATTAATTTATGTCTGTACATGATAGCACAGTTTTGTTTGATTGGTAATAATTTGATGAACGTTCACCACCGTACGTTGAGCGTATACGCACAGAGTACTTGTCCGGCCCATAACTTTTTATTAAAATTGCTCATTTCAGTAAAAATCAGTGGTCTCTCTCAAAAGTCAAGGGTCATAAATACGCACTTTTTCATTATTGGTAATATCTTATTTAATTTTTATTTTTTATGATTAATCCCGCATAATGGTTTAAATTCTCTTTTTCAAAACATAAAGTTTTGAAAATAAATTGATAGTTGGCGCCCAAGAACATCAAAATGAAACGAACGGAGGGGGATTATTTTGTGTGAAATTTGCGTGATCTTAAAACTTTAGATACAAATTTGACGGTGCATTCAGAGCCCACATTGATCTTTTGACCATTAACCAGTGGTTACTTAGATCTTCTACTAATAAATAGTAGTTTTCCAAAATATAATAACTTTCGTTGCTGGCAATAATAGTTTTCGAAAGTATGATACGCTACATTGCTGGCAATAGTTTACTGACAATGAGTCGTATCTTCAGAAATTTCATAATTGACTGCACCTTATGTTAATGTAATTTTATGATGACTACGAACACCATTTTATTCCGATTGAATAGACGTCGAATGTTGTTTATGATACAAGGCCATTCTGAAATTCGCAGAAGAATTGATTTTCTTGTAAATTTCTGACGGCGAAAAACAACGCATGCAACGAAAAGCACCTCCAATTTTATTTTCACTTGAATGAGCAATTTTAATAAAAAGTTATGGGCCGGACAAGTACTCTGTGCGTATACGCTCAACGTACGGTGGTGAACGTTCATCAAATTATTACCAATCAAACAAAACTGTGCTATCATGTACAGACATAAATTAATGTTTTTTTTTGAACATTACAAAAGCACGGGATCTTATACGAAACTTCCTGTTCCTGCTTGTTTTTCGTTATTTTAGCCACGGCGCAGGCAATGTTGTTTCATTAGGTCATGTAAGTAAATACTATTTGGCAACATTGGTCACGGCATAGCCAAAACAAAAGTAGCTATTCGACTTAGGAGATCCCAGAAGCAATGCACCAACTGCATGACCTACGTTGCCGGTACGTCCATAATGATATCTTCTCAGTCATCAAAGAAATACTTGTCCTAGTACTGATATCATAAATTTTACTGCTGCACGTAACTTAGATGTCGATCTTTCTTCATTTTTTTCTAGACTATTGATACTTCTTACACACCAATTATAAGTGGTGTTTTTCTCATCTTGATAATTCTGATTTTTTAATGTTTTGATTCTTGTTTTGTTCTGTGGAAATAAATTCAAAGTGACAATTATTGTGAAGTCTGGTTTTTTGGCCGGTTATTTCGTGATCTATATGGTTGGTTTCCCTCCGGAATATGAATAAAATTAGTAAACATTAAAAAAAAAAAAATTTAAGTGGGGTTTTGGACTTTTTGTGATATCATAGGGAAACGAGGGACCACCAATGTACTTGTCCAAGTTTTTTTCCCCGGGAGGGGATTTTTGCTATTTGATATTCATATGCTGTAATTTTATACATCACAATGTATAATAAATCTTTAAATAAGGTTGAACAATGATTATTCTACAGATGCCTGCACTACTTTCAATCTGTCGACAAGCTGCGGTTGCATGAGGTGGATTGCGGTGTGCTTAATGATTGCGCAGTTCAATTACCAGCCGAGAACGACAAATGGTTGGAATTCACAAATGCCAATCGGAAGGAGCGTCTCCCTTTCGTGGTCTACGCCGATCTCGAATGCATCCTGGAGAAAACCAGCGTTGAAGAGAGGGAGAAGAACAAGAGCCAACATCATCGTGTCTTCAGCGTTGGATATTACGTCAAGTGCTCCTACGATTATTCGCTGTCGGGATATCACGAACGCCGAGGCGAAAACTGTGTGGAATGTTTCGTAGAAGAACTTAAAAAACTGGCATTGCGAGTGGAGAAAATGTTATTAACAAACATTTCGATGAAAGATTTGACTCCACAGGAGTGGACAAAATTTCGGGACGAAAAAGATTGTCATATTTGCGAGAAACCTTTTATCGGTGGTGATGAGCATGTTTGCGATCATTGCCACCTGACAGGGCAATTCAGAGGTCCGGCACATTCAAATTGCAATTTAAACTATCAGAACTCATTTTTCATTCCAATAGTTTTTCATAATTTATCCGGTTATGACGCGCATTTTATAATAAAAGAAGTAGCAACTGCGTTCAAGGGGAAAATCGATTTGCTCCCTATAACAAAAGAAAAGTACATCTCCTTGTCGAAAACTGTTGAAACGTTCAAAGACACGCGGAAAAATATAAAATTACGTTTCATAGACTCATTTAGATTTCTGAACACAAGTCTCGATAAATTAGCATCATTTTTAATTTCAGACAAACTCACAACTTTGAAATCACAGTTTCGCAACGTCGACGATTTTCATCAGTTGACACGAAAAGGTGTCTTCCCCTACGAATACATTGACAGTTTTGAAAAGTTAGATGAAATGGAGCTTCCACCGCGGGAAGCATTTTACAGCTCTATGACGGAGTCAACCATTTCCGAGAAGGAATATACTCATACTAAAAATGTGTGGGAACGATTTTCAACTCGAACGCTCGGTGAATACAGCGATTTATACTTAAATACCGACGTAGTATTATTAGCCAATATCTTTGAGAATTTCCGCGATACTTGACTGAAAAATTATGGTCTTGACCCTGCGTTTTACTATACTGTCCCCGGATATACCTGGGATGCCATGATGAAATATACAACGGTAAAGTTTGAATTGCTCACGGACATCGACATGGTATTATTCGTGGAGAGAGGTATTCGAGGTGGTCTCAGTCAATGCTCCAAAAGGCATGCCCGTGCCAATAATAAGTATATGGACTCGTATAATCCATCTATACCATCCTCATACTTGATGTATTACGACGTTTATAATTTGTATGGATGGGCAATGAGTCAACCGCTACCATACGCAAATTTTGAATGGATTGACGATATCGCAAGCATCAATGTCGAAACAGTTCCATTAGATTCTGAAAACGGTTATATACTTGAGGTTGATTTAGAATATCCAGAACACTTGCACGATGCGCATAGTGACTTACCGTTTTGTCCAATGCATGACAAACCTCCGGGCACGCAGCAAGAAAAGCCGCTTGCAACGGTGAACGGGAAAAAACGGTATGTCATACACTATCGTGCATTGCAGCAGTGTTTGCAACATGGTTTGAAAATCACTAAAATACATAGAGTTTTCAAATTCAAGCAATCTTCCTGGCTGCAAACATACATTGATTTGAATACTCAGTTTCGTACACGTGCGAAAAATGATTTTGAAAAAAATCTATTCAAATTGATGAATAATGCAGTTTTCGGAAAAACTATGGCAGATGTTCGTAGCCACGTACAAGTCAAATTGTTAACGGAATGGGCAGGCCGATATGGAGCAGAGGTTATGATCGCAAAACCCAACTTTCACAGTCGAAGTATCTTTGCAGAAAATTTAGTCGCTGTAGAGTTGCGAAATCTTCAAGTCAAGTTTAATAAACCAATACATGTGGGCATGTCGATTTTAGACATCTCCAAAACTTGTCTATATGCGTTCCACCACGAATTCATGACTCCAACGTATGGAAATAAGAGTAAAGTGATGTATACAGATACTGATAGTTTAATTTACCATATTGAATGTGACGATGTATATAAGGACATGAAATGCAATCTCGACAAATATGACACCAGTGACTACCCCCATGATAATGTATATGGTATACCGCTTGTCAACAAAAAGGTGCCTGGTCTCATGAAGGATGAGAACAACGGGGCCATAATGACCGAATTCGTTGAACTTAGATCGAATATGTATGCGACGCGAGTTGAGGGGAAGAAAGATGATAAAAAAGCGAAAGGTGTAAAGAGTAATGTTGTTGCGAGAACCATAAAATTTGAAGATTATGTGAAATGTCTCGATGAGCAGATTGAAATGAAGCATTGCCAATCATCGATTTGATCGACATTACATAATATCTATACCATAACAGAGACTTTATATTATACCTGGAATGGTAGACACGTTGCCATGGGGTCATTACAGTATTCTCAAATGTTCGGAAGCAATGAAAACGTAGAGAATTGTAAACCAAGAGCGCGTACGTATGTGCATGTGTGTGTGAGAGAGAGAGAGAGAGAGAACATTTTTCTTCAATATTTGTACATTCGATGTGAAATAAGAAGAATCTTTTTTTGTGAAACTCATGGTGTCCATCCTTTTTTTCCTTCTACCTGTTTTCCATGGCTATGCAGAGACCTGCTTGGATGTGTCGGGAGGGTCATAAAAATAAACCAGACTTTTTTCGTATTCTTTATTGTTCACAAGTCATCCTTACTTATCCAACTATTATGTGTATTGTCGAAACCTAGCCATTTCACAAGGAACTGACTACCACGCTTCTTCAAGACTTTTTCAATGAGATATATGTCGGGATATTTAACTCGAAGTAACTCTTGTTCGTAGAAGCTACCTGCAATAGGCTCATCTTGGTGATCTTTTATGTTATATGTAACAGGGCTAGTTTTTCTTACTCGATATATTGTGAAAATTTCCTTTGTCCAGTTTGGTGTATAACCTTTCTCAAATACATTCTTAAATTGACTAATGCGTACTTTATCACCGATTTTAAATTTCGCCAGTTTTCCCACCTCAGTTCTATTGAAAACATCACGTAGTATTTGTTTTTCATTCGTAACATTAACATTTTTCGGCTTCATCTTAATGGTATGATGTACAGTATCATTATATTTAGTAATTAACATATCGAGAATATCGATCCATTTCCAGTTTCCGCAAAAACTGAATTGAATCCACATTTTATTCTTAAGTGTACGATTGAAGCGCTCACAAATTGATGCTTTTAAATTGCTATATGTAGAATACAAGTGTATATTATTCTTTTTCATCAATGCCTTAAAGTCTGTATTATAAAACTCTTTTCCTCGATCGACGTGAAGGTTTTTCGGTGTGCGTCCTTTCCTGAGAATTGACTCCATTGCAGCGGTGACATCTTTCCCACTCTTACTCTTCAATGGTTTGGCCCAGGCGAATTTCGAAAATATATCCATGACGGTGAGGAGAAATTTATGCTTGGAGTTGTGTTGTGCATATGCAGACATATCTACAAGATCAGCTTGCCACGTCTCATCCAGGCCGCGTATATCTACACGTCGACGTGGATAGTTTCGCCGAGCTGGCTGATGCAACTCCTCCACCACAGCACGTTTTTTCCACTCATTCTTTCTCCCCTACAACGGCTTTCATCATAGATAGAAGATGGGAGTCTGAAGGTTTTTTCCGCTTCACATCGATTTTAACATCTTGTAAAAGTCTGATGTTACCACTAAGTCCGATGAACGCACTTTTCAAATCGTCTATTTCTCTACGAATATTGTCGAGATCAGCTTTAACACGCTTTTCAACAGCAGTCACATTCGAATAGCACCTTTCATTCGTTGAATGGGTTATACCACGAGTGATAGCATTAATGCGATTGGTGATCACACTGAGTGTTACAACATTCCCCGCATTTTTTGCCTCACCAACGTTGCCCACTCGTTTTCGTTCCAAATTATAATGATCATCTGCGGTATTCTTGAAACCAACACCTGGTTTACCCGGAGGGCCCGCACCACGTCTATTCAACTGTCGTCCAAACACATCAACGGTCATGTCGGGAATGTGTGAAAAAAGAGCTTGCACATGTTAATAAATGATTTCAGCTTCACGCAATTCCTCAATAATCGATATAATCTCATTCGAGTGTGATGAGTTCCCAGCAGCTTGTGATGCAAACAGTAAGCGAAGACGGTTCACTAGTTCATTCGAATCGTCCCAATAAACATAGTCGAAGGAGGTATTTTTTCGTGCCACCTTATACTTGAGCATACCCCCACCTTTATGCCCACCATTTTGCTCCAGTATTTTCGATATATAATTTTTAAATTTATAAGATTTATCATGGCATATTGCACCATTACATTTATAATATTTTCTATGAATATTCGTAGCAATAACAATTTTCGAGTAATCCTCCAAATCGTTTGGTGTTACATATTTCAATTCAGGCTCTTTTTCGAACAACAACTCAACCAAGCCAATACGTTTCGAATACTTTTTGTCTCCAACATAAATATGATCATCTGCGAACTGAATCGGTGAGTTACCGATCATTAATTTATCATTTGCAGGGTTTTGTACTCCATACATGACATCCAGTCTTGTTTTTTTATTGCTACGTAGCAGTCCCAGATATTCATGTATTAAAACATTAGCATCTTCAGATGATTCGTCGTCATCGTCGTCAGCTAAGGGCTCTGCATAGTTATCAGCATCAGCTAAGTACTCTGCATCACTTTCAATTGCTTCATGCCATATATCATTAGAAGAAATGTCATGGAGCGCGCTGTTTTCTTCATCCTCCTCCTCCTCCTCCTCCTTCTTGATATTCACTTTTTCATCCTTAATTTCATGCTTCAGATTTTTGTTATATGAAACCAGCTTCTCTAATGGTCCAACGATCGGTTTAAACACATCTTGCATTTTCTGCTGTGCAGTATCGCGACCACTTTTTAACTTTCGACGTTTTCGTCTAATCGCATCACTCGCCTTGGCAAGTTCACACAATACATCGTTTTCTCTCAAAAGTTCTTCGCTCTTCATGTTGACGCAAGCAAGTTAGACTTAAGACTGTCTCTCGTACCACAATGAGCAATCATTTATTATCAATAGTTAGGAAAGAATCGAATCCTCTTCTATATCTACCGGCATGCAATACACTGTCCTTGTCAATCGTAATAAATCCATACTTGTCCGACTTCCAACATTTTACGCACATGTTTTTAAAGCATGTATAAGACATATCCGTATTCACATGGTCATTATACACATGTTTAAGGTTCATATCATCCTGTTTAAATAGCATTACAAAATTTGCATTGTCTCTCACGAGATGTTTCGGAATACGAGTGTATGTTTGACAAAGATAAAAACTGTCTACCATCTCGTGTCGTCCCATGGAAAAAAACGCTCTCACGTTATCCTGTTTTCCACATGCTATATCGTCGAAGATGAATATGGAATTTGCACGGGCATCACTTGGTGTGACAACATGTTAATGCTCATTGAATGGAAAATATTCAACTCCTTCCACTGGTCGAAGTAATTGCTCGAGCAGTCTATATTTTAGCTGCTTCAGCGATTCAGAGTAGAGATATATGTTCTCAAATCTCAAACCATTTGGATGTATTAGCAGAGTTAGCAAAGCATTAGTTTTTCCAAAATTCGATGGATCACAAAATACGGCACGAATACTGTGAGGTAGTATATTCCCATGACGCTTATTTTTCGTTGCACTACCACCATCATCGACAAATTAATCGAAATTTATTATGTGGAGTTAACCACCTTGTTTCTTCGACACCATCTCTCATACGACTGATCGGAAAAATCGTATAAATGCGACTTTATAATGCGAAGAATGCTCAGTCGAGTTGTAGCCGTCGCTGATGATTGTGCACGATAAACCTGGTAAAGGTTTAGTCAATAGTGTACTCAATAATCTCCCCATGGAATTACATCTACCTGGCTACCAATATTGCGGACCTGGTACAAAATTGGTTAAACGTCTTGCCCGTGGTGATCCTGGCATAAACCCATTAGACGCTGTTTGCAAAGAGCACGATATTGCATATTCGAAAAATCATGATAATCTAGAAGCGAGACATTTGGCGGATAAAGTATTGACTGAACAAGCCTGGCAACGTGTAATCTCAAAATGCGCTAGTCTTGGTGACAGAGCAAGTGCTTGGGCTGTGACAAACATTATGAAGGCGAAAAGGAAGTTTGGTTTGGGTGTGAAGAGAGCAGTGAGAAAGCCGCAGAAGAGTGTTTTCCTGAAAAGGTCATCAGTGCTGCGAGGAAAGCGATGATTCGTAGTGATGACCCTCATAAAATTGTCATGTCAGCATTAAAAGGTGCGCGTGCCAGTGTAAAAGGCGTCAAAGTACGCACACCTTGAATTCCACCTGTCCCCCGAAAAACCGGTGGTTTATTGCCTTTTCTCATACCCCTCTTCACCGGTCTTAGCGCCGTTGGTGCATTATCTGATGGAAGTGCGGTAATAGCCAGCGCTGTAAATGCTGCTCAAGCGGTCAAAAAGGAATTGGATGAATATAAGCGACTTAACCAAACAATTGAAGCCATTGCTTTGGGTAAAGGTTTACACTTGAAACCGTACAAGCAGGGTCTGGGTCTTCACATCAGGCCAAAAAACGTATAATTACGCTACCGCATCAACCTCTCACCGACATCGATTTGCTGAAGTATGCGAAAGCCATGAAAATTCGTCATTTTCGAAGGGGTTTCATGCGTGATACTTTACCTGCAAGCGGACCCCTCAAGCAAGAATTCGCAATCGTGAATTTGGATGAAAATGGGGGCCCTGGAACACACTGGGTTGCATATAAAAAGATTGACGAAAAAGTCATATACTTTGACAGTTTTGGCAATCTCCCCCCTCCACCCGAACTCCTCAATTATTTTAATGTTGGTAGCGTTAAATATAATTAAAAAAAGTGTCAAGAATATGATACAATAATATGTGGACATTTATGTTTAAAGTTTATATGCTGTCAGTTGAATCGTCGAGCCAAATATGTGCTATATAAATGAGGACTATAGAGCTATGTGTTTAGTTCTTTGCAAGCATCATGGATGACAGTTTAACGATCACCGTATCTGGATCTTCATCTGTTCTCGAGGCGCAATTCTTTCCCCCCATCGAATTATCGCCCGATAAAAATTATACTCTCGGACTTGTTGAGCTGCTCACATTTAATTCATTTCCCAATATCGACATTGACTGCAATGAATTTCATGTTGGAACGCAAGTGTTGACCATACCAACGGGGAATTATGTAATAGAGGATATTGAAAAATATTTGCAAGCTGAATTGACACGTAAAACATAAAAATTCAGCTCAAACCGAATAATAATCCACTGCGTAGTGAAATCGAATGTAATCAGCCTATTCGTTTCACATCGAACAACTCGATTGGACCTCTGCTAGGCTTTGCATCAGGCCTATTGGAAGCCAAAAAAAGACATGTGTCTGATCTGCCGGTATCCATTCTTAAAGTGAACGCCATACGAGGCGAGTGTAACATAATCACCGGTGCCTACATCAACGGGCGAAAAGTACATACAATTCACGAATTTTTCCCATGTGTGCCGGCGGGCTACAAAATCATCGAAGTACCATCGAGCGTCATTTATCTACCAATCGCGACTCACCGAATCGACAACATACAACTTCGTATTGTGGATCAAGCCGGTGATTTAATAAATTTGCGCGGCGAAGTTATCACCATACGATTTTATATAAAATCTCGATGGGTATAGTCTACAATCGTAATATTAATAAGGCAGCATGGGATCGCGAAACCAGTCGTTGATCAACGCTCAAAGCGCTAACACCGCAAAACCTGCTACTATTGAAGAGTTTGGGTCTCAATGTTCGTGGAGTTCGCGTGTGAGAAATTATTTACTTTGTACGTTGTGCATCTGTTGCGCGCAATGGAGGAAGAAATCGTAAACATTCAGACACTCATTATCTTCGATGAATCCATCATACATTATGAGATTCATGCTCATCAACCATACGCATCGTCAACATATAACAACAGTGATGAAATACGTATTTCAATTCAGCATCAAGATTTATCAATCCTACCGAGCAAAAGTTCAATTCTCATTTGTGGAAAACTGTCAAAGGACGATGGTATAGCGTTAAATGCAACGAGTCTCGTCAACAATGCCATATGTCATTAATTCGAAGAAGTGCGCTATGAACTTAATGCGGTAGAAATCGTTCAAAATAAGAATGTGGGTGTTACGTCTCTCATTAAGGGATATACATCTCTTACACCTGCCAAGAGTTCGATGCTTGAAAACACTGGTTGGCTCGATGTCGAAGAAACAAAACAAGTCGTGAATGCAGCGGGCAACTTTGATGTATGCGTACCGTTGAGTATGCTGCTGGGCTTTGCTGAAGATTATCGAAAAATGATGGTGAATGCGAAGCATGAATTAATGTTGACTAGATCGCGCACTCATGACAATGCAATAATACAGGCAGCCGCTGAAAATTATAAGCTCACATTGCAGAAAATCGAATGGCTTGTACCATACGTCACCGTGGCGGATCAACGAAAAATTCAACTTTTAAAGTTTATCACCAAAGACACACCAATTTCCATGAGTTTTTGTACGTGGGAATTGTATGAATATCCATTATTACCCATCACCTCTAAACATGTGTGGTCCGTCAAAACTTCAACACAGCTGGAAAAACCACGATATGTAATTCTTGCATTTCAAACGGGACGAAAAAATAATAAGACAAAGAATGTGAGTTGTTTCGATCATTGTAATGTGACCGATGTGAAACTATACTTAAATTTACAATGTTATCCATATGGCAACATGAATCTGAATGTACAGCAAAATCAGTATGCATTACTCTACGACATGTATACAAACTTTTAATCTAGGTACTACAATAAGGAGGCTGAACCATGACTGAACAAAAAGGAATTTTTAGAATATGCACCTCTCATTGTGATTGATTGCTCGAAGCAAAATGATTCTCTCAAGTCTGGACCTATGGATGTACGTCTCGAATTTGAAATGAAAACGAATGTACCTGCGCAGACATGTGCATACTGCCTCATTCTACATGATCGTATTGTAGAGTATAATCCCCTGAGTGGTGGGGTGAAAAAATTGGTATAAAATCGCTGAAGTGACCACACTGGACATCAGTCGAGATGGAGTTTATCGTTGATCTACAAGGTTTCAAGGGGCCCATCAATGAGTTTATCCTCAAAGAAATTTCAATTATTTGAGCAGATGTGAAAAACGCTGAACCTCTAACGCTCTTCTTCGAACCACCATACGCTTGGGACACGCTACCAGCAAAATATCGAACCATGAATAAATGGTTGCAACATAATTTCCATGGAATATCATGGGACTATGGTCTTATACCATACGACGCAGCGAAACCTATAATTCAAGCAATTTTACAACACGCTCGCACCATATTTGTGAAAGGCTGTGAAAAGTCTTCGTGGTTAGCGAGCTTTTTGAATTTGTCAACTGAGATTGTTGATTTGGTGACTCTGTACTGTCCATCATTGAAGAAATTGTTTAAAACTACATCGAATTGCCCCCACCATACCAATGAATTGAAATTCAACTGTGCAACGATGAATGTAAACGCTTTGAAAAGCTGGTTATATGTATACCATGCCTTATGTAAACGAGGGATCTTTGAATAAAGAAAACATTTTTTGAAATGGTTTTTTTCTAATTTATTTATACAAAATTTCCTCCTCCTCCTCCTCCTCCTTCTCCTTCACATTACAGAGATTTATATATATTTTTTATTCACGTTGAAATTTCATGAAACTCGACGCCGTTCCAATCTCCGCCGATGTATTTCATACTGAGTTTTCCAGTATGAGCAGCTTCCAATAGTTTTTCATACGCCTCAGGATCTTGTTCAAATGCCTTGACGACTCGGGGTGGCAGGAAGACGGTGAATTCGCTCTGCACTTCCACGACGTATCTTGGGCCGTACTTGGTCTTTGCCGATCGAATATCAGAGATTCCATAATCACCGTTGATTTCAAGATCTTTTAGTTTTTTCGTGGGCAGATACTCGGACCGCTTAGTGATGTCATTGATACCAGAGAACGCCATCGTTGTCGAATGTGGAGGTTTTAAGAGATTTTTCAAAAATCACGACTTGTACGAAGTTTCTGAACCTGTGAATTGATGCTCGTCTCTCCTATACTTGGCTATTTGTACCATCTATCCCCACATCGATCCCAATCCCCCTCCCCACACATTTTCCATGAATATTAGTGCAATTGTGTTCATCACATTATTCAATGCAGCTTCATACAGGTTTAAACATGTTATGATCACCCACATCCTCACAAAGGCCTTCCGTTACATTCCACAATTTCAATGCTAGATTCTTTCCCACGCATTTTCCGAAGATCTATTCTTGTTGAACAATGGATCCACGTTTCTTTGTTTGCACACCTGCATTCGAGACAGGTTAAACATGTTCAACGCTCTTGCAACACTCTCTGCAGTTACGACGTTGGGGTACGGGGCCATCGATGTGATCTCCCGTCGATGGTGTGTTCCAATGTTCGTAACATCGTCTATATGACATAATCTCACAATCAGATTGATAATATTCTGGTAAACGATCCCACAAATAATCGGTAAATTCACTGAAGTACTGTTTAAATATTGTTGGCGATATAATTCGTAGCTCCTCTGACGTGATTTCTCGCGGATTCTTGGTACGTCGAATTGCATATATATTCACCAATTCTTCCATTTCAAAACACTTTTCACAATCTTGACGCATAGGTCCAACAGCATCAACATGAGTCAGTTCCCATGGTGGATTAAAATGATCATCACATTCATGATATGATTGTATCTCACTATCACACTGTAAATGCTCTGGTAAACGATCCCACAGTGAAGTTATACAGTCGCTAAAATATTTTAAAAGTAAAGCCTTGGGAATCGATTCGAGTTCATTTTTCGTCAATGTCCAAGGATCTTTCGACGGGTGAATTGCATACAAGCTTGCGCATCTATCCATGTCAATGTCTACTTTCAGAATAAACATTTAACTCTCAATCTTATAAGTTTATCCACTTTTTCAAACTAAAATTATATAAAAATCATCATACGTCTCTCACACTCACTATACCCCGCATTTCCCCTACCCTGGCCCCACCCATACATCATCAACGCAAGACTGTATATAACGCAATAAAAATATGGACTAGCAGGTAGGAGATTTATCTTTTGTTAAAATTCTACCAATGCACCGTTTTAAGCAAACAATGACTCAATGGAGGTCAGGTGTGATCGTCACCTGCAAGTTTTTCTAAATGCGTTTAACTTTCTCTACAACATGAATTTTTCTATAACCTTGTAAAAAAAATCCTACCGCCGGGGAAAAAAAATCCGTTGGAAGTAATACATTTTATTGAATGACTTCGGTTGGGGTCAAGACATCCCTTGACCAGCATGCTAGCGCGCTGGTTTATACAGGTACGTGACATTCGGCACGCTGAATGACCATTTTTTTCATTTTAAAAATCCGAATGAGAGAAACTTTTATACTGTTTGAGAAATTCGTGCTAGAAAGAGTACGAGGAAGGGTTGTAAAAGGAAAAGTGCAGTTACTGCCCTTCAGCGATGTCACGAATAAAATTTCGTCAACGCCAGATCATTTCAGTTCGTACATCTCGTCTGAACACTTCTTCCGAAAATGACAAGCACGCGTACTGAGTCGAAAATCGCGAGTGTAACAAATGAAGGTGTAAGTGATAGACATGTGTTGTGATTCCATAGTGAATATGAATGATCGCGCCATTGTAGACTTGGTGAGTGAGTGTGATTTCGTGGCTTTTCTCGAGGATGTTGTGGAATCTCAGGGATCGAACGTGGGTCACGAGGATTCTGAATCCAATTCGGAGGAGAGTCCTGCAAGTCCATCGTCTGATGGAATTTTTCATGATTTGTTGTGGCGTCCACGTTTCGTATATGAAGTCGCCGGTGATTTACCCTGGCCTCCACGTTCGAACTATCAAGCCAGCAGTGACTTGTCGGGGCCTCCACTCTCGAACTGCGTGTGCATAGATCGAGAATATTACACCGATGGTATGGGGTATAATATTTGCGTGGATTGCCAGCGGTATTATTCGTTCGCATATCGATATTTCACATACACCTACAATCACCGAACGGCCCCCGTTTGCCAACTACCAGATATTGGATGCTGGATGTGTGGCCAATCCTTGACTATCCAAATGTCATACTCACACTCATGTCAACGATGTAATCCACCTTGGTAAGTCGCAATATATATATTATTCTATAATATCTCTCCCCCTTCATTTTCTCAAGATGAAATTATTAAAAAGTCGAATTTTTCATTCCTTTGTTTCAGATGATACAGAAAAATACAGAAAAATATGATTAATTAATTGCACGTTTTCCCATTGTTAATTTTCATAAATCGCGTTTTTTAATTTAATTCCTATAAATATATCATTGAGAATGTGATGTTTAAACACCATTTGTAAAGACTTCCAGTAATAAATATAATTTTTTTGTTTACGATTTGACTCGAAATGTAACTTGTACGTCGTCTCGACGAAATCTGGATCTTCCCTAAAATGGTTTGCCCTTATATACGCGTTTTTCCAGAGGTGTGGGTGAATAAGACGGATAAAAATTCATAGATTTTTACTTTTTTTCAAAGGCAGGTGTGCGAGATGAAAAGGAAATGGTCCAGCATCCATTCACGTAGCTAGTAACTATTGTAGAAAATAGAAATCTTATGTAATTCCCAATAACTGGAGCTAAAATCTGGGGGAAGGGCAGGTGACTTTTCAAAGAAAGTCTCATGAATGAGCATTCTTGTGGAATTTGACTAAAAGGTAACTTTTAAAAGAAAGTCTCACGAATGAGCATTCTTGTGGAAATTGACTAAAATGTCTTCATAATGTATCTGCAGGTTACAAAAATGTGTAACAGGACACATAAATCAATCATTGGGGGTGTGATGCTTAAACACCATTTGTAAAAACGTCCGGTAATAAATATCGTTTTTTTTCTCTTTTTCTTAGAAAGAGTGGCAATATGTCAGCATTTTTCTAAGCATTGCCGCACAAGTTCAAACAGGTCCGTTGCATTGTGATCCCCATCTCGCCACTTCCCCCTCCACTCCCCCGCTCCCTGAGATACTTCCCCTCCCCCGGAAATCCTTCCCCGTCCAGACCCAGGCACCCTGCTGTGAAAAGTGGAGTAGAACTGGCATAGCCTTACTACTTCTGTCCTTTCTGGCCGCTTTTTTCTGCAATCTTTTTTGTATCGGTAGAATTAAGGGCGGGGTAGCGTTTTTAAACTTTTTTTTGCATTTTTTTTATTTGATTTTCTGAGTGGAGAACCTTTCAAGAATATTATGTGAAAATTTGAGATGAATCGGAGCAAAACTAACGAAGATACAACGGTTTAAGCAACCGTGCCTCATACATGACTCAGCGCATCAGAAAACACCTGCCCGCATTTTTCCCACAACTCACGTTTTCAAAGTCGGTGCCCCTCAGAACTTCAAAACTACTGCTCCGATCCTTTTGAAATTTTTAGCACTATTTCTGTACATAATTTACGAGGTAACGCTGGAGAGTTTTTTTTCAAATTTGTTAATATTTTTATTTTACAATAACAAATTAGCTGATTTTTTCGCAAAAATCGCGTTTTTCACTTCAAAGTGTGCCCAAAAAATGAAAAATTGAAATTTCGAAAAACCCTCCCGGCGTTACCTGGGGAAAGCGATTATTTAACGAAGGAACTTTGATTTTTTTATTTCAAATGATCCAGCACCGAGTTATGAGGGGCACCGCAATTCTACTTTTTTCCGAGACGCTTCCGAATAATTGCTGCCATTGCCGTATTTTTTAATATTTCTTCATGAAAATTTTAGACAATATTCTTCGAATGTTATACTTTAATGTACCATTGATTTTAATAAAGAGATTTTAACTGTGTCGTCAAAAAAAATTCACAAATATGTGCCTTTTTTTGCACGAATTAACGTTACCCCGCCGTTAAAAATAACATTGCTCCACTTATTCCAATCATGCCACCCGCGACGAAAAAACCCGGATCGTAAAAATTTAGCGCATCGTACAGCCAACCTGAGAAAACAAACAGATTATTTCTGAATAATATAAACGCATCAAAAAAATACTTCGAAATTTCGAATAAAATTCAATTTTGATTCATTCAAACATGATTTATTTTTCATTTATTTTCATTCATCGTTCAAAGTTATTATATTAGTCAGAAACTGGACGTCTGATAAAAAAAAATATTCAAAACAAATTTGTTTCCAAAAAACCAATTGAATGCACGAACTTTTGAAGTAACTTCTTCTCATTGTGTTGTATTTGTGGTAAAAAATATTACTAATCCACTTCGTTATTGATTTTTTTCCGAAATTTTTCGCTTTAGATAAATGAAAAATCAAAAAACCAGTTTTACGTAATTGGACAGAAAACATATCGAATCCATTGTAAAAAAAAAGTTTATGTATTTCTTCATTCTTATTTTTATCAACAAGGTGAAATTATGATATTTGCAAATACCATTTCGAATAAGAACTTACAGATATAAATGTTTGAGGCTTCCGGAAGTCTCAAATATTTATAACAATAATGGCCGTGAAAGCCTCAAAACTAGAACTTACAGATATTTTAATATTATCTTTGAATTTTGAAAAGTTCAGAAAGTATGTTATGGATATTTTAAAATAATAGATTCAACAAAACGGGCAAACTTAGATCAGTACCATGCCCAAGAAAATAGATCGAGTTAAGTTGTACCAGTTGCATTATCTTCGTGCAAATTTTCGTACCATCAAAACCGGAGCATCCGTAGAGCAAATCTTTTTGAAAATATTTTTCAATTCGTTATGCCACAAAAGGAGCCAAAAAGTAAAAATAGCACACATGATGCTTCAGGAAAATTCCAAAGTTTGTAAGTATACGTTGCGTTCCAATAAAACAAATTTGTATACTTCCAGAAAAAAAGGAACCAAAGACTTTCTAACAATTTTTTGAATTAATCATGCCACAACTCAAGCATACCACACATTGGGCTCAATAAAGTTTATGAATTTTGCATGTAGCTTTTGCTTTTCGAAGCCAAATTTTAATCCCATCCAAAAATAAGCAACCGAAGAATTTTCATAATAAAAATATCAAGTCCTAATAATGCCACTATTCGAGCCAAAAAGTGGAAATATTGGGCACACTTGTCACTTCACAGATATTTCAAAGTCTGTAGGTATCTGTTGCAATTCAATGATACAAATTTTGATCATATCAGTAAAAACACATCAAAAGACTTCCTGAAACAATTTTTCAAAATTTATTATGCTTCAACTAAAGTGGGGAAGTGAAAAAAAATAGCTCAATTGAGCCGAATGAAATTCTGAAATTCTGCATATATTCATGGCGTTCCGAAGACAATAATTTTGATCCCATTGACAAATGAGCAACCGCAGAATTTTCATAACAAAATTTTTAATTCATAATGCCACAATCGTAGCCAAAAAGTGGAAATACTTGGTACATTTGTTGCTTTACAGAATTTCCAATGTCTGTGGGTATCCGATGCAATCCAATGATACAAATTTTATAATATCAGTAAAAAAGCATCGGAAGACTTCCTGAAATAATTTTTCAAAATTCATTATGCTACAACTAAATTAAGGAAGTGAAAAAATGTGGCGCACATTGAGTCCAACAAAATTCTGAAATTTAGCATGTATGCATGTCATTCCGAAGCCAGCAATTCTTAACCCATCGAAAAATGAGCAATCGAAGAATTTTCATAACAAAATTTTCAATTCCTAATGCCATAATCGAAACCAAAAAGGGAAAATACTTGGCACATCTGTTGCTTCACAGAATTTTCAAAGTCTGTGGATATTCATTGCAATTCAATTATACAAATTTTGATAATATCAGTAAAAACACATCGGAAGACTCCCTGAAATAATTTTTCAAAATTCATAATGTTACAACTAAAGTGAGGAAGTGAAAAAATATAGTGCATATTGAGCCGAACAAAATTTTGAAATTTTGCATATATTCATGGCGTTCCGAAGACAATAATTTTGATCCCATCGACAAATGAGCAACCGAAGAATTTTCATAACAAAATTTTCAATTCATAATGCTAAAATCGGAGGCAAAAAGTAGAAATACTTGGTACATTTGTCGCTTCACACAATTTCCAAAGTCTGTAGGCGTTGATTGCAATCCAAAGATATAAATTTTGATAATGTCAGAAAAAACACATCGGAAGACTTTCTGAAATAATTTTTGAAAATTCATTATGTTACAACTAAAGCGGAGATGTGAAAAAATATAGAGCATATTGAGCCAAACAAAATTCTGGAATTTTGCATATATCCATGGTGTTCCGAAGACTATATATTTGACCCCATTGACAAATGAGCAACCGAAGAATTTTCATAACAAAATGTTCAATTCATAATGCTACAATCGGAGCCAAAAAGTGGAAATACTTGGTACATTTGTGGCTTCACAGAATTTCCAGAGTCTATAGGTATTCATTGCAATCTAAAGATACAAATTTTGATAATTCCAGGATATGGAGTATATACCGCCATAGTCTTTTTATATAAAGATATATTATACAAGCCATATTGACATAAAGATATATCAGTTACTTACTACGGTTATCATCCAGATGCATCCATATATTCAGATGCAGGTTGACAGTGTATTTGTCAATTAATTCATCAAACGCGCGATGATTCTACACCATATTTTGGATAGAAAAACGACGTCGAAAATCTTTTGAAATGGATCAACAATTATCATGCAAGGAACATTTCATGATGTACAAATCTTATTATGGCAAGCGAGGAACATTTTATAATAAAGAGGAAAGGGACCAATAAAATAAATTGTCAACGGTGTAGAGTTAAAAAAAATATTTATTAGACACTGCTCAAAACTCGGCATAATAATAACAAACTTTGCCATATACATTTTTTTGACACTCATTATTAGTTTTATGGAGTGTCTTTTCCAATTTTACATAGATTCACACCAATCATGATTAACAGTTCAACGTATACCATTTCATAGTTATCAAAGAAACGAAAAGAATGATTTCCCAAGAAATCTTATACGAGGAACATTTAATCGCGAAAGAGAAAAGAGATCGATTTCGTTTCCGTCATAGTGTGGAAAATAAAAACTGCAGGGTTAACAATAATAAAACAATACATATTCATTTCAGCACTATTCGAAAGTTGATTAAAAGCACTTCACTATTTTCACACCATCACTTTCTTATTATTACTGTAACCAAGAGTCGAGCGAACCTATCCACGATATTTATAACCTCACAACTGTTCGTGAAAAAACATTCATATTTTCAATACTGTTTAAGCCACGAGATTCTAATTAGTCGCGATGGAAAGGGGGAAAAAAATAAAAAATACGTGAATTTGAATGAAACTCTAAATTGCTGTCATTGGATTTATATTAAAGAAATCATTTTTGGATCGTACGTCTCGCACTCTTCCGCGGTAAAAGTATATACACTCGATGAGACTCGGTCCAGCAAATGATAAAACTGTCACTCTTGATATTTCACTCTTGATCAAGAGACGCGGTAGCGGCTCGACGCCAAGTATTAAAAGAAAAAGCCAGCGCGAGGCCTACCGCACTCTTATATACGCGAATATGCTGGTTTTATGACGTCACGGCGTTTTCAAACCGTTCTGACGTACGAACCGTTTGATCAAAAAATCTGAATATTGGTGACGATTTTTTTTCGATTTTTCTCTTTCTATTGCTCTTTGTTGCAAGTAAATCCGTCCAGCCAATCTTGGGATATGATGATTTAGCGACATAAAATCGAACATTCCGGGATACTGTGCTTTTCTTAGGATTCTTAGGATCAGACAGGTATAAGTCGCGCTCGAATGGGCGGGACATACGCCCTTTTAACGATAATCTACATTTCTCTACTGTCCGTCACGCTGCCCACTGAACGAGGCTACCCTCTCTCCTTGCGCGCCGCTGAGTGAGAGAGACAGCGCGATAAACCTCGTCCCCTCTCTCTCGCTTGTATAGCGTGCTTTCTCTTTCCCGCTGTTTCGCGCGCTCTATATATATATATATGCCGGCCGAAATCGTAAAATTTGGAGCCGCACTAAAAATTCGATTGCTCTGCCAAAAAAGTAGGTATTCCAATTTTGCAAACAAGGTTTTGAAGAGGGCATATACAGCTTCATTCTGGGTTATTTAAATACTTTTACGATTTTTTTCGGACCTTGTATACATTTTTGAACATGGTCGTTTTTCACTTTTTTTTCAGTTGTTTAAAATTGGTTTAAATTACATGAATTAAATAATACGCGTAGCATTTCTTCCTGTACTTCCTGTATGCACTAACTACCGAGTCGCTACCGCGTCTCTTGATATGTATACACATGAGAAATAAACCACATGTAATAATTAAAATATTAATATATAATATATGATATCGCGTGTCATTGACAATGAGTAAGAGTAAAAAAAAAAAAAAATAGAGCGCAAAGCCGCGCTCGTTTTATCTCTTTCTCATTTGTTTTCAATAAATAATGAATGAAAATATCGTATGTTTTCAGTATCGCGCGCTCTAACACTGTGTTATTCTTTATTTTTTACTAAAAAAAAAAAATGAAGTTTTTGTATAAATTTTTCTACAAATATAAGGATGCCATTTATATGTCGATCAGTATAATTTTGGACACGTTTTGTCACCGCTGTGTAATCTCGCTGAATGCCAGTCAATCATCTTCGTAGATACTTGAGATGGCTGCTCCCCTGCGAGACCGTCAGCGCGCGTATTTTGTAGTAATATGCGATAAAATGTGAGGGAAACATAATTTTTTAAATTTTCGTCTTGAATTGAAATTTTATTATTAACTCTGTTTAAGTTATATTAATTTGAATATGAGTGAAGTTTCAGTGCAAGTATAGTGATTCCGAAAAAATTGTGTCCTGTCTTCAGATTTTCCATCAGCTCTCGCTTTTAGTTTTTGACATATCCTTATTGTTTTGTCCTCCCTTTCTGTACCCTGAATTATCATTTTTTTATTCAAATCAAGAGACGCGGTAGCGGCTCAACGCCAATTATTAAAAGAAAAAGTCAGCGCGAGCCCTGCCGCACTTTTATATACACGAATATGCCGGTTTTATGACGTCATAGCGTTTTTAAATCGCTCTCACGAACGAACCGTTTGAGTAAAAAATCTGAATATTTGTGACGAATTTTTTTCGATTTTTCTCTTTCTATTGGTCTTTGTTGTAAGTAGATCCGTTTGGCCAATCTTGAGATATGATAATTTAATGAATTAAAATCGAATGTTTCGGGATAATCTGTCTTCCTGGAGACAAACGGGCGTAAGTCACGCTTGAATAGGTGAGACACATGTCCTTTTGATAAGAATCTACATTTCTCTGCTTTCCGTCACCCAGTCCCGCTGAACGAGGCTTATACCCCCTTTTATCGCGCGCCGCTGAGAGAGAGAGACAGCGCGCGAATCTTCGTCCCCTCTCTCTCGCTCGTAGCGCGCTCGCTCTCTTTCTCATTATTGTTATTTCTGTTATTTTAGTTAGTTTAGTATTTTGGTTTCTGTTATTTTTTTTATAAAAAAAACTATTATTTTTTTGAGAAATTTTAAGCATATTTTAAGTGTGATCGTAGGGAAATCATTCATTGTATATTATTATTATAATTAAAATATCGATTTTTTTTACAATCTATTATCTATAGCTCCTTGAAAACTCGAACAAAGCGAATCGTCTAGGAGGTTAACATTTTTGTTCTGAAATGTACTTTGTTTAAAACTATGTGAAAAATTATTCGAAGTTTACATCACCTACCTTTTTTTATCCTAAGATAAAATAACCTTTTTTCATAGCGCTTGTACTAATTAATTTGTTTCTTCAATGTTTGTACGGAAGCATAATTCAATTAATAAATTTTAAGCGAAGTACAAATATGAGAAAATAGCTAGTTCTATTTTTCGAATTGTTAATTTTAATAGACATTTTTGTTGTTGATTAGACTAATATTTCCCCACGATTATAGTAGTCTTGAAATGCATTGAATGAATAATAGTTTCCTATGAAAATTTAACAGCAAAATTAAAAGGCACTATCGCTGCGGGAAAAAACATTTTTTGCTTGTAATTTAAAAATTGATTTACGTAATCTTTAAACAATTGTTGACATATTTTTCAATGAAAGCATCTGTCAAAACGAAAAATTTGATCCACTTATCCATTCGGTTTGTATGATTTTTCAGAGATTAGTGCATGATTAATAGTAAAAAAAATCCACAGTTCAATTATAAAAAATACAACGAACGATTTCCCCATCATCAAAGTTTTTGATGAAAATGGAAGTAGTTTTTGATAAAAATTCAAGAGTAATATCGAAGGGGGTTGACACTGTGGAGAAAAACATTTTACGCTTAGAATTTGAAAAATTGTTGTATGTAATACTTTAGAAAGGTATTAAAAATGTACGCCAAATATTAAAAAATTGTAACCTTAGTTGTCAAATGACCACCTTACATCCGAATATTACATTGCAAAAAAATTGATTTTCTTTATAACTATCATTTTCTTTCCATTTCATTGTTAAAACTTGTTTTCCTCGTATAATACTCATTTAGCAGTGTTTGTGCGTCAGTGATGGAAGAAATTACTGTTTAGCTCTGCGATTGGTTTTTGTCATATGAAGGAAGTTACTCAACTTATGTCAAAAAAAATCTGATTAATCATTGTTCCCGAATGAGAATTTTTTTTACCTCTATAGGACAGTTGGTGAATATGGCCGTTTTTCAAAAAGAAGTGAAATCAATCGCAAAAAACTTTAAAAAAGTAAAAAAAGAACGCCAAGTATTAAAAGACGCGACCTTAGTTATAAAATAACCATTCAATATTTTTTCTGTTATTATATTATAATTTTTACACCTTGAAAAAACCAAACAAAAAATGTTTATACTTAATTTCCAAAAAAAAATAAGTAAATATCAACATCCGTTTCTCTTCCGTAATACTGAAAATGGTACTTCACCCCAAAAACAATGAACAAACATACTAGAAAAATTTTGGCATTCATTATCGAATAAAAACCTATTTACATGTTTTATTTTGTTTTTGTCTTGATATGTGATGAGTACATAGAAAAAAGATCTAGTTGTAAATTGTTGCCGATGATTGAAAAAAAATGAAATCATTTCAACGTAGCCAAGAATGGTGAATGAATTACGAGTTTCGGAATGGAATCATGTACATCTTGAAGATTGACCTGCTAGAGGTTTTTGTCACCTCAAGGGCTTCAAAAAAAATTCTGCGGATATAAAGAAAATGTTATTCTGCTTTTAAGCTCGCTAAGCACTAAGAATGTACAACACAATTCCACAGAGAATAATACAAAAAACCATTACATATAAATGCGCAAATACGTGTACAAATGCACGTGTTGTATTTACACGTATGTACCGCACTAATTCACTGCAAATACTACACACAAACTTGGCGTGCATGGTTTTCAAATTACAGCTCGAGAAGACACCACAGTTGATTAAATATGCTATCCAAATCAATATTCAACCAGTTCTTCTATCAATAGTGAAAGAAGTCCGATCCGTGGATAGAACGGGAGAGTACCGATTAATGATTTGATCAACGAAATACATGACTAGGTTGTACAGATTAGGGATGAAAATGGATGAAAAGGACGAATGGATAATAAAATGAGATGAACTGTAAAGATGGATGAATGAAATGGGTGAACAGTAGATAGTTGAACAGTATATATCGATGAACGAATCGAATAATTGAATCGATGAAATGATGAATGGATGTGATGAATGGAGAGTTGGATTGTACAAATAAAAGGAATGGCAAAATAAGATAAATGGATCGATGAACGGGATGCATTTATGAATGGACTGGCCCACCGGCTAAATAGAATCGATTCATTGATCGATGATTGATTGAGTTCAGTGAATAAAATAATGGATCGAATCGTCAGACGGATAGAAAAAAATGAATGGATGGGATGACGGAATAAGATGTACGCACGGAACTTGAACCGCTTATACGTCTTAATTCTGAACCCATCTATCCGTTCTACCGTATACTCATTTTTTGAACGTACGGACAGACGATTAGATAGGCTACATGAATAGATGGTTAGGATGAACGAAGAAATAAATAGGCGAGTAAATGAATTCATGGGTGGACTTTATGCCATAAGCAAACTGTAGAATTTTCAACACACTTTAAAACATGTAGAAATCGGCTACAACGAATCTATAGTTTGCTTATGGCGTTAAGCACAGAAGACACTCAATGTGTGTTTGAATAACACACTTGGTTTTTACAGTGATTTGAATTCGCTCAATACACAGATGGATGGAACGTTCCTTCGCCGAGCTGTAATTTGAAAACCATGCACGCCAAGTTTGTGTGTAGTATTTGCAGTGAATTAGTGCGGTACATACGTGTAAATACAACACGTGCATTTGTACACGTATTTGCGCATTTATATGTAATTGTTTTTTGTATTATTCTCTGTGGAATTGTGTTGTACATTCTTAGTGCTTAGCGAGCTTAAAAGCAGAATAACATTTTCTTTATATCCGCAGAATTTTTTTTGAAGCCCTTGAGGTGACAAAAACCTCTAGCAGGTCAATCTTCAAGATGTACATGATTCCATTCCGAAACTCGTAATTCATTCACCATTCTTGGCTACGTTGAAATGATTTCATTTTTTTTTTCAATCATCGGCAACAATTTACAACTAGATCTTTTTTCTATGTACTCATCACATATCAAGACAAAAACAAAATAAAACATGTAAATAGGTTTTTATTTGAAGATCGAACGAGCCCGCCGAAGGCGGGCGAAGTTCGATCGAAATTATATGAGAAGTCTCGTTCGAAGATGATAGTTATATGTAGTCTTGCTTGTCATGCTTACTTCACAACGCTTTTTAAGTGAAAAAACAAGAAACGAATCCGCCGTGTGCCTTCTGTTTTGAACTCTTGATCAACTTCATATTGTTTTTTGTGCGAATGAGAAATTATCACACAATCAATGAAGATGATAGAGGGAGAAATTGTAAGGGATCAACAGGGGTGGGGAACTATCATCTTCGAACGAGACTTCTCATATAATTTCGATCGAACTTCGCCCGCCTTCGGCGGGCTCGTTCGATCTTCAAATTATATTTCTAAGTCTCGTTCTCGATGATAGTTATATGTAGTTCTTCAGAGTTCTTTTTTATTGTGATAATTTTTTCCACTTTATTTTTAAATACATTATATCATGAACATAGTGAAAATAAGAACAACTTACAATTGTTGGAAAACAGTTCGAACAAATTGATCATTTGGAGACTGAATGGGTCTATTATAAAATTTGAAAAATGTGTCAGACCCTGGAGCCCATCCAGCACTTCGTCTGATAGTAGATACATCTATTCCGCGATTATAAGCAGCAGACACTGCTGCATGTCTAGTACTATATGCGGTAAATTGATTAGTATCGATACCAGCTTTAGACAGAACAGATTTCACCCAATGGCCAATAGTTTGTGATGAAGCTGGGCCATACGGCTTTACAGATGTGATGAACAATCTTTTTGATTTTTCACTTCTTAACTGCTTCGTAACATTTAAATATTCTATGACCGCAGATGCTACGCATAACCCCGGTCTGTTTTTAAAAAAGGGTAATATCAAATCCGGTTGAAAAGACCCCGGTTTTGATGTTTTTATATTCTCTGTTATTTTGATACTTAAATTATTCGAATTAAATGTGATATTATCTATATCAATTTTTGATAGAGTTTGTAACCTTTGAGCTGTCGCTAAAGCCATGAGACACGATACTTTCTCTGCTAGTTCTTTCAGTTTTAACTGACTGAGTGGACCAATTTTCTCAAGGTGGTTTAACACTGGAGTGACATCCCAGGTGGTAGAATATCTGGGTTTACTTGGTTTTTCTCTAAAAACACCCTTCAAAAATCGAGAAATTAATCCATCCCTGTGTATATCAGAACCCGAAATGAGAGAAATAGCAGAACGAAAGGTGTTTACTGTGCCATGACCTACCTCACTTTGAAATTTTTTATTTAGGAAATTGATAATATCTGGTGATTTAGCATTGAACATATCCAGCTTGTTTATATGGACGTAGTTCCACCATGCTTTTCACGCACTTTCGTATTGTTTAAGGGTTGATGTAGCGATTGAATTTATCATAGTTCCCACTGACTCCTCATGTATTCCTCTCCTCAAGAAAGCTGTGCGGATAATTTGCCTACCACCAGGGAAAGGTGGGATGACAATGGGTGAGTTTGCCTGAACGGAGAAATTAGAAGAGACGGGTTAGGATTGAATATGATGGGTGGTTCACTGAGAAGTGATGTATAGAGAGGATACCACGGTTGCGTGGGCCAAAATGGTACCACTAATACTCCTTCTGTTTTATCATTTATGATTTTTCGAAGAGTCTTTAGAATTACAGAAAAAGGAGGGAAACCATAGAATTTTTCTTTGTACCACGATCTTGTGAAGGCGTCCACAGCTTCTGCTTCTGGATCAGGTAATCGTGAAAAGTATCTGAGACATTTTCTGTTGAGTCTACTTGCAAATAAATCAACCGAGAAAGAACCAAACTTCTTTTTGATTTTTGTGAAAACATCAGGAGCGAGTTCCCACTCTGTATCAATATTCGTGTATCGAGAAGCTGCGTCTGCCTCTACATTATCGGCTGATCGAATGTAAGAAGCTTTTATCCAAATTTTTCTGTCTTCACACCACTTCCATATTTTCTGTGAAAGTTCACTGAGAAGTGGATATTGAATTCCACCAGCTTTGTTTATATAAGCAATAGCTGTGGTATTATCCAATCGAAGTAACACTTCGCAATCAAATAAATCAGAGGCAAAGCACTTTAGAGCAAAAAAGGCTGCCTGTAATTCAAGAAAATTGATGTGTTTCCTGCCTTCTTCTACATTCCAAAAACCAAAAGTACTTTGCCCATCATAAAATGAACCCCAGCCCGTTAACGATGAGTCAGAGAAAATTTCGCGTATAAAATTTTGAATTCTGATAGGATTTGATCCAATCAGCGCATTATTTTTCCACCAATCAATGTCGTCTCGCAATTTTTCCTTTATGAAAAAACGTCCTTCATAATCTCCTCCATTTAATTTTAGAGCTAAAAATTTTTCTCGTTCTAATTTCTTGGTATGAATTAGACCATACGCTACTGCTGGACATGCCGCTGTTAAAACTCCAAGAAATTTCGCAAATTCTCGAAGTTTGTAACTATTGCCTATTTTAAAGTGACTACAAAAGTTCACTATCTGATTTTTCTTTTTATCTGGAAGATTCAAAGTAAATTTTACAGAGTCAATGATAAACCCCAAAAATTTACAACTTTGATTTGCGATTAAGTGACTTTTTTCAAAATTTATGATGAAACCAAGACTCTCCAATAAACAAATGGCTTCTTTCATGTTTCGTTCACATGTATTTTTTGTATTACTGATGAACAGAAAATCGTCCAGATAAATCACTGCGAATATACCCTTTGTTCTTAATATATTCGTTACGGGTTTCATAATTTTTGTAAAAATATATGGACTTATTGACAGTCCAAAAGGCAAACAGCAAAATTGAAAAAATTTGTCCTTGAATTTGAATCTCAAAAATTTTTTATGTTCCTCACATATTGGCACTACAAAATAGGCATCTTTCAAATCTAATGAACCCATAAAATCGTCTCGAGAAATCAAACTGAGGGCAACCTTTATATCTTCCAATTTAAAATGTGGAGGATTTATGTATTTATTCAATTCTTTCAGATTGAAAATGAATCGAAAAGACCCGTCGTGTTTGGGGACGAGGAAAAAAGGAGAAACAAATTGATCCTTGCTTGGAAGACACTCTTCAATTGCATCTTTCTCTAACAATTTTTTAATTTCTGATTCCATTATTTCTTGCTCTTTGCTAGAAAATTTTTTATTCTTTGGGGTAAATTTTTGTATCGGTTTTTGAATAAAAGGAATTTTATACCCGCTTACACAATTCAATATGAATTTATCATCGGTAATTTTTTGCCATTTTTCTCGGAACTGAAATAATCTACCTGCTATTTTCTGTACCTTATTTATTTCTTGTACGACGACTGGTTCATCGTCTGAAAATTTGTTTTGGACTGTGTTTGTGATGGGTATTGAGACGAATTTTGAAATGTTCTCTGGAACGGTTTCCTCTTTATCTTGAAAGGACGACGTTTCTGTGATTGACCCGTCTGCTTGTACGCTGCAGACGGGTATTTGGAGTTTCCCTGAGGCTTGAAATTATCTTTTTTGGACTTGTCCTTAATTTGCGCACAGGCTTTCTCAATCTCTCTGGCATTTTTTACTTTGTCTACGAGATTGTCTCCATATAACCATTCATCTGAAACCATTTCTTCCATAGATGGTTTAATACTTTTATCCATTTGGGGTGTAATGAAAGACCTACGAGCAACGGACTGCTGAAAAAATACGTCTGACATAATTTGACCAGCATGACTAAGATAATCGATTAAGATGTCTTCATCGATTCCATCTTCTGGAGGATCTATAATCATAGACACTGCTGCTCCCAAGGCTGTCAAGGCTGTGCCTACGCAGTTTTGGGTTTCCACGAAATGCTGGTCCCGCTTCTTAGCGATGTCAGTCAACATTGGAACGATTTCCAAATTGAGTTTAGGAGCCTCGACATGCAACTCTGCTTTTCTATTGTAAAGTTCCAAGATTTCTCCTTTGTTTTTCTGAGGAAGACCTTGCTTCACCCATTTACCCCATGTATTTTTTAATTCTGGGTGATATTTTGTCTCTTTAAACTTTGATTCACTCAAATCAACGCCCAAAGCTCTCAAGACAATATCTCTTGAGTGACTTTCTAACGTCTGCTCAGTTTTTTCTTCCGTTTGCGGAATAATTTCCTTATTATTTTCCTCTATATCCTTAGCTGAAAGGATAAAGACGAAAAACAAGGAGACTATAAAGAAATCTTTCTATAAGGGACACTTATTGTGTATGATGTGATCATTGTTCTTATTGAACCTCACAATCAAAACCCCTGCTAGAGTCGTGTGGACTCGTAGCTCTCTAACCTCGTGTGGAGTAATAGAGTAACTGAGATCGTCCTTATTATTTATACATATACTTTACCTGTAATTTCCTTAATATCAGAATCGTCAATTTCTGGTTGTGTTGGAACTTCTTTTTTAGACTCTAAGAACAACTCCACCACTTTTGTGAGATCGGATATCTGGTTTTGCAATTTGTCGAATCTTTTGTCATCTTTGTCTCTGCGATGACTCTTTTTTGATCTTGATCTCGATTCTGATGGTGATCTTGATCGTTTCTTTGAAGACATTTTTTTTTTTTTTTTCCGTGTTGATGCGTCAGCACAACAAAACAATATGAAGTTGATCAAGAGTTCAAAACAGAAGGCACACGGCGGATTCGTTTCTTGTTTTTTCACTTAAAAAGCGTTGTGAAGTAAGCATGACAAGCAAGACTACATATAACTATCATCGAGAACGAGACTTAGAAATATAATTCGATAATGAATGCCAAAATTTTTCTAGTATGTTTGTTCATTGTTTTTGGGGTGAAGTACCATTTTCAGTATTACGGAAGAGAAACGGATGTTGATATTTACTTATTTTTTTTGGAAATTAAGTATAAACATTTTTTGTTTGGTTTTTTCGAGGTGTAAAAATTATAATATAATAACAGAAAAAATATTGAATGGTTATTTTATAACTAAGGTCGCGTCTTTTAATACTTGGCGTTCTTTTTTTACTTTTTTAAAGTTTTTTGCGATTGTATTAAGATACCAGCACGTTTTTTTTATTTATCCCGCACTTCGTAATGTCGAAACTCCGTTTGTTTATACCACCAAAAACTGACAGATGATTGTACAATTATTATAGATATACCAAACAAATATTTTTTTTTCCTCTTTGGCTATCTCCCCAGAAAGAGGAATGTGCCAAAACTAAACAAATATTCTGTTCAAATCCTTCCGCACTAAGCGCGTTTTAAAGTACGTCGCGCAAGTTATTTCGTAGCTTTAATGTAATTGGCCCAGGAATTTTCTCATCGCGCATTGATTGGAACAAGAATTCTCTCACCGGGGAGTGGTGATCATGGGGGGCAAGAAGCCTATGTCTGTAGCGGTCAGTACGCGTATACAGATACATCAAGTTCCTAAATGTGTTAGTAACTTTCGCATAATCTCAAGCCCGTGCAAAGTTTTTTCTCAGGAATTACGCCACGAATCATGCTGATTTCGGGCTCATTCGAAAGATAATATGTTCATTAGTCTCCAGTTCAATTTTTAAACCCTCAAATGACTCATGAGCTTGGTAAATAAACGAAATGATTTGCCGATTTTACCCCCACCACCGCGAAAAGTTTTGTTAGGAGAAAATATAGTCTCGGCGAGCCTCGGGCCAGCAGACAACAGAGCTGTCAATGTACTTGTCCCGAGACCAGAGATCGGCAAATCAAAAATTCCAATTTTTCATTTTCAAATTAACTTAAAAAGGGTAATAAAAAAATTACAAATACTAATTACTAAAAAAATTGAAAATGTATCAAACAACATTACAAAATGCCCTGAAAAAAAATGCAAAGTGAAAGAATTGTTAATTATTGAAAGAAAACTATTTTTTCCAGAAGATAATACGAATTGATGAAAAAATTGATATTCGAAAAAAAAAATTGTCAATTACCTAAACAATTGAACATTGCAAAAAACATATTTTCAATTGACCGAAAAAAAACATTAAAAGAAGAATAGATTTTGAATTGACCGCGAAAAAATAATGGAAGAAAAGAAGATTGCTAATTGACCGAAAAGAAATAATGGACGAAAAATAGGTTTCTAATTGACGGGAAAATAATAATTGGAAAAAAAATATTTCTAATTGGTTGCAAAATACTAATTAAAAAAAAATATTTTGAATTGATTGAAAAATAATAATTAGGAAAGAAATATTACTAATTAGTTGCGAAATAATAATTTGAAAAAAAATATTTTTGCTTGATTGAAAAATAATAATTAGAAAAAAAATATTTCTAATTAGCTGAAAAAAAATAATCGGAACCAAAAATATTTTCAATTACCTGAAAACAATGAAAATTACGCAAAATAATATTACTTATTACCAGAAACATTTTCAATTAACGAAAGAATTAGTAATGTGGGGGAAAAAATGAATAAAAAATATATAATTCCTACGAATCCAAGGATGCATACATCTTTACATGAATTGCCGATGAACGGACGGGCAGAAGGATAGTTAAATGTTATTTTTTTTTAATGTCCCTGCGGGGTATGCTCTTGCGGGTTTTTACGAGTCCATCCCATCACTTCCTGTTCCTGTTCCTGTGAAACCCCCCCAGAGTGTAGCCCACAGCCACTCTTTCCTAATCCACTACTGTATCGCATTTGTACGAGGGCTATTCAACCAAGTATTGACCTCGCCTGCTTAACTTTGGAGATCGCTCAAGCCACACACCGACCACGCACCCATCGCTGTCGGTCGGATGGTTAAATATATAAGGTGTAAAGTGAATGGCTGAAAATATAAATGGACCGACGAATGAATAAATGGATGAATGTATGGTCTATGTGCGTGTGGGCGGGGCTAAACATTTGTGGACCTTAACGCTCGCAGTGGCGAAATGAGAAAACGGTTGCAGCCCTATCTCATATGTTTAAACACGGTTCCTGTCCCCATTTTCGTAAATATCACATGTAATCGTGGTAAAAAATATTATTATTGAAATCAACGAAGTTCACCAATTGTTAACATTTTTATACGAGTAATTTGGAGAGATCGACAAAATAAAAATTATTATTGTTCATTTTCAAATTAATCCCAAAAAATAATAAAAAAATTATAAATACTAATTATTGAACAAATTAAAAATGTGTTGAGCGAAATTACAAAATGCTTTAAAAATAAAATGCAAAAACAACGAATTGTTAACTATAAAATAAAAAATATTATTTGAAAAGGTATTACAAATTGATGAAAAAATTGATATTCGCAAAAAAATTATTGTCAATTACTTGAAAAATTAAGAATGGCAAAAACCATATTTTCAATTGACTGAAACTAAATAATGAACGAAAAATAGATTTCAATTGGCGGAAAAAAAATTTAGAAAAAAAGATTTCTGATTAGTCGAAAAATGATAATTAGTAAAAGAATATTTCTAATTGCCTGAGAAAAATGAAAATTAAGTAAAATAATATCATTAATCACCATAAAAATCGAAATGAGATAAAAGCATCTTCTTCGTTACTGCAAAAATGAGAATGATAGGAATCCAATATTTAATTGTGGAGAATATTAGCAATGTGGGAAAAACAAATAATTAAATATATATAACCTATATGAAACCAAGGATATACACATCTTTGCATGCATGAACGATGAATGAACGACAGACGGATGGTTAAATATATGAGGCATACGTGGAAGGCTGTACAGAATGAACGGAGCGATGAATAGCAAGGAAGTGTTAGAGCTACGATCGATTCTTTTCTAGTTTTGTTTGTTTGCAAACACATTTTTTTTACTCGGTGTATTTCAGGAACAAGTAACGTGTTGTTATTTATTTCTATTAGCGTGGGCTTCCATTAAAACGGGTATACCGAAATTTTCGACTTTGAGGCGGTTATATTTGAGCAAAAGAACATTGTTGCGTAGTGAAGTGAAAGTGTATGAAATTTCAAAAAAATTTGTTTCACAACTGGATGAAGATTGAGGGATTCAATTCTATCGTCGTACGGATTTGTTATAATTCCATTAGATGATGAAATCGGTTTATTTACATTTTCCTGGCTAGAGGACATTTCGGTGGCAGATTCGATGCTCGTCGTCGGCATTAACTTTGTAATTTTAGAATTGAAATTGATGAAATGAATAACCAACACCACATTAAATTGGGAATTCATATGAAAAATTAAATAACCGATTAATCAATGTAATTAGAATGTTAGTAGTATTTCTAATTTCCTACATTTCACGGATTAATGAAAAAATGCTTGAAACTAATAATTAAGAAAATCACCTATTACTGATTTTTTCTGTATATCTTAATAACTGATTTTTGAAAAACAAGTTTGAATAAAATATTCGATATGAGCCATTGATTAGAAGAATTGTGATTTCAAGGAAATTGTTTACTCAAAAAACCGATTATTACATTTTTGGCGAATTTGGTTTTTGATGAGATGATAAATTAAATGAAATGATTATATCTTTTTCCCCCCATATTTGTTAAATTAGCGAACTGAACGAAAAAATATTAAAAAATGAATGAGGAAAAAAAATTGGTGATTCGATTATTGGCGTAAATGATTTGTTGTTGATCGAACCGATGGAAAATAAATTCACGATATAAAATTCAGGATTTATATTTGATATGATATAAAGAAAATACGAGTCATATATATGTATTAAGAGCTGCGGCAGTGACTCGAAGCAAAATATTAAATAATGCCGACGCGAGCTCGTATTATAAATATAAATTACGTATCTATTCTGTTGACTTTACTTTTTATGAACTTAAGAAATGCCAAATTGTTAACTCCAAAAACAGAAATGTGTCGATTTTATTATCAGATTTCAATTTCAAAAATTATTTCTTAAGAAATTCGAATTGCAAAATGTACGTGTAAGAAATGTTTTTAAAACAAAAACATTTCTTATCGAAATTCTAGAATGACAAATTAGTAAAACCGACATTGGAAATGAAGAGTTGTTCAATTCGACATTTCTATCAAGAAGTTTTCTCCAAAATAAAGGAAAGAGTTTTCAATCATGATTTTTGAAAAAAATAATGGGTCGAGTGATAACTCTAACGCTTAGAAATTTTTATAATTTTAATTTGGAAGTAAAAAATTATCATACGTTTGTATACAAATTTTTTTTACAACCATCTTTTTTTTATTCATGAAAATATGTATGTATATATTTACGAAATGGCCTGGTATTATAGCTTGAACTCTTACCGCATGTAGTATAGATTCACGGGATCTTCGGTGGCGCTGCGTGCGGCTAGCGCAAGAATTATCGCTCACTTCGAACGCTTATTTTAATACACCCGAAGATTCAGCCACCGTTCAGTTACGAAAGGAAACTATTGAAAATAAATATTAAAATAAAAATCGTTGTTTGAAAATTGATTAATCTGAAGAATAAGAATGCCCTGAGCAAGAACAAATAAGTATTCGTTAATATTTTGTTTGATTACTTGTTTTTTCCACGAAAATCTCGAAGCGTCACTCCAGCGTCGTGCATCCCACCAAAAAAATCAAGGACGTTCTACAATAATTATTTTCTGAGAAACTCGAGGTGAGGTTTTTCAATGCATATCTCAATTCAAAATTCATTTAAATAATTTGTTCATGCCCAAAAGGAAAATGATATTTCATTCCGAAACTGGAATTATAAAAATTTCGATCGGTTACATTTAGCTATTGATCGACTATTTTTTCGAAAACCACGAGTGAACAATCTTTTTTTTTCGTAGCACATTTTTTAATAGAAATGTCAGATGTCGTATCGAAATATAAACATATCCGTATATAATTGTAAAATAGCCTCGTATTATAGCTTCCACTCGAGCAGCATAAAGTAGTATAGATTCACGTTATATTTTGTGGCGCTGCGTGTGGCTCGCGCGAGAATTATCGTTCACTTCGAAGACTTGTTGTAACATTCGGACATTCGGTTACCGTTCAATTACAAAAGTTATGTAGTCGAAATAAACATTGAAAATAAAACATGATTGTTTAAAAGCCGATTGTTTTGAAAAATAAAAATGCACTAAGTACCAATAAATGGACATTCATTGATATTCAACTCGATCACTTGTTTCTTTAGTGAAAATCTTATAGCGTTACCCGAGCGCCACGCATCTTTCTGAAAAAGTCAAGGTCATTCCGAGAAAATTATTTTCAGAGAATATCGAGGTAATATTTTTCAACACATATCTCAATCTGTAATTAATATAAAGAATTATTTTACGCATAAAAAAATATTAATTCTTTTCTCCGAAATTGAAATTATAAAAATTTCTTTGTGATAAATTTACATATCGACCTTCCAGAATTCATAATAGAAAATTCTCGTTTTCTTTGTTGTAGAACATTTTTCAATAGAAATTTCGAATTAAAAAACTTTTCGTTTCCAATGTCTTTTTTTCAATTGTTTACCCTAGGATTAAAAAAAAAAATATTGTCGCTATATCTTTTTCCCGTACACTTTTTAATTCGATTTTGGAACAAATAATTTTTGCAAACTAATTCAACAAAAAATGTGATGCTCCTGTTTTTGCAGTAAACAATATGTCATTTATGGAAAACAAAATATAAAGTCAGCACAACAAAGTCGCAATATGTATTTTACGCGATCAATATACATTTATGATTCTCATTTATTTATATCATAAAATGTATATTACGAATTATATCACAAAATATAAATTATGAATTTGCTATCTTGAGTTGTTTTTCATGAGTTGGATCAATGACGAATTGTTTACTCCAAAAATCGGATTATCATATTTTGTTCTTAATTTGTTTTTTTTTTTTAATTTTTTCAAGCTGATCTTTGATTTATCAACTGCGTGAGGTAATTAAGTTATTAATTAAAATGATGATGTTTTATTATTTGTTGATTATTACGTTATTTATTACATTACCGATTATTACATTATTTAAAATGTAATAATCGGATTTTCTGGTTAAAAAATCTGTTAAATTTCACACTTGTAAAAAATAAAATTAAGATAAAAAATTCGTAATTTATCTTGTATCAATATACATACATAACTCTCGTTTATTTGTATTATCAAAGTATTGACTTTACGATACGATTTTGACGATTTTGGGATCAAACCGTACGTTGTTTCATGAACTCATACGATATAACCCCGAAATACATTTTTGATTCACAATTTGTAATATGAATTTACTTAAAAAATAAACATTTATTAATATTATAAAATATAAATTATAAAATCATCTTGAGTTTATTTTTCATGAATTTAAAGAACGACAATTAGTCTACATTCAACATCGGCTTAAATCGATTTTTTTCTCCAATATCGTTTTTTTAGGAATCATTAACATATACAAAATATATACCCAATAGATAATTTCCATAATTAAAAGTTTCGAGTGTTTTTTCTTCGATTCAGATCAGAATAGGAAATACGACTATTATTGAAATGCCAGTTAAATTTTGTATTGATTAGTTATGGTATGGGTAAATGTCGGGAAAATAACCCCACCCTTTTAGCATGTTATCAATTTACCATTTTACATTTACCATGTTATCAATTTTAATCCTGAAATTACAAAGACAATGCCGTCGAGCGACGAATCTGATACTGAAGTATCCTCAAGCCAGGGCAATGCAAACGGACCGAGATCCAGTACTTCTAAACCCAATCGGCTACGGATAGGTGATTTACAAAATGCAACAGAAATTAAAAAAGAGCTGCTGACGGAATGTAATCGCCTGGCGTACCTGGACGGTAAATTTTTCTCTCCCGATTTAAATAATTCGACTTTGGATGGCAATGTTGTGGCATTTTGCCAGCTTTGCCCAGCAAAATCTGGGATAAAAAGGACTATCAGTGGCTTTTTGAAAGTTTCGTCAAATTATAGCCAGCATATTAAGGTAAATATATCCTATTTAATTTTCGAATTACTGTCAGTTGATTTCAAGATAGCCATGACAATTTCATTTTATATACGTTTACTCAGATCTCCGATTTTACAATATCATAACATGAATTAATTCTACAGTTATTTAAAAAAATATTGCCTGTTATACATTTTTGTTTCTTTAGACAGTTCATGGCGAAAAATTGGAGGAATATAAAAACTACGTCCAAACAAAAAAGAAGAAAACTAACGACGATGAACAAAGCAATTGTAAAACGTATTGTACGTTTTCTCAAGCGATATTTGAAGCAAATGTAATCAGTTATATTTTGGAAAACTGTGTTCCCCTCAACACAGTTGAAGCGCCGGCATTTAAAAAAATATTTGACGGTATGTTTTTGACTAAAAATATTAAGTTTAATTTAATAATTTAATTTGACATGGAGTATATGGTCGGAGTACATATGTGAAAATGAACCAGCATGAAACACTTTTGAACGTCTCGACGGTGTTTCATTACGATTTTTTTTCTATTCTATTGAAAGTTTTTTCATACTACCCTTGTTTTTTTAATAGATATGCATATTAAAAAAAATGGTAAAGCGCTTCAGCATTTATCCGTCCGAAATCTTGGTCGAAGGATTAAGGAAACATTCCAGGAAAATGTTTCGAAAATAATGTCAAAATTAACTTCAGTGAAGTACGTCTGCATAACAGCTGACGTATGGTCATCGCGGACTCGTCGATTTTTGGGCATGACCGTTCATTGGGTAAAATATTTTGACAGCTCCAATATGATTTTTTAATATATAATGTATGCTTAATTACAAAAAATAGAGAGCGGCATTATAGACTTATTATTAACAAATAGAGAATCTTACATTTATTGATTTTTTAACATATAATTTGGTCTATCAGGCACAAAATGTTCTTCTTACGATATAAAGAATCATCCAATTTTTAAGTTTCATATTTTTTCTAATCCTGGAAACTGAAGAAGAATGATCGTTATCAATATATACATTTTCTTTATTTTCAGCTTGATGAGTTGACACTGGAACGACAATCATACGCCATAGCTTGTAGGAGATTTGTCGGTGATCATTCTTATGATAAAATCGCCCGAATGATCAAAGACATTCACACGTCATATGGTATCAATAATACCCAAGTAGTTGCCACGATAACGGATAATGGATCCAATTTCGTTAAGGCGTTTCGCGAATTTGGAGTCGGATTTGGAGACTCGTTTTTCCACGGTAGGTTTAATGACGTGATATTTTTTTTCTGTGAAGTACTGTATAATAAGTAATATTTGAAATAGCATTGTCCAGTAAAGTGTTAAAATCGATATTGATGTTTTGTTTGAATTGCTAAAAAAAAGAATATTATCCAAACAAAAAAACGCATAATAATAATATTAATAATAATGATAGTAATAATAAGAATAACAACAACGATAATAGAACCGAGCAACAATTGCGAGATTACGGTTTATGACAATAAATATTACACTCTCAGAAAAAAAAGTTCATCGAATAATAATGTGATTGTTACATATTCGCAGATGGAATCATAACAACTCCAAACGATGATGAGTCTGATTTTAACACAGATCATGGAGAGATTGAAAGGATTGAAAATCCAAGTGTTGACGAAATAAATGGTGCATTACCACAACACTTGCGGTGCGCCAGCCACACGCTCAATCTCGTGGCAACAAAGGATGCTGCAGCTGGGATCAAGGCATCCGCAGAACTGCAATCGGCGTACGATGAAATGATTGAATACTGCAACAGTTTGTGGAGACTATTTTCGTCACCTAAACAGAGCGAAAGACTGCAACAATATCTTGGGGAATCGCTCAAGCGTCCGGTGGTGACACGGTGGAATTCTTTATACGATTCGTTACGGCAAATTTTGAAATTAAAAGACAAACTGATCGAAATCCCACATGATATTGACGTACGTAGTTCGTTTCGAGAAGCGAATTTCAGGTAAGAAAACGGTGATAGTTTATCGGAGCAACAGTGTAGGAAATTTGAGTATTTTCAAATATGTTACACATTTTCAAAATTTCCAAAAACCCGATTTTTTATGTCACCAATTCCTTGGGCCTTCAAGCCTTCAAAAACACAGAAAAATAAATTCATTAAAAAAATCTTCCGACATGATAGCTCAAAGGGTGTTCAATATTTTTTTATAGTTTGTCAAGCCATTTTTTGAAATATTTTGTTTCGAGATTTTTTTATATACATTTCCAGAATCAAATTTTTCCGGACAGATATTTAGCTAATTGTGAAATATCACAAATTACACATTTTTTTCTTATTTAGTAATTTATCTCGAAGAACTATAAAGATAGTTGTAGTTAAGAATTTTTTTAATTTTCCAAGATCCATACATCCTTAAGTGCTTTATTATGCCAGCCACGATTTTTTTTTTGCTAATAAGTAATGAATGTCAATCTTGAAGTTTGATAGTAACAGAAAATCGTCCAATCTCGTGTATAGATACCTGACGCGTCTTGCCTTGGACGTTTAACACTATCTTTTTGATACTTGGCGTCAAGAAAACATCGCGTCTCTAGATATCGGATTCCATTTGCTATAAAAAATCTAAATTGGATATGTTCTCGCATCTAATCCATCAGTTGATAATGTGTAATCGATAATTTGTTGTATTTTTTTCATGGAGATTCATGGAGGAGTATATTGAGTGCAATCGACCGATCGCGGAGGCACTTGACATACTTCAGGGAGACAAAGTGTGCTCTTATGGTTACTTACTTCCGACGCTGATTTCCGTAAGGAATAAACTCAAAAATTGCTTCGGAAGTTTAAACTGGTGCGACACTTTAGTGAGTTCACTAATTGAAGGCTTGAACAATCGGTTCAAGAATAACTTCGACGTTGTGGACGAAGGTCGGGTAAGTGCTATAGCTGCGGCTTCGCACCCGATCTTCAAATTAAAGTGGCTCCAATGTTTGAGCTTGTCAGCTCAGGAAAACGTGTTTTTGGCATTGAAAGAGGCGCTTGCGAGCACTAACGACGCATTCCGAAACGAAGAACAGCCTATGGACGTGGATCTGAATAATTTCTTTGATTTTTCGTGTAACTCATCAGCCGCTACGGCGATGGACACTCGAACGTTTGGAGTCAGCGATCGAGAAGCAACGTTCCAAAAATTTTTGACCGAAACTAGAACCGATTTGAAACTTCTCAATCTCCATCCAGATGTGAGGCAAATTTTCTTGAAGTTCAATACACCCTTACCATCGTCTGCGCCCGTTGAACGATTGTTCAGCTACGCAACTATGTTTAATTTGCCCAAATTTAATCGCCTTAATGATGAAAATTTCGAGTTACGTGTTTTAATGAAAGCCAACGCTAATCGAAGTTAGTAATACTACTTGTGTGTTGTCCTGAATCACGCACTTGATTCGAGTGAAATCAATGAATTCGAGTTACCATTAGAGAGTGAAGTCGAGTGACTTCTGTATCGAATGATTGACCATAGTTTAATTAAAAAAAATTTGAAATTTTTTTTTCATCCCAAGTACTACATTTATTGATTGCTTTGTTTTCTTTACTACACTTTGCCATTCATTTATTATTCGTCCGTCCATCGATGCATTCAGTCGTTCATCCATATGCTTCATATATTTAATTATCAATTTTTCCATTCGTTCATCGTCCAATTATATAAAGATGTCTGCATCCTCAGGCTCGTAAGGATTGTATATTATTTATCTATTATTCTTTCTTTTGCCCACGTTGCTTTTTATTTTTCGGTAAGTAAAATAATGTTTTTGTCTAATTTCGACTTTTATGGTAATTAGCAATATTATTTTGTCTAATACTTTTTTTTCAGATAATTGGAAGTAGTTTTTTTTATTATTATTCAGCCAATTGGATTTTTTTTCTGATTACTATTTTTCGGCCAATTAAAATTTTTTTTTTCAAATATAATTTTTCACCGCCAATTAGAAATCTAATGTTCTTCCATTGTTTTTCGTCGATTAATTCGAAATCTACTTTGCGTCCATTATTTTTTTTCGGTCATTTGAAAATATGTTATTTACGATTTCTAATTTTTCAGCTAATTGACATCTCGTTTTTTTGAATATCAACTGTCTCGTTAATTGATAATGTTTTCTTGAAAAATATTTTTTTTCGATAATTAACAATCCTTCTTCTGCGCATTTTTTTTCAAAATTATTCTATAATGTCATATGACACATTGACAATTTTTTCAATAATGGATATTATTGAAAGTAATATGTCAATTTTTTTACTAATTAATAATATTACGCAAAAATGAGCGCGAAAATATTAATTTTGCCAATCTCTGCTATACACTTGACTAAGCATCCGTACATCCATGCATTGATTCATCTATTCATACACTTATCCATCAAGAGACTCGGTAGAGTCTCGGGACAAGTACATTGACAGCTCTGTCGTCTGCTGGCCCGAGGCTCGCCGAGACTATATTATCTCTGAATAAAACGATTCGCGGTGGTGGGGGTAAAATTGGCATGTCATTTCTTTCAATTACGAAGCTCAGGAGCCATTTGATGCCTTGAAAATTGAACTGGAGACTAATTAAGAAATTCTCTTTCGCTTGAGCCCAAAATCAGCATGATCGGTGGTGTAATTGCTGAGAAAAAACTTTGCATAGGGTCAAGATTAATACTAACACATCGAAAATTCGACGTGTATGTACATAACACCATCAGAGGCTCAAAGCCGCTCGCGAGTTTCTGATTGGTTGGTTTTTTCAACGTTCTATATAACACATCGGAAATTCGACGTGTATGTACATAACACCATCAGAGGCTCAAAGCCGCTCGCGAGTTTCTGATTGGTTGGTTTTTTCAACGTGGCTCTACACACCAACATAACACCATCAAAGGCCTCTTGAAGCCTCTCGAGTTTCTGATTGGTTGGTGTCTGCATCTGTGATAAACCATTAAAGGTGTGTGATCTGTGGTCGTGTTCGTTGGGTCTCATCATTTTGATGAACAAGTGCGCATGCGCATAATGATGCGCAACATGCAACTGCGCAATGAAACGAGTCATGCGCAATGTGTGAATCTGTATGAAACGGAATTCAAAAAATAAATAATGAAAACAGTGCAGGACGTGTGGAAGAGTTTGGTTATAATTTTTAAAAGTTTGATCGAAGTTTCGTAAAAACAGTGCGGGATGTGTGAGTTTAGTTAAACAATAACCATTTGACGGGCACTTGGACTAAGTGTCGAAATTATTGGAAAAACGTCGTCAGCGATATTAAAGTTTAATCGGAGTTTCGTAAAAATAGTGAGGGATGTGTGAGTTTGATTAAATAATACTTATATCGTTGAAACGTTTTTACGTGTTTATTCGCTACTTGTCTATTATTCTTCGTATTATTATCTCTGAATAAAACGATTCGCCGTGGTGGGGGTAAAATTGGCATGTCATTTCTTTCAATTACGAAGCTCAGGAGCCATTTGATGCCTTGAAAATTGAAGTGGAGACTAATTAAGAAATTCTCTTTCGATTGAGCCCAAAATCAGCATGATCGGTGGTGTAATTGCTGAGAAAAAACTTTGCATAGGGTCAAGCTTATGAAAAAAATACTAACACATCGGAAATTCGACGTGTCTGTACATAACACCATCAAAGGCTCAAAGCCGCTCGCGAGTTTCTGATTGGTTGGTTTTTTCAACGTGGCTCTACATAACACCGTCAAAGTCTCTTGAAGCCGGAAATGACCCATTATTTTTCATGAATTTTTTTGTCGCGAATGGACATATACCGACACAGCGGAAAGCTGGAACAGAGTTTTGACATAACCAAGTATGGGGCGTACAAGCTAACGGATAAATTATTTTAATGTTTTAATTAATTTTAGAATCTCGTGGCTTAAACAGTATTGAAAATATTAATGTTTTTTCACGAACAGTTGTGAGGTTATAAATATCGTGGTTAGGTTCGATCGACTCTTGGTTACGGTAATAATAAGAAAGTGATGGTGTGAAAATAGTGAAGTGCTTTTAATCAACTTTCGAACAGTGCTGAAATGAATATGTATTTTTTTATCATTGTTAACCCTGCTGTTTTTATTTTCCACACTTAACTCTACGACGGAATTTCTCTTTCGCGATTAAATGTTCCTCGTATAAGATTTCTTGAGAAATCATTCTTTTCGTTTCTTTGATAACTATGAAATGGTATACGTTGAACTGTTAATCATGTTTGGTGTGAATCGATGTAAATTTGGAAAAGAAAACTATAAAACTAATAAGGAGTGTCAAAAAAATGTATATGCGGCAAAGTTTGTTATTATCATGCCGAGTTTTGAGCAGTGTCTAATAAATATTTTTTTAACTCTACACCGTTGACAATTTATTTTATTGGTCTCTTTCCTCTTTATTATAAAATGTTCCTCGCTTGCCATAATAAGATTTGTACATCATAAAATGATCCTTGCATGATAATTGTTGGTCCATTTCAAAAGATTTTCGACGTCGTTTTTCTATTCAAAATATGGTGTAGAATCATCTCGCATTTGATGAATTAATAGACAAATACACTGTCAACCTGCATCTGGATATATATGGATGCATCTGGATGATAACCGTAGTAAGTAATGATATATCTTTATGTCAAAATGGCTCGTATAATATATCTTTATGTCAAAAGACTATGGCGGTATATACTCCATATCCTATCAAAATTTGTATCTTTGGATTGCAACGAATGCATATAGACTCTGGAAATTCTGTGAAGGGACAAATGTACCAAGTATTTCCACTTTTTGGCTCCGATTGTAGCATTATGAATTGAACATTTTGTTATAAAAATTCTTCGGTTGCTCATTTGTCAGTGGGATCAAAAATACTGTCTTCGGAACACCATGGATATATGCAAAATTTCAGAATTTTGTTTGGCTCAATATGCTCTATATTTTTTCACATCCCCGCTTTAGTTGTAGCATAATGAATTTTAAAAAATTGTTTCAGAAAGTCTTCCAATGTGTTTTTTCTGATATTATCAAAATTTATATCTTTGGATTGCAACGAATGCCTACAGACTTTGGAAATTGTGTGAAGCGACAAATGTACCAAATTTTCTACTTTTTGCCTCCGATTTTAGCATTATGAATTGAACTTTTGTTATGAAAATTCTTCGGTTGCTCATTTGTCGATGGGATCAAAATTATTGTCTTCGGAACGCCATGAATATATGCAAAATTTCAGAATTTTGTTTGGCTCAATATGCTCTATATTTTTTTACATCCCCGCTTTAGTTGTAGCATAATGAATTTTAAAAAATTGTTTCAGAATGTCTTCCGATGTGTTTTTTCTGATATTATCAAAATTTATATCTTTGGATTGCAACGAATGCCTACAGACTTCGAAAATTGTGTGAAGCGACAAATGTACCAAGTATTTCTACATTTTGCCTCCGATTTTAGCATTGCAAATTGAACTTTTGTTATGAAAATTCTTCGGTTGCTCATTTGTCGATGGGATCAAAATTATTGTCTTCGGAACGCCATGAATATATGCAAAATTTCAGAATTTTGTTTGGCTCAATATGCGCTCTATTTTTTCACTTCACCACTTTAGTTGCAACATTATGAATTTTGAAAAATTGTTTCAGGAAGTCTTCCGATGTGTTTTTACTGATATTATCAAAATTTGTATAATTGAATTGCAATGGATACGTACAGACTTTAAAATATCTGTGAAGTAACAAGTGTGCCCAATATTTCCACTTTTTTGCTCGAATAGTGGCATTATCAGGACTTGAAAATTTTATTGTGAAAATTCTTCGGTTGCTCATTTTTGGATGGTATTAAAATTTGGCTTCGAAAAGTAATGGCCACATGCAAAATTCATAAACTTTATTGAGCCCAATGTGTGGTATGCTTAAGTTGTGGCATGATTAATTCAAAAAATTGTCAAAAAGTCTTTGGTTCCTTTTTTCTGGAAGTATAAAAATTTGTTTCATTGAAACGCAACGTATACTTACAAACTTTGGAAATTTCCTGGAGCAACATGTGTGCTCAGTATTTCTACTTTTTGGCTCCTATTGTGGCATAACGAATTGAAAAATATTTTCAAAAAGATTCGCTCTACGGATGCTCTGGTTGTGATGGTACGAAAATTTGCACGAAGATAATGCAACTGGTACAACTCAACTCGATCCATTTTCTTGGGCACAGCACTGATCTAAGTTTGCCCGCTTTGTTGAATTTATTGTTTTAGAATATCCATAAGATACTTTCTGAACTTTTCAAAATTCAAACATAATATTAAAATATCTGTAAGTTCTAGTTTTGAGGCTTTCACGGCCATTATTGTTATAAATATCAAAATTTGCATCAAAATTTGGATCATGGGAATGTAGTCGATACCTACAAACTTTTAACATTTTGTGAAGCGACATGTGCGCCAAGTATTTTCACTTTCTGTCTCTGATTGTGGCATTATGAATTGAAAAATTTATTACAAAATGTCTTCGGCTGCTCATTTTTGGATGGGATTAAAATTTCTGTCCTCGGAACGCAATAGATACATCCAAATTTTCTGAACTTTGTAGGGCTTAATGTGCACTATGTTTTTTCACTTTTCCACTTTAGTTGTGGCATAATAAATTTAAAAAGTTGTTTTAGAATGTCTTTGGGTGCTCTTCTTCTGATAGTATAAAAATTTGTATCATTGGAATGTAGCCGATATCTACAAACTTTGACCATTTTGTGAAGAGGAGACATGTATGCTAAGTATTTCCACTTCTTAGCTCTGATTATGGCATAATAAATTGAAAAAGTTTTATTCCAAAGGCTTTCCTCTACAGTCGCTCTGGTTTTGATGGTAACAAAATTTGCTCAAAGCTAATGTGACTAATACAACTAAATTCATTTCATTCTCTTGGGTACGATCCTGTTCTCAGATTGTCCGCTTTGTTCAATATATTGTTTTGGAGTTTCCATAACATACTATTTGAACTTTTCTATATTCAATGCGAATATTGAAATAGTTGTAACTTTTTATTTTCATGGTAGTAACTTCTTCAATGGTATTGAAAAATAATCATGATTCCACCTTGTTAATAAAAATAAGAATGAAAAAATGGGTGAACTTTTTTCACAATAGATTCGATATGTTTTCTCTAAACATACGTGAAACTGGTTTTTTATTTTATCATTAATCAAAAATGAAAAATTTCGAAAAAAATCGCTCCATTTTTATCAACAAGCTGAAATAAGCGTAATATTTTTTACCACAAATCTACAAATATAACAAAGAGATACTGCTGTTTAATATGTTTCTTTGATAAACACAAATTCAAATAGCTACAAATTCTATGGAAAAGTTCTGACTGCTCTAATCTTGCCCTCAAAAGCTTTGTAAATTTTTGTATCAGACTCCCAGTTCCCGACTTATTTTAGCCTGATTCCAGAAAGGTAAATCGAAATGTCAAAAAAATTTGACTGGTTCGAGAATTAAAAAAATGCCAAATTGAAAATTCCAGAACACGTACCCCTTTATTTCATGGGGAAAAAACCATACTCGAAGTAGAAGGGTTCAGGGTTTGGAAATGAAAAAGCGATAATTTCCGAATATAACCTTTTTCTAATCTATATAAAGCGAGATGTTTGAAAAGAACGAGAAAAAACGAATTATATCATGCATAAAAATCCCCCTCGCGGAAGAAACCTGGACAAGTACATTTGTTGACCGCCGTTCCCATATTTTTCCACGAATGTACATACACTGCAAAAACCTTTCCTCGCAAAAATCCCTGAGAAAATCAAATCCTATCAAAAAGTAAGAAAAGTGACCACTCTCAAAAAATGTATCAAATAAATTCAAATCACACAAAACAAAATGAGTTAATCCTCGCGAAAAGCTAAGGTTGGGTTTCGCAAAAAGTTATAAAATAAATTGAGCTATACTAAAATATATGTGGCCAAGTACGGGAGGCTTTATCGTGTGACATAAAATCTTCAAATAATGTTGAATGTTGATAGAGAAAAGACTCAAGTTCGAAAATGCAGTTGTTTTACCAACCAAAATGAAAATAAAAACTCTGTATAAATAAGAGTCCGAAGCAAAAAAAGATTGCAAATGAAAAAAAATTAGATGAAAAAGAATTTCGGCCGAAGTACTTGGCGAGGTTGTCACCATGACCGATACATTATGTAAACTAAGTGAAAAAACATTCGTCAAGTACTTCGGCCGAATTTTTTTTTAATCTATTTTTTTTCTGTTTTATAAAACAATTTGTAAGTCAAGGATGATGCATCATATTCTTCCGTCATTTCATCTTTGAAAGAATAATAATTCTGAGGCTCCTGACAGTAAAGTTAAATATAATTATCTATTTATAGCTTAGACCGAAATTACTAATATCCTCGCTGCCTTTTCGCCCCTGAATGCCTTATTCTAATACACAACTTGAAAGCTAATGATAAAGTATTTAATTTTCTGAATTTTTGCCTTGGGGAAAAATTGGTACTTGAGGTCTCTTCTATAACACCTTCCTGCCAAGCTATAATCGAATAATAACCTATCAACGAATTACTAACATCTCGAAAATACTTCGAGTTTGTAGTTAACCCTTTTGAAAACATTATAACTTTTTTCTTATCACAGGAACGAAACGCTCTTATATTTATACAACCTCAATAACAATGAATTTATGGTAGAAAATTTGTCTCATTCTCTTATGTCGAATTAGTAGTGTGAGCAGTACTGATTCCTGTCATTCAAATAAATCGATGATGTAATGATGCAAACACGTTGTAAGTTTTTTTGTTATATGCAGACTCTATTGGAGTCTATATAAAGCGAAATATATGAAAATACTATAGGAAAAAGAAGTGATATCAAATAGCAAAATTCCCCTCCCGGGGAAAAAAACCTGGACAAGTACATTGGTGGTCCCGCGTTTCCCTATGATATCACAAAAAATCCAAAACCCCACTTAAATTTTTTTTTTTATGTTTACTAATTTTATTCATATCCCGAAGGGAAACCAACCATATAGATCACGAAATATCCGGCCAAAAAACCAGACTTCACAATAAATGTTACTTTGAATTTATTTCCACAGAACAAAACAGGAATCAAAACATTAAAAAATCAGCGTTATCAAGATGAGGAAAATACCACATATAATTGGTGTGTAAGAAGTATCAAGAGTCTAGAAAAAAATGAAAAAAGGTCACCGTCTAAGTTATGTGCAGCAGTAAAATTTATGATATCAGTACTAGGACAAGCATTTCTTTTTGGTGACTGAGAAGATATCAATATGGATGTACCGGCAACGTAGGGCATGCAGTTGGTGCATTGCTTCAGGGATCTCCTAAGTTGAGTAGCTACTTTTGTTTTGGCTATGGCGCGACCAATGTTGCCAAATAGTATTTACTTATATGACCTAATGAAACAACATTGCCTGCGCCGTGGCTAAAATAACGAAAAACAAGCAGGAACATGAAGTTTCGCATAAGAACCCGTGCTTTTGTAATGTTAAAAAAAAACTTTAATTTATGTCCGTACATGATAGCACAGTTTTGTTTGATTGGTAATAATTTGATGAACGTTCACCACCGTACGTTGAGCGTATACGCACAGAGTACTTGTCCGGCCCATAACTTTTTATTAAAATTGCTCATTCAAGTGAAAATCAAATTGGAGGTGCTTTTCGTTGCGTGCGTTGCTTTTCGCTGTCAGAACTTTATAAGAAAATCAATTCTTCTGCGAATTTCAGAATGGCCTTGTATCATACACAACATTCGACGTCGAATTCAATCGGAATAAAATGGTGTTCGTAGTCATCATAAAATTACATTAACATAAGGTGCAGTCAGTTATGAAATTTCTGAAGATGCGACTCAGTAAACCATTACCAGCAATGTAGCGTATCATATATTGGAAAACTACTATTGGCAGCAATGAAAGTTATTACACTTTGGAAAGCTTCTATTTATTAGTAGAAGATCTAAGTAACCATTGGTGAATGGTCAAAAGATCAATGCAGGCTATGAATGCACCGTCAAATTTGTATCCAAAGTTATAAGATCACGCAAATTTCATACAAAATAATCTCCCTCCGTTCGTCTGATTTTGACGTTCTTGGACGCCAGCTATCAAAATAGCCGTTTATGTTTTGAAAAAGTGAATTTAAACCGTTATACGGGATTAATCATAAAAAAATAAAAATTAAATAACACAATACCAACAATGAAAAAGTGCGTATTTATGACCCTTGACTTTTGAGAGAGACCCCTGATTTTTACTGCAATGAGCAATTTTAATAAAAAGTTATGGGCCGGACAAGTACTCTGTGCGTATACGCTCAACGTACGGTGGTGAACGTTCATCAAATTATTACCAATCAAACAAAACTGTGCTATCATGTACGGACATAAATTAAAGTTTTTTTTTAACATTACAAAAGCACGGGTTCTTATGCGAAACTTCATGTTCCTGCTTGTTTTCCGTTATTTTAGCCACGGCGCAGGCAATGTTGTTTCATTAGGTCATATAAGTAAATACTATTTGGCAACATTGGTCGCGCCATAGCCAAAACAAAAGTAGCTACTCAACTTAGGAGATCCCAGAAGCAATGCACCAACTGCATGCCCTACGTTGCCGGTACATCCATATTGATATCTTCTCAGTCACCAAAAAGAAATGCTTGTCCTAGTACTGATATCATAAATTTTACTGCTGCACATAACTTAGACGGTGACCTTTTTTCATTTTTTTCTAGACTCTTGATACTTCTTACACACCAATTATATGTGGTATTTTCCTCATCTTGATAACGCTGATTTTTTAATGTTTTGATTCCTGTTTTGTTCTGTGGAAATAAATTCAAAGTAACATTTATTGTGAAGTCTGGTTTTTTGGCCGGATATTTCGTGATCTATATGGTTGGTTTCCCTTCGGGATATGAATAAAATTAGTAAATATAAAAAAAAAAATTTAAGTGGGGTTTTGGATTTTTTGTGATATCATAGGGAAACGCGGGACCACCAATGTACTTGTCCAGGTTTTTTTCCCCGGGAGGGGAATTTTGCTATTTGTTTATCTATCCATTCACCATCCGTCTGTCCGTCCGTTCATCGTCCATTCATGCAAAAGTGTATGCATCCTCGGATTCGTATGAATTATATATTTTTTATTCATTTTTTCACACAAATTACTAATTATTTCGATAATTGAACATTTTTCTGGTAATAAGTAATATTATTTTGTCTAATTTTCATTTTTTTCAGGTAATTGGATATATTTTTGGTCCCGATTATTATTTTTCAGCTAGTTAGGAATATATATTTTTTTTTTCAAATTATTATTTTTCAGCCAATTGGAAATATTATTTTTCTACTTATTATTGTTCTGCCAATTAGAAATATATTTTTTCTAATTATTATTTTTCAATCAATTAAAAATATTTTTTTCCAAATTACTATTTTGCAACCAATCAGAAATATTTCTTTTCTAATTATTATTTTTCAGTCAATTCAAAATAATTTTTTTTCAAATTAGTATTTTGCAATCAATTGGAAATATTGTTTTTCTAATTATTATTTTTCTGCTAATTCAAAATATTTTTTTTCAAATTAGTATTTTGCAACTAATTAAAAATATTTTTTTTCTAATTATTATTTTTTTCACCAATTAGAAATTTTTTTTTTTCCAATTATTATTTTCCCGCCAATTAGAATTCTATTTTTTGTCCACTATTTTGTTTCGGTCAGTTAACAATCTATTTTTCTTCCATTATTTTTTTCGATCAATTGAAAATATGTTTTTTGTAATGTTCATTTTTTCAGGTAATTAGCAATTTTTTTTTCCGAATATCAATTTTTTCGTCAATTTATATTATCTTCTTGAAAAATAGTATTCTTTCAATAATTAACAATTCTTTTCATTTGCAGTTTTTTTTTCAGAGCTTTCGATAATGTCATTTAACATATTGTTAATTTTTTGGTTAATGAATATTATTCAAAATGAAATTGGAATTTCTTGACTAATTAATAATATTATGCAAAAATGAGCATGAAAATATTAATTTTGCCGATCTCTGCCCGAGACTTTACTGAGTCTCTTGATTCTCAGTCACCAAAGAAATACTTGTCCTAGTATTGATATCATAAATTTTACTGCTACACGTAACTTAGATGGTGACTTTTTTTCATTTTTTTCTAGACTATTGATACTTCTTACACACCAATTATAAGTGGTACTTTTCTCATGTTGATAACGCTGATTTTTTAATGTTTTGATTCCTGTTTTGTTCTGTGGAACTAAATTCAAAGTAACATTTATTGTGAAGTCTTTTTTTTTGGCCGGATATTTCGTGATCTATATGGTTGGTTTCCCTCCGGAATATGAATAAAATTAGTAAACATTAAAAAAAAAAAAATCAAGTGGGGTTTTGGATTTTTCGTGATATCATAGGGAAACGTGCGACCACCAATGTACTTGTCCAGGTTTTTCTTCCCTGGGAGGGGATTTTTGCTATTTTACAACTATTCTCAATCCATTCTCTTAATAACTCATTCAATTTTCTTGGGCAGGATCCTGGTTTGAATTTGTCTGCTTTGTTCAATATATTGTTTCGGAGCACCTATAATAAAATGCTGTTTGAACGTTTTGAAATTCAATAAAAATATGAGAATAACTGCCATCTCTTATTCTCATGGCATTGACTTCTTCAATGGTATTGACAAATATCATGACTTTACCTCGTTGTTGATAAAAAATAAAATCGAAAAATGTCTCAACTTTTTTCACAATAGATTCGATGTATTTTCTCTAAAATGATGTAAAACTGATTTTTTGATTTTCCATTATCAAAAGGAAAAAATTTTGAAACCGAGATTTTCTTCCATTTAAATGTACTGAAAGCTGAAAGCTGAAACTGGAAGTGTAATAGTTTTTACCACGAGTATACAAATATATAACAATAAGTTACTGCTATTCAAATATGTTTATTCAATAAAAACAAATTTAACTAACTATAATCTCTGCAAAAAAACTCTGCCTGCTCTGAAATGGCACTCAAAAAGTTTGTCAATTCAACTATTTTTTTTATAAACCAATTTACATTCAGTAATTTTTTATTGGGCTCCCAGTTTCCGTTTTATTTGAACCAAAATCCAGTAAGGTAAAGCGGCTTTAAAAAAAAAATTGACTGGCTTGAGAATATAAAAAATTGGCAAATTAAAAATTTCAAAATACGTATCCCCTCATTTCTTGTGCGAAAAATTGACTAGGAGTAAACGGGTCAAGGTTTGGGAATGAAAAAGTAATAATTGTCCAAAATGGAGTTTTTGCAATTTATATAAAGCGAAATGTTCGAAAAGAACGAGAAAAAACAAATCATATTTAGTACAAAAATTCCCCCTGGGGGAAAAAACCTGGACAAGTACATTTGTTGACACCCGTTTCCATATTTTTTTTACGAAAATCTCCGAAAAAATCAAATCCTATCAAGAAGTAAGAAAAGTGACCAGTCTCAAAAAAATTATCAAATAAATTCTAATCACATAAAATAAAAATGAGTTATTCCTCGCAAAAAGCTAAGATTGGATTCTGCAGAAAGTTACAAAATAAATTGAGCTCTATACAAATATAACTTAAATATATATGGGGCATTCCATACCGATTCGACCTGAGTTTGACCCTTCCATTCTTTGATTTGGTTGAAAATTTTATATGTTGCATGACCCATTGAAAGGAGCTCTCTTGACTTTTTTCAGATTTTTTTGTCCATGCACTTGTGAGATATGATTTTTTTTTCAAAATTCCATGTTTTTTTCTTCAAATGACTGTAACTCCTTCAAAAATCGACCAAATCGAACTTCTTTTTTTTCTAGAAAAGTTGGTTTTTCACAGTACTGTTAGAAAAAAAAAATACGAAAGAATTATTAACTTTCCATATTTTTCTCCATTCCATATTTTTTCTCAATTTAAAGCAAAAAAACATTGGTTTTAGGATGATTGCCCATTTTTATTTTTTTCAAAAAATTCACAAAAAACTTTGACAAATTATATAATTTTTAAGGCCAGTCTCATCGTGGGCAGATTTTTCCTTATATTTTTTTTCTTATTTTGAAAAAAAAATTCATTTTATTTTTCCAGTCAATTTGGATTAAAATGAACTTTTTTTTTTGAAATGTAGGTTTTTACCAGACTTTTGGAAAAATATATGAAATAATTATTAAAAATAGTCCCCTATATTTTTGTTCAATGTTTAAGCCAAAAGTCATTAAATTTCAGATGTTGGACACTTTTGATTTATTTCAACAAATTCATAAAAAAAACCTTGATCAATTAAATGATTTTTGAGACCAGTCCCATCGTGGAGAAATATTTGTTCATATTTATTTTCTTAGATTAAAAAAATTTTTTTTTTTTTTAATCAATTCGTACCAAATAGGACTTTTTTATATTAGAAATGTTGGTGTGAAACAAAATATCAAAAAAAATAGTTCGATTTGGTTCGAATTGACTGAAAGAAATTATTTTTTTTTTTTCAAAATAAGAAAAAAATATATAAGGAAAAATCTGCCCACGATGAGACAGATCTCAAAAATTATATAATTCGTCAAAGCTTTTTTGTGAATTTTTTGAAAAAAATAAAAATGGGCCAACATCCTAAAACCGATGTTTTTTTGCTTTAAGTTGCTTTAAATTGAGAAAAAATACGGAATACAAATATTAATTATTCTTTCGTATTTTTTTTCTAACAGTACGGTGAAAAATCAACTTTTCTAAAATAAAAAAAGTTCGATTTTTGAGAGAGTTACCGTCATTTGAAGAAAAAAACATCAAATTTAGAAAAAAAGTCATATCTCACAAGTGCATGGACAAGAAATCTGAAAAAATCAAGAGAGCTTCTTTCAATGGGTCATACAACATATAAAATTTTCAGCCAAATCAAAGAATGGAAGGGTCTGACGTAGGTCGATGTAGCGTGGAATGCCCCATATATATATAAATAAATCGAATATGAAACAATTTTTAAGCCAATGATGAAGCGTCATATTCTTTGGGCACTTCGTCTTTGGACGAATAATGTAATTCTGAAGCTCTTTTTTAAAATAAAGTTGAATAATTGTCGATAATAGCTTAGACCGAAATTACAAATATCCTCGCTGCCTTTTCCCCCTTGGATGACTTATTCTAATACACAACTTAACAGATAATAAAAAAGCGTTCACTTTTTCTGGTTTTCTGCCATTGAGTAAAAACTGTTACTTGAAGTCTCTTCTAACGACCAGATTGAATCAATAACACCTTCTTGCCAAGTCATAATCGACTAATAATGTAACAAAATAACACAAAATAATTTCGCTACAGTGATTGTGGCTATTAAACATTTTCATTTTTTTTAACCAAAAAAACAATGATAACACCGGCACACAAAAAAAAGTGGTCAGTACCTTGGACCGGACCCATCAATCTCTACGTATTTTGACCCGCTGAATCCGAATCCGGGGTCAGATTGGCCAATATACCTCCAAAATTTTGAGTAAATTCCAGGAAACCACAAAAATGGCGGAAAATCGCAGTTAAAAGCATGATAAAAATTTTTTTCGACCTTAATCGGGTGTGTTATTTATGTATTTTGATGCGCTGAATCTGAATCTGGGGTCAGATTGGTTACTACACCCCCAAAATTTTGAGTAAATTGCAAAAAACCGCTAAAAATGGGTGAAAGTCGTGAAAAATCGCTGCTATGGGTATGGAAATTTTTTTATTGATTTATATCGAGTACGTTCTTAATGTATTTTGATGCGCTGAATCTGAATCCGAAGTCTATTTAACTCGTACATCTCCAAAATTTTGTTTCCATGGAGAAAACCGTCTAAAAATGGGTGAAAATTTCAAAAAATCGCAGTTATCAATATGAGAAAAATTTTTTACACCTGGATCAAGTATGTTCTTTACATATTTCGAGGGAGAGGAACCGTGGATGAAACAGTAACTCCTGAATAGATGGATGTGAAGCTTTCTGATGAAGAGGTAGTAATGGAAGTTGACGAGATCTATCAAGAAGAAAGTTCCGAGGATGATGATTACCTCCCAGATGGTGGAAGCAAAGCTCCCCAAACCTTCAACCAAGAAGAGTTAAATGATTTCATACGAGATTTAGGATTGCCTAAAGACGGAGCTGAATATTTAGCGGCAACACTGAAAAAGAAAAATTTGCTGTCAAAAGGAACATCAGCTTACTTTTATCGTGATAGGGAGAAGGACTTTCGGCAATTCTTCACAAACGACGAAGAGAATTCATTGGTGTACTGTTCAGATGTGAAAGGCTTGGTGGATGAATTCAAACCGAACATATACAAAAACGATGAATAGAGACTTTTCATTGATTCGTCAAAAAGAAGTCTCAAAGCCGTTCTACTCCACAACGGAAACACATATGCACCTATTCCAATAGCTCACTCAACCAAGCTGAAAGAAAATTACGAAAATTTACAGATGGTATTGGAGAAAATAAAGTATTCGGCACATCAATGGCAAATTTGTGGCGATCTCAAAATTGCAACACTACTCTTAGGTCAACAATCGGGTTTCACAAAAAATCCCTGTTTTTTATGTTTATGGGACAGTAGGGACAGGAAAAAACACTATGTCCGGAAAGGGTGACCAACAAGAACACACTTCGATCTAGGCCGTAACAACATCATACGAACATCATTGGTTGAACCTTCAAAATATCTGCCACCACCACTCCACATTAAGCTTGGTTCTTATAAAGCAGTATGTCAAAGCTCTGGACAAAGATGGCGATTGTTTCCAGTATTTGGGAGAAAAGTTTCCCGCGATGAGTGAAGCGAAATGGCACGATGGCAGATTTTTGCTGGATGCTAAAGAGAGAAATAACGAGAGAAGATAGAAAGAGGAAGAGAAACCCGCTACATAGGTCGTTCGAAGAGAAAAGAATCCATTACAAAAGAAGGATGGTTTAAGATCGATGAAGATTTTTCTCTTCTCATAATTTGCAGAAAATGAAAAAAAATGCAATTAAGCAGAATTCAAATCAAAGAAAAATCATGCCTGTGATAGTTTTATATTCAAGTTTTTTATACTATTTTTCCCAATTTCTAATTTATTGCATTCAGAATTTATAGATCTTTTTTGTGTATAGTTTAAGATGAATCATGCATGTTTAAATCATTTACAAAACTATTTTATGACATTTTTTGGTATTTTTTACGATTTTTGACGAAAGTATGCATGAACGGGACTACTAGCCGCCGGATTTGGATCGAGCCCCTCGAAATGTGTAAAGAATATGCTTGATCCAGGTGTAAAATTTTTTTCTAATATTGATAACTGCCATTTCTTGGAATTTTCACCCATTTTTAGACTCCATGGAAAAAAATTTTTGGAGATGTACGAGTTAAATAGACTCCGGATTCGGATTCAGCGCATTAAAATACATTATAAACGTACTCGATCTAGATCAATAAAATTTTTCCCATACCCATAGCAGCGATTTTTCGCGATTTTCACCCATTTTTAGCGGTTTTTTGCAATTTACTCAAAATTTTGGGGGTGTATCAGCCAATCTGACTCCAGATTCAGATTCAGCGCATCAAAATACATAAAGAATACGCTCGATTAAGGTCGAAAAAATTTTTTATCATGCTTTTAACTGCGATTTTCCGCCATTTTTGCGGTTTTTTGGAATTTACTCAAAATTTTAGAGGTATATTGGCCAATCTGACCCCGGATTCGGATTCAGCGGGTCAAAATACGTAGAGGTTGATGGGTCCGGTCGAAGGTACTGACCATTTTTTTTTGTGTGCCGATGTAATTGACACTAAAAAAAAAAATTAATTGAAAAAATTCCCGAATAATAATTCAAAAATTTTTTAAAACTCTTCTATCATATAGAAGAATGAATTTGGTGAAGACAGAAACAAATTTCAAATGCTTATACCATCTAGAGTCTCGGTAGCGACACGAAACAAGTATATTTTTAAAGAGTTCGCTCCAAGATCTTTACCCGAAGGACCGCGTTTCCAACTGTTTTCGAAAATTTTCAAAAATTGTTTCCGTTATATTTAATTAATTACATCATTTTGGAGGATGTTGCGGGTACATGTATTTTTTATTTTTTGTTCTCTTTCGATCGTGACTAATTAGACCTCTGTAGCTTAACGCGTATTGAAAATATTAATATTTATTTTTTCATTGCATTAAAAAATTGTGACTTTTTTCGCACATATTTATGATGCTCATATGTTTTTTTCACAGTCGCTCTCTAGTAATACTAGTAATACTGGTAAAAATTCTGGTGATATTTGAGATCGTTCATGAATGTGACAGCTACCCATAATATTTCTGAACATCTTTGACTTTTCGTTTATAAAGTAACATCAGTAGTGAGGTTATAAAGATCGTGGATGTGACAGCTAAACAACATTTTTTTCGAATTTTATAGAGCGGTTATAAAGATCGCGGATATGACAGCTGACCAATTTTTTCTAATCAGTTATGACTATTGGTCTTATAGAGCGGTTATAAAGATCGTGGAAGTGGCAGTTGTCCAATATTTTTTTCAAATCAATTTTGACTTTTTGTTGGAGGGACAGTTGTGACTTTTGGTTAGTAGATTACAGTAATAGTGCGATTATTAGGTGTCATTTATATTAATGGTGACTAGCCTCATCAGATGAGTTTTGATATTTCGTTAGAGTAATAGTTCAGAAGTCAAGAGTCATTTCATTGGGATATACTTTTTTTTTAACGACCGAACGGTAAAAACCCCGTAGACCATTATCTTACTTTGGACTATATTTCTAACTTTTCGCTCACATGGATTAAATATCAAGTAAAAAACAAAAATTACTCTGCGGTGTTTTATATTTTTCTAAATATATGTTTTTTAGAAGTAAAATTAAAAACGTGAAAACATATATATCTCTCGCATTCATGGTAGCTCAATCGGTATTTCACATAGCTTTAAGCAAAAATAATTTTTATTAGAAATAAAATTAGCTTAAAGTAGTTCGCTCATTTTTTATTGCTGAATGTATACAACTATGCATAGTTGACAAACGTTGTTATAATCTGGCTATGTGCTTCAGTCAAAACTTTTCTTTCCATCCAAATTTTTTTAGACAGTAACTTTGTTAGCATAAATTTATTTATCACAAGTTGAAATAGAGAATAAGTAATAAAAATATATCCCAATAGAAATAAAATGCACTTGAAGTTTGGAAATGAAAAAAAAACGATCAGAATGAAACAAACCCAAAACGGAATCAAGTGATGCGAAACAATTTTGAGCTGAAGGATATGCTGTAAAAAAAGTTGAGACAAGTACATTTACTCCCCCCAAATAGTTGTTCCGGTAAAAAATCTCCTTCTGAACGCGAACCCTAAAAAAAAGTTATAAAAGAGATTTTCTCCCAAAAAAACCAACGTTGCAAAAATTCTCTCATTCACATCAAATCTCTCAAAAAATTATAGGAGAACCCCACAAAAATATTCTCAATAAACTAGAAACTCACAAAAAGTTATAAGAGAGCCTCACAAAAATTTACCAATCAAATCATAATTTCACAAAAGATGCCAATTCAAATCCATCGAAAAATTAAGTCTAAACTTTACAAAAATAAATAAAAACTATAAATCATTAATAGTAAAATATATTAAAGCCTATTAACCTCTAATAAAAAATCTTCCAATTAATTTAAAATATGGATGTGCTACAGTACAGTTATTCTACAAAAAAAGAACAACAATCAAAAATAAGAATGAAAAAAAATTCGGATACAAAAAAAAATTTCAAAAGAAAAAAATTAGATTGAAAAAAAAATTTCGGCCGAAGTACTTGGCGAGTTTGTTACCATGAGTGAATTAAGCAATTGAATTAAATTAAACACATTGTATAAATTAATCAAAAAAACTTGCCAAGTACTTGGCCGAAATTTCTTTTTCAATCTAATTTTTTTCTTTTTAAATTTCTTTTTGTATCCGAATTTTTTTCATTCTAATTTTTTATTCGTATTCTTTTTATGTAGAACAAATGTACTGTAGCACATCCATATTTTTAATTAATTGGAAGATTTTTTATAAGAGTTTAATAGTGTTACGTCCTGAAGGGACCCTTGTAACTTGGGAAATTGGATAAATAAGTGAATAAATAAATAAATAACATAGATAAATAAAAAATAGAATAACCAAATGAATAAATAAAACTAGTAATTTCGCTGCCATCAGGTTGTACAGAGGGTACAACCAAATATAAAATAAATAATCCAAATATAATAAAATTCAAAGAATAATAATTCAGAAAAGAAAATAAGAAAGGTAACGTGGAAGATTAGGCTTCGGGGAGGGGTACATGTGCGGTCTCGTATGGGCCCCGGTATTCTCTCAGAACAGTGGGAATGCGACTGGTTGATCAATAATTGTATTACCGAGACAGAGTCGAGGAATTACAATTATTTGTTTATTAATGTGAGGTAAAGTTTGAACCAAATAGAGAAATTATAATTTAGAAATAAGAACTTGCAATGTTTCGATGACAACCCAACCGCATACGGCGAGGGGACAATCACTCCCGCGTTAACACTCCTGCACACAACGCTCTTCAAACTCGCTTATTTCTTGCCATGCGACGGTTACACTTGTGCGCGTGGATGCAGGATGATCGTTCGCCGAACGAAGTTCGATTGAATATAATAGAAGAATAGCAAAAATCCCCTCCCGGGGAAAAAAACTTGGACAAGTACATTGGTGGTCCCTCGTTTCCCTATGATATCACAAAAAGTCCAAAACCCCACTTAAATTTTTTTTTTTTAATGTTTACTAATTTTATTCATATTCCGGAGGGAAACCAACCATATAGATCACGAAATAACCGGCGAAAAAACCAGACTTCACAATAATTGTTACTTTGAATTTATTTCCACAGAACAAAACAAGAATCAAAACATTAAAAAATCAGAATTATCTAGATGAAAAAAACACCACTTATAATTGGTGTGTAAGAAGTATCAATAGTCGAGAAAAAAATGAAGAAAGATCGACATCTATGTTACGTGCAGCAGTAAAATTTATGATATCAGTACTAGGACAAGTATTTCTTTGATGACTGAGAAGATATCAATATGGACGTACCGGCAACGTAGGGCATGCAGTTGGTGCATTGCTTCTGGGATCTCCGAAGTCGAGTAGCTACTTTTGATACAAATTTGACGGTGCATTCAGAGCCCACATTGATCTTTTGACCATTCACCAGTGGTTACTTAGATCTTCTACTAATAAATAATAGCTTTCCAAAATATAACAACTTTCATTGCTGGCAATAATAGTTTTCGAAAGTATGATACGCTACATTGCTGGCAATAGTTTACTGACAATGAGTCGCATCTTCAGAAATTTCATAATTGACTGCACCTTATGTTAATGTAATTTTATGATGAATACGAACACCATTTTATTCCGATTGAATAGACGTCGAATGTTGTTTATGATACAAGGCCATTCTGAAATTCGCAGAAGAATTGATTTTCTTGTAAATTTCTGACGGCGAAAAGCAACGCATGCAACGAAAAGCACCTCCAATTTGATTTTCACTTGAATGAGCAATTTTAATAAAAAGTTATGGGCCCGACAAGTACTCTGTGCGTATACGCTCAACGTACGGTGGTGAGCGTTCATCAAATTATTACCAATCAAACAAAACTGTGCTATCATGTACAGACATAAATTAATGTTTTTTTTTTAACATTACAAAAGCACGGGATCTTATACGAAACTTCCTGTTCCTGCTTGTTTTTCGTTATTTTAGCCACGGCGCAGGCAATGTTGTTTCATTAGGTCAAGTAAGTAAATACTATTTGGCAACATTGGTCGCGCCATAGCCAAAACAAAAGTAGCTATTCGACTTAGGAGATCCCAGAAGCAATGCACCAACTGCATGCCCTACGTTGCCGGTATGTCCATATTGATATCTTCTCAGTCATCAAAGAAATACTTGTCCTAGTACTGATATCATAAATTTTACTGCTGCACGTAACTTAGATGTCGATCTTTCTTCATTTTTTTCTCGACTATTGATACTTCTTACACACCAATTATAAGTGGTGTTTTTTTCATCTTGATAATTCTGATTTTTTAATGTTTTGATTCTTGTTTTGTTCTGTGGAAATAAATTCAAAGTAACAATTATTGTGAAGTCTGGTTTTTTGGCCGGTTATTTCGTGATCTATATGGTTGGTTTCCCTCCGGAATATGAATAAAAACATTTAAAAAAAAAAATTTAAGTGGGGTTTTGGACTTTTTGTGATATTATAGGGAAACGAGGAACCACCAATGTACTTGTCCAAGTTTTTTTTCCCCGGGAGGGGATTTTTGCTATTTGATATCACTTCTTTTTTTATAATATTTTCATATATTTCGCTTTATATAAACTCCAATAGAGCCTGTATATAACAAAAAAACTTACAACGTGTCTACATCATTACATCATCGACTTATTTCAATGTCAGGAATCAGTATTGCTCATACTACTAATTCGACATAAAAGAATGAGACAGATTTTCTACCATAAATTCCTTGTTATTGAGGTTGTTTAAATATAGGAGCATTTCGTTTCAGTGATAAGAAAAAAAGTTATGTTTTCAAAAGAGTTAACTATAGACTCGAAGTATTTTCTCGAGATGTTAGTAATTCGTTGATAGGTTACTATTTGATTATAGCTTGGCAGGAAGGTGTTATAGAAGAGACCTCAAATACCAATTTTTCCCCAAGGCGAAAATTCAGAAAATTAAATACTTTATATCATTAGCTTTCAAGTTGTGTATTAGAATAAGGCATTTATGGGCGAAAAGGCAGGGAGGATATTAGCAATTTCGGTCTAAGCTACAAATAGATAATTATATTTAACTTTACTATCAGGAGCCTCAGAATTATTATTCTTTCAAAGATGAAATGACGGAAGAATATGATGCATCATCCTTGACTTACAAATTATTTTATAAAACATAAAAAAAAATTAGATTGAAAAAAAATTCGGCCGAAGTACTTGACGAATGTTTTTTCACTTAATTTACATAATGTATCGATCATGGTGACAACCTCGCCAAGTACTTCGGCCGAAATTCTTTTTCATCTAATTTTTTTTCGTTTGCAATCTTTTTTTGCTTCGGACCCTTATTGATACAGAGTTTTTATTTTCATTCTGGTTGGTAAAACAACTGCATTTTCGCACCTGATTCTTTTCTCTATCAACATTCAACATTATTTGAAGATTTTTTCACACGATAAAGCCTCCCGTACTGGGCACATATATTTTGGTACAGCTCAATTTATTTTATAACTTTTTGCGAAACCCAACCTTAGCTTTTCGCGAGGATTAACTCATTTTGTTTTGTGTGATTTGAATTTATTTGATACATTTTTTGAGAGTGATCACTTTTCTTACTTTTTGATAGGGTTTGATTTTCTCAGGGATTTTTGCGAGAACAGGTTTTTGCAGTGCATGTATATTCGTGGAAAAATATGGGAACGGCGGTCAACAAATGTATTTGTCCAGGTTTCTTCCGCGAGGGGATTTTTATGCGTGATATGATTCGTTTTTTCTCTTTCTTTTCAAACATCTCGCTTTATATAGATTAGAAAAAGATTATATTGGGAAATTATCGCTGTTTCATTTCCAAACCCTGACCCCTTCCACTTCGAGTCAGGTTTTTGCCCCATGAAATAAAGGGGCACGTGTTTTGGAATTTTCAATTTGGCTTTTTTTTTATTCTCGAGCCAGTCAAATTTTTTTGACATTTCGATTTACCTTTCTGGAATCAGGCTAAAATAAGTTGGGAACTGGGAGTCTGATACAAAAATTTACAAAGCTTTTGAGAGCAAGATTAGAAGAGTCAGAACTTTTCCATAGAATTTGTAGCTATTTGAATTTGTGTTTATCAAAGAAACATATTAAATAGCAGTATCTCCTTGTTATATTTGTAGATTTGTGGTAAAAAATATTACGCTTATTTCAGCTTGTTGATAAAAATGGGGCGATTTTTTTCGAAATTTTTCATTTTTGATTAATGATAAAATAAAAAACCCGTTTCATGTATGTTTACAGAAAACATATCAAATCTATTGTGAAAAAAGTTCACGCATTTTTTCATTCTTATTTTTTATTAACAAGGTGGAATCATGATTATTTTTCAATACCATTGAAGAAGTTACTACCATGGAAATAAAAAGTTACAACTATTTCAATATTCTCATTGAATATAGAAAAGTTCAAATAGTATGTTATGGGAACTCCAAAACAATATATTGAACAAACCAAAGCGACTGTAGAGGAAAGCGTTTAGAATAAAACTTTTTCAATTTATCATGCTATAATCAGAGCTAAAAAGTGGAAATACTTAGCACACATGTCTCCTCTTCACAAAAAGTTCAAAATTTGTAGATATCGGCTACATTCCAATGATACAAATTTTGATACTATCAGAAGAAGAGCACCCGAAGACTTTCTGAAACAACTTATTAAATTTATTATGCTATAACTAAAGTGGAAAAGTGAAAAAACATAGGGCACTTTAAGCCCAACAAAGTTCAGAAAATTTGGATGTATCTATTGCGTTCCGAGGACAGAAATTTTAATCCCATCCAAAAATGAGCAGCCGAAGACTTTTTGTAATAAATTTTTCAATTCATAATGCCACAATCAGAGACAAAAAGTGGAAATACTTGGCGCTTCACAAAATGTTAAAAGTTTGTAGGTATCGGCTACATTCCCATGATACAAATTTTGATGCAAATTTTGTTATTTATAACAATAATGGCCGTGAAAACCTCAAAACTAGAACTTACAGATATTTTAATATTGTCTTTGAATTTTGAAAAGTTCAGAAAGTATGTTATGGATATTTTAAAACAATAAATTCAACAAAGCGGGCAAACTTAGATCAGTATTGTGCCCAAGAAAATGGATCGAGTAGAGTTGTACCAGTTGCATTATCTTCGTGCAAATTTGCGTACCATCATAACCAGAGCATCCGTAGAGCAAATCTTTTTGAAAATATTTTTCAATTCGTTATGCCACAATAGGAGCCAAAAAGTAGAAATACTGAGCACACATGTTGCTCCAGGAAATTTCCAAAGTTTGTAAGTAAACGGTGCGTTCCAATGAAACATATTTTTATACTTCCAGAAAAAAGGAACCAAAGACTTTCTGACAATTTTTTGAATTAATCATGCCACAACTCAAGCATACCACACATTGGACTCAATAAAGTTTATGAACTTTGCATGTAGCCATTACTTTTCGAAGCCAAATTTTAATCCCATCCAAAAATGAGCAAGCGAAGAATTTTCATAATAAAATTTTCAAGTCCTAATAATGCCACTATTCCAGCAAAAAAGTGGAAATATTGGGCACACTTGTTACTTCACAGATATTTCAAAGTCTGTACGGATCTGTTGCAATTCAATGATACAAATTTTGATAATATCAGTAAAAATACATAAGAAGACTTCGTAAAACAATTTTTCAAAATTTATTATGCTACAACTAAAGTAGGGAAGTGAAAAAATATAGCTCAATTGAGCCGAATGAAATTCTGAAATTTTGCATATATTCATGGCGTTCCGAAGACAATAATTTTGATCCCATTGACAAATGAGCAACCACAGAATTTTCATAACAAAATTTTAAATTCTTAATGCCCCAATCGGAGCCAAAAAGTGGAAATATTGGTACATTTGTTGCTTTACAGAATTTCCAACGTCTGTAGGTATCCGTTGCAATCCAATGATACAAATTTTGATAATATCAGTAAAAAAACATCAGAAGACTTCCTGAAACAATTTTTCAAAATTCATAATGCTACACTAAATTAGGGAATTGAAAAAATGAAGCGCACATTGGGCCCAACAAAATTCTGAAATTTTGCATGTATGCATGGCATTCCGAAGCCAGCAATTCTTAACCCATCGACAAATGAGCAAAAGGGAAAATACTTGGCACATTTGTCGCTTCACAGAATTTTCAAAGGCTGTAGGTATCCATTGCAATTCAATTATACAAATTTTGATCATATCAGTAAAAGCACATCGAAAGACTTTCTAAAACAATTTTTCAAAATTCATAATGTTACAACTAAAGTGGTGAAATGAAAAAATAGAGCGCATATTGAGCCATACAAAATTCTGAAATTTTGCATATATTCATGGCATTCCGAAGACAATAATTTTGATTCCATCGACAAATGAGCAACCGAAGAATTTTCATAACAAAAGTTGAATTCATAATGCTAAAATCGGAGGCAAAAAGTAGAAGTATTTGGTACATTTGTCGCTTCACACAATTTCCGAAGTTTGTAGGCATTCGTTGCAATCCAAAGATATAAATTTTGATAATGCCAGAAAAAACACATCGGAAGACTTTCTGAAACAGTTTTTTAAAATTCATTATGCTACAACTAAAGCGGGGATGTGAAAAAATGTAGAGCATATTGAGCCGAACAAAATTCTGAAATTTTGCATATATTCATGGTGTTCCGAAGACAATATTTTTGATCCCATTGACAAATGAGCAACCAAAGAATTTTCATAACAAAATGTTTAATTCATAATGCTACAATCGGAGCCAAAAAGTGGAAATACTTGGTACATTTGTCGCTTTACAGAATTTCCAGAGTCTATAGGCATTCATTGCAATCCAAAGATACAAATTTTGATAGGATACGGAGTATATACCGCCATAGCCTTTTGACATAAAGATATATTATACGAGCCATTTTGACATAAAGATATATCATTACTTACTACGATTATCATCCAGAGGCATCCATATATATCCAGATGCAGGTTGACAGTGTATTTGACTATTAATTCATCAAACGCGCGATGATTCTACACCATATTTTGGATAGAAAAACGACGTCGAAAATCTTTTGAAATGGATCAACAATTATCATGCAAGGAACATTTCATGATGTACAAATCTTATTATGGCAAGCGAGGAACATTTTATAATAAAGAGGAAAGGGACCAATAAAATAAATTGTCAACGGTGTAGAGTTAAAAAAATATTTATTAAACACTGCTCAAAACTCGACATGATAATAACAAACTTTGCCATATACATTTTTTTGACACTCATTATTAGTTTTATAGAGTTTCTTTTCCAAATTTACATCGATTCACACCAATCACGATTAACAGTTCAACGTATACCATTTCATAGTTATCAAAGAAACGAAAAGAATGATTTCCCAAGAAATCTTATACGAGGAACATTTAATCGCGAAAGAGAAAAGAGATCGATTTCGTTTCCGTCATAGTGTGGAAAATAAAAACTGCAGGGTTAACAATAATAAAAAAATACATATTCATTTCAGCACTATTCGAAAGTTGATTAAAAGCACTTCACTATTTTCACACCATCACTTTCTTATTATTACTGTAACCAAGAGTCGATCGAACCTAACCACGATATTTATAACCTCACAACTGTTCGTGAAAAAACATTCATATTTTCAATACTGTTTAAGCCACGAGATTCTAATTAGTCCCGATGGAAAGGGGGAAAAAAATAAAAAATACGTGAATTTGAATGAAACTCTAAATTGCTGTCATTGGATTTATATTAAGGCGTCTTCTCACTTTGGAAATTTAAAAAAATCGATTTTTTTTTTTTTTTAAATTTTGAAAGTACATATCTTCAAAAATGTCATCTCGAAATTTCATAAAGATCGGACGAGTCTAACTACATTTTTTGGCGACCGTTAGGTGACTACCTGAGAGTACCCGGCGATCCCTCCAAAACTTTAAACGCAGTTATCTCAAAACAAGGTTTTTCGGTGCTTTGTTGATGAAATTTCGGAAACTATCCGGCCGATTGTCATGAAATTTGAATGACATATGCTTCATAGTTATGGCTATAGCGCATATCATCAGATTTTTTAAATTTTGATTTTAAGAATTTTTTTTTTACAAAAAACTGCAAAAAAATCGTGGTTTTTTTTTACTTTTTCGAAAAACGTGCGCCATTTTGTTATTTTCGCGAATATCAAAAATCTGATGATATGCGCTATAGCCACTGACATACTGAATCTAAAACAGTTTTATTTTTTTGTTTCAGACGACCCGTCTCGGAGATACCATCAACAAGCCACGACCATAACATTTTTACACGGGTTTTTCAATGCTACTGATGTATTATAATAATTGTTTAAAAAAATAAAATAAAAATTTTTTCATGTACTTGAAAGATGTGTTTATTACATAGGATCCGTTTTATCCCATAATTTTAAGCAAAAATCCTCGAAAAAAAATCGCAAAAACAGCCTATTTTTGAGGCGCTTAAAGTGAGAAGATGCCTTAAAGAAATCATTTTTGGATCGTACGCGTACGATCCAAAATTATTTCGCGATCTGTGAATAAATTTATTCATAGATCGCGAAATAATATTTTTCCCGAATTTATCCACAACAGGACCCGCGTAAGCACTGCTCACTTCGAAAATTCCGTTCAGACTTTCCGTGGTATGGGTACTTCGAACTATTTATTTATTCACAGATCGCGAAATATTTTTTTTCCCCGAATTTGTCCACAAACACGTCTCGCGTATAAGCACTTATTCTCACTTCGAAAACTCCGTTCAGACTTTGCGTGGTATAGGTAGGTATAGGTACGACACAAGAGGCCTTTCATTGTGTCGTATACAGACATGCCAATACTTCGATGTAGCATAATCTTGAGCCTGTGCAAAGTTTTTTCTCAGCAAATACGGCATCAATCGTGCTGATTTAAGGCTCAATCGAAGTATTTTTTCGTAATAAATCTCGAGTTCAATTTTCAAATCATCATATGCCTCCAGAGCTTCGTAATTAAAGAAAATGAATTTCAGTTTTCACCTCCACCACCGCGAATCGTTTGATTCATTGCTCGCACGTCCCGCACTTCGTTATGTCGAAACTCCGTTCAAACTTTCCGCTGTGTCGGTACCGAGAAAAGAGAGAGAAAAGTAGTTGTGACCAATCGCAGCTCGTTACTCTCGTCGCCAGAGACCGGCTTTCATGTAAATGGGTTTTGATGGGCATCAAAACGCCTTTGATTGTGTCATATACAGATACGTCGAATCCTTCGGTGTGTTAGTATTTTTTACATAATCTTGAGCCTGTGCAAAGTTTTTTCTCAGCAACTATGCCACCGATCATGCTGATTTTGGGCTCAATCGAAAGAGAATTTCTTAATTAGTCTCCAGTTAAATTTTCAAGCCATCAAATGACTCCTGTGCTTCGTAAATGAACAAAATGACATGCCAATTTTACCTCCACCACCGCGAATCGTTTTATTCAGAGATAATATAGTCTCGGCGAGCCTCGGGCCAACAGACGACAGAACTGTCAATGTACTTGTCCCGAGACTCTACCGAGTCTCTTGATATTTAACGTTCAAATATATTGATGATTAACCCTTTGAAGCACACATTTTTCCTTACGTGCAATTAGCTCAAAATTTTGTACTCAGGAGTTTTCGGGGTCGCTGATTACAAATCTGCACTCAAAATTTGGAAAATCAAGATGGCGGATCCAATATGGCGGGCCATAAATGCAAAAATCGTTTTATGAAAGCGAAAGTTGGTACTCGGGGGTTTTCGGGGTCGCAGATTACAAATCTGCACTGAAAATTTGGAAATTGAAGATGGCGGATCCAGTATGGCGGACCATAAATGCAAAAATCGTTTGATGAAAGCGAAAGTTGGTACTCGGACGTTTCCGGGGTCACTGATTACAAATCTGTACTGAAAATTTGGAAATTCAAGATGGCGGATCCAATATGGCGGACCATAAATGCAAAAATCGTTCGATAAAAGTGAAAGTTGGTATTCGGTAGCTTTGGGGGTCGCTGATAACAAATCTGCATTCAAAAATTGAAAATTTAAGATGGCGGATTCAATATGGCCGATCAAAAATGCAAAAAGTCGTTCGATGAAAGTGAAAGTTCGTACTCAAGGTTTTTGGGGCTGCTGATAACGAATCTGTACTCAAAAATTGGAAATGCAAGACCGCGGATCCAATATGGCCGAAGGAAAATGTGGAAAGTCGTTTGACTAAAGTGAAAGTTGGTACTCGGGGGTTTTTACTCGGTTTCCAGAAAATCTCGAACTATTCATTAAGCTAATCCATTAGAGGTCTGACTTTGTTTATTTTATCATAATCCGAAGCGCCCTCTTTCCCATAATCGTGTGGAACCTATTCAAGTGTGGGACCTATTCCACACTATTATTAGAAATATACGTAAAACTCGGAAAGGAGACTTCATAAGTTCAATGATTCATTTTGGTTTTTTAATAGAATATTGGAAGAATATATTCATTGGAAGCTTTTCTTCTCAGAAAGGTTGAAGCTTTTATCATCTTCTCAAATTACGAGTATTATAGACTTCATCTTATGAATTATCATGATATGTGCATAATGGTATAGATCTTACTTTTTACCATCTCGTAAGAAATCACGGACAAAGCGTCATTTCCAGCCTCTTGAGTTCCATCTTTCAGCATCATCTTCTTTTTATTAGCTGAGTATATTTTTTTTTCTCTCACGGAGTATGATAGACGAAACGGAATTGGCTGATATCCCGAGTGATTCTGAGTCAGTTGATGGACTCTGTGATTCAGATAGTGAAGATGATTGGATTGGTACCACAAACGCGCAAGGCAAGATTCTCCTGGCACACTCTGGAGATGATCCGGAGAATATTTCTTCCTCAGATTCCACAGATGATGAAGTTTCTCTTCAAGTTGATGAAAATGAGAAATGGACAAAATAAAGCGAACCGAGACAAAACACTCCATTCACTGAAGATGTCGGGCCTAATATCCCAAATAATATCAAATCGCCATTAGATATATTTTTGTATCTTTTTTCTCAGGATCTCCTCGATTTGATAGTCGATCAAACGAATCTCTATTTGAACCAGAATAACAGAGAGGGAAAAACTATATCAAAAGGCGAATTACTCATCTTCTTAGGCATAAATATTCTGATGGGAATAAAAAAATTGCCTTCATACCGTGATTATTGGTCATCTGACGTGAAATTAAATGATTCGTATATCACCCCATTGTTGCCAGTCAATCGTTTCGGATTCTTTCTAACAAGGAAAGGTATTTTGGTGTCCCCCTCCGATTTTGATAATTTTTATATATGTTATAGTCCATCGAAAATTAAGAGACACGTAATTTTTTTTATCGGCTTAAAGTTATTTTTAAGGGGTGAAATCGACCCCCAAAGTTGAGCATGTTTTGCATCTGGTAGAGTGTTTCATATAGAAGCACTTAACCGATCGTAACGAAACCAATTGCAAAACGTTTTTCACGTCAAATAACCTGTATATAATGTTCAACTTCTTATGCACCCCTATTACATGGGGATGATTCACCCCCGAATATCCAGAATTCTTTTGTATAAAAAAAACTTGCAATCCGATTTCAATAAAACAAACGCCATTTTGCAGAGCAAAAAAAATAAAATTGACGTATTTTTGGGTTTTTCTCAGATTAAAAAAATTAAGGGGGTAAAACACCCTTAAAATGTCAAATTTCATTTTGAGCACTGTCCCCTTCCGATTTCAATATTTTTTTTATGTAGCTTATCGAAAAATAAGACCACCTATTATTTTTATTGGCTCAAAATTATTTTTAAGGCGTGAAATCAACCCCCAAAGTTGGGCATGTTTTGCATCTGGTAGAGTGTTTCATATAGAAGCACTCAACCGATCGTAACGAAACCAATTGCAAAACGTTTTTCACGTCAAATAACCTGTATATAATGTTCAACTTCTTATGCACCCTTACTTACTGCAGGGGGGTGAACCACCCCCTGACATTCATAATTTTTTGTATAAAAGAAAAATTGTCATTCGATTTCAATGGAAAAACCAACATTTTGAAAAGCAAAAAAAAATTATAGTGAATGTGTCTAGATTTTTCCAATAAAAAAAATTAAGCGGGTAAAACACCCCTAAAATCTCAAATTTCATTTTACGCACTTAAATGATAAAATTCAATTCAATTGGTCTCATTATCATTGCGTATCGACTTATATGCTAAATAATATTTATTTCGCATGTACATCGGCTTTTTAATTATATGAAAAATTGAGTACTCCTACATCTTCGGTGGTCGTGAGCTTCACGATTTTTTATTTTTGTATACACATGGTCTGTACACAAATATATATATATAGGTTATACATAGGCGCTAAAATCTTTCATGTAGTAAAAATAGATTCCAATTCAAATTTTCGTTTCAATTATCATTCCTGAACTTAATGATTATATTTTGAACAGTAATGATGTTCTTCGAAGAAATGTTTGAAACAAAGTGACTTTTTACACCATGAACATCTTACTACAGCCACATTTGTGCAGCCTTCAATTTCACATTGTGTTTGAGATGACATACCAAAAGCGAATTCAACGGGATTTTCGAAATGCTCAGGTCGTTCTTCTATGTACCCACTTTTGAACCAGGCATATCGAAATAAATTTTCGTACCTCGGAGATGATAATTGATTATGTACTAGAGATTGCAGCTTGATTATATTATTTCGTAAATGTAGACTTAAATCATAATCAAGTAACATGACACTGTCTGAAAAATGTCTGACATAATTTTTCCAAATTCTAAATCCGAAGACATCAAGTGGCTGGATATTCCCTGTTGTTCCTTTCGGTATGATCATTGTAACAATTTCTTTGTTATGTGGTGTAACTTCCGTGACAACACTAGGGCAATGTCCACTCCATGAGTCTATTAAAAGCACACTTTTCTCACCGACATTTGGGAAGAACACTTCTTGAAGCCATACTTTGAAATGTTCTATAAATCAATATGTAAAAATTAATAGCACATCTATTTTTTATATTTGAATATTACATACCAACGTACCTGATGTAGCCTTGCCAGATTTTGAAACACTTATAAAAACATTGGGAGGTCGAAAAATGGTTCGTTCTACGATTGGCCCCAACCGCCCGGATGGCTCTTTTAAAATTATCAGAAGAGGTGACAACAATTTTCCTGCTGCTGATATTGTCGGCTGGATGGTGTAGCTATGGGTTGTCGCTGAAACGGATTGTACAAGGCATTCTACTTGTTTTGTACCTTCTTCTGTTAACGTTCGCCCTGAATGGACTTCTAATTGGAAACCACTTTGATCAGAATTATAAATATTTTCCAAGCCATATTCCTCAATTTTCAATTGAACTGCGGAGACAAATTTATTAGCATCGTTTTGTAATATGTCCTTTGATTCGAGAGTCTTTCTTGTCACGAATTTATTTATTTTTCTACTTGTTATTCGATGAACTTTTTTAAACTTTTTTATCCATGTTGGCGAAGCCCTGAAACGCAAATTCTCATGCCCAATCAATTTTTGGGCTTGTAATGCCCATCTCCGAAGATCGATATCGTGTACAATGAGACCTGCTTCTATGGCGCTTTTTAAATTATCGATTGTATATTCAGAAATGCGCGACAATTTTTCCTTGTAAGTTCCGCCTTTATTAATTTGTTGAGCCCAGCGCCTTAATTGGCGCACAGATTTAACGAGTTTAAATCGGTTTTGGACTGTTTCTATTTTCCTATTTTGTTTCGTTTTTGCACTTCTCCAGTACTCAACAGCTCTTTGTTTGTAGTCGTAGCTCAAATCTTCTTCATCGTCAGTACACGTTTCAGGGCTTAATGGAGATTCTCCAAGACCCCATTCGATGTCATTATCTTCGACAGGTTCTACTATGACATCTCTAAACGGTTCTTGAAAATCTAATGTCGTATCTTCGACGATTTCTAACTGATTGAACTCTGCCATAGAGGCCTTCAGAATTTCCGCGAAACTCTCTTTCAATTCCACTTCATTATTGTTAACAGGACTGTCAGGAATGTTCATTACCTCGAATGTAAGAAACAACAGTCTTATTACGTTCATTGGATTGATGGACATGTTAATAACAATACGGTATTCACGATAGCGGACACGATAATGACTGATCAACAGTCGAACAGCAACTTAACTTCTGGAATAATATAAAGTCAGTTTTACCTTTTTCATCTTGAGTGGGCGGTTTGATCTGACATCACCACGAAAACAGCATTTTTATTTGGTTTTCGGATATACCTCAAACATTAGCCTGAGCGAACTGGCTTTTTCAAGAATACTTGGGGTCGAGCCACTATAGCGGTTCTTGATATGAATAAGAATATGGCAAGGCATGAGCCAGCTTTGTTTACATTCTGGGCGGTGAATTGCTGATGCGACTCTTTTGATATTTGAGTTTTTTTTTTATTTTCGTAAATCGTTCAAAATAGAAACTTATATAAATAGAACGGATACCAACACTTCTTTATAAACGTGAAGCATGTCAGAAGGGCAGCGGATGTACATGCGAAATAAATATTATTTAGCATATAAGTCGATACGCAATGATAATGAGACCAATTGAATTGAATTTTATCATTTAAGTGCGCAAAATGACATTTGAGATTTTAGGGGTGTTTTACCCCCTTAATTTTTTTTATTCGAAAAATCTAGACACATTCACTATAATTTTTTTTTGCTTTTCAAAATGTTGGTTTTTCCATTGAAATCGAATGACAATTTTTCTTTTATACAAAAAATTATGAATGTCAGGGGGTGGTTCAGCCCCCTGCAGTAAGTAAGGGTGCATAAGAAGTTGAACATTATATACAGGTTATTTGACGTGAAAAACGTTTTGCAATTGGTTTCGTTACGATCGGTTGAGTGCTTCTATATGAAACACTCTACCAGATGCAAAACATGCCCAACTTTGGGGGTTGATTTCACGCCTTAAAAATAATTTTGAGCCAATAAAAATAATAGGTGGTCTTATTTTTCGATAAGCTACATTTTATAAAAAAAATATTGAAATCGGAAGGGGACAGTGCTCAAAATGAAATTTGACATTTTAAGGGTGTTTTACCCCCTTAATTTTTTTAATCTGAGAAAAACCCAAAAATACGTCAATTTTATTTTTTTTGCTCTGCAAAATGGCGTTTGTTTTATTGAAATCGGATTGCAAGTTTTTTTTATACAAAAGAATTCTGGATATTCGGGGGTGAATCATCCCCATGTAATAGGGGTGCATAAGAAGTTGAACATTATATACAGGTTATTTGACGTGAAAAACGTTTTGCAATTGGTTTCGTTACGATCGGTTAAGTGCTTCTATATGAAACACTCTACCAGATGCAAAACATGCTCAACTTTGGGGGTCGATTTCACCCCTTAAAAATAACTTTAAGCCGATAAAAAAAATTACGTGTCTCTTAATTTTCGATGGACTATAACATATATAAAAATTATCAAAATCGGAGGGGGACACCAAAGTACCTTTCCTTGTAAGTAATTTATATATTTCCGATACTAGTGCAGAACCTAAAAAAGGCACGTCAGGATATGATAAATTATATAAAGTGAGACCTTTACTGGATCGGCTCAATGAAACATTGAAGAATTGCTGGAAACCGGGTAAATATTAGTCTATTGATGAATCCATGATCAAATTCAAGGGTTGTTCTAGCCTAAAGCAATACATGCCTGCAAAACCAATAAAATGGGGATAAAAATGCTGGGTTCGCGCAGATGAATCGGGCTTTGTATGCGAATTTCAAGTGTATACAAGTAAAACAGAAAGTGTTGAGAAACAATTAGGTGCCCGAGTCGTGAAAGATCTGACTCGTTAACTTGTTGGCGAAGGTCATCATGTTTATTTCGACAATTTTTTTTTACTGGTGTTGAGCTTATGATTGCATTGAAAAAAGATAAGATCTTTGCTTGTGGTACCGTACGTTCTAACCGTTCCAGACTACCACAAAGTGAGATTTCAGATAAAAAAATGAGTCACGGACAAAGCGAATACAAAACATCCAATACGGGTATTCGTTGGATCAAATGGATGGACAAAAAGCAGGTGTACTTTTTATCTAATTGCCATTACTCTTCTGAAATAACAACTGTAAGCCGCAGACAGAAAGATAGATCTCTGAAATCTGGAGACTGTCCTGCAATGTGTTACGATTATAATAAGCATATGGGCTACGTCAACAATGCTGATAATTTATTGTCAACTTATAAAATCGATCGGAAGTCTAAAAAATGGTGGCTCAGATTATTCTGGCATTTCATTGACCTGACGGTAGTCAATTCATTCATAATATATGATAAGAAATACAATCAGAAACCTTTGACCACAAAGAAGTTCTGTTTATCTTTGGTAGAAGGATTGGTTGGACATAAAATTCCGACTCCGAAAGGGAGGAAACGTAAGTCCGCCATCGTTGGGCCGCATAAACCTCATGTAGCTATCGAGAAAAGACGCTCCGAGTTGGCTCATCTACCAGTGCATATCGACAAACAAAGACGATGTGCCCTCTGCAGTACAAAATCCAATGAGAGGGGAACTTCTTGGATCTGTAACATTTGCGATGTGCCGTTCTGTTTGTTACCAAGCAGGAATTGTTTTTTGTCATACCATACTTAGAACTCATGAAGAGATGAGGGATGGCAGCAAGACATATGTAATAAGAGCAAAGTCGTGGAATCACACCAAAAGGAAATGTTTGGATAATTAAAAAATACCAAAAAAAACTTTAAAACGAAGAAAAAACCAAAAAATACAAAATAACGGGGAAAAACAAAAAAAACAATTAAAAACGGAGACAACAACCGCCACGTCCACGTTCGTGTTTCTCGATTTGACTGAGAGCGGTACTTTTTGGAGAAAATTGAGGTTTTCATTTCCTAAGTCGTATATGCAGTTGTATATCGAATAGTAGTAAAAACTGTAGTATGAAAAACTTGCCTTGAATGAACGACTTCTCAGGAATGCATCCGTCATGTCACATGCAACTTACAATCAATGACTCCAGAAATATCTATGCACCGATCTTACGCTAGATGAGCATTGTTTTTCGCATGCAAGTCGCCATTTTCGACCCACCATCTCGCATTCCCGAAATCTGACCGTGAATTCGTAATCAAGGACTACAACAACCTCCGAGTACTAACTTTTACTTATATGGAACTACTTTTTGCATTTTCCATCCATCATTTCAATGTTTAAATTTGGAGTGCAGATTCGTTATCAGGGACCCCAGGAGACCCCGAGTACCAACTTTCACCGTCATTAGATGACTTTTTGTATTTTGGTCGGCCATATTGGATCCGCCATTTCAAATTTTCAAATTTTGAGTGCAGATTCATTATCAGCAACGCTAAAAATACCCGTCTACCGGCTTTCACTTTCGTCAAACGACTTTTTGCGTTGTTAGTCCGCCATATTGGATCCACCATCTTGAATGTTCAAATTTTGAGTGCAGATTCGTTATCAGCGACCTCAAAACCCCCGAGTACCAACTTTCACTTTCGTCAAACGACTTTTTGCATTTTTGGTCCTCCATATTGAATCCGCCATCTTGAATTTCTGAATTTTAAGTACAGATTCGTTATCAGCGACCCCGAAAACTCCTGACTACCAACTTTCACTTTCGTCAAATGATTTTTTCATTTTTGGTCCACCATATTGAATCCACCATTTTGAATTTTCAAATTTCAAGTGCAGATTCGTTATCAGCGACCCCGAAAACCTCCGAGTACCAACTTGGGCACGGAAACTTCAAGAACTTTCGGAGATAATGATTTTTTACCAGTAAAATGGTTATTTTTCGACGTTCGTTCATTTGTTTAAATAAAATCACCAATTATTGCAAATTATTTCACATACATTTTTATTCTTAAATATATAATTGATACCAGAACATGAAAAAAAGTTTAGAAATCGAATGAAAACTACGCCAACCACTCGGAAAATTGTTATGGAAAATGTGGGATTCCACAATCCCACCGTGCTTGAAAGGGTTAAGAATTAAAATAAGAAATAAATTGAGATAAACGTCCTTGTCACGAAGTGGTATACCATGGACAATGCGCGATTTGGTTGTCGAATTAAAGACTAATGTCTCTGTGCGGGTCCGCCTAGTAGCTAGCTGGGACTTATTACACCACCGCGAGGATGGCTTTAATACGGAGCTTTATACCCAACCCCAGGAGTGAACTGTGGCTGTAAGTTGGAACTAGTGAGCCGCACCCACCACAGGAACGACGAGAGCTCAAAGAGCTATCGTCCCGGTGGGGTTTTTTTGCTTGCTCGGCGTTTTTGGGACAGTCCTGGGGTCTTTCCATCATCGAATTCTTCGGGTCGAGCGATGAGCGATCAGCGGAATTCGATACGATACATCCGGCTCGCGACGGCGATCGCACGGCCGTCCAGGGATTTGTCCATCGTCGAATTCCTCGGGTCGCGTGATGCGCGATCAGAGGAATTCGATACGATACGTCCAGCTCGCGACGGCGATCGTTCAGGCCGTGCAGAGAATAGCCTTGTGACAAGGGCATTCGTACAAAATTAATGAATAAACTAAATAAATTGAAATATTCCCGATAAATATATAATAATGTATGATAAATAATAATTGTGATTCCTAGGGAGCGGAAGCTCGTCGCATGCCGTTCCACGTATTCACTATCACATATATGTGGATTTACACATACAGTGGCGTGCAAAATTTTCGGGCCACCCTGTTATTTATGCACATTCAACAGAAATATGGTGGTGGGAGAAAAACAAACGAGTAATGATAACACGTAATTACTTATATTTGGAAACAATAGGTTGTATCAAGAGACTCGGTAGAGTCTCGAGACAAGTACATTGACAGCTCTGTCGTCTGCTGTCCCGAGGCTCGCCGAGTCTATATTATCTCTAAACAAGACGATTCGCGGTGGTGGGGGTAAAAATTTTATGACGTTTTCGCTAATTGTAGAGCCCAGGAGTCATTCGGCGGCTTGAAAAGCGAACTTTTGACTAATTGAGCGATGCTCTTTCGATTGAGCCTAAAATCAGCACGATTGGTTGCGTAATTGCTGAGAAAAAACTTTGCACAGGCTTAGGAGTAGATTACGTACAGCTATGGCGCCCCCCACTCTCATCCCCACTCCTTCCCCCACCAGGCGGCTACCCACTCCAAGCTATTTTTACCCCCGCTCCACAGGTAAATAGCTTGGTGGCCAGGTGAGGGGAGGAGGGGGAGTTTTTTGTGAGGGGTACCATAACTGTACGTTTTTTCTACTTTTTATTTTTATTTTTATTTTTTTTTTGTTTTTAGGGTAGGGAAGAGTTAATAACTCGATCGATTTTTCGATTTTTTCTTATATTTTTATAACATTAATAAAATTTAAAAAAATACCATTTTTAATTTTTTTAATTTTTTTTTCTTTTTTGTATAATTATTTAAAAACTTATTCGTACCGCGTTTTTTTCTGTCTCCTGAAACAGAAGAACCAAAGGAAAAAGTTTTTTATTTTTATATTCACGCACTCGAACTTTTTTACACGTGAAAAAAAAAAAATGTTAATACTTACGGGTCATCGTCACCTTCCGAAATCGCGACTCTTTTGAGTTGAAGACTTAGCTGACGTACGATCGGCACTGACGGGGTACCAAATTCGATGGGGATTAGCCGCCATGGAATGTTTTCCGCCTCCCTGTAACATTTAATGTTTTACGAGAATTATTAGAATAATTAAAAAATTTTAGAAAAAAAAAAAAAAAGAGGTGGTTCAAGTTTGTACGAATGTCTGCTTGAATCAAATTCATCATTCTATGGAAAAAAAAGGAAGATATTTGAACTTACATTTTTTTACTTTAACCCCGGACTCCGGAGTAATGGAGGTGGGAGTTTCTTCCCTGGCCCGCTTCCGAATTCTGGCTTCCACCCGCTCGAAGATGCTGGAGCTTCCTCCTCCTCCTCGATTGCACTCCCAGATGAATTTCTGGTACGCAGCAACGTCATCATGTATTATCGTTACATTTCTCACCCCATCCTTAACCTCTACCCTTATGGAGGTAAAGGGGTCGGCTTTGAATGAGGCATATTCGGTGTAGCTGAAAGCTATTATAAAAAACAAACACTTGTAAAAACACTGCTTAATATTACCACTTTTTATTTATTAGTCACAAATTTTTAAACTCACGCATTTTTTTAAGTTTTCTTTTACACTCGTTCAACTGAAGCGTTCGATTGTTAATGAGCTGCAGTTCATCTTCATCAAAGGCCTGGCCCTCTAATCCCCACTCTATTCACCTGCTGAATCTGTAGTTTAACGTCCGATGATACAGATGATGATACCTGGTCTCGAGTTCGCATTACTAGTTTTTCAACTTTATTTTATTTTTTTTTTGTTTTGAGTAAATTTATGTATCTTCATTAATAACTATTTAAATAATTTTATATTTATTAACTAGTTAATGATAACCCCTTAAAAATTGAAAACATTTTCGAACAATTTAATATCAATTTCCCGCAGAGGATGTTGCGAGTTCACAAATTTCAAACGGAAACAGCGTGATGATTTCCGAGATCACGGCCTCCATCGAATTTTGTACGAAATCGGGGAAAGATTCACTCATTTTTCGGCGAGTTTCTTCATTAATTTTCCCAATGCCTTCTTCCGACTCGAGGAATCCCATTACATCCTGTTGGCCAACGCTTGAGCTTAGAAGCTCACGAATGCTGGTGATTATGATACTCGCACACATATTTACAGCTCCACTCTCACGTTGAAGTTTTTGAATATGTGCATCAATACACTTGCTGACTTCCTTCAACTTCTTGAAGGTCGACCCCTGTAGAATAATGTTACACTGTCGCTGTTTCGTGGGAACCTCTCCAACAGCCGATGGTTGACTATTACTGAAGCAAACTGCATATTGTTGAAAGCACGAGATAAAGACGGTGCAATGCGACCCATGTACGATTCTTGACCCGATCATTTTTTCTGCGTCGAATCGCGGTCCTCCGAAATAATGAGAGATTCTATCATAATCAGATTTAAAATTCTGCCACCCTTCAATCTGAAGGTTTACTCCGATGAAAGAATTCGTCAATATTTTAACGACCGGAGAAAGGACCCCTGTCTCGGGTGACATCTCAAAACCCGATGCAATTATTTTACCGAACGAATTATTCATTCCGTAAATAACTCCCATTATGAGCTGAGATGATGAAACACGTCGCGTCTCTGTCATTGTTCCTGAGTACTCCATTTTCGTGATGCTTCAAGTTCGCGAATGATTAACTGAATGATATAAAATCGGAAAAAAACCACTTTTATATATTTTTCCCCCTCCCCTTATCGTGTCAATCGTTATATGATTGGAAGGAAAAATGCAATTTTTCAATACTCTTTGATGTTTTCGTGAAACACCGCCGCCGCTTTTACCGTAGTTGTAGTAGTAGTAATACTAATTCATACACATACTCACATAGACACTCCGAGACAGAAGTCTAAATATTATTTGAGCACACGTGCAAAATTGCAACGTCAGTGCTTTTGCTGTGAAAAGAAAAGAATTACAGGATAAAAGAAATAACAAAGCAAAATCGTGACGGTGGGAATCCATCACTTTTTTAGTCGACGCATATAAAAATGCATATTCTTGGAGACGTTCGAAAACAGAATATGATTCCTGCATCCGCTCACCACATACCCATACCCATACTCACATGTATATACTGTCAGCATTATCAGTCAGTATAGAATGGTCACATATGTAGCAAGTTTTTTTTAATTTCTGCCACGGACAAATAAGTAAAAATATTATCTTTGATCAAATTTTAAAAATCCGGCAAATGCGTTACTGTATTTTCGATAAATTTCTATTATTTCTCTCCACCTCTAACATTTGATATATGCATAGCTACTTCGATAAAACGTCTGTTCAATTTTTTCTCTATCCGTTTAATTTTTCAATAATTCGGTGAATTTGTTTTATAATAATAAGCTCTAGAGCTATTCACTCAACATATTAAAATTTTTATTATTCGATGGTGAGAACTGCCTCGGTAATTTGATGATACGAAGGTTTAGCTATATTCTTATTATATATATTACTCAAATTTCTCCAGACTAACGTTCTCACCGGAAGACCTCATACCCTGTTTTTTTTTTCCATTTTTCGATCTTGGTTTGAGTAAAGTGAACGACTCTCGATCAGCATTTTACCTATATATTTACGTCATACTCCCTTCGGAACAAATGAACTCTTCGGAAATTATATTTATACCCCCTCTTCTTTTCTCATACAATGATGGTATCAAATCAAGATTTGCTGATTCGAATTTTCGAACTATTCAAATACCCGAAGACGTTTCCGAAAATCTTTCACTTAATTTCTATCAGTCAAAGAGATTAAACACCTTTCTTAAAATCAAACAAGAAGCCAGCGGAGCACCCTCAAATTGTATCGGAAATCCCGAATCAATAAAACAATATATCGATGCTTATGAAAAAGCTGAGGGTGTCACGCTCGATGCGAACGCGATAGAGGTGAACCCTGGACTTCGCTCGCTTGCAAAACTAGCTCTCAATTCTTTTTGGGGAAAATTTGGTCAGCGTGGGAACCAATCCAATACGTTAATCATTTCCTCTCGCACCGAACTAATGGATTTACTTACAAGCCCAGAAATCGAAATTACAGGAATCCTACCTGTCAATCATAGAATCATGTATGTAAATTACAAAAATGTGGATGAAGCGATTCGTCCGTCACTGACATCAAACGTCGTAATTGCTGCATATACGACAGCACAAGCATTAAACTGCATGAATATTTGGAAGGTTTAGGCCCCCGTATTTTGTTTAGGCCCCCGTATTTTGTATTGTGATACCGACTCATGTATTTATGTAAGCCGTGAACAAAGCAATGATTACGAGCCACCAATCGGTCAATTTCTCGGCGATCTCACCGATGAATTGTGTGCGTATGGAGATGGAGCATACATTTCTTCGTTTGTGTCAGGAGGACCAAAATTTTATGCTTTTATTGTGCGTAAACCTGATGGAACCACGGTCGAAGTATGCAAAGTTAAAGGCATTACATTAAACTATGAAAATAGTCGGCAAATTAATTATGAAACGATTCACTCATTCGTATCAGGGAAGAGAAAGTTACCGGTTGTTTTAAATTTTGACGCTATAAGGCGCACCGAGTTCCATCAAGTGATTTCGCGTAAGGAAACGAAGTCATGTGCACCTGTAAGTGTTAAGCGTCAACACGACGAGGAATATCGTACCCTACTCTACGGATTTGTGGAAAGGAATGTATAAACGAAAGAAGTTTAACCGAAGAAAAATAATTATTGCGCGAATTTTTAATAATAGTACAATTGTATATAGAATACACATCAGATAGGATGTTTAATTTTTATCTAGCTAGGAATATTTTGTGTTAGAATTATTATTATTATTTTTTATTGTTAAATTTTATAACAAAAGAAAAAATGTAATAAAAAATGTAAATGGTGGCTATGAATAAAATTTTATACATTATTTTTTTCTTATGTATCTACGCTACTGTATTCAATACTACTTCCTTGTTATCTTAGCTTGAGAGAACTTGCTACATTTCACCTGATGTCGCGAATTCTTTCGAAGGACGGATACCATTTCTTAGCACGCCGCCATCATGGATTCCGAAGAAGGTCGACGATTATTTCTTTGCATATATCTCATATGATGCTCTCCTCTACGATTTACGTTTTTTACGATATGAAAGAAGAAGAAAGAGAGAGCAAGAGAGAGAGAGAGAGAGAGAGAGAGAGAGAGACAGAGATTCTCTCATTTCTCTGAATGTCACTGTTTTCGATAATGATGTTAATAAATAAATGTAATAATAACAATAATAAAAAATCGATAATAATTGTTATCGTATTTACATGTAGATGTATCATTAAATTTTGATTTTTTGAAAAATCCAAAAGAGCACAAAATTTTTTAATTCGGCACATAATTAGGACATAAAAAGCACTTAATTCCTAAATATAATAAATATAGTTTTTTCCAAAAATGCTCAAATTTTTATTTTTTGAAAAATCCCATAGAGCACAAAATTTTTCAATTGGACACATAATTAACACATAAAAAGCACTTAATTCCTAAATATAATAAATATAGTTTTTCCAAAAATTCTCTGCTAGCTTAACCTACGTTCTACGCTAATGTATTGAATCCTACTTCTTTGCCATCTTAGCTTAGTAGACTTTGTCACATTACAGCTGACATTGCGAATTCTTTTGAAGGCCGGATATTATTTCCTAGCGCGCTCGGCCATCATGGATTCTTTAGAAGGTCGTTGATTATTTCTTTCCATATGTTCTATATGATACTCTCCTCTACTACCACTTTTACTTTTCGCCATGAAAGAAGACAGAGAGAGAGAGAGAGATTCTCTCATTTCTCTGGAAGCAGTAGTATAATAATAACAATAACAACAATAATTATAAAAATCGATAATAATTTGTTTCGTTATTAAAATAGTATAATTAATATTAAAAATAACTGGAAAATTGGAGGTAAAGAATACTGGAAATCTTGAGCTCATTCTATATAATTGAAATCATTTCATTTTTATAATCATTTATCATCATGGATTCACGCTGGAAGCACCCGTGGACCTTCATGATTTGTGGACCTACAGGGTGTGGCAAAACTTTCTTCGTCAAAAAATTTTTCAAATTCATCCACGAAATGGCTGATGTTCGTTTCGAGCGAATACTTTTTTATTACTCAGAATGGCAGCCTGGATATAGAGAGTATGGTGAAAAAATAGAGTTTCGGGAGGGTTTGCCACAACCGGCTGACTATTCATCCGATCAACGACCTAAACTCATTGTGATCGATGATTTAATGCGTGAAGCCTCAAATAATAATATCGTTGATTTATTCACAAAGAGAAGTCATCATAAAAACCTAAGCGTAATCTTCATAACGCAAAATTTATTTCATCAAGGTCATGGACAAAGAGATATATCCTTGAACACCAATTATATTATTATTTTCAGAAATCCTCGGGACCGTGCTCAAATATAACATCTCGCTCGTCAAGTTTGTCCTGAAAACCCCCGTTTTTTACAAGAGGTGTATTTCGATGCGACATCAGCGCCTCACGGCTATCTCTTACTTGATCTGAAAGAATCGACACCTGACAATTGTCGATTTCGCGCATGCGTGTTTCCTGATGATCAATTCAATTACGTTTATAGTATACCGAGAAAGGGAATAAAAACGCGTGACACATCTCACGATGTTCCAGTAATGCGATTGTAATGGCCGCGCAAGGAGGTCTCGGAAAAAAACATACCATACTTTTACAAGCTCTTTGCTATTTGACACAAAAACAACTTCGCCAAATTTTACGGATTATCGATTCATCGTTAATTCGTAGCATTTGCGAATGTGCGCTCAATGTATTACACGGTAACGTGAATCTCAAAGTTAGCGAAAGGCAACGATTGCGACGGTACGCTGTACTGCTTCGTCGCCTAGCTGAAAAACGAGGAAATTGGAAAGCTAAAAGACAGCTCATTATCAAGCGTTGCGCTACTTTTCTCAAACTTCTTTTTATTCCGGTTTTGAATTATTTCAAAAATGGAACATGCGAGAAAAATGGTGCTCATCCCCCATGATAATTTACATCGTCTCAGTGAGATTCAGCATAAAACCGCTGACTCACTCACTTCTCCTTCAACAGTAATGTTGAATTCCGTTCAAACACCCGGAACCCCTGTTTCTCGTTTAGATACTGAGATGGCTGAAATTTTAAACTCGAGCTCATACGCAAATGATAGAGATAAATTAACGGCTTATCTACAGCTTTTGCATAGATATTTACGCCTTACACCACACTCACAGCATGATGAGCGGGTTAGACATATATTTGAGAAGAATACTTCCGGAATAGAGGGTGAAACGATGGAAAAACACTCAATTGAAAATGAAATGGAACGTGATACAACGGAACAAACGACAGCAATGAAATCCCGATTAAATGACACTCTCATCATCGATAGCGTTCCAAAAAAATTTCATCCAAAAGCCAAAATGTTATTGCGTAATTTACATAGAAATACTTCACCCTCAAAGCAAATGAGTTGGGATGTGAACGGAGTTGTGTCTATAGGAGGTACCAGAATTCCAAATTCTAATATTGTTGATCTTATCAATGATGCTATGCGTGTTAGAAAACGTGTGAAACCTACCGGACGATCTCATTTCGCCGCACATCTCCGGAAGATACAGATGCCTCGAGAATTCATTGGAAATCCCGAGGTGTTGGAAGAACCTATACTGGTAGACACGTCAACCCCTCGTAAACGCATCATATCACCAGAGCCTGCTGATGTATGCACATTAGATTCGAGTAGTAGTAGTTGTAGTGAATACGAAGAGACACGCGCTACGGGGTTTCAACCTGAACTTTCGCATGGATTTTCAGAAAGTGATAACACTACTCATAATAAAAAAAAATCTCAACAAGGCCGCGGTCGCTCAGGCAAACAACGAATTGTCTGGTCAGCATTGAAATTATGAAGCGACTTGAAGCGACCTACTATAACCCCTCGCACCCTGCTTCCTTTTCTCGTGCTGAAAATATAAAAAATGTTAAAGGTATTGACAAAAATAATGTCGTACCATGGCTGGAAAGTCAAGACGCTTATACCATGCATCGACTTATACACCGTCGATTTCCTCGCCGTATGTATAACGTCAATAATATTGACGATGTATGGGAGGCCGATCTGGCTGACCTTCGATCCATAGCTACGTATAACGATAATTACAAATATATTTTAGTTGTAATCGATGTATTGAGTAAATTTGCGTGGATCGAGCCTTTGCATGATAAAACGAGTGGGAGTGTGACTCGAGCTTTCGCTCAGATACTTTCACGCTCAAACCCTAGATTCCCTCATCAACTGCAAACAGATCGCGGTAAAGAATTTATAGGAGCGCCGTTCCAAAAATTTTTAACAAAAAGAAATATTATTTTTCGCGTAGCTCGTAATCCGGATATCAAAGCTTCGATCGCTGAACGATTTAACCGCACACTTAAAGATCGAATGTGGCGATATTTCACGTATACGCGAAACAAAAGATACATTGATGTTTTACAAAAATTCGTATATGCTTATAATCAAGCGCGTCACTCGGGTACGCAGATGCGACCCTCTGAGGTGACTTTAGAAAATGCTAGTATAGCTCGCGAAAATCTCATTCGTCGGTATACTTCTTCGAGGAAAAAATTGCAAAACGAATTACCTAAATATAGTGTGGGAGACTTAGTACGCATCAGTACTGCAAAGGCTGCGTTCGCGAAAGGATACGAAAGCGGTTGGACTCGTGAGATATTCAAAATTCATCGAATATCTATGAATCGTCAACCATTCGTATATATTTTACACGATTTAAACAACGAACCTATCGACGGTATTTTCTATTCACAGGAATTGTCGCGTGTTCGAGTGCATTCACAGAGTTCAAAAACACTGATTTTGTAAAAATGAATTTAAGAGACAAGGAATTTTTCTTCGTCGTGCTTCCTAGTAACAGTAGTATGCATTATTTTCCAAGGAACACGACTACGAAATTTGTTACTAAGTTGCCACGGCATTTACATTTGGATGGAAGGTGGGGTGTAGCTGTCGCGGAAATTAGTTACCCAATGACTTTTTTTCATATTCCTCGAACGGCTCACAGTATAACTTTTGAACATGGAGATTATAATAATTCCGGCCGCAGTGATCATACCAAACGTTCTGTAGAAACAAACTTTATTCCTGGTGGTGTGTATCGTTCTATCGATACTCTGTTGGAGACAATAAATAAGTTACCATGCATATCAGATCGTTTAGAATTTAAACGGGAGCATAATGGCTGTGTCAAAGTTTCGCGCAAACACGATGAACCCCGGTATCACGGTTTTCATCTTTCCCCGTGCATTGCAAAAATCTTAGGGTTCGGTGGATCGACTGAAGAACAAACCGGTGTCAGCTTCAAAAATCCGTATAGAGGTATTCAACCTGCCTCACTAGCTCTCGCGATTCTAAATAGCATGTTTGTGTATTCTGATATTTGCGAATCTTATATAACTGGTGATGTTCAAACACCATTAATGTCTGTGGTCCCCATAGAGATGGAAGGTGAATATGTTTATGGCTCGAACAGAATTAAACATTTCTCTGCTCCACGATACATTCCTTTCATGCGCAATGAATTTAACACGATCGAGATCGATATAAGAGACGAGTTTGGTCAGCCTATTCCATTTGAAGAGGGGACGTTGACGGTGACACTACACTTTGAACGCTTGCATTAAATAATTGATGGAGCATTACTACGAGGACGATGATTCACTCCTGGGGATGGGTCGACGTGGATATGCGGGGATAAGCCACGTCTATATTGGTACTCCAAATCAGCGTGGACACGGAATCGGGAGTTTTCTGGAAGGGCTCTTTCGACGTGTATTGCCGCTATTGCGTAAAGGAGCCGCTGCGATAGGAAAGGAGGCACTTCGCACGGGAGCCAACATTGCTTCCGACGTCGTCAGAAACAACATGAATCTAAAGGAAGCATTCCATACGAGAGTACGTGAATCTGGAAAAAAATTGAAACGCAAGGCTGAGGAGAAAATCGAAAAACTGATGACAGGTTCTGGCTATAAAATGAGAAAAGTTGCACAATTCAACCATTCTCACAGTGACCGTGCCACGGGACGAATCGCACTGAAGAAGAAGAAGAAGAAGAAGAAGAAGAAAAGTTCAACCAAAACGAAAAAGAAAAATAAAAAAAGAAGTCTGTTATCAAACGGAAAAAACACTCGAAAAAGAAAAAAAATCTTCGTACTGTTGCTGATATATTTGCATAAAAAAAGATTGCTGTATAAAAAAGAATGGCTTTCTTACATACTCACTCTTGCGAGTGTTTAAAATCGGAACTCGAACTATTTTCGCTACCACCAACACAAACAACGATCGAAGGTTCAAATTGGGTGCATTATAAACCCATTTCTTCCTTGACCGATGATTCTCCGATAGAGTTTGTCATTCCAGGGCAAGGTGATGAGTACATCGATCTCGCTCATACTATGCTCAGTCTTCGTGTGCAAATAAAAAATTCTACTCCTCTTCCTCCCTCGTCAAAAGGAGAAGGCTCGAAAGATACCGGCAGCGTGTTACCAGATGTTGGTCCGGTAAATAATTTACTACATTCTATGTTCAACCAGGTGGATGTGTACTTAAACCAGAAACTCGTCTCACCACCGAATAACGCTTACGCGTATAGAGCATACATAGAAACATTGTTAAATTACGGACCAGCAGCTAAAAAATCTCATCTCTCCTCCGTTCTGTGGTGTGATGATACTCCAGGAAAAATGGATGATACTAGTTTCAAAAATAACACCGGATTGCGAGAACGAACAAAACTACTTTCCATAGGAAAAACGGTTGATTTACTCGGTCATTTACACTGTGACATTTTCAATCAAGAAAGTTTCCTCTTGAATGGAGTAGAAATGCGTTTGCGTCTTGTGCGTGCAAGAGACTCATTCTGTCTCATGAGCTCTAGGCAAGATATTCCGTTTGGATTAAGCATCCTAGAAGCTACACTACTAGTACGACGAACCAAAATTGCACCTGGAGTTTTACTCTCGCACGCTCGTGCGTTGGCAAAAACAACAGCAAAATATCCGCTTACTCGCGTTGAAGTTAAAGCTGTTTCACTGCATTCAGGTATACATGGGGAAACGATAGACAACATTGTGCTCGGACAACTACCAAAACGCATCATCATCGGTTTCGTCGATAACCGAGCATACAACGGGAACGTTGAAATGAATCCGTTTAATTTTCAAAACTATAAAATCAATTATCTATCTTTGTACGTTGATGGAGCACAAGTACCTTCTAAACCATTGCAACCAGATTTTACTCAAAATAATCTCTACGTTGATGCCTATCATACATTATTTTCGGGTACCGGTATTCATTTTCTAAACGAGGGTAATTCAATCAATCGAGAAAATTATCCAAATGGATATTGTCTTTTTGCATTCGACTTGACACCTGATCTTTCTGCGAACACTAGTTCGTATTGGAATCTGGTAAAACATGGAAGTGTGAGGATCGAGGTCCGATTTGCTGAAGCACTGACGTCAACAGTAAATTGCATCGTCTATGCTGAATATGATAATGTTCTTGAGGTCGATGCCTCGCGACAGGTAATTGCTGACTTCAGCGGTTAAACACCGACAAAAGGTGGGGATAGCGTTACTGACAAGGAAAGGTACTTTGGTGTCCCCCTCCGATTTTGATAATTTTTATATATGTTATAGTCCATCGAAAATTAAGAGACACGTAATTTTTTTTATCGGCTTAAAGTTATTTTTAAGGGGTGAAATCGACCCCCAAAGTTGAGCATGTTTTGCATCTGGTAGAGTGTTTCATATAGAAGCACTTAACCGATCGTAACGAAACCAATTGCAAAACGTTTTTCACGTCAAATAACCTGTATATAATGTTCAACTTCTTATGCACCCCTATTACATGGGGATGATTCACCCCCGAATATCCAGAATTCTTTTGTATAAAAAAAACTTGCAATCCGATTTCAATAAAACAAACGCCATTTTGCAGAGCAAAAAAAATAAAATTGACGTATTTTTGGGTTTTTCTCAGATTAAAAAAATTAAGGGGGTAAAACACCCTTAAAATGTCAAATTTCATTTTGAGCACTGTCCCCTTCCGATTTCAATATTTTTTTTATAAAATGTAGCTTATCGAAAAATAAGACCACCTATTATTTTTATTGGCTCAAAATTATTTTTAAGGCGTGAAATCAACCCCCAAAGTTGGGCATGTTTTGCATCTGGTAGAGTGTTTCATATAGAAGCACTCAACCGATCGTAACGAAACCAATTGCAAAACGTTTTTCACGTCAAATAACCTGTATATAATGTTCAACTTCTTATGCACCCTTACTTACTGCAGGGGGCTGAACCACCCCCTGACATTCATAATTTTTTGTATAAAAGAAAAATTGTCATTCGATTTCAATGGAAAAACCAACATTTTGAAAAGCAAAAAAAAATTATAGTGAATGTGTCTAGATTTTTCGAATAAAAAAAATTAAGGGGGTAAAACACCCCTAAAATCTCAAATGTCATTTTGCGCACTTAAATGATAAAATTCAATTCAATTGGTCTCATTATCATTGCGTATCGACTTATATGCTAAATAATATTTATTTCGCATGTACATCCGCTGCCCTTCTGACATGCTTCACGTTTATAAAGAAGTGTTGGTATCCGTTCTATTTATATAAGTTTCTATTTTGAACGATTTACGAAAATAAAAAAAAAACTCAAATATCAAAAGAGTCGCATCAGCAATTCACCGCCCAGAATGTAAACAAAGCTGGCTCATGCCTTGCCATATTCTTATTCATATCAAGAACCGCTATAGTGGCTCGACCCCAAGTATTCTTGAAAAAGCCAGTTCGCTCAGGCTAATGTTTGAGGTATATCCGAAAACCAAATAAAAATGCTGTTTTCGTGGTGATGTCAGATCAAACCGCCCACTCAAGATGAAAAAGGTAAAACTGACTTTATATTATTCCAGAAGTTAAGTTGCTGTTCGACTGTTGATCAGTCATTATCGTGTCCGCTATCGTGAATACCGTATTGTTATTAACATGTCCATCAATCCAATGAACGTAATAAGACTGTTGTTTCTTACATTCGAGGTAATGAACATTCCTGACAGTCCTGTTAACAATAATGAAGTGGAATTGAAAGAGAGTTTCGCGGAAATTCTGAAGGCCTCTATGGCAGAGTTCAATCAGTTAGAAATCGTCGAAGATACGACATTAGATTTTCAAGAACCGTTTAGAGATGTCATAGTAGAACCTGTCGAAGATAATGACATCGAATGGGGTCTTGGAGAATCTCCATTAAGCCCTGAAACGTGTACTGACGATGAAGAAGATTTGAGCTACGACTACAAACAAAGAGCTGTTGAGTACTGGAGAAGTGCAAAAACGAAACAAAATAGGAAAATAGAAACAGTCCAAAACCGATTTAAACTCGTTAAATCTGTGCGCCAATTAAGGCGCTGGGCTCAACAAATTAATAAAGGCGGAACTTACAAGGAAAAATTGTCGCGCATTTCTGAATATACAATCGATAATTTAAAAAGCGCCATAGAAGCAGGTCTCATTGTACACGATATCGATCTTCGGAGATGGGCATTACAAGCCCAAAAATTGATTGGGCATGAGAATTTGCGTTTCAGGGCTTCGCCAACATGGATAAAAAAGTTTAAAAAAGTTCATCGAATAACAAGTAGAAAAATAAATAAATTCGTGACAAGAAAGACTCTCGAATCAAAGGACATATTACAAAACGATGCTAATAAATTTGTCTCCGCAGTTCAATTGAAAATTGAGGAATATGGCTTGGAAAATATTTATAATTCTGATCAAAGTGGTTTCCAATTAGAAGTCCATTCAGGGCGAACGTTAACAGAAGAAGGTACAAAACAAGTAGAATGCCTTGTACAATCCGTTTCAGCGACAACCCATAGCTACACCATCCAGCCGACAATATCAGCAGCAGGAAAATTGTTGTCACCTCTTCTGATAATTTTAAAAGAGCCATCCGGGCGGTTGGGGCCAATCGTAGAACGAACCATTTTTCGACCTCCCAATGTTTTTATAAGTGTTTCAAAATCTGGCAAGGCTACATCAGGTACGTTGGTATGTAATATTCAAATATAAAAAATAGATGTGCTATTAATTTTTACATATTGATTTATAGAACATTTCAAAGTATGGCTTCAAGAAGTGTTCTTCCCAAATGTCGGTGAGAAAAGTGTGCTTTTAATAGACTCATGGAGTGGACATTGCCCTAGTGTTGTCACGGAAGTTACACCACATAACAAAGAAATTGTTACAATGATCATACCGAAAGGAACAACAGGGAATATCCAGCCACTTGATGTCTTCGGATTTAGAATTTGGAAAAATTATGTCAGACATTTTTCAGACAGTGTCATGTTACTTGATTATGATTTAAGTCTACATTTACGAAATAATATAATCAAGCTGCAATCTCTAGTACATAATCAATTATCATCTCCGAGGTACGAAAATTTATTTCGATATGCCTGGTTCAAAAGTGGGTACATAGAAGAACGACCTGAGCATTTCGAAAATCCCGTTGAATTCGCTTTTGGTATGTCATCTCAAACACAATGTGAAATTGAAGGCTGCACAAATGTGGCTGTAGTAAGATGTTCATGGTGTAAAAAGTCACTTTGTTTCAAACATTTCTTCGAAGAACATCATTACTGTTCAAAATATAATCATTAAGTTCAGGAATGATAATTGAAACGAAAATTTGAATTGGAATCTATTTTTACTACATGAAAGATTTTAGCGCCTATGTATAACCTATATATATATATTTGTGTACAGACCATGTGTATACAAAAATAAAAAATCGTGAAGCTCACGACCACCGAAGATGTAGGAGTACTCAATTTTTCATATAATTAAAAAGCCGATGTACATGCGAAATAAATATTATTTAGCATATAAGTCGATACGCAATGATAATGAGACCAATTGAATTGAATTTTATCATTTAAGTGCGTAAAATGAAATTTGAGATTTTAGGGGTGTTTTACCCGCTTAATTTTTTTTATTGGAAAAATCTAGACACATTCACTATAATTTTTTTTTGCTTTTCAAAATGTTGGTTTTTCCATTGAAATCGAATGACAATTTTTCTTTTATACAAAAAATTATGAATGTCAGGGGGTGGTTCACCCCCCTGCAGTAAGTAAGGGTGCATAAGAAGTTGAACATTATATACAGGTTATTTGACGTGAAAAACGTTTTGCAATTGGTTTCGTTACGATCGGTTGAGTGCTTCTATATGAAACACTCTACCAGATGCAAAACATGCCCAACTTTGGGGGTTGATTTCACGCCTTAAAAATAATTTTGAGCCAATAAAAATAATAGGTGGTCTTATTTTTCGATAAGCTACATTTTATAAAAAAAATATTGAAATCGGAAGGGGACAGTGCTCAAAATGAAATTTGACATTTTAAGGGTGTTTTACCCCCTTAATTTTTTTAATCTGAGAAAAACCCAAAAATACGTCAATTTTATTTTTTTTGCTCTGCAAAATGGCGTTTGTTTTATTGAAATCGGATTGCAAGTTTTTTTTATACAAAAGAATTCTGGATATTCGGGGGTGAATCATCCCCATGTAATAGGGGTGCATAAGAAGTTGAACATTATATACAGGTTATTTGACGTGAAAAACGTTTTGCAATTGGTTTCGTTACGATCGGTTAAGTGCTTCTATATGAAACACTCTACCAGATGCAAAACATGCTCAACTTTGGGGGTCGATTTCACCCCTTAAAAATAACTTTAAGCCGATAAAAAAAATTACGTGTCTCTTAATTTTCGATGGACTATAACATATATAAAAATTATCAAAATCGGAGGGGGACACCAAAGTACCTTTCCTTGTGAGTTGATTTTTATTGAAGAATAACAGCTCAGTTTATCGCGTATCTTTAACCAGTACGGACGTAAAAATGCAAATAATTATCGATATTCAAGGAATGCGTGACAGAGAGCACAATTTCCTTCCAAAAGAAGTAGCTGTTGTTGCTCTACACCATCCCTTTACAATGCATTGGATCGTTTCTCCACCGTACGCTTTCAGCGAACTTCCCAGCGAAATTCGTCATGAAAATCAAAGTTTAACACTTTACCATCATGGTTTGGAGTGGTATGAGGGAGATGTTTCCTGTAAACAACTATATGCCAATTTGCGAGAAATAGCACATCATGCTAATGCCATTTGGACCCGCGGGCATGAAAAAGCTCATTTATTGAGCCAAGTAATTACCCGAGAAATCAACGATCTTGAAAATCCAAAATGGGGGTGTCCGAGTTTTAAAAAGTTATTCACATCTCGCAGCAGATGTCTACGCCATAGTTTGGGAGTAGTAAAACCAACGAATCGCTGTGCTTTGACTCAGGCTCTCATGTTGAAGAAATTTCTTTTCCGAAGAAATTGTACACCAGATGCACTACTCTCGCTAGAGGATAAAAAAAATGAAGAAACAGAGGAAAAAAGCGATGGTTCATTCATTGAGTGTGTTGGCTGCTTTCCGTGCATAAATATTTCTCAAAATGAAAGTCTCGTTTGAAGGAATAAAAAATTAATTATCAGCATAATCGCCAGTCTACTGTTGCTATGCTTCAACAGTGGAATTACATATAAAGTTGAAAAGTAAATCTTTTCACCATTTCTGTATCTGCTGACGAAGCATGAACACACAGCAAATACGGGACGCTCTACAGTTTTTACCGATCGCTACCACTGGTGTATTTCCGGCTGACGAAATTCCTCACACGTGGACACGGCCAGCGGGGATAATCGCAAACACAGATGAACACACCAAACCTGGTGAGCACTGGGTCGCAATGTACGTCGATCGTACTGGAAGAGGATGGTACTTCGATAGCTACGGATTGCCACCCATCATACCACAACACCTCGCACGACTTCGGAGAAATTGCAAACTCTTCCGTTTCAATGTTAAACAGCTCCAAAGTGATTCTTCAGACGTGTGTGACCAATTTTGTGTTATTTTTCTGCACCTTATGTCTTGTGGTTTTGGTATGGCTAAATTTAACAATCTCTTCTCTGATAACCCCCGAAAAAATGATGAAATAGTCCGCGAATATTATAAAGCTTTCGCATCTCGACAGATAAATAATAATGTTCGCAAAAATAATTCCATGAACGGCGGGGCTAGTTTTATCGATCGTAAACCTGCATGTACACAGGGATGTTGTATGCGTCGATGAAAGAACAGCATGTATCGATTTTATGAACAAAATCATTATCATAATAAAAATGGGATTTTTTCATAATTTTATAAAACCAATGTACTTTTATGGATAAAAAGAAAAAAATAAAAAGCTGATAAAATGTATTCAATTCAGTTATTGACTCTCCCCTACCCTAAAAAGAAAAAAAAATAATAAAAAGTAGAAAAAACGTACAGTTATGGTGCTCCTCACAAAAAACTCCCCCCTCCTCCCCTCACCTGGCCAACAAGCTATTTACCTGTGGAGCGGGGGTAAAAAAAAGCTTGGAGTGGGTAGCCGCCTGGTGGGGGAAGGAGTGGGGATGAGAGTGGGGGGCGCCATAGCTGTACGTAATCTACTCTTAGGATTATGCTCGATTCTACTACATTCAAGAATTTGCCTTGTCTGTATATGCGCTCAGACGATACATTCAAAGGCGTTTTGATGCCCATCAAAACCCATTTCCATAAAAGCCGGTCTCCGGCAACGGAAGGAACGAGTTCCGATTGGTCACGACGACTCGTCTTTCCTCTGTAGGGAGCCAACATAAAGTTTGAACGTTGTTTTGACATAACGAAGTGCGGGACGTGCGAGCAATTATATCGATAAATTTATTAAAAAAATCATTTCATGGTTCAGTGTGGTGATATTCGATCGATCGTCCATATGACAGCTGACCAATATCTTTTTTATAACAGTTATGAGGTTATAAAGATCGCGGTCAATTTCAACTTTTGGTTAGAGTGGTGTTTATAGATAGACGAGTAAAGAGTGACTTTTATATAGATAGAATAGTGATGGTGGGAAAATAAAGTGTAATAATGAACCATTGAACAGTGTCTAAATAAATATTTTTTTAATTAAACCTAGACCCTACAATTTTTTTCCAAACGTAAACTCTGCTACAACGGAATCGAAAATGATCCCTTTTCTCTTCTACCATCAAAATGTTCCCCGAATGCAATAACAAGGTTTATTTAGAAACCATTCTCTTCGTTTTTTCTGTTAACCAAGAGAATGGTGTATGATAAACTCGTATTCGGTGAAAATTTAATATCTTTGTCGTGAGGTTATAAAGATCGCGGCCAGTTTCAACTTTTGCTTAAAGAGACTTTTATTATAGATAGAAGAGTGATAGTGCAAAAATAAAGTGTGATTCAATAACTAAACTTTTGGACAGTGTCTAAATAAATATATTTTTTTATTAACCCTAGACCCAACAATCCATTTTTCTGAACGTAAACTCTAGAACGGAGTCGAAAACGGTGCCTGTTTACTTTTACCATAAAATGTTCCTCGGATGCAAAAATAAGGTTTATTTAGAAACCATTCTCTTTGTTTTTTTTTTTTTTGATAATTAAGAGAAAGATGTATGATAAACGCGTATTCGGTGAATACTTAATATCTTTTTTGGGAGGTTATAAAGATCGCGGTCAGTTTCAACTTTTGATTAAAATGACTTTTATCATATTACCGATGGAAGAGTAATGTGCAAAAATGAAGTGTGATTCAATAAACAAAATTTTGAACGGTGTCTAAATAAATATTTGTTTTTATTAACCCTAGTCCCAACAATTCATTTTTCCGAACGTAAACTCTAGAACGGAGTTGAAAACGGTGTCTCTTCTCTTTTACCATAAAATGTTCCTCGGATGCAATAACAAGGTTTATTTAGGAACCATTCTCTTTTTTTTTATAACTATATAAGGGAATGATGTATGATAAACTCGTATTCGGTGAATAATTAATATATTTGAACAGTCGTTAGGTTATAAAGATCGCGGTCAGTTTTGTTTGGTTAAAGTGAAACTTTAGGTTAACGTGATTTGAATATGTAGATAGAAGAGTGATAGAGTGCAAAAATAAAGTGTAATTCAATAAATGAACTTTAGAACAGTGCCTAAATAAATAATTTTTTTTAACCCTAGCCTCAATATCAAGAGACTCGGTAGAGTCTCGGGACAAGTACATTGCCAGCTCTGTCGTCTGCTGGCCCGAGGCTCGCCGAGACTATACTTTCTCGAAACAAAACTTTTCGCGGTGGTGGGGGTAAAATTGGCACATCATTTTGTTCGTTTTCGAAGCTCACGAGTCGTTTGAGGCCTTGAAAATTGAACTGGAGATTCATTAAGAAATTATCTTTCGAATGAGCCCAAATTTAGCACGATCGGTGACGTGAATGCTGAGAAAAAACTTTGCACGGGCTCAAAATCACGCAAAAGTCACCTACACATTCAAGAATCAGACGTGTCTGTATACAACACCAAAGCCGGCTGAAAGTGTCTCTCGAGTTTCTGATTGGTTCATTCTGACGACACCCATATATATATAACACTATCAAAGGCCTCATGTCCTCGCGGCTAACTTCACGGCGCTGTCGCAGACCGACGTCACATGAGACTAGCTCCACCTCGTCGCTATATATATATATACCGAACCGCGGAAAGTTTGACAGGTCGAGTGTTATTATCTCTGAATAAAACGACTCACTGTGGTGGGAGTAAAAACTGGAATTCATTTTCTTTAATTACGAAGCTCAGGAGGCATATGATGATTTGAAAATTGAACTGGAGATTTATTACGAAAAAATACTTCGATTGAGCCTTAAATCAGCACGATTAATGCCGTATTTGCTGAGAAAAAACTTTGCACAGGCTCAAGATTATGCTGACATCGAAGTATTGGCATGTCTGTATACGACACAATGAAAGGCCTCTTGACGCCTTCCGAGCTTGTGATTGGCCATTCCGTTTCATCTTTCTCTACCTATACCACGCAAAGACTGAACGGAGTTTTCGAAGTGAGAATGAGTGCTTATACGCGAGACGTGTTTGTGGATAAATTCGGGAAAAAAATTATTTCGCGATCTGTGAATAAATAAATAGTTCGAAATACCCATACCGCGGAAAGTCTGAACGGAGTTTTCGAAGTGAGAAGTTCTTATGCGGGACGTGTTGTGGATAAATTCGGGAAAAAAAATTATTTCGCGATCTACAAATAAATTTATTCACAAATCGCGAAATAATTTTGGATCGTACGCGAATTCAATGACAGCAATTTAGAGTTTCATTCAAATTCACGTATTTTTTATCTTTTTCCCCCTTTCGATCACGACTAATTAGAATCTCGTGGCTTAAACAGTATTGAAAATATGAATGTTTTTTCACGAACATTTGTGAGGTTATAAATATCGAGGTTAGGTTCAATCGACTCTTGGTTACAGCAATAATAAGAAAGTGATGGTGTAAAAATAGTGAAGTGCTTTTAATCAACTTTCGAACAGTGCTGAAATGAATATACATTCTTTTATTATTGTTAACCCTGCAGTTTTTATTTTCCACACTTATTAACTCTTCGACGGAATTTCTCTTTCGCGATTAAATGTTCCTCGTATAAGATTTCTTGAGAAATCGTTCTTTTCGTTTCTTTGATAAATATGAAATAGTGTACGTTGAACTGTTAATCATGATTGGTGTGAATCGATGTAAATTTGGAAAAGGAACTCTATAAAACTAATAATGAGTGTCAAAAAAATGTATATGGCAAAGTTTGTTATTATCATGCCGAGTTTTGAGCAGTGTTTAATAAATATTTTTTTTTAACTGTACACCGTTGACAATTTATTTTATTGGTCCCTTTCCTCTTTATTATAAAATGTTCCTCGCTGGCCATAATAAGATTTGTACATCATAAAATGTTCCTTGCATGATAATTGTTGGTCCATACCAAAAGATTTTCGACGTCGTTTTTCTATCCAAAATATGGTGTAGAATCATCTCGCGTTTGATGTATTAATAGACAAATACACTGTCAACCTGCATTTGGATATATATGGATGCATCTGGATGATAACCGTAGTAAGTAATGATATATCTTTATGTCAAAATGGCTCGTATAATATATCTTTATGTCAAAAGACTATGGCGGTATATACTCCATATCCTATCAAAATTTGTATCTTTGGATTGCAACGAATGCCTATAGACTCTGGAAATTCTGTGAAGCGACAAATGTACCAAGTATTTCCACTTTTTGGCTCCGATCGTAGCATTATGAATTGAACATTTTGTTATGAAAATTCTTCGGTTGCTCATTTGTCAATGGGATCAAAAATATTGTCTTCGGAACACCGTGGATATATGCAAAATTTCAGAATTTTGTTTGGCTCAATATGCTCTATATTTTTTCACATCCCCGCTTTAATTGTAGCATAATGAATTTTAAAAAATTGTTTCAGAAAGTATTCCGATGTGTTTTTTCTGACATTATCAAAATTTATATCTTTGGATTGCAACGAATGCCTACAAACTTCGGAAATTGTGTGAAGCGACAAATGTACCAAGTATTTCGACGTTTTGCCTCCGATTTTAGCATTATGAATTGAACTTTTGTTATGAAAATTCTTCGGTTGCTCATTTGTCAATGGGATCAAAATTATTGTCTTCGGAACGCCATGAATATATGCAAAATTTTAGAATTTTGTATGGCTCAATATGCACTCTATTTTTTCACTTCACCACTTTAGTTGTAACGTTATGAATTTTGAAAAATTGTTTCAGGAAGTCTTCCGATGTCCTTTAACTGATATTATCAAAATTTGTATAATTGAATTGCAATGGATACCTACAGCCTTTGAAAATTCTGTAAAGCGACAGATGTGCCAAGTATTTTCCCTTTTGCTCATTTGTCGATGGATTAAGAATTGCTGCCTTCAGAATGTCATGCATACATGCAAAATTTCAGAATTTAGTTGGGCCCAATGTGCGCTACATTTTTTCAATTCCCTAATTTAGTTGTAGTATAATGAATTTTGAAAAATTGTTTCAGGAAGTCTTCTGATATTTTTTTACTGATATTATCAAAATTTGTATCATTGGATTGCAACGGATACCTACGGACGTTGGGAATTCTGTAAAGCAACAAATGTACCAAGTATTTCCACTTTTTGGCTCCGATTGTGGCATTAAGAATTAAAAATTTTGTTATGAAAATTCTGCGGTTGCTCATTTGTCAATGGAATCAAAATTATTGTCTTCGGAACGCCATGAATATATGCAAAATTTCAGAATTTCATTCGGCTCTATTGAGCTATATTTTTTCACTTCCTCACTTTAGTTGTAGCATAATAAATTTTGAAAAATTGTTTTAGGAAGTCTTCTGATGTGTTTTTACTGATATTATCAAAATTTGTATCATTGAATTGCAACAGATACGTACAGACTTTGAAATACTTGTGAAGTAACAAGTGTGCCCAATATTTCCACTTTTTTGCTGGAATAGTGGCATTATTAGGACTTGAAAATTTTATTATGAAAATTATTCGCTTGCTCATTTTTGGATGGGATTAAAATTTGGCTTCGAAAAGTAATGGCTATATGCAAAATTCATAAACTTTATTGAGCCCGATGTGCGGTATGCTTGAGTTGTGGCATGATTCATTCAAAAAATTGTCAGAAAGTCTTTGGTTCCTATTTTCCGGAAGTTTAAAAATATGTTTCATTGGAACGCACTGTATACTTACAAACTTTGGAAATTTCCTGGAGCAACATGTGTGCTCAGTATTTCTACTTTTCGGCTCCTATTGTGGCATAACGAATTGAAAAATATTTTCAAAAAGATTTGCTCTACGGATGCTCTGGTTGTGATGGTACGAAAATTTGCACGAAGATAATGCAACTGGTACAACTCAACTCGATCCATTTTCTTGGGCACAGTACTGATCTAAGTTTGCCCGCTTTGTTGAATTTATTGTTTTAAAATATCCATAACATACTTTCTGAACTTTTCGAAATTCAAAGATAATATTAAAATACCTGTAAGTTCTAGTTTTGATGCTTTCACGGCCATTATTGTTATAAATATCAAAATTTGCATCAAAATTTGTATCATGGGAATGTAGCCGATACCTACAAACTTTTAACATTTTGTGAAGCGCCAAGTATTTCCACGTTTTATCTTTGATTGTGGCATTATGAATTGAAAAATTTATTACAAAAAGTCTTCGGCTGCTCATTTTTGGATGGGATTAAAATTTCTGTCCTCGGAACGCTATAGATACATCCAAATTTTCTGAACTTTGTTGGGCTTAAAGTGCACTATGTTTTTTCACTTTTCCACTTTAGTTATGGCATAATAAATTTAAAAAGTTGTTTCAGAAAGTCGTCGGGTGCTCTTCTGCTGATAGTATCAAAATTTGTATCATTGGAATGTAGCCGATATCTACAAACTTTGAACATTTTGTGAAGAGGAGACATATGTGTTAAGTATTTCCACTATTTAGCTCTGATTATGGCATAATAAATTGAAAAAAATTTATTCCAAAGGCTTTCCTCTATGGTCGCTCTGGGTTTGATGGTATCAAAATTTGCTCAAAGCTAATGTGACTAATACAACTAAATTCATTTCATTCTCTTGGGTACGATCCTGGTCTGAATTTGTCCGCTTTGTTCAATATATTGTTTTGGAGTTCCCATAACATACTATTTGGACTTTTCTATATTCAATGAGAATATTGAAATAGTTGTAACTTTTTATTTTCATGGTAGTAACTTCTTCAATGGTATTGACAAATAATCATGATTCCACCTTGTTAACAAAAATAAGAATGAAAAAATGCGTGAACTTTTTTCACAATAGATTCGATATGTTTTCTCTCAACATACGTGAAACTGGTTTTTTATTTTATCATTAATCAAAAATGAAAAATTTCGAAAAAAATCGCCCCATTTTTATCAACAAGCTGAAATAAGCGTAATATTTTTTACCACAAATCTACAAATATAACAAGGAGATACTGCTGTTTAATATGTTTATTTGATAAACACAAATTCAAATAGCTACAAATTCTATGGAAAAGTTCTGACTCTTCTAATCTTGCTCTCAAAAGCTTTGTAAATTTTTGTATCAGACTAACAGTTCCCGACTTATTTTAACCTGATTCCAGAAAGGTAAATCGAAATGTCAAAAAAATTTGACTGGCTTGAGAATAAAAAAAATGCCAAATTGAAAATTCCAAAATACGTGCCCTTTTATTTCATGGGGAAAAACCTGACTCGAAGTAGAAGGGGTCAGGGTTTGGAAATGAAAAGGCGATAATTTCCCAATATAACCTTTTTCTAATCTATATAAAGCGAGATGTATCAAAAGAAAGAGAAAAAACGCATCATATCACGCATAAAAACCTCCTCGCGGAAAAAACCTGGACAAGTACATTTGTTGACCGCCGTTCCCATATTTTTCCACTAATATACATACACTGCAAAAACCTGTTCTCGCAAAAATCCCTAAGAAAATCAAATCCTATCAAAAAGTAAGAAAAGTGACCACTCTCAAAAAATGTATCAAATAAATTCAAATCACATAAAACAAAATGAGTTAATCCTCACGAAAAGCTAAGGTTGGGTTTCGCAAAAAGTTATAAAATAAATTGAACTATACTAAAATAGATGTGGCCAAGTACGGGAGGCTTTATCGTGTGATAAAATCTTCAAATAATGTTGAATGTTGATAGAGAAAAGAATCATGTTCGAAAATACAGTTGTTTTACCAACCAGAATGAAAATAAAAACTCTGTATCAATAAGGGTCCGAAGCAAAAAAAGATTGCAAACGAAAAAAAAATTAGATGAAAAAGAATTTCGGCCGAAGTACTTGGCGAGGTTGTCACCATGACCGATACATTATGTAAATTAAGTGAAAAAACATTCGTCAAGTACTTCGGCCGAATTCTTTTTCAATCAAATTTTTTTCTATGTTTTATAAAACAATTTGTAAATCAAGGATGATGCATCATATTCTTCCGTCATTTCATCTTTGAAAGAATAATAATTCTGAGGCTCCTGACAGTAAAGTTAAATATAATTATCTATTTATAGCTTAGACCGAAATTGCTAATATCCTCGCTGCCTTTTCGCCCCTGAATGCCTTATTCTAATACACAACTTGAAAGCTAATGATAAAGTATTTAATTTTCTGAATTTTCGCCTCGGGGAAAATTTGGTACTTGACGTCTCTTCTATAACACCTTCCTGCCAAGCTATAATCGAATAATAACCTATCAACGAATTACTAATATCTCGAAAATACTTCGAGTCTGTAGTTAACTCTTTTGAAAACATTATAACTTTTTTTCTTATCACAGGAACGAAACGCTCCTATATTTAAACAATCTCAATAACAAGGAATTTATGGTAGAAAATCTGTATCATTCTCTTATGTCGAATTAGTAGTGTGAGCAATGCTGATTCCTGACATTGAAATAAATCGATCATGTAATGATGCAGACACGTTGTAAGTTTTTTTTGTTATATACAGGCTCTATTGGAGTTTATATAAAACGAAATATGAAAATACTATAGAAAAAAGAAGTGATATCAAATAGCAAAAATCCCCTCCCGGGGAAAAAAACCTGGACAAGTACATTGGTGGTCCTTCGTTTCCATATGATATCACAAAAAGTCCAAAACCCCACTTAAATTTTTTTTTTTAATGTTTACTAATTTTATTCATATCCCGGAGGGAAACCAACTATATAGATCACGAAATATCCGGCCAAAAAACCAGACTTCACAATAAATGTTACTTTGAATTTATTTCCACAGAACAACACAAGAATCAAAACATTAAAAAATCAGCATTATCAAGATGAGAAAAATGCCACTTATAATTGGTGTGTAAGAAGTATCAAAAGTCTAAAAAAAAATGAAAAAAGATGGACATCTAAGTTACGTGCAGCAGTAAAATTTTTGATATCGGTACTAGGACAAGTATTTCTTTGGTGACTGAGAAGATATCAATATGGAAGTACCGGCAACGTAGGGCATGCAGTTGGTGCATTGCTTCAAGGATCTCCTAAGTCGAGTAGCTACTTTTGTTTTGGCTATGGCGCGACCAATGTTGCCAAATAGTATTTACTTATATGACCTAATGAAACAACATTGCCTGCGCCGTGGCTAAAACAACGAAAAACATTCAGAAACCAGTCGAAAACTCGACACACAAACGCAGGAACAGGAAGTTTCGCATAAGATCCCGTACTTTTGTAATGTTAAAAAAAGGCTTTAATTTATGTTCGTACATGATAGCACAGTTTTGTTTGATTGGTAATAATTTGATGAACGTTCACCACCGTACGTTGAGCGTATACGCACAAAGTACTTGTCCGGCCCATAACGTTTTATTAAAATTGCTCATTCAAGTAAAAATCAAATAAAAAGTTATGGACCGGACAAGTACTCTGTGCGTATACGCTCAACGTACGGTGGTGAACGTTCATCAAATTATTACCAATCAAACAAAACTGTGCTATCATGTACGAACATAAATTAAAGCCTTTTTTTAACATTACAAAAGTACGGGATCTTATGCGAAACTTCCTGTTCCTGCGTTTGTGTGTCGAGTTTTCGACTGGTTTCTGAATGTTTTTCGTTGTTTTAGCCACGGCGCAGGCAATGTTGTTTCATTAGGTCATATAAGTAAATACTATTTGGCAACATTGGTCGCGCCATAGCCAAAACAAAAGTAGCTACTCGACTTAGGAGATCCTAGAAGCAATGCACCAACTGCATGCCCTACGTTGCCGGTACTTCCATATTGATATCTTCTCAGTCACCAAAGAAATACTTGTCCTAGTACCGATATCAAAAATTTTACTGCTGCACGTAACTTAGATGTCCATCTTTTTTCATTTTTTTTTAGACTTTTGATACTTCTTACACACCAATTATAAGTGGCATTTTTCTCATCTTGATAATGCTGATTTTTTAATGTTTTCATTCTTGTGTTGTTCTGTGGAAATAAATTCAAAGTAACATTTATTGTGAAGTCTGGTTTTTTGGCCGGATATTTCGTGATCTATATGGTTGGTTTCCCTCCGGGATATGAATAAAATTAGTAAACATTAAAAAAAAAAAAAATTAAGTGGGGTTTTGGACTTTTTGTGATATCATATGGAAACGAAGGACCACCAATGTACTTGTCCGGTTTTTTTCCCCGGGAGGGGATTTTTGCTATTTGTTCCAATTTTCCGAATGTAAACTCTACAATGGAGTCAAAAACGGTGCCTCTTCTGTGTTACCATAAAATGTCCCTTGCATGCAATAATAAGGTTTATTTGGAAACTATTCTCTACGTTTTTTATATAACCGAGAGAATGGTGTATGATACCACTCTAGGTTTGAATTATACATAGTTTTAAACCACCCTAGAGTGGTTAAATACATGAAAATACTATTTGCACTTGCAACTCAAAATGGAATCAAGTGACGCGAAATAATTTTGAGCGAAACGATATTTGATTCGAGAAAAAAAAATTCATAAGTACTTTACGAATTTTGTTTTCCCTATTGCTCATGAGATATAATTTGTGATCAATAAACGTTATAAAAGAAAAATTCATGGGGCACTTCGACCGAATTGCTTTTTTCCAATCACACTTTTGCTCTCGAAATTTGGTGCGCATACGTTTTAGGGTTCCATACCCAAAGGGTAAAACGGGACCCTATTACTAAGACTCCGCTGTCCGTCCGTCTGTCTGTCTGTCCGTCTGTCACCAGGCTGTATCTCATGAACCGTGATAGTTAGACACTTAAAATTTTCACAGATGTTGTATTTCGGTTGCCGCTATAACAACAAATACTAAAAAACAGAATAAAATAAATATTTAAGGGGGCTCCCATACAACAAACGTGATTTTTTGCCGTTTTTATAGATAATGGTATGGAACCCTTCGTGCGCGAGTCCGACTTGGCCTGTATTTTTTGTTTCAAAATCTCGTTTCGTTATGATTACTTTATTGAAAAACTTTCGGTGCATTCTGATGATATTGGAGTAATTTCTCGGTGTCATTTTTTATGGAATACTTTCCTATCTGTTGATCTGTTGGAATGGATATTTCAGTGTAATATTTTTTCAAATTTTTTTACAAAATAAAAAGAAATTAAAGATTTGATACTTGTTCGTAGATCTTTTATCAATAGACTCGGTAGAGTCTTGAGACAAGTACATTGACAGCTCTGTCGTCTGCTGGCCCGAGGCTCGCCCGAATATATTATCTCTGAATAAAATGATTTGCCGTGGCGGGGGTAAAAACTGAAATTCATTTTCTTTAATTACGAAGCTCAGGAGGCATATGATGATTTGAAAATTGAACTGGAGATTTATTACGAAAAAATACTTCGATTGAGCACTAAATCAGCACGATTGATGCCGTATTTGCTGAGAAAAAACTTTGCACAGGCTCAAGATTATGCTAACATCGAAGTATTGGCATGTCTGTATACGACGCAATGAAAGGCCTGTTGACGTCTTCCGAGCTTGTGATTGGCCATTCCGTTAGATCTTTCTTGTTAGATCTGCAGTTTTTATTTTCCACACTTAACTCTACGATGGAAACGAAAGCGATCTCTTTTCTCTTTCGCGATTAAATGTTCCTCGCATGAGATTTCTTAAGAAATCATTCTTTTCGTTTCTTTGATAACTATGAAATGGTGTACGTTGAACTGTTAATCATGAATGGTGTGAATCGATGTAAATTTGGAAAAGAAACTATAAACACTAATAATGAGTGACAAAAAAATGTATATGGCAAGATTTGTTATTATCATGCCGAGTTTTGAGCAATGTCTAATGCATATTTTTTTTAACTCTACACCGTTGAAAATTTATTTTACTGGTCCCTTCCCTCTTTATTATAAAATGTTCCTCACTTGCCATAATAAAGATTTGTACATCATAAAATGTTCCTTGCATGATAATTGTTGGTTCATTTCAAAAGATTTTCGACGTCGCTTTTCTATCCAAAATATGGTGTAGAATTATCTCGCGTTTGATGAATTAATAGACAAATACACTGTCAACCTGCATCTGGATATATATGGATGCCTCTGGATGATAACCGTAGTAAGTAATGATATATCTTTATGTGAAAATGGCTTGTATAATATATCCTTACGTCAAAAGGCTATGGCAGTATATAGTCCATATCCTGGTATTATCAAAATTTGTATCTTCGGATTGCAACGAATACCTATAGACTCTAAAAATTCTGTGAAGCGACAAATGTACCAAGTATTTCCACTTCTTGGCTCCAATTGTAGCATTATGAATTGAACATTTTGTTATGAAAATTCGTCGGTTGCTCATTTGTCAATGGCATCAAAAATATTGTCTTTGGAACACCATGGATATATGCAATATTTCATAATTTTGTTTGGCTCAATATGCTCTATATTTTTTCACATCCCCGCTTTAGTTGTAGCATAATGAATTAAAAAAAATTGTTTCAGAAAGTCTTCCGATGTGTTTTTTCTGACATTATCAAAATTTATATGTTTGAATTGCAACGAATGCCTACAGACTTTGGAAATTGTGTGAAGCGACAAATGTACCAAGTATTTCTACTTTTTGCCTCCGATTTTAGCATTATGAATGGAAAATTTTATTATGAAAATTCTTCCGCTGCTCATTTGTCGATGAGATCAAAATTATTGTCTTTGGAATGCCATGAATATATGCAAAATTTCAGAATTTTGTTTGGCTCAATATGCGCTCTATTTTTTCACTTCCCCACTTTAGTTGTATTATGAATTTTGAAAAATTGTTTCAGGAAGTCTTCCGATGTGTTTTTACTGATATTATCAAAATTTGTATTAACCCATTAACGCCGAGGTGATCAGAATTTTTACTAACTTTTCAACGTGTTTATTTATTATGTTATAGGACCAAAAAAATAATGCAATACCTCTATTCCTACGCGGAATTCGATGCTCTTTCAGAATCTGAGCTCAAAATTTCGATTAGACACCGAGAAAAAAAAATATGGTCGATTTAAACGTGAAAAACGTGAAAATTTTCGAAAAAAAAATTTTTTCGCATTTTTTTTCACAATGATACCGCAAAGCTATCAACTTTTTACAATGATCAGAGGTGATCATGGCACTCGAACATTAAGAGGAATTTTTTTCAGAAAAATTCATCGACGCGTTTTTTCAAAATGGCGGCGAGAATGAAAAAATTTTATAAAAATCTTAATCTATCGGTTTCTTCAAAACTATAAACTTGAGAAAAAAATTTCTAAGAACAAAAATGGCTTAAAATTAGTCGAAGAATACTCTTAAATTTTTTCAGAATTTTTGAAAACAATTTTTAATTTTCGAAAATTTCAAAAAATCCAATTTTTCAAAAATACCTGAAAAATTTTTGGAAAAATTTGAGAGTGTTCCTTGACTAATTTTAAGACTTTTTTGTTGTTAAAAATTCTTTCGTAAAGTCTATAGGTTTAGAGAAAAAAAATTTTCTTGAATGGTACATAAAATGTTGTTTCTATCTACCACTACAAAATTCACGAACAAACTCGTATATCCTTTCACTTGTGCATGGACACATATGTTGTATACAATTTTTACATGAATTATAGGTAAAGCATATAAAAAAAATATTAGTTTTCACTTTTTCAATACATTTGTTATGTCACGAAAACGTTCAAAATCTTCTGCTTCATTGCATGCAGAGTATGAATCAGATTATTCGGGTAATGATTCCGACGAAAACATTTTGATTCCGAATGCAGACAATTAGGCTCCGATGATTCTGATTCCGATTGTGATTCGATATCTGATTCAGATTCTGAACATGAATTCACAATACCAAATATTACTTATAAAAAAGCTTGTGCTACTTATTCTGAAAACTTAGATAAACTTGAAAAAAATCACGAATTCATTTGGATCGATGGCGAGCAATCATATCCAAATACTTGTGAAGAAACAATATTATTATCTGAAGCTACAAAAAAGAATATACAGGCGTGCGAGCCTTTCCAATTGTTTGAAACCTTTTTTCCGCCGAAATGAAACAATATATAATTGATGCGTCTAAAGAGAATAATTATGATCTGAAATTACAAGATCTTGACACTTTTATAGGTATAGTTATTTTCAGTTCATTCAATAAAAGAAAGTCTCAGAGAGATTATTGGTCATCTGATCCATTCTTATCTAGTGAAATTGTTTCTTCTGCAATGACTCGCGATAAGTTTGAAGAAATCAAGTCTAAAATAAAATATTCAAAAGCTGATGACAAGGATCCAAACGATAGAGGGTGGCGGGTTCGTTCGATGTTGAAACTTTTCCAAAACAACCTCCTAAAGTTCGGAATATGGAAAACTTCTATATCTATTGATGAAATGATGGCCAAGTCTTATGCAAAAACTGTTTTGAAACAATTTATTCGAGGGAAACCAATAAGGTTTGGCTTGAAATTTTGGGGTTTATGCACTTCAGACGGCTATCTACTAAATTTAGATCTATATTGCGGTAAAAATTCCCAAACCGGAAACAAATTAGTAAAATGTGCTTTAGGTACTCGTGCAGTATTGCATTTATTAGAACCTTTTTTTCGGCTAATAAATTATAATAAAATCCCTGCATTTCATTTGTACTTTGATAATTTTTTTACAAATATGGATTTAATTTTACACTTGCAAAAATTACGTTTGAAATGCACTGGCACTATCAGAGACAATCGAGTCAAAGAAAAGAATATACTTGAAAAGAAAGCTCCACGAGGTACTTATATTGTAAAACATGATCGAAATAGTGGCATAAATTTCATCACTATTATGGATTCGAAGCCCGTTTCAATAGCTTCAACTGCTGCAGGTGTAAGTCCACTATCAACTTCGAGAAGATATAGTTCAGAGGCTCGATCCAAAACTGATATACCTTTTCCGCAAGCTTTTCATTTGTACAACAAATTTATGGGTGGTGTTGACGTGCATGATGGACACTGCAATAATGTACTTCCAAGTATACGTTCCAAAAAATGGACATGGGTCGTTTTTATAAGATTTATACAGGCATCCATTACAAATGCCCACGTAATTTTCAATGCTACACGTGATGGAAAGAAAAAAAGTGGAATAAAAGAGTTAACTACTTCAATTGCTAAATATTATATTCAAAAAGGTCAAACAAGTAAAACACTTCATACACGATCTAATAGGGACAAATTAAAAAATTGTTCAAATGAAAAATGTCCAATAAGAACAAGGATCTATTGTGAAAAATGCAATCTATATGTATGCAATAATTGTTGGGCAAAAAAGCACTGATAAAAGAAATGTTAAAATGAAAGATAAGAAGACTCACGAAAAGAAGCACTCCGAAACGTGAGAGGCAAGGGGACTCACGAAAAAAGCACCCCGAAACGTGAGCGGCAAGGGGACTCACGAAAAAAAGCACCCCGAAACGTGAGAGGCAAGGGGACTCACGAAAAAAGCACCCCGAAACGTGAGAGGCAAGGGGACTCACGAAAAAAAAGCACCCCGAAACGTGAGAGGCAAGGGGACTCACGAAAAAAAGCACCCCGAAACGTGAGAGGCAAGGGGACTCACGAAAAAAAGCACCCCGAGACGTGAGAGGCAAGGGGACTCACGAAAAAAAAGCACCCCGAAACGTGAGAGGCAAGGGGACTCACGAAAAAAAAGCACCCCGAAACGTGAGAGGCAAGGGGACTCACGAAAAAAAAGCACCCCAAAGGAGACAAAGTTCTACCACGTCCACGCCGTTGTCTCTGGGTAATGCTAAGAGTAGAAAAAAAACAATGTATATGCACAGAATCAAAAAAGAAGTAGTCAAGGAACACTTGAAGGAAATTTTTCCAAAAATTTTTCAGGTATTTTTGAAAAATTGGATTTTTTGAAATTTTCGAAAATTAAAAATTGTTTTCAAAAATTCTGAAAAAATTTAAGAGTATTCTTCGACTAATTTTAAGCCATTTTTGTTCTTAGAAATTTTTTTCTCAAGTTTATAGTTTTGAAGAAACCGATAGATTAAGATTTTTATAAAATTTTTTCATTCTCGCCGCCATTTTGAAAAAACGCGTCGATGAATTTTTCTGAAAAAAATTCCTCTTAATGTTCGAGTGCCATGATCACCTCTGATCATTGTAAAAAGTTGATAGCTTTGCGGTATCATTGTGAAAAAAAATGCGAAAAAAATTTTTTTTCGAAAATTTTCACGTTTTTCACGTTTAAATCGGCCATATTTTTTTTTCTCGGTGTCTAATCGAAATTTTGAGCTCAGATTCTGAAAGAGCATCGAATTCCGCGTAGGAATAGAGGTATTGCATTATTTTTTTGGTCCGATAACATAATAAATAAACACGTTGAAAAGTTAGTAAAAATTCTGATCACCTCGGCGTTAATGGGTTAAATAGCAGTATCTCCTTGTTATATGTGTAGATTTGTGGTAAAAAATATTACGCTTATTTCAGCATGTTGATAAAAATGGAGAGATTTTTTTCGATACTTTTCATTTTTGATTAATGATAAAATAAAAAACCAGTTTCACGTATGTTTAGAGAAAACATATCGAATCTATTGTGAAAAAAGTTCACGCATTTTTTTCATTCTTATCCCCTAATAAAAAGTTCGTGTGTAATGATATATTTCGATTGTTATTGTTGCCATTTTATTCATGCTGTGATTGGTCGGTCCGGTTATACGCCGTGTCGCGAGTCCTGCTATCAGTTTGATTGTTCCGGCTGTCGGTTTGACAGTTGCGTGTATACGCGTGCGGTTATATGTTCCTATCAGAATCAAACTTTTTTTCATATGCATGAGAGTAGTATATATTGAAAAAATTAATTAATTTCAAGACGAATTAGATCACGTCTTTTTCTATCAACAGCGTTTAATGAAATAGCCCAGAGATAAGCAGCACATTCGAATAAAAAAGTATTTGTATTCGTGTATAAAATAACATAACACATGGTTTTTCAATCTCCACTTTTTTTAGCTCGAAATGAGAAATCATTTTTCGTTTAAATACATTTCAGCTTGAAATGGAATATCATGCTTTTGATTTTATTCATTGAAATGCGATTTGATTTTTATTTCGTATTATTTTTGAATAATAATATATTTATCGTAGGATAATTCTGAAAATACACGGATTTTAGAAGGAATTAAATTATAAAACGTTAGTATGGAGTAAGAGGAAAACTATTCATAAAGTGCGAGGCGAGATTGCAGGGTCCGAAATTTCGTGATCCAGGTTGATTTTTCCAAATTTCAATGATTAGGTCGACGGTTCTTAGTTGTCGAAATCCAGGTAGACTTTGTCATGATTTTTTATGTCTACGTCGACAACTGCATGGTTTTCGTTGTCTAGGTCAACGACTTCATGGTTTTCGATGTCCGGGACGAAGTCTCCATAGTTTTTGCTGTCTAGGGCGACGGCTCCATAGTTTTCGATGGCTAGGTATATTTCTCCATAGTTTTCGCTGTCTAGATCGATAGCTCCATAGTTTTCGATGTCCAGGTATATTTCTCCATGGTTTTCGATGTCTAGGTATATTTCTCCATGGTTTTCGATATCTAGGTATATTTCTCCATAGTTTTCGCTATCCAGGTCGACGGCTCCATGGTTTTCGATGTCTAGATATATTCCTCTATCGTTTTCGATGTCTAGGTATGTATGTATGCATCTTTATTTGTAATTCCGGGCGCCTTTCCCCTCAGGTTTTCGGCGCCCATTCCTTCTCTATATTTCGTCAATTCCCCCCTTCGTTCTCCTCTCCTGCTTTCTTCGTCTTCGTTTCCTTCCTTCTCTCTCGTTCTTCCCTCTTCACTCTTCTTTCCCCTTCCTTCGTCTCTCGTTCACACTTCTCGTCGACCTTCTTCCATCTGTCCTCTCTTTCGTTCGATTCCCACCTCTCTTCCTCCGTTGTCCCCCCGTCTTCTATCGTCACCTTCTTTCCTTTCCTTCTTTCCTCTGCAGCTTTCTCGTTCATCTTGTATCTCGTCTTTCTATCTCACCACGTTAGATCTTCGCTCACCTCGACTCCCACATACTCCATTTCCTCGCTTCTCTCCAACAGTTCTCTCCGATCTTTCGCCTCTTTCATCTCCACTATTATCAACACTCTTTCCCCGTTCTGTTTTCCGTTTTATCCCTATTTTCTCCGCCTTCCCCTTGCCTCTCAGGCACACGTTCATCCTCCTTTTTCTCCTTTCTTCCACCTCCCCTCTCCATCTCTGCTCTTGCTCTCTTTCCTCCATTCTTCATTTCCTTTCTTCCTCTGCTTCGCTTCTTGCTTTTATCCTCCATCCTCCGTTCTCTTCGATTCTTGCCGTCGCCTTCTCTCTTCCTCCCTCTCACCCCCCTCTTCTTCCTCCTTTTTCTCTTTTGGTGTCCTTCTTTCCTCTTCCTCTTCGCTCTTTTCGTCCATCATACTTATCCAACTCCTCCGGTTTTCCTCGTCGCCGCTGTTTTCTCGCCCTCTCACTTCCTCGGTGTCCTCGTTCTCTTCATCTGTTGACTCCTTCTTCTTCTCTTCTCTCTTCGTTCCCTCCCTCTTGTTTTTTCTTTCTTCGCCGTCTGTTTCTTTCTTTCCCCTCTCCTTTTTCTCGTCGTTTTCTCTCTCTTCTTTTCCCTTCTTTTTCTCGACACACACTATCTTTTCCCTCCCCTTATTTCCCTTCACTGTGTCCTTTTCATTGCTCTCCTCCCCTCTCTCTCTTTGTCCTGCCCGTTCTCTCTTTCTCTCTCTGCCGCCGCCTTCTCCTTTATCTCATTTTCTTTGCCGCACTTGTTCTCTCTCTCTCTCCCCCCCCCTCCCTCCCTCCCTCTCGCCCCCCCTCTCTCTCACTCCCTCCCTCCCTCCCCCTTCTCTCCCTCCCCTCCCCCCCCCCCCCTCTCTCTCTCTCTCTCTCTCTCTCTCTCTCTCTCTCTCTCTCTCTCTCTCTCTCTCTCTCTCTCTCTCTCTCTCTCTCTCTCTCTCTCTCTCTCTCTCTCTCCACACACACACACACACACACTCACTTCTTCATCCGAGCCCATATTCCCACTTTGTTCGTCGCACTCACTATGTCCTTCATCTTCCACATGTCCCTGCGCCGCCATTACCTTTCCCACGTACTTCTTTATCTCGCGCTATCCCATCAGTTCCTCCTTTATACCCTTCACTTTTTCCACCAGCTCTTTCCACAACTTCACCGTTTCATTGATTCCTTCTCGACCTTTTCCTGCCATGTCTTTCACCTTTCCTTTGTTTCCTTCCAGCGACTGATTTTCTCACCACTTTTCAACTTCTCGTTCCGGTGGTCAATACGTGATTAAAGCGTTGGCCACCTATTGTCTCGCCTCTCTCTCCTTCTGCCTTCCCTAGACGCAGGCTGCAACTCGCGCCGACTCGGGCCTTTCCATCCATTTTCGCCTTTTCAGCTTCCCTTTTCTTCCGTCTCCCATTCTCGTCGACACCGTCGCCCCATCTCCATTGTGCCATCTATGTGCCTTTTCTCCCACACCGTTTGCTCTGAACGCCGACTGCAGCTCACGACCGACTCGGGCCTCTCCTTTCCTTTTCTTCTGCTGTCGGTCCGTGTCGCCACTTTCATCCTTCGCTCTCCTTTCTTCACCGTTCCCCTTGCCCTCCCGCCGACCATAACCTCACCTTTCGCCTCCTTTTTCCGTCCTTATATGCCTCCTCTTTACCCTCTCCCTTTTCCCATTTCTTCACTACACACTTTCCGTCCTCACTTCCTCGTTCTTCGTACTTTTTACCCATTTCCGTTCCCTTCTCCACTTTCTCCGTCCACTTTCCCAGGCCTACGCTTTCCCTCCAACTTTGCCTTCCGCCATCTTGGCTCGGTCCCGATGTCTAGGTATATTTATCCATAGTTTTCGCTATCTAGGTCGACAGCTCCATAGTTTTCGATGATCAGGTATATTTCTCCATGGTTTTCAATGTCTAGGTATATTTCTCCATGGTTTTCGATGTCCAAGTATATTTCTCCATAGTTTTCGCTATCTAGGTCGACGGCTCCATGGTTTTCGACGTCTAGATATATTTCTGTATCGTTTTCGATGTCTAGGTATATTTCTCCATAGTTTTCGCTATCTAGGTCGACGGCTCCATAGTTTTCGATGTCTAGGTATATTTCTCCATGGTTTTCGATGACTTGGTATATGTCTCCACGGTTTTCGATGTTTAGGTATATTTCTCCATAGTTTTCGCTATCTAGGTCGACGGCTCCATAGTTTTCGATGTCTAGGTATATTTCTCTATTGTTTTCGATGTTTAGCTATATTTCTCCATAGTTTTCGCTATCTAGGTCGACGACTCCATAGTTTTCGATGTCTAGGTATATTTCTCCATGGTTTTCGATGTCTAGATATATTTCTCCATAGTTTTCGCTATCTAGGTCGACGGCTCCATGGTTTTCGATGTCTATGTATATTTCTCTATCGTTTTCGATGTCTAGGTATATTTCTCCATAGTTTTCGCTATCTACGTTGATGGCGCCATAGTTTTCGATGTCTAGGTATATTTCTCCATGGTTTTCGATGACTAGGTATATTTCTCCACGGTTTTCGATGTCTAGGTATATTTATCCATAGTTTTCGCTATCTAGGTCGACGGCTCCATAGTTTTCGATGTCTAGGTATATTTCTTCATGGTTTTCGATGTCTAGGTATATTTCTCTATGGTTTTCGATATCTAGGTATATTTCTCCATAGTTTTCGCTATATAGGTCGACGGCTCCATAGTTTTCGATGTCCAGGTATATTTCTCCATGGTTTTCGATGTCTAGGTATATTTCTCCATGGTTTTCGATGTCTAAGTATATTTCTCCATGGTTTTCGATGTCTAGGTATATTTCTCTATGGTTTTCGATGTCTAGGTATATTTCTCCATAGTTTTCGCTATCTACGTCGACGGCTCCATAGTTTCCGATGTCTAGGTATATTTCTCCATGGTTTTCGATGACTAGGTATATGTCTCCACGGTTTTCGATGTCTAGGTATATTTCTCCATAGTTTTCGCTATCTAGGTCGACGGCTCCATAGTTTTCGATGTCTAGGTATATTTCTCTATTGTTTTCGATGTTTAGCTATATTTCTCCATAGTTTCCGCTCTCTAGGTCGACGGCTCCATAGTTTTCGATGTCTAGGTATATTTCTCCATGGTTTTCGATGTCTAGGTATATTTCTCCATAGTTTTCGCTATCTAGGTCGACGGCTCCATGGTTTTCGATGTCTAGGTATATTTCTCTATCGTTTTCGATGTCTAGGTATATTTCTCCATAGTTTTCGCTATCTACGTCGACGGCTCCATAGTTTTCGATGTCAAGGTATATTTCTCCATGGTTTTCGATGACTAGGTATATTTCTCCACGGTTTTCGATGTCTAGGTATATTTATCCATAGTTTTCGCTATCTAGGTCGACGGCTCCATAGTTTTCGATGTCTAGGTATATTTCTCCATGGTTTTCGATGTCTACGTATATTTCTCCATGGTTTTCGATGTCTAAGTATATTTCTCCATGGTTTTCGATGTCTAGGTATATTTCTCTATGGTTTTCGATGTCTAGGTATATTTCTCCATGGTTTTCGATGACTAGGTATATTTCTCCACGGTTTTCGATGTCTAGGTATATTTCTCCATAGTTTTGGCTATCTACGTCGACGGCTCCATAGTTTTCGATGTTTAGGTATATTTCTCCATGGTTTTCCATGACTAGGTATATTTCTCCACGGTTTTCGATGTCTAGGTATATTTATCCATAGTTTTCGCTATCTAGGTCGACGGCTCCATAGTTTTCGATGTCTAGGTATATTTCTCCATGGTTTTCGATGTCTAGATATATTTCTCTATGGTTTTCGATGTCTAGGTATATTTCTCCATAGTTTTCGCTATATAGATCGACGGCTCCATAGTTTTCGGTGTCTAGGTATATTTCTCCATGGTTTTCGATGTCTAGGTATATTTCTCTATGGTTTTCGATGTCTAGGTATATTTCTCCATAGTTTTCGCTATCTACGTCGACGGCTCCATAGTTTTCGATGTCTAGGTATATTTCTCCACGGTTTTCGATGTCTAGGTACATTTCTCCATAGTTTTCGCTATCTAGGTCGACGGCTCCATGGTTTTCGATGTCTAGGTATATTTCTCTATCGTTTTCGATGTTTAGGTATATTTCTCCATAGTTTTCGCTATCTTGGTCGACGGCTCCATAGTTTTCGATGTCTAGGTATATTTCTCTATGGTTTTCGATATCTAGGTCGACGGCTCAATGATTTCCGATGTCTGGGTATATTTCATCATAGTTTTCGATATTCAGATCGACGACTCCATGGTTTTCAATGACACGGGAGATTTCGAGGTCACGGAAGACCATGAAAAAATATCACCGGGCACCGATAACCATGAAGCCGTCAACCTAGACACCGAATACCATGAAAACGTTCCCCTGGACATCGAAAACCTATGACAGCATCCATGTGAACATCGAAACCATTGGTATGTTGATCTCGACCCCATAAACTATGACGGCGTCGACCTAGACACCGAAAACCATGAAACTGTCGATCGAGACACCAAAGTCGATTGAGACGATCGCCTGGACACCATAGACCATGATGGTATCGACATAGACAACAAATTTTTTGAGAAATCGATCAAGCCACGAGATGTTGGACCCTGTGCGATCACTCAAAAGTTATTAACAAATTGTTAAAACATAATCATTTAACAATTTATAAATCAGTTCTTTTTTTCTGAAAGCTCGAGTATTTTTTTCAGAATATACATTATTCTCCATATTTTATTTCTCAATATATTATTCTCTATTTCAGATCGTTCAAGATTACCAATTGGTTAGGGTGATAGTATTGATAGTAATGATGATGATTTGATTTGATATATGATGATGATGATAATGATTTGATACATGAAAATGACCTGATTTCAGATATGATCATGAAAGTCTGAATACAATTGCGACGTTTGATAAATATAATATTAATAATGGTAATAATAATGATAGTCATTATTACATCGATGATGATAATTATGGAAATAATGTAAAAACTGGTAATTAACCCATTAACGCCGAAGAATCGTGTTTTTTTTTCTCATTTTCAAGCTAGATTCTTATCATCGAAAAAAAATCATTTGCAAATAAAAAATATGTTCCCTTGTACTTTCGAGTGTCCCCTTTCCGAATCCGGAGTCAAAATTGAGTTTTGTCCATTAGAAAAAAAAATATGGCCGTTTTTAAACAAAAAAACCGAAAAAATCGAAGACATTTTTTTTTCAATATTTTTTTTCTCATTGAAGACGCGCGAGGACCCCCCCTTTTTCTTCAACCATGAGTGCACAAAATAGTTGTAGTTTAAGAATATATTTTTTTAATTTGTCGACATTGACATTTTCACCCCCAAAATGGCGCTTTTCATCCCTTCAGCAGGAAGACAATTTTCACTCTCGGTGCCCGACAAAAAAATATTCAAATCTTAACGAAAATTGGTATCCCGGGGTTTTCAAGGTCGCTGATTACGATTCCGCCCTCAAAATTCGAAAATTCAGAATGGCGGATCCAATATGGCGGACCCAAATTCAAAAACTTACTTGAATCGGATGAAATGTGGCACTCGGGGGTTTTCGAGGTCGCTGATTACAAATCTGCCCTCAAAATTCGAAAATTCAAAATGGCGGATCCAATATGGCGGACCCGAATTCAAAAACTTACTTGAATCGGATGAAATGTGGCACTCGGGGGTTTTCGAGGTCGCTGATTACAAATCTGCCCTCAAAATTCGAAAATTCAAAATGGCGTATCCAATATGGCGGACCTAAATTCAAAAACTGTATGAATCGGATGAAATGTGGCACTCGGGGGTTTTCGAGGTCCTTGATAACGAATCTGGCATCATCATTTCAAAATTCAAAATGGCGGATGCAATATGGCGGACACCTTCCCGTTAACACCCAGTTATTATCTAACGTTTATTGAAGAATTGACAACTTTATATATTGACAAATTGACAAATTTATAGAAATTCATCACTCCGCATTACTCAACGGATAAACTTATAATTCCTTATTCTACTTAAGAGTATTACCCAGAGAATTACTTAAGAGCATTACCCAGAGAAAACGACATGGACGTGGTAGAAATCCTTTCTCCTTTGGGGTGCTTGATTTGAGTGAGTCCCCTTGCCTCTCACTTTTTGGGGTGCTTGATTCGAGTGAGTCCCCTTGCCTCTCACTTTTTGGGGTGCTTGATTTGAGTGAGTCCCCTTGCCTCTCACTTTTTGGGGTGCTTGATTCGAGTGAGTCCCCTTGCCTCTCACTTTTTGGGGTGCTTGATTCGAGTGAGTCCCCTTGCCTCTCACTTTTTGGGGTGCTTGATTCGAGTGAGTCCCCTTGCCTCTCACTTTTTGGGGTGCTTGATTCGAGTGAGTCCCCTTGCCTCTCACTTTTTGGGGTGCTTGATTTGAGTGAGTCCCCTTGCCTCTCACTTTTTGGGGTGCTTGATTCGAGTGAGTCCCCTTGCCTCTCACTTTTTGGGGTGCTTGATTCGAGTGAGTCCCCTTGCCTCTCACTTTTTGGGGTGCTTGATTCGAGTGAGTCCCCTTGCCTCTCACTTTTTGGGGTGCTTGATTCGAGTGAGTCCCCTTGCCTCTCACTTTTTGGGGTGCTTGGTTGTAAATGCGCCCTTTGCTTATCCCCGAAGCCTGATTACGTGTTTCGCTTTCATACAAGCACTACAGAAGTAAGCATTACAGTCCTTACAGTACGTATATGTTCTTATTGGACAGATTGAACAACGAGCTTGTTTGCTGTGACGGAAAGTATCGTGTGCTTTGTTCCGTTTTAGTTTTCCCCTCTCTAAGTAATATTTAGCAATCGAAATTGCGAATTGCTTTGAACCAATTTTTTTTGTTTTATCTCCAGTTGCGTTGAAAATCATGACTGAGTTCACAATGGCGGCCTGTATAAATCTAATAAAGACGACCCATGTCCATTTTTTTGAACGGATACTTGGAAGCAAGTTGTTGCAATGTCCATCGTGAACGTCTACTCCGCCCATGAATTTATTGTAGAGATGAAATGCTTGTGGAAACGGAATCTCAATTTTTGAATGTGCACTCGAGCTAAATCTCTTAGACGGTAATAGAGGAGTCACCCCTGCAGCGGTAGAAGCGATCGAAACTGGTTTCGAGTCTACGATAGTTATGTAGTTTATTCCGCTGTTTTGATCATGCTTTACAACATACGTACCTCGTGGAGACTTTTTGTCGATTACATTTTTTTCTTTGACTCGATTTTCTCTTATAGTTCCTGTACATTGTAAACCTAACTTTTTCAAATGTACTAGGAGATCGAAATTCGTAAAAAAATTATCGCAGTAAAGATGGAACTGAGATATCTTCTTAGGAGGGATAGATTTGAGAAATGGATCCAATAATTGCATCACTACACGAGAACCTAGAGCACATTTACCCAATTTATCTCCAATTGATGAATTTTTTCCACAATATAAATCGAGATTCAACAGGTATCCATCGGCGGTGCGAAGACCCCAAAATTTTAGTCCGAATCGTATGGGTTTTCCCCGGATAAACTGTTTTAGCGATGTTCTTGCATATGATTTGGCCATCATTTCGTCAACAGATAACGCAGTCTTCCACAAGCCAAACTGACGAATATTTCTCTGAAATAATTGTAGCAATTTACGAACGCGCCATGCCTTATCACTGGGATCATTGTCTTTAGGCATCGAATACTTTAATTCTGATTTGATTTTCTCAAATGTATCGCGTTGCATTGCAGAAGAAACCACCTCACATAATAAGAAGGGATCAGATGACCAATAGTCTCTTTGAGATTTTCTTTTATTGAACGAGCTTACAATGATGATGCCAATGAAAGTATTCAAATCATCCAACTGCAATTCAAACCCATTCTCTTTACATGAGTCAATAATGTATGTTTTCATTTCCATGCAGAAGAACTTTTCAAACAGTTGTATCGGCTCACTTTTTTGAATACTTTTTTTTACACCGTCAGTTAGTAATAATTTGTCTTCAGTCTCATTCGGGTAGCTCTTTTCACCAACCATCCACTTATATTGGTGATCTCCTTCCAATTTACATTGATTATCTGTGTAATTTTCCGATGCTTGTTTATAAGTGATACTCGAAAGGTGATCGTTTGATTCAAAATCAGAATCGGAATCACTAGAACAACCAGAATTGTCTGGATTCGGAATCGCGACGAGCTCGTCACAATTATCGTCAGAAGTATCCATTTCAAACTCTACATGAGAAGGAATAGATTGCCTTGGTCGTTTTCGAGACATAATGGTAATGTTGTCAATATGCTCACGCTGCCGATGAGATAAAAATTATCGAAGAAGTGAATTCACTCAGGAGCAATAAAGATGATAAAACAATATTTTATGAATAAATTTTGTTGAGGTACTGAGCTGAAATTTAGGTATATAAGTGAGTTCGATTTAGTCTCAAGACAAGTTCTACGAAAATAGAAACCAAATTATTCAGATAAGGAATATTGGCAGACCTAAAATGAACACAAAAATTCTGAGCTAATATTTTTTACAGAAAATAAAATATCATTAGCAATGTGAACGATCCGCACTCCACAAACGTGAAAAATTGAAAAAAGATGTGATAGGCATATACAAAACTTATTTGCAGACAGAAATATTCATGGATAATAAATATATTTGTATCAGGGATAATATTCAATGATGACCCGTATAAACAAAAACAAGATGAAATGTAAGAAAATCGGAGATTTCTCAGCCTCTGCAACGTCAATTTTTATTCGACACATGAAAAATATAATATATGATCATAAAATGTGAATCAATTGAATGATTATTATTTACATTTATATAAAGTTGTCAATTCTTTAATAAACGTTAGATAATAACTGGGCGTTAATGGGAAGGTGTCCGCCATATTGCATCCGCAATTTTGAATTTTGAAATGATGATGCCAGATTCGTTATCAAGGACCTCGAAAACCCCCGAGTGCCACATTTCATCCGATTCAAGTAAGTTTTTGAATTCGGGTCCGCCATATTGGATCCGCCATTTTGAATTTTCGAATTTTGAGGGCAGATTGTTAATCAGCGACCTCGAAAACCCCCGAGTGCCACATTTCATCCGATTCAAGTAAGTTTTTGAATTTGGGTCCGCCATATTGGATCCACCATTCTGAATTTTCGAATTTTGAGGGCGGAATCGTAATCAGCGACCTTGAAAACCCCGGTATACCAATTTTCGTTAAGATTTGAATATTTTTTTTGTCGGGCACCGAGAGTGAAAATTGTCTTCCTGCTGAAGGGATGAAAAGCGCCATTTTGGGGGTGAAAATGTCAATGTCGACAAATTAAAAAAATATATTCTTAAACTACAACTATTTTGTGCACTCATGGTTGAAGAAAAAGGGGGGGTCCTCGCGCGTCTTCAATGAGAAAAAAAATATTGAAACAAAAATGTCTTCGATTTTTTCGGTTTTTTTTGTTTAAAAACGGCCATATTTTTTTTTCTAATGGACAAAACTCAATTTTGACTCCGGATTCGGAAAGGGGACACTCGAGAGTACAAGGGAACATATTTTTTATTTGCAAATGATTTTTTTTCGATGATAAAAATCTAGCTTGAAAATGAGAAAAAAAACACGATTCTTCGGCGTTAATGGGTTAAGCGTAAAAATATCATTGTTTTCCAAACATTTAATACCTATAAAAGTTTCAACCTTCATTTAGCAATCAAATATTATTAAAAAATATACTGTTACTCATATTGACTGATTTGCCTTTATTTCATTATTTCATTGATTTGCTTCTATTTCATTGAACCATTTTAACTTTCCAACGAACACAATTTGGCTTGGTGCTGATTGGATATCATCTTAATAATTTATGTACATATCTAATACTATTTTTATATTATTAATCAATTACAAAGAAGATACGCAACAAATAATTCAATACGGCAAAAATTTAATACTATGTCAATAGCAGTCGATTAATCTTTATTCATGTAAAATAATAATACCTATAATATAAAACCATGGGAAAACGAAAAGTAGTTCGAACACCGGAAGAGGAAACAGAACTCAAACGTATTAGGTTGGAAAAACAAGCTAAAAATCAATGCAAACGTCGGAACAAATCTACTACAGTTATACAAAGTACTTCAAAGAATCGTTCTGTTCGGACTCTAGAAATACAGCCTGAAGTGGAATTTATTCAAGAAGTAATGATACCATAGCAGCGCAACTTTCAATTAGAAGAAGAATTAACAGAATTAAATCACCGAAACATTGAATTGCAACTAAGAGTACAACAACGAGAAGCAGATAATGTACAAGAACATTATGGCGGTGGCATGACTGAGCTATGCATACACTGTACAGCTGCACATTTCGTATCAGAAAAAATATCCAACATGCGAAATTCATTTCACGATTGCTGCAGTCACGGAAAAGTGCGGCTCGAAAATCTACCAGAAATGCCAGCGGTATTACATTCCTTATTCAATGGAACTCACGAAAAATCAAATATATTTTTCGAGCGTATTCGAAACTACAACGCGTCCTTTTCATTCGCTTCATTCAATGCCAATTTAATGAACTTTGAAAGACAACGTCCTGGGCCGTACTGCTTCAAGATACAGGGCAAAATTTATTATCAGATAAATACAGCCCTTCACCCGCCGCCCAATCAACTGCCAACTTACGGCCAGTTGTTCATAGTAGATTCCCATGAAGCAGTCAGTTCTATACAAAGACAAAACACTGCCCTTGATCCAAGCATACTGGGACTATTGGATCGTATTATGCGTGAAAACAATGTTTTTGCTCAATCATATAAAATGGTGGGGGAAGAATTGCGAGCTCAAGAGACCAATAGATCTGACAACGCACAACCACCTGACGAGTTACAGCTTCTTTTTACTCTAAAACCAGGAATGGATCGCCGAAGATTCAACTTTCAACGAAGTAACGAGGTAGCGGCCGTATTTTCGACTACTGCCGATGGAGAGATTCCGGAATCGTACGTTACTGTATGCAATAAAAATGCGCGGAGACTACAATCGGTAAGTACCATGGATCCTAATGTTGAACCCTGGGTGTATCCACTGTTTTACCCATTTGGTACTTGAGGCTGGCATCGAGATCTGAGACAAACAAATAATACTCAAAATCGAATATCCAGAGAAGCTTGCACTAGATATCGGATGGCTATCCGCGAAAACGATCACGAAAATGTCATTCTTCTGGGAAGGCGTCTTTTTCAACAGTGGGCAGTAGATACTTATGTGAAAGTCGACAAGGATTGCATACAATTTATAAAACAAAATCAAGCAAAAATACGTGCTGAAACTTACTCGGGATTAGTATATTATCTAGATACTACTGCACACGCCGCAGATGCACGGGTCGGAAAAATAGTCATCTTACCCTCCACATTTAGTGGCTCACCGCGAAATATGATGCAACACCACCAGGATGCCATGGGAATCGTAGGAAAATTCGGAAAACCGGATCTCTTTATTACGATGACTTGCAATCCAAACTGGCGCGAGATAAAGGAAAACCTTCTTCCTGGTCAGCAACCATCTGACAGACCAGATCTCACAGCTCGTGTTTTCGATATGAAGAAAAAACATTTACTCGGTTTAATCATTCGAAAACATTTCTTTGGTGAATCAAGTGCATTCGTGTACACAATTGAGTCACAGAAGCGTGGTCTGTTGCATATTCATCTATTGGTGACATTAAAGAACAAGTTATCAACACCAGAAAAAGTCAACCGATGCATCTCTGCTGAAATTCCTGATCCAGATGTAAATCCCGATTTGCATCGAATTGTTATGGGGAATATGATCCATGTACCTTGTGGCGCATGGTGTGAAGTGAACGGAAAATGCTCCAAACACTTTCCAAAACCATTTCGAAATGAAACCACGATGGATGCGGACGCTTATCCACACTATCGTCGAAGAGATACTGGAGCTTTATAGGAACGTCGTGGAGGACACGTCGTCGACAATCAATGGGTCGTACCTTATTGTCCGACGTTGTTGTGCATTTTTAATTGCCATATAAATGTAGAAATTGTAACAAGCGTCACAGCTCCAAAGTACTTGTACAAATACATTTTCAAAGAACATGATGCTGCTGCTATTCAGATAACAAACAGAGAAGACGGGGAAAACGAAGAACGCGTTATTAATCACGATGAAGTTACAGATCACGTTGAAGCTCATTATGTAGGACCAAACGAGGCAATTTGGCGTATTTGTGATAAAAAATGCAAGAGAAAAGCCATCCTGTGATACGCCTTCCGGTACATTTACCCAGCGAGCATAATGTGACAATTCCGGTAGACATGAACAATGATGGAATAAGGAATGCTATGAGTCAGATAGGTATGCTGAATGATTATTTCGCGTTAAATTTGCGCGATGAATTTGCGAGACAATTTATATATCCCGACATTCCATCACATTATGTGTTTAAAAGATCAAAGGTTGATGGACAAACAGTTTGTAGGTGGGAAAAACGACAGCGTAGACATGACGCATTCGGACGAATGCATTCGGTGAGTCATGCACAAACTGAATTATTTCATCTTCGGTTATTTTTGTTAAAGGTTAAAGGAGCCCAGAGTTTCGATGATTTGAGGACTATTAATGGCCAAGTTTGCGAAACTTTCATCGCGACATGTTTAGCTCTAGGTTTGATCGAAGGCGACGACGAGTGGAAGAGAGCAATGGAAGAAGCTGCTATTTGGATGATGCCTGGGTTACTTCGAAGATTATTCGTTATAATACTGGTTCACTGTCAGCCCATTCATCCGGAGGAACTTTGGGAAGAATTCAAAGAAAAATTGTCAGAGGATTATGCGAGACATATCGGCATGCAACGAGCTCAAAGAAAGGCGTATTCCCAAATCGATCGGATGCTTATAAATGAAGACTCAAATATATCACGATTCCCAACAATGGAGCAAATAAAGATATCGGACGACGATGAAAGAGATATCTCTCTTGTTCAGTTTGTAGAAATTGGCATGCGACAATATGAGCAGCTGAATGATACTCAAAAGGGATTCGTTGATGCGGTCCTGAGTGTGATAGACAATAACAACAATGAGCAAACTTGTTTCTACATCGACGGGCCAGGGAGATCCGGTAAGACGTTTACATATACTACCCTTTCAAATCTCGTTAGAGGTAGAGAAAAGTACGTCAGTGCTATGGCGTTCACCGGAATTGCAGCGATATTACTGAAAGAGGGAAAAACAGTACACAAAACGTCTGGACTTTCAGTACCTTTGTACGCAGATTCTACATCGAGCATCAAAGTTCAATCTAAACAGGGTGAGTATTTAAAAAACGTTGATCTTTTTATCTGGGATGAAGCACCTATGGTACCAGGCCATGCATTAGAAGTAGCAGATCGAACATTGAGGGACATTATGAATAATGACAAACCGTTTGGCGGAAAAGTCATTGTTCTTGGAGGAGATTTTCGACAACTCCATCCTGTCAAAGTGCGAGGTACTCGCAGCGAAATAATAAATCTGTCAATCAAGTACAATGCATTGTGGTCACATTTCCCTAAATATGCATTAACTCAGAACATGAGAGTATTACCAAACGAAGTTGAATTTGTAAAATTTTTACTTGACGTTGGTGATGGTCTTCTCAATGATGCGAATGATAATCTTCAAGTTCCAGAACGTTGCATGGCGCCTACAAACCAAGATATCGTAGAAGACACTTACGGACAATTGGTGAGAGCGAAACATTTCCAAGATGTAGCAAAACGTGCAATTCTGTCTGCTCGAAATGTCGACGTCGACGAAATGATTTCAAGAGTTGTGGAATTATTCGATCAAAATACAGAACGGCTATACATGAATGTTGATAGTACCGAGAATTGTGACGACAACGATCAGATCAATGAGACTATTTTGCCCGAGTATCTAAATACATTGTCACCACCAAGTTTGCCACCTCATGAACTTCGCCTCAGAAAAAACGGTATTATAATGCTTATAAGGAATTTGAGTATTAACGAAGGGTTATGCAACGGTAGAAGATTGATGATCTTAGAACTGGGTAATACTGGGTAGTATTGCGTTGTAAGATTTTATCAGGTGATAAAAGTGGAGAGGTCGTTTTTTTACATCGCATTACTTATTATTGTGAAAATGATTATCCCTTTACTTTCAAGCGTCGTCAATTTCCTGTAAAGGTAGCTTTTGCTATGACCATCAACAAGTCACAAGGACAAACTTTCGATAAAATTAGCGTGGATCTTTGAAGAGATGTCTTCAATCACGGTCAAATGTATGTGGCCTTCTCACGTGTGCGTTCTTGGGAAGCTCTCAAAGTTTATATCGGAGTACAACGGGACAGGAATATCGTTAAAAATTATGTGTACAAGGCATTATATCGCTGAAAGATCACTCAAAATTTACCCATAAAATTCGATAATTTGAAACATTACTTCCATTTGTATTATATTATAATGATGTTGATATAAATATGTTGAATTAACAAATAGTTTATTAAAAACAATGTTATCTTCATAAAAATAATAATTTACGTATGTGTGCACATAATACGAAAAAGCGGTCAATCCGTAGAACGATCGATAACGAACAAGACATTAGCGATCTCTCTCTGTATCATATGTTACTATAATAAATGTTCCTATTTGCCTAAACTCATGTTTTTTCTTATTGAACTGCTCCAAAATAGGTTGGCTTCAAGACGCTGTCGCATATCTCGATAAATTATTATATATAAAAGGAGCGCTGCAGCGCTACCAGAAAATCACTCGCGCGCTTCAGCGCGCGTGATGCACCCTAGTTTTATTAAAAATGTGGAAATAATGAGTTACAACTACCATGAAAATAAAAAGTTACAACTATCAAGAGACTCGGTAGAGTTTCGGGACAAGTATATTGGCAGCTCTCTCGTCTGCTGGCCCGAGGCTCGCCCGCCCAGTCTATACTTTCTCTGAATAAAGCGATTCGCGGTGGTGGGGGCAAAATTGGCATGCCATTTTGTCGAATTATGGAGCTCAGGAGCCGTTAGGTATTTTGAAAATTGAACTAGAGATTAATAGAGAAATTCTCCTTCGATTGAGCCTAAAATCAACATGATCGGTGGCGTATTTTCTGAGAAAAAACTTTGCACAGGCTCAAGATTATGCTAAAACCTCTAACACATCGATGGATTCGTCGTGTCTGTACATGCGCGTGCACGAACACAAGCAAGGAAGATTTGTTGCCTTCCAGCTCTATGATTGGTTGCTACCGAATCCACGTTATTTTATATATCTGTAGCGTGAGTCTGTCAGTTATGATGGTCATGAAAACACGGAGTTTTGACTTTAAGTAAAAACGTTCATCGCATAGTTCAGTGTAAAATAATAAACTTTAGTTTAATAAAAGTGGCTGTGTGATCAAGTCTCTGATTTGATTTATCCATTCTGTACATCGGAACGTACGAGAGAAGTTTTGAAACCTGATGTGTCGGACTTACGAGCCATTTAGATAAAGTTGTAAAATGTTAAATTTTATAGTTCAGTGAATATACCATCCGAGCACCGGTGAAAGTATTTTCGTTCGTTAATAATAATTTTTACTATAATAACGCATGCTTTTATAGGATTTGCGACAAAAAACATAACCTGAACGGCTAGTCTGTCTGAGTGTAAATAAATAATGAAATGCGTAATGACATTGATAAATTAAGAAAAAAAGTTATGTCGGAATTCAGCGGAAAAAAGGGTTGAGTATTGAATTTATACGATAAAGTTATACGTCTGCCAATAACATTTATAAATATTTTGATACCCAGCGACAAAAATAGGTCCGATAACCTATATCTCCGAATTTTTTTCCCCAATCTTAAATTTTATTCCTCTATGAGGAAATAGCACGCAAATATTATGTTGATGAATTTAAATAAACCATTGAAATTTTAAGTCAAATAAAATGTGTGCAAACTAAATTTTTTGTGGAATGGTTATTTTAAAAAATTGTCCTATTTTTTTCCATTTATTTCAGGTTTGCCCTACGGTCACTTTTTTTTGGCTCATTGGTATGCAATGGTTCCATACCAAATATGTATATTTCTAGTTATTCACTTTGACTGTGGCAACATGAATTAAAAAATTTGTTACAGTCTGGCTGCTCATTTTTGCATGGGATCAAAATATCTGTCTCCGTGACGCAATGGATACATTCAAACATTGAAAAATTTTGTTGGGCTCAATGAATGCTAAGTTTTTCATCAATTTTCCGCTTTGATTGTAGCGTTATGAATGCGAAAAGTTGTTTCAAGAAGACTTTGGGTATACTTTTTCTGATGGCATCAAAATTTGTATCACTTAAATGCAATGAATATCTATAAACTTTGAAAATTTAGTAAAGTTGAATGTATGCCAAGTATTTCAACTTTTTGGCTCTGATTGTGGTATTATGGATTGAAAAGTTTATTACAAAAAGTCTTTTGTCCCTCGATTTTGGATGGGATCAAAATTTCTGTCTTTGAATCGCAATAGATACATAAAAAATACGTTTTGTGATAATAAATTCCACAACCTGTTTCAAAAAGTCTTCAGGTGCTTTCTTTTCGATAGTATCAGTATTTATGATTAAAATGCAACGGATACCTACAAACTTCGAAAACTTTATAGAGTGACACGTGTGCTAAGTATTTCCATTTTTTGCCTCTGACTGTGGTAATATGAATTGAAAAATTTGTGATAAAAAGTATCCATTCGCTTGTTGCTCGATGGAATCAAAATTGCCATCTTCGGAACACTATGGATACATCCAAAATTTCTAAATTTTGATGGATTGATAAATTTTGTCCACTAGATTCTTTCACTTTATTGCTTTAGTTATGGCATAATAAATTTTGAAAAGTGGTTTCAGAAAGTCTTCCGATGTTCTTTTTCTGATTTTATTAAAATTTGTATCATTTGATTGCAACATATACCTACAAGCTTTGAAAATTCTGTAAAGCGATGCGTGTGGCAAGCATCCTCACTTTTTGCTTCGAATGTGTCATTATGAATTGAAAAATTCGTTATAAAAAATCTTCATTCGTTTATTCCGGGATGGGATCAAAACTGCTGTCTTCGGAACACTATGGATATAACCAAAATTTTAAAATTTTGTTGAACCCGCGGTCCGCTAAATTGTTTCACTTTGTCACTTTGATTATGGAAAAATAAATTTTGAAAAGCGGTCTCGGAAAGTCTTCCGATCTTCTTTTTCTGATTTTATCAAAATTTGTATCATCAGATTGCAATGGATACCTACAAGCTTTGAAAATTCTATAAAACGATATGTGTGAAGAACACCTTGGCTCTGAATATGGCATTATGAATTGAAAAATTTGTTGCAAAAAGTCTTTGGTTGCTCATTTCTAGATGAAATAAAAATTCAAAACGCAATGGATACATACAAAAATTTTGAATTTTGTTGAGCGCAATGTGCGGTATGTTTTTTTTACTTTTCTGCTTGAGTTGTGGCACAATAAATTTGAAAAGGGGTTTCATAAAGTCTTCGGGTGCTCTTTTCCCTGAAGTATCAAAATTTTTATCATTTGGAATGCATCGAATACTAAAAAACTTTAGAAGCTTTGAGAAGCGACGGATGTATTGTGTATTTCCAAGTTTGGCTGCGATTGTGGCATTATAAATTGAAAAATCATGATTCAGAAAGATTTTCTTTACAGTCACTCTGGCTTTGATTTCATCAAAATTGACACGAAGATAATGCAACTGATGCAAGCAAACTCATTGGCATGATCCTGATCTAAGTTTGTTTGCTTTGTTGAATAATTTGTTTTAAAATACCCATAACGTACTATCTGAACCTGTCACTATATTCAATGAGAATATTAAAATAGCTGTAAGTTTTCATTATAAATGGTATTTACAAATATCATGTTTTCACTTCGTTGTCAATAAAAATAAGACTACAGGAACGCATAATCTTTTTTCACAGTGGATTCGATATGTTTTCTATTTCTATACAATTACTTAAAATTGTATTTTTGACGTTTCATTTATTAAAAGTACAACGTAATAAATAATAAAAAAATACAACATAATGTACAGAAGATACTGCTATTCAAATATGTTTATTCGATGAAAACGAATTTATAGCTATAAAATCTACAGAAAAATTCTGTCTGCCTTGAAATCGCGCTCAAAAAGTTTGTGAATTCAATTAGTTTTTGGAAAACTAATTTGTATTCAATAATTCATTTCTCAGGCGCCCAGGTTCTGACGTATTTGAGTCTGAATCCAGGAGGGCGAAGCTATGTGCCAACAAAATTTGATTGGCTTGCTAATAGAGAAAAAAATTCCAGATTGGGAATTCCCCCCCCACCTTCCAGCCAAGTTATAATCGAATAATACCCTATTAACGAATAACTAACATCTCGATAATACCTTAAGCCTGTAGTTAACTCTTTCGAAAACATTAGAACTTTGTTCGTTATCACAGGATCGAAACGTTCCTATATTCAAATAACCCCAACAACAATAAATTTATGGTGGGAAATCTGTCCCATTCCCTTATGTCGAATTAGAAGAGTGAATAGTACTGATTCCTGTCACTAATATAAATCGATGATGTAACGATACGAACACGTTGTAATTTTATTTGTTACCTGCAGACTCTATTGGAGTCTATATGAAGTGGAATATTTGAACATACCATAGAAAAAAGAAGTGATATCAAATAGCAAAAATCCCCTCCCGGGGAAAAAAACCCCGGACAAGTACATTGGTGGTGCCTCGTTTTCCTATGATATCACGAAAAATCGTACAAAAGATCCAAAACTCCACTGAAAGCAATTTTAAAAAGTGTTTACCTATTTTTTCATTCCGAAATCACGATAAATTTTACTTTGAATTTGTTTCCACAGAAAAAAACAGTAGTTGAATCATTAAGGCCTTACATACGTCCAGCAGTGCCTAAAACGCGCTAAAAGAAAAACTGTTTTTAGAAGAGATAGCAATAGAAATTAATAAAAATAATTTTTACACATTGTTTATTAGTATTTAAACTTTATAAAAAAATGTATTTAATTTTTTTTTTCAAAAATTACAACATAAAAATCACGTTTCCCGAAGCACTATGAAAAAAAAGTTGCTCCACGGTCTGCATCATTTCTTCTTGAAATGCTGATGGATCTGCAAAACGTGAAAAAATTCTTGTAAAATAAAGTTGTAGTTATAGTCTGTCGAGCCGGATTTTTGAAATTCGAAAAATTTTGGCAATTTACGGCAGTTTAAAAAAAGTGTGCATTTTGTGTCATAAATGTCACACTTTAATTATGTTTATAAAATTTTTTAATCACAACATCCAAAATCCGACTCGACAGACTATAGAGAAAACAATTTCGAATATTCAAGAAAAAAAGCAACAAAAAATATTAAAAACTGTATCAGTTATCATGCAGACCATGCCAGAAAAAGTAGTTTTGAGAAAAATGCATTTAAAGTTTCAAGTGCGTTTCGCTCGAGACATCTACCTGCGCACATCAGACTCTCGTTGGGCAGTCACGTTTTCTATAATAACTTTCGATCTATGGGGAATTTGTACAATCGACTTACACAGAAATACGGCTAAAACTATAGAGAATAATAATCTGTAAAAAAAAATCGATTTTTTGAAAATTCTGGACGTATGTAAGGCCTTAAAAAATTAGCGTAATGAAGATAAGAAAAATACTACTTATTATTGGAATGTAAAAAGTATTAACAGTCTAGAAAAAAAAGGTTACTGTCTAAGTTACGTGCAGCAGTAAAATTTATGATATAAATACTCGGACAAGTATTCCTTTGGTGATACAGAGGATATCAACATCGACGTACTAAGAATAATTAACAAAATTGTTAAATTATGAATATTATAAATTGTAAATGTTATAAAATTATGTTTAAATACATGTTAAGAGTACTTGTCCGGCCCATAACTTTTTATTAAAATAGCTAATTCAAGTAAAAATCAAATTGGAGGTGGAGCCATGTGTTGTAATTCAGCGGCAGCAACTTACAAGAAAATCAATTCTTCTCCAAATTTCAGGATACCCTTGTATCATGCACAATATTTGACATCGATTCATTCAGAATGAAATCCTGTTCGTAGCTCAACATGGAAAATACTTAGCACACATATCGCTTCACGAAATTTTCAAAGTTTGTAGGCATCCGCTGCATGCCAATGATACATATTTTGATATTATCAGAAAAAGAGCACCCAAAGACTTTCTGAAATAAATTTTTTTCATTTTGATTTTGCGAAAATTAATGCGGGAGAGTGAAAAAATATGACATCCATTTAGTTCAACAAAATTGAAAAATTTTGAATATATTCGTTGCGTTCTGAAGCCAGAAATTTTTATCCCATAGAGAAATGTGCATCCAATGACTTTTTGTAACAATTTTTTAAATTCATAATACCACAATCGAAGATGAGAAGTGGAAATACTTACAAGGAAACCTTCCCAGGTGTACCCCGCCGATTTTGCTCCGCTTGGAGTATGTTATTCTGCATTGAAATCTAAGAGATACGTATTTTTTTTTTTTGCGGATACTCATATTTAAGCGGTGAAACTCACCTCTAAAATTGAAGTCTCCTAGGGGAGGTTATTCAGTTCCGTATATATATGCAGACAAGGGGGCAAAATCAAACCAATTGCATTCAATGCTTCATAAAAAGTTATGACCACTCGATTTTTTTCAGCAATGAGGGGGTGAACAAGCTGAAGTTATAGGGGTTGAAATTTAAAAAAACGTTATAACAAATAGAATATGCTCGAAATGGAAGTGGAAAAAAATGCATAATTAACAGTTTCAAAAGTTAAGAGATACATGTTTTTGCATTTTTCCGAAAAATGTATCCTAAAGGGTGTACTACCCTTACATCCGAATACAATTAATTTCTGTAGATAAGTATTTTTTTAAGTATCTGTCTGCTAGAAAATATTCTTTTGGATATAGAACATATCGTGAAAATGTTTAAAAAGATTTTTATAAACATGAAATAAATCCCTTGAAAATAATCGATAGAACATATGATTCAGGCATTCCAGATAATGAAAATTCTTTTCTTGAGAGATCATTTCTGTGTGAGGGGTCGAAAAGTAGCTTTTTTGCGATTTAGTTTCAACCGATTTTTTGATGTTTCATTAAATCACTCTTAAAGATTAGAGGATGAATTCTTAACGTTATTTTAATTTTTTACACTGTTTTTTTTCTATCATTGAAAATGTCGTATAAAAAAACGATGTGCATGATTTTAGCCGCAATTATTGTCTGAAACAAAATTTTAAAAAGATTATTAATTTGCATGTGTGTCACTATTTTGCTATGGAGGGTATATTTTTATTTTTATTTCTTCATTTTTTATTATCAAAAAACTGTTGAAAATATCGGCTAAATTCGTTCTCGTTTTGTTAGAGAAAAATAAGTTTGTTATACACGTGATGTTTGTTATTACAATCACGTAGCAGTAAATGAACTGATATCTTTTATCATTTCGTACCTTACTTTGTATATGTTCGTTAGCCTTGCTTATTAGCTATCTGATTCTCCGAGTTGATATTCTACTTCACCTATCATTGAAAGAAGTTTCAAAATACGTTGATAAGAAATATATAACTGTTATCTGCCTCTGCCTCTCTTATTTGACATATGATGGTCTGTGCTATGCTTATAAGTCGCGTTCTTCAGAAATTGCTTCAATTCGATAAGTGCGAGTTAGAAGGAATTTATCTCGTGATAAAATAATATCAATAATCAAAGGCGTGTATAACTCTGTATGTTGTTTGCAATCAAAAGTTATTAAAAGTTCCATAAGTTAAGAAATCAAGTGTATTTATTATCAAAAATGAAAGTGAATCCGCATACTGTGATACGATTAGTTTTGGCATATTGTCAAGCCCTAAATATACCTGAATGCCCTATAAATAATAATGAAATACAATTAAAAGAAAGCATTGAAAATATATTAACGAATGCTATGCAAGATTACATGAGCGTCGAAACAATCAGAAGATCAAGAGACTCGATATAGTCTCAGGACAAGTACATTTGACAGCTCTGTCGTCTGCTGGCCCGAGGCTCGCCAGAGTATATTATCTCTGAATAAAGTAAATTTCGGTGGTGGGGGTAAAAACTGAAAGTCATTTTCTCGAATTACGAAGCTCAGGAGACAGATGATGACTTGAAAATTGAACTGGAGACCAGTTAAGAAAAAATTTTTCGATTGAGCTTTAAATCAGCACGATAGATGCCGTATTTGCTGAGAAAAAACTTTGCACAGGCTCAAAATTATGCAAATATTCCAACACATCGAAGAATTTGACGTGTCTGTATATGTCACAATGAAAGGCCTCAGCGTGCCTATCGAGATTCTGATTGGTCACGAGTGTGGTCATTTCCCTGTGTTCCCAAACCGGTAAACCAGTGTGCACACGAGTGATGTTTTTGAACGTATCCCTGTGACTACATTCCTCTGCACCCATACCGCGGAAAGTTTGAAAGTTTAACCAGTGTGACGGTAGTTTTGACTTTTGACAGTGTAAAGTGCGAGTCGTGTAAATCGCGTGTTTTTTAGATTGTGAAAAATCGTGATTCATAAATAGTTTAAATATATAAATAGTGCGAAAAAACGGTAATCAAGAGACTCGATAGAGTCTCGGGACAAGTACATTGACAGCTCTGTCGTCTGCTGGCCCGAGGCTCTCCTGAGTATATTATCTCTGAATAAAACGATTCGCCGTGGTGGGGGTAAAATTGGCATGGCATTTCTTTCAATTGCGAAGCTCAGGAGCCATTTGATGCCTTGAAAATTGAACTGGAGACTAATTATGAAATTCTCTTTCGATTGAGCCCAAAATTAGCATGATCGGTGGTGTAATTGCTGAGAAAAAACTTTGCATAGGGTCAAGATTATGGAAAAAATACTAACACATCGGAAATTCGACGTGTCTGTACATAACACCATCAAAGGTTCAAAGCCGCTCGCGAGTTTCTGATTGGTTGGTTTTTTCAACGTGGCTCTATATAACACCATCAAAGGTCTTTTGACGACGGAAATGACCCATTATTTTTCATGAATTTTTTTGTCGCGAATGGACATATACCGACACAGCGGAAAGCTGGAACAGAGTTTTGACATAACCAAGTGTGGGGCGTACAAGCTAACGGATAAATTATTTTAATGTTTTAATTAATTTTAGAATCTCGTGGCTTAAACAGTATTGAAAATATGAATGTTTTTTCACGGACAGTTGTGAGGTTATAAATATCATGGTTAGGTTCGATCGACTCTTGGTTACGGTAATAATAAGAAAGTGATGGTGTGAAAATAGTGAAGTGCTTTTAATCAACTTTCGAACAGTGCTGAAATGAATATGTATTTTTTTATCATTGTTAACCCTGATGTTTTTATTTTCCACACTTAACTCTACGACGGAATTTCTCTTTCGCGATTAAATGTTCCTCGTATAAGATTTCTTGAGAAATCATTCTTTTCGTTTCTTTGATAACTATGAAATGGTAAAGGTTGAACTGTTAATCATGATTGGTGTGAATCGATGTAAATTTGGAAAGGAAACTATAAAACTAATAATGAGTGTCAAAAAAATGTATATGCGGCAAAGTTTGTTATTATCATGCCGAGTTTTGAGCAGTGTCTAATAAATATTTTTTTTAACTCTACACCGTTGACAATTTATTTTATTGGTCTCTTTCCTCTTTATTATAAAATGTTCCTCGCTCGCCATAATAAGATTTATACATCATAAAATGATCCTTGCATGATAATTGTTGGTCCATTTCAAAAGATTTTCGACGTCGTTTTTCTATCCAAAATATGGTGTGGAATCATCTCGCATTTGATGAATTAATAGACAAATACACTGTCAACCTGCATCTGGATATATATGGATGCATCTGGATGATAACCGTAGTAAGTAGTGATATATCTTTATGTCAAAATGGCTCGTATAATATATCTTTATGTCAAAAGACTATGGCGGTATATACTCCATATCCTATCAAAATTTGTATCTTTGGATTGCAACGAATGCATATAGACTCTGGAAATTCTGTGAAGCGACAAATGTACCAAGTATTTCCACTTTTTGGCTCCGATTGTAGCATTATGAATTGAACATTTTGTTATAAAAATTCTTCGGTTGCTCATTTGTCAATGGGATCAAAAATATTGTCTTCGGAACACCATGGATATATGCAAAATTTCAGAATTTTGTTTGGCTCAATATGCTCTATATTTTTTGACATTCCCGCTTTAGTTGTAGCATAATGAATTTTAAAAAATTGTTTCAGAAAGTCTTCCGATGTGTTTTTTTTGATATTATAAAAATTTATATCTTTGGATTGCAACAAATGCCTACAGACTTTGGAAATTGTGTGAAGCGACAAAGGTACCAAGTTTTCTACTTTTTACCTCCGATTTTAGCATTGCAAATTGAACTTTTGTTATGAAAATTCTTCGGTTGCTCATTTGTCGATGGGATCAAAATTATTGTCTTCGGAACGCCATGAATATATGCAAAATTTCAGAATTTTGTTTGGCTCAATATGCGCTCTATTTTTTCACTTCACCACTTTAGTTGTAACATTATGAATTTTGAAAAATTGTTTCAGGAAGTCTTCCAATGTGTTTTTACTGATATTATCAAAATTTGTATAATTGAATTGCAATGGATACGTACAGACTTTGAAATATCTGTGAAGTAACAAGTGTGCCCAATATTTCCACTTTTTTGCTCGAATAGTGGCATTATCAGGACTTGAAAATTTTATTATGAAAATTCTTCGGTTGCTCATTTTTGGATGGGATTAAAATTTGGCTTCGAAAAGTAATGGCAACATGCAAAATCCATAAACTTTATTGAGTCCAATGTGTGGTATGTTTAAGTTGTGGCATGATTAATTCCAAAAATTGTCAAAAAGTCTTTGGTTCCTTTTTTCTGGAAGTATAAAAATTTGTTTCATTGGAACGCAACGTATACTTACAAACTTTGGAAATTTCCTGGAGCAACATGTGTGCTCAGTATTTCTACTTTTTGGCTCTTATTGTGGCATAACCAATTGAAAAATGTTTTCAAAAAGCTTTGCTCTATGGATGCTCTGGTTGTGATGGTACGAAAATTTGCACGAAGATAATGCAACTGGTACAACTCAACTCGATCCATTTTCTTGGGCACAGTACTGATCTAAGTTTGCCCGCTTTGTTGAATTTATTGTTTTAAAATATCCATAACATACTTTCCGAATTTTTCAAAATTCAAACATAATATTAAAATATCTGTAAGTTCTAGTTTTGAGGCTTTCACGGCCATTATTGTTATAAATATCGAAATTTGCATCAAAATTTGTATCATGGGAATGTAGCCGATACCTACAAACTTTTAATATTTTGTGAAGCGACATGTGCGCCATGTATTTCCACTTTCTGGCTCTGATTGTGGCATTATGAATTGAAAAATTTATTACAAAATGTCTTCGGCTGCTCATTTTTGGATGGGATTAAAATTTCTGTCCTCGGAACGCAATAGATACATCCAAATTTTCTGAACTTTGTTGGGCTTAAAGTGCACTATGTTTTTTCACTTTTCCACTTTAGTTGTGGCATAATAAATTTAAAAAGTTGTTTTAGAATGTCTTCGGGTGCTCTTCTGCTGATAGTATCAAAGTTTGTATCATTGGAATGTAGCCAATATCTACAAACTTTGACCGTTTTGTGAAGAGGAGACATGTATGCTAAGTATTTCCACTTCTTAGCTCTGATTATGGCATAATAAATTGAAAAAGTTTTATTCCAAAGGCTTTCCTCTACAGTCGCTCTGGTTTTGATGGTAACAAAATTTGCTCAAAGCTAATGTGACTAATACAACTAAATTCATTTCATTCTCTTGGGTACGATCCTGTTCTCAGTTTGTCCGCTTTGTTCAATATATTGTTTTGGAGTTTCCATAAGATACTATTTGAATTTTTCTATATTCAATGAGAATATTGAAATAGATGTAACTTCTGATTTTCATGGTAGTAACTTCTTCAATGGTATTGAAAAATAATCATGATTCCACTTCGTTAATAAAAATAAGAATGAAAAAATGCGTGAACTTTTTTCACAATAGATTCAATATGTTTTCTCTAAACATACGTGAAACTGATTTTTTATTTTATCATTAATCAAAAATGAAAAATTTCGAAAAAAGGCGCTCCATTTTTATCAACAAGCTGAAATAAGCGTAATATTTTTTACCACAAATCTACAAATATAACAAGGAGATACTCTTATTTAATATGTTTCTTTGATAAACACAAATTCAAATAGCTACAAATTCTATGGAAAAGTTCTGATTGCTCTAATCTTGCCCTCAAAAGCTTTGTAAATTTTTGTATCAGACTCCCAGTTCCCGACTTATTTTAGCCTGATTCCAGAAAGGTAAATCGAAATGTCAAAAAAATTTGACTGGTTCGAGAATTAAAAAAATGCCAAATTGAAAATTCCAAAACACGTGCCCCTTTATTTCATGGGGAAAAAACCTAACTCGAAGTAGAAGGGGTCAGGGTTTGGAAATGAAAAAGCGATAATTTCCCAATATAACCTTTTCCTAATCTATATAAATAAGCGAGATGTTTGAAAAGAACGAGAAAAAACGAATTATATCATGCATAAAAATCCCCCTCGCGGAAGAAACCTGGCCAAGTACATTTGTTGACCGCCGTTCCCATATTTTTCCACGAATGTACATACACTGCAAAAACCTTTTCTCGCAAAAATCCCTGAGAAAATCAAATCCTATCAAAAAGTAAGAAAAGAGACCACTCTCAAAAAATGTATCAAATAAATTCAAATCACACAAAAAAAAATGAGGTAATCCTCGCGAAAAGCTAAGGTTGGGTTTCGCAAAAAGTTATAAAATAATTTGAGCTATACTAAAATATATGTGGCCAAGTACGGGAGGCTTTATCGTGTGACATAAAATCTTCAAATAATGTTGAATGTTGATAGAGAAAAGACTCAAGTTCGAAAATGCAGTTGTTTTACCAACCAAAATGAAAATAAAAACTCTGTATAAATAAGAGTCCGAAGCAAAAAAGATTGCAAATGAAAAAAAATTAGATGAAAAAGAATTTCGGCCGAAGTACTTGGCGAGGTTGTCACCATGACCGATACATTATGTAAACTAAGTGAAAAAACATTCGTCAAGTACTTCGGCCGAATTTTTTTTTAATCTAATTATTTTCCGTTTTATAAAACAATTTGTAAGTCAAGGATGATGCATCATATTCTTCCGTCATTTCATCTTTGAAAGAATAATAATTCTGAGGCTCCTGACAGTAAAGTTAAATATAATTATCTATTTATAGCTTAGACCGAAATTACTAATATCCTCGCTGCCTTTTCGCCCCTGAATGCCTTATTCTAATACACAACTTGAAAGCTAATGATAAAGTATTTAATTTTCTGAATTTTTGCCTTGGGGAAAAATTGGTACGTGAGATCTCTTCTATAACACCTTCCTGCCAAGCTATAATCGAATAATAACCTATCAACGAATTACTAACATCTCGAAAATACTTCAAGTTTGTAGTTAACCCTTTTGAAAACATTATAACTTTTTTCTTATCACAGGAACGAAACGCTCTTATATTTATACAACCTCAATAACAATGAATTTATGGTAGAAAATTTGTCTCATTCTCTTATGTCGAATTAGTAGTGTGAGCAGTACTGATTCCTGTCATCCAAATAAATCGATGATGTAATGATGCAAACACGTTGTAAGTTTTTTTGTTATATGCAGACACTATTGGAGTCTATATAAAGCGAAATATATGAAAATACTATAGGAAAAAGAAGTGATATCAAATAGCAAAATTCCCCTCCCGGGGAAAAAAACCTGGACAAGTACATTGGTGGTCCCGCGTTTCCCTATAATATCATATAAAATCCAATACCCCACTTAATTTTTTTTTTTTATGTTTACTAATTTTATTCATATCCCGGATGGAAACCAACCATATAGATCACGAAATATCCGGCCAAAAAACCAGACTTCACAATAAATGTTACTTTGAATTTATTTCCACAGAAAAAAACAGGAATAAAAACATAAAAAAATCAGCGTTATCAAGATGAGGAAAATACCACATATAATTGGTGTGTAAGAAGCATCAAGAGTCTAGAAAAAAATGAAAAAAGGTCACCGCCTAAGTTATGTGCAGCAGTAAAATTTTTGATATCAGTACTAGGACAAGCATTTCTCTGGTGACTGAGAATATATCAATATGGATGTACCGGCAACGTAGGGCATGCAGTTGGTGCATTGCTTCTGGGATCTCCTAAGTTGAGTAGCTACTTTTGTTTTGGCTATGGCGCGACCAATGTTGCCAAATAGTATTTACTTATATGACCTAATGAAACAACATTGCCTGCGCCGTGGCTAAAATAACGAAAAACAAGCAGGAACAAGAAGTTTCGCATAAAAACTCGTGCTTTTGTAATGTTAAAAAAAAACTTTAATTTATGTCCGTACATGATAGCACAGTTTTGTTTGATTGGTAATAATTTGATGAACGTTCACCACCGTACGTTGAGCGTATACGCACAGAGTACTTGTCCGGCCCATAACTTTTTATTAAAATTGCTCATTCCAGTAAAAATCAGGGGTCTCTCTCAAAAGTAGCTACTCAACTTAGGAGATCCCAGAAGCAATGCACCAACTGCATGCCCTACGTTGCCGGTACATCAATATTGATATCTTCTCAGTCACCAAAGAAATGCTTGTCCTAGTACTGATATCATAAATTTTACTGCTGCACATAACTTAGACGGTGACCTTTTTTCATTTTTTTCTAGACTCTTGATACTTCTGGCAACACCAATTTTATGTGGTATTTTCCTCATCTTGATAACGCTGATTTTTTAATGTTTTGATTCCTGTTATGTTCTGTGGAAGTAAATTCAAAGTAACATTTATTGTGTCGTCTAGTTTTTTGGCCGGATATTTCGTGATCTATATAGTTGGTTTCCCTCCGGGATATGAATAAAATTAGTAAACATAAAAAAAAAATGTAAGTGGGGTTTTGGATTTTTTGTGATATCATAGGGAAACGCGGGACCACCAATGTACTTGTCCAGGTTTTTTTTCCCCGGGAGGGGAATTTTGATATATATAAATATTGCGATATGTGATAATAATATTTTTTAATATCTCGGAATTAATCATCAGCGAAATTAAAAAAGATAACCTCGCACCCGCTGGTGAAATCATTTTTGTTTCGGATTCCAGAAAAGCCAAATAAAAACAAACCTCACCACTCGTTGAGGTTATCATTTTTATTTTTCTGTATAAAATAATCCGAATAAAACCGTTAATTAGTGTGGCCGGAATAAGTGCCAGAAAATACAACGAACATAATCTTAAAAATCAGTGTTATACGTTCTGAAAATGTGTGAACTCGCAAATAATGATGTTGAAGTTTCAATCTAGAAAGCAACGATTTTTTTTTTTAATCATGTCACTTAAATTTTTCTTACAGATCAAAAGACTGTGTTTTTTTCCAAAAGTGAGTGTATGAAAATAGTTGTGACAAGATGTATCATGTGCTCATAAATAAAAACCTGTAAAAATATTATTTTTTGATGAAATACTTTAAACCATTAAGGCGCCTTCTCACTTTGGAAATTTAAAAAAATCGATTTTTTTTTTTTTTTAAATTTTGAAAGTACATATCTTCAAAAATGTCATCTCGAAATTTCATAAAGATCGGACGAGTCTAACTACATTTTTTGGCGACCGTTAGGTGACTACCTGAGAGTACCCGGCGATCCCTTTCACGCCGCTCGGACGGTCCCTGTATATCTGACTCTATACAATTGAATAGCCGTGTTCTTTTGTTAATGTAGTACCCCTTGCTTAGGTATATTCTGTTTTCGGGTCTATACTCATGTAATAAGACCTTAACACGTGCATTTTTCAAAAGAAAATCACTCGGCAACGATGCTAAACTGTTATTTCATCAGTCTAATTTGAAACTTCGTGACGGCAACATCTCTGCGCTCAGGATTGTTATAATGGATACTATCATAAAATTTCAACCGACAGCAACCCACAGCATACGTATTGTTCAGACTCATGGTGCAAGTACAAGAAAGCAGTGAAAAACAATCAGATAGAAACTTTTAAACATCCTCCTGCTCTAGCTGATGATGTTCAAGAGGTTTTGAAACCGATCTATGAAGAACTGACGAAGGACGAGTTACTGGAACGATGCCTCGGAGGAAATACCCAAAATAACAACGAGTGTTTCAACAGCTGTGTCTGGGCAATGGCGCCGAAACACGTTTTTACGGGAAGAAAAACCGTGGAAATTGCTTGCCAAACAGCGGCATGCATTTATAACGAAGGGCTACAACCTGTTTTAAAAATTTTGGAGGTGATGGGTGTCAAACTAGGCCCTATCGCCGTTCAATACGCCGAGAAACGCGACAGTGATCGCGTACGCGTAGGGAACCGCCGCAGCTCTAACGCTTCAAAAGAGACTAGGTCGAGACGAAGGGAAGCTACTTTGGACGAACACACCTTCTACGAAGAATCGGAAGGTCCATTGTATGGAGCAGGCATCGCTGATTAACCCGAGGTAAGGTTTTTTCATGATTTTTCTGCAACCAAAACTTTAAACGCAGTTATCTCAAAACAAGGTTTTTCGGTGCTTTGTTGATGAAATTTCGGAAACTATCCGGCCGATTGTCATGAAATTTGAATGACATATGCTTCATAGTTATGGCTATAGCGCATATCATCAGATTTTTTAAATTTTGATTTTAAGAATTTTTTTTTTACAAAAAACTGCAAAAAAATCGTGGTTTTTTTTTACTTTTTCGAAAAACGTGCGCCATTTTGTTATTTTCGCGAATATCAAAAATCTGATGATATGCGCTATAGCCACTGACATACTGAATCTAAAACAGTTTTATTTTTTTGTTTCAGACGACCCGTCTCGGAGATACCATCAACAAGCCACGACCATAACATTTTTACACGGGTTTTTCAATGCTACTGATGTATTATAATAATTGTTTAAAAAAATAAAATAAAAATTTTTTCATGTACTTGAAAGATGTGTTTATTACATAGGATCCGTTTTATCCCATAATTTTAAGCAAAAATCCTCGAAAAAAAATCGCAAAAACAGCCTATTTTTGAGGCGCTTAAAGTGAGAAGATGCCTTAACGCCGAGGTGATCAGAATTTTTACTAACTATTCAACGTGTTTATTTATTATGTTATCGGACCAAAATATAATGCAATACCTCTATTCCTACGCGGAATTCGATGCTCTTTCAGAATCTGAGCTCAAAATTTCGATTAGACACCGAGAAAAAAAAATATGGCCGATTTAAACGTGAAAAACGTGAAAATTTTCGAAAAAAAATTTATTTCGCATTTTTTTTCACAATGATACCGCAAAGCTATCAACTTTTTACAATGATCAGAGGTGATCATGGCACTCGAACATTAAGAGGAATTTTTTTCAGAAAAATTCATCGACGCGTTTTTTCAAAATGGCGGCGAGAATGAAAAAATTTTATAAAAATTTTAATCTATCGGTTTCTTCAAAACTATAAACTTGAGAAAAAAATTTCTAAGAACAAAAATGGCTTAAAATTAGTCGAAGAATACTCTTAAATTTTTTCAGAATTTTTGAAAACAATTTTTAATTTTCGAAAATTTCAAAAAATCCAATTTTTCAAAAATACCTGAAAAATTTTTGGAAAAATTTGAGAGTGTTCCTTGACTAATTTTAAGACTTTTTTGTTGTTAAAAATTCTTTCGTAAAGTCTATAGGTTTAGAGAAAAAAAATTTTCTTGAATGGTACATAAAATGTTGTTTCTATCTACCACTACAAAATTCACGAACAAACTCGTATATCCTTTCACTTGTGCATGGACACATATGTTGTATACAATTTTTACATGAATTATAGGTAAAGCATATAAAAAAAATATTAGTTTTCACTTTTTCAATACATTTGTTATGTCACGAAAACGTTCAAAATCTTCTGCTTCATTGCATGCAGAGTATGAATCACATTATTCGCGTAGTGATTCCGACGAAAACATTTTGATTCCGAATGCAGACAATTAGGCTCCGATGATTCTGATTCCGATTGTGATTCGATATCTGATTCAGATTCTGAACATGAATTCACAATACCAAATATTACTTATAAAAAAGCTTGTGCTACTTATTCTGAAAACTTAGATAAACTTGAAAAAAATCACGAATTCATTTGGATCGATGGCGAGCAATCATATCCAAATACTTGTGAAGAAACAATATTATTATCTGAAGCTACAAAAAAGAATATACAGGCGTGCGAGCCTTTCCAATTGTTTGAAACCTTTTTTCCGCCGAAATGAAACAATATATAATTGATGCGTCTAAAGAGAATAATTATGATCTGAAATTACAAGATCTTGACACTTTTATAGGTATAGTTATTTTCAGTTCATTCAATAAAAGAAAGTCTCAGAGAGATTATTGGTCATCTGATCCATTCTTATCTAGTGAAATTGTTTCTTCTGCAATGACTCGCGATAAGTTTGAAGAAATCAAGTCTAAAATAAAATATTCAAAAGCTGAAGACAAGGATCCAAACGATAGAGGGTGGCGGGTTCGTTCGATGTTGAAACTTTTCCAAAACAACCTCCTAAAGTTCGGAATATGGAAAACTTCTATATCTATTGATGAAATGATGGCCAAGTCTTATGCAAAAACTGTTTTGAAACAATTTATTCGAGGGAAACCAATAAGGTTTGGTTTGAAATTTTGGGGTTTATGCACTTCAGACGGCTATCTACTAAATTTAGATCTATATTGCGGTAAAAATTCCCAAACCGGAAACAAATTAGTAAAATGTGCTTTAGGTACTCGTGCAGTATTGCATTTATTAGAACCTTTTTTTCGGCTAATAAATTATAATAAAATCCCTGCATTTCATTTGTAATTTGATAATTTTTTTACAAATATGGATTTAATTTTACACTTGCAAAAATTACGTTTGAAATGCACTGGCACTATCAGAGACAATCGAGTCAAAGAAAAGAATATACTTGAAAAGAAAGCTCCACGAGGTACTTGTATTGTAAAACATGATCGAAATAGTGGCATAAATTTCATCACTATTATGGATTCGAAGCCCGTTTCAATAGCTTCAACTGCTGCAGGTGTAAGTCCACTATCAACTTCGAGAAGATATAGTTCAGAGGCTCGATCCAAAACTGATATACCTTTTCCGCAAGCTTTTCATTTGTACAACAAATTTATGGGTGGTGTTGACGTGCATGATGGACACTGCAATAATGTACTTCCAAGTATACGTTCCAAAATATGGACATGGGTCGTTTTTATAAGATTTATACAGGCATCCATTACAAATGCCCACGTAATTTTCAATGCTACACGTGATGGAAAGAAAAAAAGTGGAATAAAAGAGTTAACTACTTCAATTGCTAAATATTATATTCAAAAAGGTCAAACAAGTAAAACACTTCATACACGATCTAATAGGGACAAATTAAAAAATTGTTCAAATGAAAAATGTCCAATAAGAACAAGGATCTATTGTGAAAAATGCAATCTATATGTATGCAATAATTGTTGGGCAAAAAAGCACTGATAAAAGAAATGTTAAAATGAAAGACAAGAAGACTCACGGAAAGAAGCACTCCGAAACGTGAGAGGCAAGGGGACTCACGAAAAAAAGCACCCCGAAACGTGAGAGGCAAGGGGACTCACCAAAAAAGCACCCCGAAACGTGAGAGGCAAGGGGACTCACGAAAAAAGCACCCCGAAACGTGAGAGGCAAGGGGACTCACGAAAAAAAGCACCCCGAAACGTGAGAGGCAAGGGGACTCACGAAAAAAAGCTCCCCGAAACGTGAGAGGCAAGGGGACTCACGAAAAAAAGCACCCCGAAACGTGAGAGGCAAGGGGACTCACGAAAAAAGCACCCCGAAACGTGAGAGGCAAGGGGACTCACGAAAAAAGCACCCCGAAACGTGAGAGGCAAGGGGACTCACGAAAAAAAGCACCCCGAAACGTGAGAGGCAAGGGGACTCACGAAAAAAGCACCCCGAAACGTGAGAGGCAAGGGGACTCACGAAAAAAAGCACCCCGAAACGTGAGAGGCAAGGGGACTCACGAAAAAAAGCACCCCGAAACGTGAGAGGCAAGGGGACTCACGAAAAAAAGCACCCCGAAACGTGAGAGGCAAGGGGACTCACGAAAAAAAAGCACCCCGAAAGGTGAGAGGCAAGGGGACTCACGAAACAAAAGCACCCCGAAACGTGAGAGGCAAGGGGACTCACGAAAAAAAGCACCCCGAAACGTGAGAGGCAAGGGGACTCACGAAAAAAAGCACCCCGAAACGTGAGAGGCAAGGGGACTCACGAAAAAAAGCACCCCGAAACGTGAGAGGCAAGGGGACTCACGAAAAAAAAGCACCCCGAAACGTGAGAGGCAAGGGGACTCACGAAAAAAAGCACCCCGAAACGTGAGAGGCAAGGGGACTCACGAAAAAAGCACCCCGAAACGTGAGAGGCAAGGGGACTCACGAAAAAAAAGCACCCCGAAACGTGAGAGGCAAGGGGACTCACGAAAAAAAGCACCCCGAAACGTGAGAGGCAAGGGGACTCACGAAAAAAAAGCACCCCGAAAGGTGAGAGGCAAGGGGACTCACGAAAAAAAGCACCCCGAAACGTGAGAGGCAAGGGGACTCACGAAAAAAAGCACCCCGAAACGTGAGAGGCAAGGGGACTCACGAAAAAAGCACCCCGAAACGTGAGAGGCAAGGGGACTCACGAAAAAAAGCACCCCGAAACGTGAGAGGCAAGGGGACTCACGAAAAAAAGCTCCCCGAAACGTGAGAGGCAAGGGGACTCACGAAAAAAAGCACCCCGAAACGTGAGAGGCAAGGGGACTCACGAAAAAAGCACCCCGAAACGTGAGAGAACCCATTAAACGGCGTTAATGGGTTAACCCATTAACGCCGAGGTGATCAGAATTTTTACTAACTTTTCAACGTGTTTATTTATTATGTTATCGGACCAAAAAAATAATGCAATACCTCTATTCCTACGCGGAATTCGATGCTCTTTCAGAATCTCAGCTCAAAATTTCGATTAGACACCGAGAAAAAAAAATATGGCCGATTTAAACGTGAAAAACGTGAAAATTTTCGAAAAAAAAATTTTTTCGCATTTTTTTTCACAATGATACCGCAAAGCTATCAACTTTTTACAATGATCAGAGGTGATCATGGCACTCGAACATTAAGAGGATTTTTTTTCAGAAAAATTCATCGACGCGTTTTTTCAAAATGGCGGCGAGAATGAAAAATTTTTATAAAAATCTTAATCTATCGGTTTCTTCAAAACTATAAACTTGAGAAAAAAATTTCTAAGAACAAAAATGGCTTAAAATTAGTCGAAGAATACTCTTAAATTTTTTCAGAATTTTTGAAAACAATTTTTAATTTTCGAAAATTTCAAAAAATCCAATTTTTCAAAAATACCTGAAAAATTTTTGGAAAAATTTCCTTCAAGTGTTCCTTGACTACTTCTTTTCTGATTCTGTGTATATACATTGTTTTTTTTCTACTCTTAGCATTACCCAGAGACAACGGCGTGGACGTGGTAGAACTTTGTCTCCTTTGGGGTGCTTTTTTTCGTGAGTCCCCTTGCCTCTCACGTTTCGGGGTGCTTTTTTTCGTGAGTCCCCTTGCCTCTCACGTTTCGGGGTGCTTTTTCGTGAGTCCCCTTGCCTCTCACGTTTCGGGGTGCTTTTTTTTCGTGAGTCTCCTTGCCTCTCACGTTTCGGGGTGCTTTTTTTCGTGAGTCCCCTTGCCTCTCACGTTTCGGGGTGCTTTTTTTCGTGAGTCCCCTTGCCTCTCACGTTTCGGGGTGCTTTTTTTCGTGAGTCCCCTTGCCTCTCACTTTTCGGGGTGCTTTTTTTTCGTGAGTCCCCTTGCCTCTCACGTTTCGGGGTGCTTTTTTTCGTGAGTCCCCTTGCCTCTCACGTTTCGGAGTGCTTCTTTTCGTGAGTCTTCTTGTCTTTCATTTTAACATTTCTTTTATCAGTGCTTTTTTGCCCAATAATTATTGCATACATATAGATTGCATTTTTCACAATAGATCCTTGTTCTTATTGGACATTTTTCATTTGAACAATTTTTTAATTTGTCCCTATTAGATCGTGTATGAAGTGTTTTACTTGTTTGACCTTTTTGAATATAATATTTAGCAATTGAAGTAGTTAACTCTTTTATTCCACTTTTTTTCTTTCCATCACGTGTAGCATTGAAAATTACGTGGGCATTTGTAATGGATGCCTGTATAAATCTTATAAAAACGACCCATGTCCATATTTTGGAACGTATACTTGGAAGTACATTATTGCAGTGTCCATCATGCACGTCAACACCACCCATAAATTTGTTGTACAAATGAAAAGCTTGCGGAAAAGGTATATCAGTTTTGGATCGAGCCTCTGAACTATATCTTCTCGAAGTTGATAGTGGACTTACACCTGCAGCAGTTGAAGCTATTGAAACGGGCTTCGAATCCATAATAGTGATGAAATTTATGCCACTATTTCGATCATGTTTTACAATATAAGTACCTCGTGGAGCTTTCTTTTCAAGTATATTCTTTTCTTTGACTCGATTGTCTCTGATAGTGCCAGTGCATTTCGAACGTAATTTTTGCAAGTGTAAAATTAAATCCATATTTGTAAAAAAATTATCAAAGTACAAATGAAATGCAGGGATTTTATTATAATTTATTAGCCGAAAAAAAGGTTCTAATAAATGCAATACTGCACGAGTACCTAAAGCACATTTTACTAATTTGTTTCCGGTTTGGGAATTTTTACCGCAATATAGATCTAAATTTAGTAGATAGCCGTCTGAAGTGCATAAACCCCAAAATTTCAAACCAAACCTTATTGGTTTCCCTCGAATAAATTGTTTCAAAACAGTTTTTGCATAAGACTTGGCCATCATTTCATCAATAGATATAGAAGTTTTCCATATTCCGAACTTTAGGAGGTTGTTTTGGAAAAGTTTCAACATCGAACGAACCCGCCACCCTCTATCGTTTGGATCCTTGTCTTCAGCTTTTGAATATTTTATTTTAGACTTGATTTCTTCAAACTTATCGCGAGTCATTGCAGAAGAAACAATTTCACTAGATAAGAATGGATCAGATGACCAATAATCTCTCTGAGACTTTCTTTTATTGAATGAACTGAAAATAACTATACCTATAAAAGTGTCAAGATCTTGTAATTTCAGATCATAATTATTCTCTTTAGACGCATCAATTATATATTGTTTCATTTCGGCGGAAAAAAGGTTTCAAACAATTGGAAAGGCTCGCACGCCTGTATATTCTTTTTTGTAGCTTCAGATAATAATATTGTTTCTTCACAAGTATTTGGATATGATTGCTCGCCATCGATCCAAATGAATTCGTGATTTTTTTCAAGTTTATCTAAGTTTTCAGAATAAGTAGCACAAGCTTTTTTATAAGTAATATTTGGTATTGTGAATTCATGTTCAGAATCTGAATCAGATATCGAATCACAATCGGAATCAGAATCATCGGAGCCTAATTGTCTGCATTCGGAATCAAAATGTTTTCGTCGGAATCACTACCCGAATAATCTGATTCATACTCTGCATGCAATGAAGCAGAAGATTTTGAACGTTTTCGTGACATAACAAATGTATTGAAAAAGTGAAAACTAATATTTTTTTTATATGTTTTACCTATAATTCATGTAAAAATTGTATACAACATATGTGTCCATGCACAAGTGAAAGGATATACGAGTTTGTTCGTGAATTTTGTAGTGGTAGATAGAAACAACATTTTATGTACCATTCAAGAAAATTTTTTTTCTCTAAACCTATAGACTTTACGAAAGAATTTTTAACAACAAAAAAGTCTTAAAATTAGTCAAGGAACACTCTCAAATTTTTTCAAAAATTTTTCAGGTATTTTTGAAAAATTGGATTTTTTGAAATTTTCGAAAATTAAAAATTGTTTTCAAAAATTCTGAAAAAATTTAAGAGTATTCTTCGACTAATTTTAAGCCATTTTTGTTCTTAGAAATTTTTTTCTCAAGTTTATAGTTTTGAAGAAACCGATAGATTAAGATTTTTATAATATTTGTTCATTCTCGCCGCCATTTTGAAAAAACGCGTCGATGAATTTTTCTGAAAAAAATTCCTCTTAATGTTCGAGTGCCATGATCACCTCTGATCATTGTAAAAAGTTGATAGCTTTGCGGTATCATTGTGAAAAAAAATGCGAAAAAATTTTTTTTTCGAAAATTTTCACGTTTTTCACGTTTAAATCGGCCATATTTTTTTTTCTCGGTGTCTAATCGAAATTTTGAGCTCAGATTCTGAAAGAGCATCGAATTCCGCGTAGGAATAGAGGTATTTTTTTGGTCCGATAACATAATAAATAAACACGTTGAAAAGTTAGTAAAAATTCTGATCACCTCGGCGTTAATGGGTTAAGTACGTTGGAACGACCAGAAACACAGTTGGTTGCGAGAATTCGTGTATTTCTTCGCGTGCCGAGCAGCTACGCGAGAATTAATCCACCTCGACTCGATGCAATTGCACGCACAAGGATACTCGAGACTGTGTGTGAAGACTCTCATGCTGCGCTTCGCCTAATCGTAATTAGACCTTACAGTTCAAAAGAGTGTCTAAAAATTGGTTTTCTCCCACGACTACTATTTCTACAAGCAGGAAACTTTTCTATTTCGAAACATTAAATAATATAATAAAACAGATATCTAAACATCAGGCCAAGATCTGAATAATTTCTTCCGGGTTACCACAATATAAACTTGTATTCCCTCTACTATATCGGCAGTAAATAATTCATTGATTGAATATAGCAGCGCGATTGATTATCGTTTATTTTACATGAATAAAGTTGTATCGAAATGAAGTTGTACATGAATAGAGTTGAAAATGAATAGAGTTGCATCGGAATAGAGATTTTTTTTACAATATTTATGAATAGAGTTGTAGATGAATAGAGATGTATGTGCATAAAGGTGTTTTTGAACAGAGAAGATTCAATATAAAGAAGATTTGGAATAAAGATGATTTAGCATAGAGATATTTGAAAATAGAGTTATTTATGAACACAGTTTAATTACTCAAGAGTTATTTTGAATGGAGATATTTATGAATAGAGTTGTATTCGAATAGAGGTATTAACCATAGAGTTGTTTAAGAATAGAGAAATAATACATACAGTTGTCGTGCTGCCCACCTATTCATGCGGCCAGCGCGACTCTAGAATGTCCACAGTATATAAATAAACAAACCAAATTTTAATTAATGGTCTAAACGAGCCGGATCTTTTATTTTCCATGTTTTTGATGATAGCAGATTGAGGGGCTACCTTATGGGTTTGAAAAACGAGCCGAAGTTCAGATTTTTTTAAAAATAAAATATCGGAGGAAACGCAATAATTTTTTTTTCACTCGAAAGTACATCTGTTTGTAAGGTTACAAAAAAAATTGTCAAAAAATATGCGGTAGAAAAAAAATATATTGTCAACGATTTTTGTCTTCTCCATATTTGTTGCATTTTTTTTTTTGAAAGTTTCAAATATACGTACTTATGAGTGAGAAAAAAATTCATTGCATTTCCTCCGATAGTTTATGAAAAAAAAAATCTGAACTTCGGCTCGTTTTTCGAACTCATTACACGCAGAAAAAAAGCCGTCGATTCATTAGCATTCGATGTTATTGGAAGATTTCGTTGATTCAACCGCAGTGTTCCCGATCAGAATGAATATGGGGTTTAACCAAAAACGAGAGTATTGGTTTCTTACTTTATTATATTGCGATGATTATATAATGTTATTGACACCCCGTAATGAGATATGTAGTTAATCCAATGATTTTTTCCCTCAGTGTAGGTAGATGTAGCCCCTTAACGAAAGCAGGGTTTTGGGAGTTGATCAAAAATTTATCGGAGGATGCCTGAGTATGTTACAGTAAAACTGATTTTTCTGCTGAGCATTGACTGGGTGGGAGGGTAAAAAAGGCAGACGAAAAGTACAGACAAATGAATGAGAGAATATCTGCAGGCGTATCTACCACCTACCAGACTTATCCTCCATTTTTTTCTCCTTATATATATATGGATTTGGGAGTATACGTGGCGTTGGTTGTACCGTTTTGACCCAAATTGTGCGGTGAGTTGGCTTAGGGCCAGTTCCCTGTGTCTACCTACTGTGACGACTTTTTCCAACGGTCGCACAAAATATTCCGATCTCGACAATTCCTTGGACGCCAGCCTAAGATGACCTTAGACAAATTTTATTTGAAATTATCGAGAACGAATAAAGGTTTTCCCGGTCGTAGCTGTAGTGTTTAACCAAGTTGGTAGAGGGGCGTGTCTAGGCAAGTTAAGAAAATAATCACACACGAGACACGAAAATCCGGAATTACAATTGAAATTTATTAAATAGCAAAGAACAAGGATGAAAATATTTTTCCGGAAAATAATAATAAAATTTACATTCAATTTTACAGAAGTTTCGATAATCAATCAATCCTCACAATTAATTTTTCGTTAACCGTCAACAAAACAATTTTTATAAAATATTCGGCTCGATCGCCCACGAGACACAATTTCGTAACGCTAAGGATTTCGCCATTAACGCACTTTAAAGATATGTGACCCGATCGATACCGACAATTATATAACAAAAATTACTAAAACTATGGATCTCGAGATTGGACAAAATTATAATAGAATTCCTCTCGGCAATTGAAATTCATTAAACGACAACGACAAATCGCGAGAGATAAAAATCGCGAGACAAGGCGTAACCAGAATTTTCCAAACGCGTGCGTGCCCCGAAACAATATCGCTCGTTAATCACAAAATTCTCCAAAAAGTTACTCGCGAGTAAATACGATACGATAAACGATAAAAACCCAATAAGAGCGAAACGACGGCTCACCACTACAGTTTCCGTAGGACGAGATCCGGAAAAGACCACGAATCTCTCCATCGATATTCTGGCGGCGTCGAATTCTTGATCAGGAACGGCAACGGCCCGAGAAAAGACGTCCTCCGTCATTGCTGCCCAAAACTCGAGTCCTCGATCATTATCGCGAGAGCAAGTACGCGGACCAGAGTCCTAACCCCCCACCCTTAGCCTACTCGCGAGAATCGCAACCGTTTGTTCTAGAATATTCGAGAGTTTTCAAGAACCTTTTCTCGCCGACCTGACCTCAACGTATTATTTTGAATTCCGACGATATGCTGAGCCGATACGTTTGACATTATGCTGAGCGGTAATTTCGATGTTTGGTTGAGCGGTATTTTCGATGTTTCGACACGATGAAATTGTGCCTTCGGCTTATTCCAACGAGAATATGGCGATCTCTAGATGCTGATGGACGCATCCTGAGGTTAGACAGCTGAGGGTGAGGGCATGGAGTTAGCGACCCACGCGTGATGACCTTCAACAGCGAAACTCGAAATTTGAATTTCCCTCTGCTCTCCGACTCGATGACGTTTCGATATCCCCTCTCTGAATCGCCTAAGCCTTCCTTGACTCGAAATTATCGTGGATAACCGCCGCTCGCTCGTACAAGAATAAAATTAATTCAAAATAAAATTAATATTCGGTAAATACGCTCGCATTTGGCCCTTCTGGACTTGCTCGAGAGAGATTCTTCGATGCCGAAGAACGCTCCTTTCCCGTGCCGTGCCAAAACTTAATCGTTTAGTGACATGGGCAAAATTACCACGTCACACTACACAGCCCGAAGCGAAAACCCACCACGTTATAAGAGGGATCCTTACTTATATTTTTACCCGGACTCGACGTTTCTATTCAGTCCTCTACTCTACCTTTAGGGTACTATATAATACAAGCCCGATATCAATTTCAAAAGTCGATAGATTAATCGTTCCTACCCCTTACCATTCATTTAAGAGATTCATGTATGTACACCCAGAAAAAAAATCTATTAAGAGTCGCGATAACGACTCGAGACAAGTACATTTACAAGCGAGTGCTACAAAACACTTTTACAGGAAGGACCACGATTCTACCTGTTTTCGAAAATTGTTTCTTCAATATTTATTAAATAACAGCGTTTTCGAGGATTATTCAAGTTCACGTATTTTTATTTTTTTTTCTTTCGATCACGACTAATTAGAACCTCGTAGCTTAAAACGTACTGATAAAATTAATTTTTATTATAATTGCTGGTCCGGGATATTCAGCATTTTTTCGCACACATTTTTGATGCTGAACTGTTTTTTTCGCAGTTGCGGTCTAGTGATACTAGTGATATTGGTAAAAATTATGGTGACATTCGATCGATCGTGCATATGACAGCTGACCAAAATAGTCGTGAGGAAATAAAGATCGCGGTCAATTTGCACTTTTGGTTAGAGTGGCAGTTATAGATAGATAGATAGACGAGTATAGAGTGACTTTTATTACTATGGACAGAAGATTGATAGCGGGAAAATAAAATGTGATAATAAACTATTGAACACTGCTTAAATAAATAATTTTATTTATTAAGCCTAGCCCCTACAATTTTCTTCCGAACGTAAATTCTATAACGGAATCGACAACGATCCCTTTTCTCTTTTACCATAAAATGTTATTCGAATGCAATAATAAGGCTTATTTAGAGACCATTCTCTTCGTTTTTTTGATAACTAAGAGAATAGTGTATGATAAACTCGTATTCGGTGAATATTTGATATCTTTGAACAGCCGTGAGGTTATAAAGATCGCGGTCAGTTTCAGTTTTGGTTAAAGTAATCTTTATATATATATAGATACAGACTGATAGATATAGATAGATATAGACTGACAGAGCAAAAATAAAGTGTAATTTAATAAATAAACTTGTTAACAGTGCCGTAATAAATAATTTTTTTTATTAACCCTAGCCTCAACAAATCATTTTCCGAACGTAAACTCTAGAACAGAGTCGAAAACAGTGCCTCTTCTGTTTTATTATAAAACGTCCCTTGCATGCAATAACAGACTATTCGGAAACCATTCTCTCCATTTTTTATATAACTGAGAGAATGGTGTATGATACCACCCTACGTTTGAATCACCCTAGGTTTGTATTATATATGGTTTGAAACCACCCTAGAGTGGTAGAGATCTTAAATATATGAAAATACTATTTGCACCTGCAACCCAAAACGGAATCAAGTGATGCGAAATAATTTTGAGCGAAACGATATTTGATTTGAGAAAAAAAAAATTTCATAAGTACTTCACCAATTTTTTTTTTATCTATTGCTCATGAGATATAATTCGTAATCAATCAACATTATAAAAGAAAAACTCGCGTAGTACTTCGGCCAAAATTATTTTTTCCAATCAAACTTTTGCTCTCGAAATTTTGTGCGTATACTTTTTTGTTTCAAAATCTCATTTCGTTATGATTACTTATATCCTGGCCAAAAATCCCCTCCCCAGGGAAAAAACCTTGGACAAGTACATTTGTTGACCAGGGTTTCCATTTGTTTTCACAGAAAAAATCTACCCAAAAAAGTACAACATTTTTAAAAAATTGGCAAGATTGAGATAGGAAAAAGAAGATTGTTTCTATAAAATAACTATACTCCAAATGACAAATAGAAATGAAAAACTTCACATATTTTATCGAGATCCCAAGAAAAAAAGCAACAATGCCCCCATCGTGAGTGTCTGGCAAAAAACAGAGTCTACAAGTAAATGATCAATTTGCGCATAAAAAAAATAATTATTTTGCAAAAACAGAAATGGAAAGGCCAATGATTTACGTTCAGCACTAAAATTTATAATATCAATAATAGGACAAGTATTTTATTGTCGCTTGTGGATGGAGTATTTAAAAAAAAGCAATAATTAGTTGGTTATTGAAAAAAGTCACCAGTGTACAAAAATAAAAATCAGTCAAAAGAACAGAGTCCAGAAAAAAAAATCGGGACGAAAAAAAACTTGAAGAAAAAAATTTTAAACGAAAAAAATTAGATTGAAAAAAAAATTTCGGCCGAAGTACTTGGCGAGTTTATAACACATACAACATTACGTGAAATACATTACGTGATACAAGCTAAGCAAAAAAACTCGCCAAGTACTTCGGCCGAAATTTTTTTTTCAATCTAATTTTTTTCGTTTGAAATTTTTTTCTTCAAGTTTTTTTTAATCCCGATTTTTTTTTCTGGACTCTGTTCTTTGGACCGATTTTTATTTTTGTACATTGGTGACTTTTTTCAATAACCAACTAATTTTTGCTTTTTTTTAAATACTCCATCCTCAAGCGACAATAAAATCCTTGTCCTATTATTGATATTATAAATTTTAGTGCTGAACGTAAATCATTGGCTTTTTCATTTCTGTTTTTGTAAAGTAATAATTTTTTTAGGCGCAAATTGATCATTTACTTGTAGATTCTGTTCTTTACCAGACACTCACGATGGGCATTGTTGCTTTTTTTCTTGGGATCTCGATAAAATATGTGAAGTTTTTTATTTCTATTTGTCATTTCGAGTATAGTTATTTTATAGAAACAATCTTCTTTTTCCTATCTCAATCTTGCCAAATTTTTAAAAATTTTGTACTTTTTTCGGTAGTTTTTTTCTATGAAAACAAATGGAAACAGGGGTCAACAAATGTACTTGTCCAAGGTTTTTTCCCCGGGGAGGGGATTTTTGGCCAGGATATAACTTCTTTTTTTCTGAACAGCTCCGAATCCTAGAATTTTTACATGATAACAGATAATCCTTGAATATCTACGCTGACATAACCAGTAAAACCCTAGCACAATATCAAATATGCAATGCGATGCTATAAAGAAAAAGCGAACGAACTTACAAGGAAAGGTACTTTGGTGTCCCCCTCCGATTTTGATAATTTTTATATATGTTATAGTCCATCGAAAATTAAGAGACACGTAATTTTTTTTATCGGCTTAAAGTTATTTTTAAGGGGTGAAATCGACCCCCAAAGTTGAGCATGTTTTGCATCTGGTAGAGTGTTTCATATAGAAGCACTTAACCGATCGTAACGAAACCAATTGCAAAACGTTTTTCACGTCAAATAACCTGTATATAATGTTCAACTTCTTATGCACCCCTATTACATGGGGATGATTCACCCCCGAATATCCAGAATTCTTTTGTATAAAAAAAACTTGCAATCCGATTTCAATAAAACAAACGCCATTTTGCAGAGCAAAAAAAATAAAATTGACGTATTTTTGGGTTTTTCTCAGATTAAAAAAATTAAGGGGGTAAAACACCCTTAAAATGTCAAATTTCATTTTGAGCACTGTCCCCTTCCGATTTCAATATTTTTTTTATAAAATGTAGCTTATCGAAAAATAAGACCACCTATTATTTTTATTGGCTCAAAATTATTTTTAAGGCGTGAAATCAACCCCCAAAGTTGGGCATGTTTTGCATCTGGTAGAGTGTTTCATATAGAAGCACTCAACCGATCGTAACGAAACCAATTGCAAAACGTTTTTCACGTCAAATAACCTGTATATAATGTTCAACTTCTTATGCACCCTTACTTACTGCAGGGGGCTGAACCACCCCCTGACATTCATAATTTTTTGTATAAAAGAAAAATTGTCATTCGATTTCAATGGAAAAACCAACATTTTGAAAAGCAAAAAAAAATTATAGTGAATGTGTCTAGATTTTTCGAATAAAAAAAATTAAGGGGGTAAAACACCCCTAAAATCTCAAATGTCATTTTGCGCACTTAAATGATAAAATTCAATTCAATTGGTCTCATTATCATTGCGTATCGACTTATATGCTAAATAATATTTATTTCGCATGTACATCCGCTGCCCTTCTGACATGCTTCACGTTTATAAAGAAGTGTTGGTATCCGTTCTATTTATATAAGTTTCTATTTTGAACGATTTACGAAAATAAAAAAAAAACTCAAATATCAAAAGAGTCGCATCAGCAATTCACCGCCCAGAATGTAAACAAAGCTGGCTCATGCCTTGCCATATTCTTATTCATATCAAGAACCGCTATAGTGGCTCGACCCCAAGTATTCTTGAAAAAGCCAGTTCGCTCAGGCTAATGTTTGAGGTATATCCGAAAACCAAATAAAAATGCTGTTTTCGTGGTGATGTCAGATCAAACCGCCCACTCAAGATGAAAAAGGTAAAACTGACTTTATATTATTCCAGAAGTTAAGTTGCTGTTCGACTGTTGATCAGTCATTATCGTGTCCGCTATCGTGAATACCGTATTGTTATTAACATGTCCATCAATCCAATGAACGTAATAAGACTGTTGTTTCTTACATTCGAGGTAATGAACATTCCTGACAGTCCTGTTAACAATAATGAAGTGGAATTGAAAGAGAGTTTCGCGGAAATTCTGAAGGCCTCTATGGCAGAGTTCAATCAGTTAGAAATCGTCGAAGATACGACATTAGATTTTCAAGAACCGTTTAGAGATGTCATAGTAGAACCTGTCGAAGATAATGACATCGAATGGGGTCTTGGAGAATCTCCATTAAGCCCTGAAACGTGTACTGACGATGAAGAAGATTTGAGCTACGACTACAAACAAAGAGCTGTTGAGTACTGGAGAAGTGCAAAAACGAAACAAAATAGGAAAATAGAAACAGTCCAAAACCGATTTAAACTCGTTAAATCTGTGCGCCAATTAAGGCGCTGGGCTCAACAAATTAATAAAGGCGGAACTTACAAGGAAAAATTGTCGCGCATTTCTGAATATACAATCGATAATTTAAAAAGCGCCATAGAAGCAGGTCTCATTGTACACGATATCGATCTTCGGAGATGGGCATTACAAGCCCAAAAATTGATTGGGCATGAGAATTTGCGTTTCAGGGCTTCGCCAACATGGATAAAAAAGTTTAAAAAAGTTCATCGAATAACAAGTAGAAAAATAAATAAATTCGTGACAAGAAAGACTCTCGAATCAAAGGACATATTACAAAACGATGCTAATAAATTTGTCTCCGCAGTTCAATTGAAAATTGAGGAATATGGCTTGGAAAATATTTATAATTCTGATCAAAGTGGTTTCCAATTAGAAGTCCATTCAGGGCGAACGTTAACAGAAGAAGGTACAAAACAAGTAGAATGCCTTGTACAATCCGTTTCAGCGACAACCCATAGCTACACCATCCAGCCGACAATATCAGCAGCAGGAAAATTGTTGTCACCTCTTCTGATAATTTTAAAAGAGCCATCCGGGCGGTTGGGGCCAATCGTAGAACGAACCATTTTTCGACCTCCCAATGTTTTTATAAGTGTTTCAAAATCTGGCAAGGCTACATCAGGTACGTTGGTATGTAATATTCAAATATAAAAAATAGATGTGCTATTAATTTTTACATATTGATTTATAGAACATTTCAAAGTATGGCTTCAAGAAGTGTTCTTCCCAAATGTCGGTGAGAAAAGTGTGCTTTTAATAGACTCATGGAGTGGACATTGCCCTAGTGTTGTCACGGAAGTTACACCACATAACAAAGAAATTGTTACAATGATCATACCGAAAGGAACAACAGGGAATATCCAGCCACTTGATGTCTTCGGATTTAGAATTTGGAAAAATTATGTCAGACATTTTTCAGACAGTGTCATGTTACTTGATTATGATTTAAGTCTACATTTACGAAATAATATAATCAAGCTGCAATCTCTAGTACATAATCAATTATCATCTCCGAGGTACGAAAATTTATTTCGATATGCCTGGTTCAAAAGTGGGTACATAGAAGAACGACCTGAGCATTTCGAAAATCCCGTTGAATTCGCTTTTGGTATGTCATCTCAAACACAATGTGAAATTGAAGGCTGCACAAATGTGGCTGTAGTAAGATGTTCATGGTGTAAAAAGTCACTTTGTTTCAAACATTTCTTCGAAGAACATCATTACTGTTCAAAATATAATCATTAAGTTCAGGAATGATAATTGAAACGAAAATTTGAATTGGAATCTATTTTTACTACATGAAAGATTTTAGCGCCTATGTATAACCTATATATATATATTTGTGTACAGACCATGTGTATACAAAAATAAAAAATCGTGAAGCTCACGACCACCGAAGATGTAGGAGTACTCAATTTTTCATATAATTAAAAAGCCGATGTACATGCGAAATAAATATTATTTAGCATATAAGTCGATACGCAATGATAATGAGACCAATTGAATTGAATTTTATCATTTAAGTGCGCAAAATGACATTTGAGATTTTAGGGGTGTTTTACCCCCTTAATTTTTTTTATTCGAAAAATCTAGACACATTCACTATAATTTTTTTTTGCTTTTCAAAATGTTGGTTTTTCCATTGAAATCGAATGACAATTTTTCTTTTATACAAAAAATTATGAATGTCAGGGGGTGGTTCAGCCCCCTGCAGTAAGTAAGGGTGCATAAGAAGTTGAACATTATATACAGGTTATTTGACGTGAAAAACGTTTTGCAATTGGTTTCGTTACGATCGGTTGAGTGCTTCTATATGAAACACTCTACCAGATGCAAAACATGCCCAACTTTGGGGGTTGATTTCACGCCTTAAAAATAATTTTGAGCCAATAAAAATAATAGGTGGTCTTATTTTTCGATAAGCTACATTTTATAAAAAAAATATTGAAATCGGAAGGGGACAGTGCTCAAAATGAAATTTGACATTTTAAGGGTGTTTTACCCCCTTAATTTTTTTAATCTGAGAAAAACCCAAAAATACGTCAATTTTATTTTTTTTGCTCTGCAAAATGGCGTTTGTTTTATTGAAATCGGATTGCAAGTTTTTTTTATACAAAAGAATTCTGGATATTCGGGGGTGAATCATCCCCATGTAATAGGGGTGCATAAGAAGTTGAACATTATATACAGGTTATTTGACGTGAAAAACGTTTTGCAATTGGTTTCGTTACGATCGGTTAAGTGCTTCTATATGAAACACTCTACCAGATGCAAAACATGCTCAACTTTGGGGGTCGATTTCACCCCTTAAAAATAACTTTAAGCCGATAAAAAAAATTACGTGTCTCTTAATTTTCGATGGACTATAACATATATAAAAATTATCAAAATCGGAGGGGGACACCAAAGTACCTTTCCTTGTTAGTACAGCTTGCACACACAAAACGCAGAAATTCATTTCAGTTAACACCTCGCGTTTCCTGTAGTATATTGAGAAATTCGATACATATATTTGGTGCGTCTCAGCAATGTGCATTTCACTAATATGAGAAAAACATGAGCAAAAGGCCAAAAATGAAACTGTATAGAAATATTTGTGGAACGCTTTTTTTTAACAAATCATATCACAATGCACACTAAAAACGTGAATGAATATTGAATTTTTACATTGTTTTCTCATGCTTTTATTTCCACTTATATCTTTTGCACAAGCCTGACCGAGCGATGCCATTACACTATTGCTGAATTTCTGATCCTTCCACTGGTTGTGAAATATGATAACAGATGATCCTTGAATATTTACGCTGACATAATCAGTAAAACCCCATCTCAATATAAAATATGTAGTGCGATGCCAAAAAGAAAGAGCGAAGGAACTTAGCACAGCTCGCAGTAACGAAGCGGTGATCCTTATATGCAAAGGAAATAAGGCATCTCTTGTTTCCGCAAGGAATGGCAAATGCTTCATTGCTTTATGTTTCACCAGTTTTTTTAGATCAAATTGTCGAAGCAGAGAATCTCAGCCCAATTCACAGCTCGCAGCGCCTTCAGTATATTGGTAAATTTCTTGAAGCCGAAAAGAAAAATCGAAGGAACTGAGCACAACCTGCAGAATATTGGAAATTTTATGTTTATTTGTAGACCGCACCTGAAAAGTATTGAAAATCATGATTTCACGACAAAAGTTATTTGTCAAATTTTTATAATTAATTGCGAGTTTTCCTGAAGATTCTTTGAAACGCCGGCCATTTACAATTCTTAATCACGTATCTTACCCAATCATATTACGTACCTGTAAATCTGTTTTTATCTGGCAAGCACCCACCGTCTACCACTGGTACTAATACAGAAGTAGGGAAACGCTACAATTCCAATACTTACTCATTCTGTTATGTTGGCCGTGATCCGTTTTACAACTTACAATCAGCCTAGACTCAAATTTTATTGCACAGCAATATATTTTATATATATACGGTAACGAAACACTTACGCGTAGTACCGGCACTTCTTTATTAAGACTTTTTATCCCGCTTTTCATCCCATCTCATCCGATATTCGACATTTTTGGGAGGGAAAAATGCGAAAACGACGCGACAACGTCTCGCGTGCGTTTGTTGACTGTTGTTGTCGGCGGCCATCTTGAACACTATGCTAACAACGACGCAACACTTACGAAAGTGTCGCCGCCTATCGTGAAAAACCGGAACTAAAAAATGCGTACGTGACTTTTTGCACGTTTCAATAATTAATTATTAAAAAGACATTACTGCAATTAAAATAATGCGTAAAATATGCAGAAAAATCCGACAAATCGAAGTGAATAACTCGCGCGGTAAATTTATGCGAAAATGACCGGTAATTTAAGAGTGAAAAGAACGAATGTTTGTGTGCATGCGCGTGGGACAAGCGACAAGGGAACGCACAAATGAGAGAGTGTGTTTTCCATTATTTCAAAATTTATTAAAAACTTTTTAATTACTGAAAAATCTTTGCGAAATGTTTAAATAAATTTAGGACATGATCAAATGTGATAAAATTATTATAAAAATTGGTAAATTACGAAAATTGTTAATTCTTGCGCAGGCGATGCGTAAAGTGGGGGTAGCGTCGAACAAATTGAAGTATGAGAATGCGAGAGTGAAGGAAGCGAAGAACGAATCCTAAAAATATTGTAAATGAGCGTGCGCAGAACGGGTTCGAGACTACCCAGCGAGCGAATCGGAACTCGAGCGCGAGAACAAAGGATCTGCTGGGTATAAAAAGCCGTGCACAGCAGCAGTGGACAGGCATTCTGCTCATTCTGAAAACAGAGCTCGGAGAGACAACACGCTCTCAGCAGCAGAGATCCTTCCTAGTTCTAGCAGGATAATAACCTATCTTTTTTATCATCTTTGACGCTTGGAGTATCGGAGCGGTTCGGCGACGTTCAACTCCCATAGTCCAAGGTCAATTCCTATTCCTTTAATTTTTTCCTATAATTCCTTGATGCTTGGGGTATCGGAGCGGTTCGGCGACGTTCAACTCCCATAGTCCAAGGTCATTCTTTAATTTTTTTACATTTTTCCTTTTTCCTGTGGGTGCTCGGGGTATCGGAGGTGTTCGGCGACGTTCACATCCCATAGCTCGGGGTCTGCATCCTTACCTGTGGTGTGTGGGGTATCGGCGTCATTCGGTAACGTTCGGGGCCCATAGCTTGCATACTACGTTTCCTCTAATTAATTTTATCTTTTGAATTTATGCCTGCTGGAAGTGGAAAGACTGCTTGCTCTATTTTAATTAAAATTTGCTAATTAAATTTATGTTTTGAATTTTTTTTATTCAAAATTATTTTCAATAAAATATAATCAGTCTACGTCACTCATTATGCTCAGCAATCCTCGTCTATCTTAAAAATCATCAATAATCCTGAATTCGATAATCCAAAAGGCCGCGGTAAGATTATCCATTATATAGAATCAATTAAAAACATAAAATTATCATTATTATTATATCGAGTCAATCCACTTTTGGATTATTAAAATTTTGAATTATTTTTATTATTCACTATAAAATAAAAGTGAATTTCATAGCAACATAAAACCCTATTAATTGTTATTTCATATATAATAATTCAATTATTGTTTGAATTATTATCATTATTATTCTGTAGACAAAGTTTCATCGAGTATTTCAATTATTATTGTTAATTAGCCTGGAAGACATCGTTTTTTATTATTTGACCATTATTATTGTTATTTTTCTCATTTAAACGATAATTCTGACGCAAAAAGGGAATTTAAATAAATATCATCGTTTGAATAATTACCGACAAAGAAACAGAATTGATAAAGTTTCTTTCCGTTCTGATCCGGATTAATAAATAAATTCATGCAAATAAATAACCCGAACGCGAAATAAAACAAATATTCATTTATTGTAACAAAAATCGGAAAATTTACATTGTTTAATTGAATAAATTAATTTTGTTATTATTTTGAACACAAAATCCGCGTTTCTCACGTTTCTTTCATACCTGCTCCAAAATTATTTAAAATTATTTAGGAAGCTCGGACCTGCGCGTAGCGACGTTTAGCGTATGGCAAAAGCGTTCCGTTACAATACTGTATAGCAAAAATCCCCTCCCGGGGAAAAAAAACCTGGACAAGTACGTTGGTGGTCCCTCGTTTCCCTATGATATCACAAAAAGTCCAAAACCCCACTTAAATTTTTTTTTTTAATGATTACTAATTTTATTTATTCATATCCCGGAGGGAAACCAACCATATAGATCACGAAATATCCGGCCAAAAAACCAGACTTCACAATAAATGTTACTTTGAATTTATTTCCATAGAACAAAACAAGAATCAAAACATCAAAACCCGAGCATCCGTAGAGCAAATCTTTTTGAAAATACTTTTCAATTCGTTATGCCACAATAGGAGCCAAAAAGTAGAAATACTGAGCACATATGTTGCTTCAGGAAATTTCCAAAGTTTGTAAGTATACGTTGCATTCGAATAAAACAAATTTTTATACTTCCAGAAAAAAGGAACCAAAGACTTTCTGACAATTTTTTAAATTAATCATGCCACATCTCAAGCAACCCACGCATTGGGCTCAATAAAGGGGACCGTATGGTCTAGAGCACGAAAATTTCACCTATTTTCACGATTTTTTTTTTGCCTTAAAAAATTTAAAAATCGATGTTTTAACTTTTCGGGTTTATTACTACCTTTATTAAGTATACAAAAAAAATTTTTTTTAATTTTAAAAACAGTGTTTATTATCATATAATTGGCATTGAAGACGACCCTCTCGAAAAATCCGACCCGGACGGTGAAGATCGATCCGAGACTTCTACTCATCTGAAACACAAAATTCAAGAAGATTCTTAATCAGAAAGAGTGCAGTTATGGTCGGGACTAGAACAAATCGAAAAAATTAAAAATTGACAAAATGGCGCGCTTTTGAAAAAAAATTCGTAAAATCGGGTTTTTTTTCACTAGTTTTTTAGTATAAACAATAAGAAATTATTTAAATAAAATTATGATTGTAGTTCCGACGATAGCCATACATGTTGTGAACAACATATCCAAATTTCAAGTGATTCGGTTGAATAGTTTTTTTGTTTTCACCTGCACAGTGCCGAAAAAAGTCGTTTCGAGATAAATGAGTTTAAAGTTTGAGGTACAGATATTTTCAAAAATTGAGCAAATTTTGAATACTTACAGTTAATCCGCGATTCCGGCACCATATAGGATTCCTTCGGAACGTTCATAATTCAAGATTTCCTCACTCCTTTCATTTCTTCGAGCTGTCCGGGCCTCTTTGGAGTTGTCCGTGCTCCTACGGTTGGCGCTCGATACTCGCAGCTCGTCTCGGTTTTGCGCTAGTTGCTCCGCTTGTGGCCCGATTGTTATGCCCATGGTCTCCATTATTTTCAATAGGGATGCAAATCCTTCATTGAATATGCAAGCGGAAATGTGAGTGGCAATATCAATGATTTTTTTTCCGGCAAACAGATGTTTCGGCGCAAGGTGCCACACGCAAGCATTGAAACTTTCGTTATTGTTCTGCGTATTACTGCCAATACACCTTTCCAATAAAGTCTCTGCTGTCAATTCTTCATAAATTGGTTTTAATATCTCTTGTGCTTCATCGCACAGAGCAGGTGGGTGCTCGTAGGTGTCTAAAGTACCTGCAGCCTCACTTTGACGCCACTTGCACCACGATTCGGAACCTGGAGGACAGTACGAGTGTTGCGGATTTTCATCTGTTGAAATTTTGTGATAATATGCTGCCCATATTTCACTTCTCATCCCTTCAGTCGAATCTGAATTACGTCTAATTGCTAGACCGTAATAAGTTGACAGCTCTTGCAATAATTTATTCGTCAATTGTTGACGCTTCGGTGTTTTATTTATCGATTTCCGCTGTGTCTTTTTTCCCTCTTCTTTTTCTGTCAATTTCTTTGTTGCTTTCTTTATTTGTGCATGTTTTTTTTCCGCATCAACAGCACGTTTGTACAAACGTTTTTTAACATGCAAAACACATTCTTTTTTGCAAACTAAAAAATCATCCCCGTAAGGCTTTGTGTCCAATAAGGCTTTGAACGTTTTCGTGTCGCGGACCGCTCTCTACCTGCGTTATGGGCTGTAGAAGCTGTAATATTGAGAATTTCCGCATGAAAATTTCACAGTATATTCTTGAGATACTATACTTTCGACATATCGAAAAAAAAAAAATCGATTTTTTCAAATTTCTAGACCATACGGTCCCCTAAAGTTTAGGAATTTTGCATGTAGCCATTGCTTTTCAAAGCCAAATTTTAATCCCATCCAAAAATGAGCAACCGAAGAATTTTCATAATAAATTTTTCAAGTCCTAATAATGCCAAAAAGTGGAAATATTGGGCACACTTGTCACTTCACAGATATTTCAAAGTCTGTAGGTATCTGTTGCAATTCAATGATACAAATTTTGATAATATCAGTAAAAACACATCAGAAGACTTCCTGAAACAATTTTTCAAACCTTATTATGCTTCAACTAAAGTGGGGAAGTGAAAAAAATATAGCTCAATTGAGCCGAATGAAATTCTGAAATTTTGCATATATTCATGGCGTTCCGAAGACAATAATTTTGATCCCATTGACAAATGAGCAACCGCAGAATTTTCATAACAATATTTTTAATTCATAATGCCACAATCGGAGCCAAAAAGTGGAAATACTTGGTACATTTGTTGCTTTATAGAATTTCCAATGTCTGTAGGTATCCGTTGCAATCCAATGATACAAATTTTGATAATATCAATAAAAAAATATCAGAAGACTTCCTGAAACAATGTTTCAAAATTCATTATGCTACAACTAAATTAGGGAAATGAAAAAATGTTGCGCACATTGGGCCCAACAAAATTCTGAAATTTTGCATGTATGCATGACATTCCGAAGCCAGCAATTCTTAACGCATCGAAAAATGAGCAATCGAAGAATTTTCATAACAAAATTTTCAATTCCTAATGCCATAATCGAAACCAAAAAGGGAAAATACTTGGCACATCTATCGCTTCACAGAATTTTCAAAGTCCATTGCAATTTAGTTATACCAATTTTGATAATATCAGTAAAAACACATCGGAAGACTTCCTGAAACAATTTTTCAAAATTCATAATGTTACAACTAAAGTGAAGAAGTGAAAGAATATAGCGCATATTGAGCCAAACAAAATTTTGAAATTTTGCATATATGCATGGCGTTCCAAAGACAATAATTTTGATCCCATCGACAAATGAGCAACCGAAGAATTTTCATAACAAAATTTTTAATTCATAATGCTAAAATCGGAGGCAAAAAGTAGAAATACGTGGTACGTTTGTCGCTTCACACAATTTCCAAAGTCTGTAGGCATTCGTTGCAATCCAAAGATATAAATTTTGATAATATCAGAAAAAACACATCGGAAGACTTTTTGAAACAATTTTTGAAAATTCATTATGCTATAACTAAAGCGGAGATGTGAAAAAATATAGAGCATATTGAGCCAAACAAAATTCTGAAATTTTGCATATATCCATGGTGTACGAAGACAATATTTTTGACCCCATTGACAAATGAGCAGCCGAAAAATTTTCATGACAAATTGTTCAATTCATAATGCTACAATCGGAGCCAGAAAGTGGAAATTCTTGGTACATTTGTCGCTTCACAGAATTTCCAGAGTCTATAGGTATCGTTGCAATCCAAAGATACAAATTTTGATAATACGAGGATATGGAGTATATACCGCCATAGTCTTTTGACATAAAGATATATTATATGAGTCATTTTCACATAAAGATATATCATTACTTTCTACGGTTATCATCCAGATACATCCATTTATATCCAGATGCAGGTTGACAGTGTATTTGTCTATCAAACGCGAGATGATTCTACACCATATTTTGGTTAGAAAAACGACGTCGAAAATCTTTTGAAATGGACCAACAATTATCATGCAAGGAACATTTTATGATGTACAAATCTAATTATGGCAAGCGAGGAACATTTTATAATAAAGAGGAAAGGGACCAATAAAAAAAATTGTCAACGGTGTAGAGTTAAAAAAAATATTTATGAGACACTGCTCAAAACACGGCATGATAATAACAAACTTTGCCATATCAAGAGACTCGGTAGAGTCTCGGGACAAGTACATTGACAGTTCTGTCGTCTGCTGGCCCGAGGCTCGTCGAGACTATATTATCTCTGAATAAAATGATTCGCGGTGGTGGGGGTAAAATTGGCATGTCATTTTGTTTATTTACGAAGCACAGGAGTCATTTGATGGCTTGAAAATTTAACTGGAGGCTAATTAAGAAATTCTCTATCGATTGAGCCCAAAATCAGCATGATCGGTGGCGTAGTTGCTGAGAAAAAACTTTGCACAGGCTCAAGATTATGTAAAAAATACTAACACATCGAAGGATTCGACGTATCTGTATATGACACAATCAAAGGCGTTTTGATGCCCATCGAAACCCATTTACATGAAAGCCGGTCTCTGGCGACGAGAGCAACGAGCTGCGATTGGTCACAACTACTTTTCTCTCTCTTTTCTCGGTACCGACACAGCGGAAAGTTCTCTCTCTTTTCTCGGTACCGACACAGCGGAAAGTTTGAATGGAGTTTCGACACAACGAAGTGCGGGACGTGCGAGCAATGAATAAAACGATTCACGGTGGTGAGGTAAAAACTGAAATTCATTTTCTTTAATTACGAAGCTCAGGAGGCATATGATGATTTGAAAATTGAACGGGAGATTTATTACGAAAAAATACTTCGATTGAGCCTTAAATCAGCACGATTGATGCCGTATTTGCTGAGAAAAAACTGCACAGGCTCAAGATTATGCTACATCGAAGTATTGGCTTGTCTGTATACGACACAATGAAAGGCCTCTTGACGCCTTCCGAGCTTGTGATTGGCCATTCCGTTTCATCTTTCTCTACCTATACCACGCAAAGTCTGAACGGAGTTTTCGAAGTGAGAATAAGTGCTTATACGCGAGACGTGTTTGTGGATAAATTCGGGAAAAAAAATATTTCGCGATCTGTGAATAAATAAATAGTTCGAAGTACCCATACCGCGGAAAGTCTGAACGGAATTTTCGAAGTGAGCAGTGCTTACGCGGGTCCTGTTGTGGATAAATTCGGGAAAAATATTATTTCGCGATCTATGAATAAATTTATTCACAGATCGCGAAATAATTTTAGATCGTACGCGTACGATCCAAAAATGATTTCTTTAATATAAATTCAATGACAGCAATTTAGAGTTTCATCAAATTCACGTATTTTTTATTTTTTTCCCCCTTTCGATCGCGACTAATTAGAATCTCGTGGCTTAAACAGTATTGAAAATATGAATGTTTTTTCACGAACATTTGTGAGGTTATAAATATCGTGGTTAGGTTCGATCGACTCTTGGTTACAGTAATAATAAGAAAGTGATGGTGTGAAAATAGTGAAGTGCTTTTAATCAACTTTCGAACAGTGCTGAAATGAATATGCATTTTTTTATTATTGTTAACCCTGCAGTTTTTATTTTCCACACTTAACTCTACGACGGAATTTCTCTTTCGCGATTAAATGTTCCTCGTATAAGATTTCTTGAGAAATCATTCTTTTCGCTTCTTTGATAACTATGAAATGGTATACGTTGAACTGTTAATCGTGATTGGTGTGAATCGATGTAAATTTGGAAAAGAAACTCTATAAAACTAATAATGAGTGTCAAAAAAATGTATATGGCAAAGTTTGTTATTATCATGTCGAGTTTTGAACAGTGTTTAATAAATATTTTTTTTAACTCTACACCGTTGACAATTTATTTTATTGGTCCCTTTCCTCTTTATTATAAAATGTTCCTCGTTTGCCATAATAAGATTTGTACATCATGAAATGTTCCTTGCATGATAATTGTTGATCCATTTCAAAAGATTTTCGACGTCGTTTTTCTATCCAAAATATGGTGTAGAATCATCTCGCGTTTGATGTATTAATAGACAAATACACTGTCAACCTGCATTTGGATATAAATGGATGCATCTGGATGATAACCGTAGTAAGTAATGATATATCTTTATGTCAAAATGGCTCGTATAATATATCTTTATGTCAAAAGACTATGGCGGTATATACTCCATATCCTATCAAAATTTGAATCTTTGGATTGCAACGAATGCCTATAGACTCTGGAAATTCTGTGAAGCGACAAATGTACGAAGTATTTCCACTTTTTGGCTCCGATTGTAGCATTATGAATTGAACATTTTGTTATGAAAATTCTTTGGTTGTTCATTTGTCAATGGGATCAAAAATATTGTCTTCGGAACACCATGAATACATGCAAAATTTCAGAATTTTGTTTGGCTCAATATGCTCTACATTTTTTCACATCCCCGCTTTAGTTGTAGCATAATGAATTTTAAAAAACTGTTTCAGAAAGTCTTCCGATGTGTTTTTTCTGACATTATCAAAATTTATATCTTTGGATTGCAACGAATGCCTACAAACTTCGGAAATTGTGTCAAGCGACAAATGTACCAAATACTTCTACTTTTTGCCTCCGATTTTAGCATTATGAATTGAACTTTTGTTATGAAAATTCTTCGGTTGCTCATTTGTCGATGGAATCAAAATTATTGTCTTCGGAATGCCATGAATATATGCAAAATTTCAGAATTTTGTATGGCTCAATATGCGCTCTATGTTTTCACTTCACCACTTTAGTTGTAACATTATGAATTTTGAAAAATTGTTTCAGGAAGTCTTTCGATGGGCTTTTACTGATATGATAAAAATTTGTATAATTGAATTGCAATGGATACCTACAGCCTTTGAAAATTCTGTGAAGCGACAAATGTGCCAAGTATTTTCCCTTTTGCTCATTTGTCGATGGGTTAAGAATTGCTGGCTTCAGAATGCCATGCATACATGCAAAATTTCAGAATTTTGTTGGGCCCAATATGCGCTACATTTTTTAAATTCCCTAATTTAGTTGTAGCATTATGAATTTTGAAAAATTGTTTCAGGGAGTCTTCTGATGTTTTTTACTGATATTATCAAAATTTGTATCATTGGATTGCAACGGATACCTACAGACGTTGGAAATTCTGTAAAGCAACAAATGTACAAATATTTCCACGTTTTGGCTTCGATTGTGGCATTAAGAATTTAAAATTTTGTTATGAAAATTCTGTGGTTGCTCATTTGTCAATGGGATCAGAATTATTGTCTTCGGAACGCCATGAATATATGCAAAATTTCAGAATTTCATTCGGCTCAATTGAGCTATATTTTTTCACTTCCCTACTTTAGTTGTAGCACAATAAATTTTGAAAAATTGTTTTACGAAGTCTTGTGATGTGTTTTTACTGATATTATCAAAATTTGTATCATTGAATTGCAACAGATACGTACAGACTTTGAAATATCTGTGAAGTAACAAGTGTGCCTAATATTTCCACTTTTTTGCTGGAATAGTGGCATTATTAGGACTTGAAAATTTTATTATGAAAATTATTCGCTTGCTCATTTTTGGATGGGATTAAAATTTGGCTTCGAAAAGTAATGGCTACATGCAAAGTTCATAAACTTTATTGAGCCTAATGTGTGGTATGCTTGAGTTGTGGCATGATTAATTCAAAAAATTGTCAGAAAGTCTTTGGTTCCTTTTTTCTGGAAGTATAAAAATATGTTTCATTGGAACGCACCGTATACTTACAAACTTTGGAAATTTCCTGGGGCAACATGTGTGCTCAGTATTTCTACTTTTTGGCTGCTATTGTGGCATAACGAATTGAAAAATATTTTCAAAAAGATTTGCTCTACGGATGCTCTGGTTGTGATGGTACGAAAATTTGCACGAAGATAATGCAACTGGTACAACTCAACTCGATCCATTTTCTTGGGCACAGTACTGATATAAGTTTGCCCGCTTTGTTGAATTTATTGTTTTAAAATATCCACAACATACTTTCTGAACTTTTCAAAATTCAAAGATAATATTAAAATATCTGTAAGTTCTAGTTTTAAGGCTTTCACGGCCATTATTGTTATAAATATCAAAATTTGCATCAAAATTTGTATCATGGGAATGTAGCCGATTAATCATAAAAAAAAATAAAAATTAAATAAGACAATACCAACAATGAAAAAGTGCGTATTTATGACCCTTGACTTTTGAGAGAGACCCCTGATTTTCACTTGAATGAGCAATTATAATAAAAAGTTATGGGCCGGACAAGTACTCTGTGCGTATAGGCTCAACGTACGGTGGTGAACGTTCATCAAATTATTACCAATCAAACAAAACTGTGCTATCATGTACGGACATAAATTAAAGTTTTTTTTTAACATTACAAAAGCACGGGTTCTTATGCGAAACTTCCTGTTCTTGCTTGTTTTTCGTTATTTTAGCCACGGCGCAGGCAATGTTGTTTCATTAGGTCATATAAGTAAATACTATTTGGCAACATTGGTCGCGCCATAGCCAAAACAAAAGTAGCTGCTCAACTTAGGAGATCCCAGAAGCAATGCACCAACTGCATGCCCTACGTTGCCGGTACATCCATATTGATATCTTCTCAGTCACCAAAGAAATGCTTGTCCTAGTACTGATATCATAAATTTTACTGCTGCACATAACTTAGACGGTGACCTTTTTTCATTTTTTTCTAGACTCTTGATACTTCTTACACACCAATTATATGTGGTATTTTCCTCATCTTGATAACGCTGATTTTTTAATGTTTTGATTCCTGTTTTGTTCTGTGGAAATAAATTCAAAGTAACATTTATTGTGAAGTCTGGTTTTTTGGCCGGATATTTCGCGATCTATATGGTTGGTTTCCCTCCGGGATATGAATAAAATTAGTAAACATAAAAAAAAAAAAATTATGTGGGGTTTTGGATTTTTTGTGATATCATAGGGAAACGCGGGACCACCAATGTACTTGTCCAGGTTTTTTTCCCCGGGAGGGGAATTTTGCTATTTGATATCACTTCTTTTTCCTATAGTATTTTCATATATTTCGCTTTATATAGACTCCAATAGAGTCTGCATATAACAAAAAAACTTACAACGTGTTTGCATCATTACATCATCGATTTATTTGAATGACAGGAATCAGTACTGCTCACACTACTAATTCGACATAAGAGAATGAGACAAATTTTCTACCATAAATTCATTGTTACTGAGGTTGTATAAATATAAGAGCGTTTCGTTCCTGTGATAAGAAAAAAGTTATAATGTTTTCAAAAGGGTTAACTACAAACTCGAAGTATTTTCGAGATGTTAGTAATTCGTTGATAGGTTATTATTCGATTATAGCTTGGCAGGAAGGTGTTATAGAATAGACCTCAAGTACCAATTTTTCCCCAAGGCAAAAATTCAGAAAATTAAATACTTTATCATTAGCTTTCAAGTTGTGTATTAGAATAAGGCATTCAGGGGCGAAAAGGCAGCGAGGATATTAGTAATTTCGGTCTAAGCTATAAATAGATAATTATATTTAACTTTACTGTCAGGAGCCTCAGAATTATTATTCTTTCAAAGATGAAATGACGGAAGAATATGATGCATCATCCTTGACTTACAAATTGTTTTATAAAACAGAAAAAAATTAGATTTAAAAAAAATTCGGCCGAAGTACTTGACGAATGTTTTTTCACTTAGTTTACATAATGTATCGGTCATGGTGACAACCTCGCCAAGTACTTCAGCCGAAATTCTTTTTCATCTAATTTTTTTTCGTTTGCAATCTTTTTTTGCTTCGGACTCTTATTTATACAGAGTTTTTATTTTCATTTTGGTTGGTAAAACAACTACATTTTCTAACTTGAGTCTTTTCTCTATCAACATTCAACATTATTTGAAGATTTTATGTCACACGATAAAGCCTCCCGTACTTGGCCACATATATTTTAGTATAGCTCAATTTATTTTATAACTTTTTGCGAAACCCAACCTTAGCTTTTCGCGAGGATTAACTCATTTCGTTTTGTGTGATTTGAATTTATTTGATACATTTTTTGAGAGTGGTCACTTTTCTTATTTTTTGATAGGATTTGATTTTCTCAGGGATTTTTGCGAGAAAAGGTTTTTGCAGTGTATGTACATTCGTGGAAAAATATGGGAACGGCGGTCAACAAATGTACTTGTCCAGGTTTCTTCCGCGAGGGGGATTTTTATGCATGATATAATGCGTTTTTTCTCGTTCTTTTCAAACATATCGCTTTATATAGATTAGAAAAAGGTTATATTGGGAAATTATCGCTTTTTCATTTCCAAACCCTGACCCCTTCTACTTCGAGTTAGGTTTTTTCCCCATGAAATAAAGGGGCACGTGTTTTGAAATTTTCAATTTGGCATTTTTTTAATTCTCGAACCAGTAAAATTTTTTTGACATTTCGATTTACCTTTCTGGAATCAGGCTAAAATAAGTCGGGAACTGGGAGTCTGATATAAAAATTTACAAAGCTTTTGAGGGCAAGATTAGAGCAGTCAGAACTTTTCCATAGAATTTGTAGCTATTTGAATTTGTGTTTATCAAAGAAACATATTAAACAGCAGTATCTCCTTGTTATATTTGTAGATTTGTGGTAAAAAATATTACGCTTATTTCAGCTTGTTGATAAAAATGGAGCGATTTTTTTCGAAATTTTTCATTTTTGATTAATGATAAAATAAAAAACCAGTTGAGAAAACATATCGAATCTATTGTGAAAAAAGTTCACGCATTTTTTCATTCTTATTTTTATTAACAAGGTGGAATCATGATTATTTTTCAATACCATTGAAGAAGTTACTACCATGAAAATAAAAAGTTACAACTATTTCAATATTCTCATTGAATATAGAAAAGTTCAAATAGTATGTTATGGAAACTCCAAAACAATATATTGAACAAAGCGGACAAACTGAGAACAGGATCGTACCCAAGAGAATGAAATGAATTTAGTTGTATTAGTCACATTAGCTTTGAGCAAATTTTGTTACCATCAAAACCAGAGCGACTGTAGAGGAAAGCCTTTGGAATACAACTTTTTCAATTTATAATACCATAATCAGAGCTAAGAAGTAGAAATACTTAGCATACATGTCTCCTCGTCACAAAATGGTCAAAGTTTGTAGATATCGGCTACGTTCCAATGATACAAATTTCGATACTATCAGAAGAAGAGCGCCCGAAGACATTCTAAAACAACTTTTTAAATTTATTATGCCACAACTAAAGTGGAAAAGTGAAAAAACATAGTGCACTTTAAGCCCAACAAAGTTCAGAAAATTTGGATGTATCTATTGCGTTCCGAGGACAGAAATTTTAATCCCATCCAAAAATGAGCAGCCAAAGACATTTTGTAATAAATTTTTCAATTCATAATGCCACAATCAGAGACAGAAAATGGAAATACTTGGCGCACATGTCGCTTCACAAAATATTAAAAGTTTGTAAGTATCGGCTACATTCCCATGATACAAATTTTGATGCAAATTTTGATATTTATAACAATAATGGCCGTGAAAGCCTCAAAACTAGAACTTACAGATATTTTAATATTATGTTTGATTTTTGAAAAGTTCAGAAAGTATGTTATGGATATTTTAAAACAATAAATTCAACAAAGCGGGCAAACTTAGATCAGTACTGTGCCCAAGAAAATGGATCGAGTTGAGTTGTACCAGTTGCATTATCTTCGTGCAGATTTTCGTACCATCACAACCAGAGCATCCATAGAGCAAATCTTTTTGAAAACATTTTTCAATTGGTTATGCCACAATAGGAGCCAAAAAGTAACAATACTGAGCACACATGTTGCTCCAGGAAATTTCCAAAGTTTGTAAGTATACGTTGCGTTCCAATGAAATAAATTTTTATACTTCCAGAAAAAAGGAACCAAAGACTTTTTGACAATTTTTTGAATTAATCATGCCACAACTTAAGCATACCACACATTGGGCTCAATAAAGTTTATGAATTTTGCATGTTGCCATTACTTTTCGAAACCAAATTTTAATCCCATCAAAAAATGAGCAATCGAAGAATTTTCATAATAAAATTTTCAAGTCCTGATAATGCCACTATTCGAGCAAAAAAGTGGAAATATTGGGCACACTTGTTACTTCACAGATATTTCAAAGTCTGTACGTATCCATTGCAATTCAATTATACAAATTTTGATAATATCAGTAAAAATACATCGGAAGACTTCCTGAAACAATTTTTCAAAATTCATAATGTTACAACTAAAGTGGTGAAGTGAAAAAATAGAGCGCATATTGAGCCAAACAAAATTCTGAAATTTTGCATATATTCATGGCGTTCCAAAGACAATAATTTTGATCCCATCGACAAATGAGCAACCGAAGAATTTTCATAACAAAAGTTCAATTTGCAATGCTAAAATCGGAGGCAAAATGTAGAAATACTTGGTACATTTGTCGCTTCATACAATTTCCGAAGTCTGTAGGCATTCGTTGCAATCCAAAGATATAAATTTTGATAATATCAGAAAAAACACATCGGAAGACATTCTGAAACAATTTTTTAAAATTCATTATGCTACAACTAAACCGGGGATGTAAAAAAATATAGAGCATATTGAGCCAAACAAAATTCTGAAATTTTGCATATATGCATGGCGTTCCGAAGACAATAATTTTGATCCCATCGACAAATGAGCAACCGAAGAATTATCATAACAAAAGTTCAATTCATAATGCTAAAATCGGAGGCAAAAAGTAGAAAACTTGGTACATTTGTCGCTTCACACAATTTCCAAAGTCTGTAGGCATTTGTTGCAATCCAAAGATATAAATTTTGATAATATCAGAAAAAACACATTGGAAGACTTTCTGAAACAATTTTTTAAAATTCATTATGCTACAACTAAAACGGGAATGTGAAAAAATATAGAGCATATTGAGCCAAACAAAATTCTGAAATTTTGCATATATCCATGGTGTTCCGAAGACAATATTTTTGATCCCATTGACAAATGAGCAACCGAAGAATTTTTATAACAAAATGTTCAATTCATAATGCTACAATCGGAGCCAAAAAGTGGAAATACTTGGTACATTTGTCCCTTCACAGAATTTCTAGAGTCTATATGCATTCGTTGCAATACAAAGATACAAATTTTGATAGGATATGGAGTATATACCGCCATAGTCTTTTGACATAAAGATATATTATACGAGCCATTTTGACATAAAGATATATCATTACTTACTACGGTTATCATCCAGATGCATCCATATATATCCAGATGCAGGTTGATGACAGTGTATTTGTCTATTAATTCATCAAATGCGAGATGATTCTACACCATATTTTGGATAGAAAAACGACGTCGAAAATCTTTTGAAATGGACCATCAATTATCATGCAAGGATCATTTTATGATGTACAAATCTTATTATGGCAAGCGAGGAACATTTTATAATAAAGAGGAAAGAGACCAATAAAATAAATTGTCAACAGTGTAGAGTTAACAAAAATATTTATTAGACACTGCTCAAAACTCGGCATGATAATAACAAACTTTGCCGCATATACATTTTTTTGACACTCATTATTAGTTTTATAGTTTCTTTTCCAAATTTACATCGATTCACACCAATCATGATTAACAGTTCAACGTATACCATTTCATAGTTATCAAAGAAACGAAAAGAATGATTTCTCAAGAAATCTTATACGAGGAACATTTAATCGCGAAAGAGAAATTCCGTCGTAGAGTTTGGAAAATAAAAACAGCAGGGTTAACAATGATAAAAAAATACATATTCATTTCAGCACTGTTCGAAAGTTGATTAAAAGCACTTCACTATTTTCACACCATCACGTTCTTATTATTACCGTAACCAAGAGTCGTTTCATTTTGATGTTCTTGGGCGCCAACTATCAAAATAGCCCTTTATGTTTTGAAAAAGAGAATTTAAACGATTATGCGGGATTAATCATAAAAAATAAAAATTAAATAAGATATTACCAATAATGAAAAAGTGCGTATTTATGACCCTTGACTTTTGAGAGAGACCACTGATTTTTACTGGAATGAGCAATTTTAATAAAAAGTTATGGGCCGGACAAGTACTCTGTGCGTATACGCTCAACGTACGGTGGTGAACGTTCATCAAATTATTACCAATCAAACAAAACTGTGCTATCATGTACAGACATAAATTAATGTTTTTTTTTAACATTACAAAAGCACGCGATCTTATACGAAACTTCCTATTCCTGCTTGTTTTTCGTTATTTTAGCCACGGCGCAGGCAATGTTGTTTCATTAGGTCATGTAAGTAAATACTATTTGGCAACATTGGTCATGCCACAGCCAAAACAAAAGTAGCTATTCGACTTAGGAGATCCCAGAAGCAATGCACCAACTGCATGCCCTACGTTGCCGGTACGTCCATATTGATATCTTCTCAGTCATCAAAGAAATACTTGTCCTAGTACTGATATCATAAATTTTACTGCTGCACGTAACTTAGATGTCGATCTTTCTTCATTTTTTTCTAGACTATTGATACTTCTTACACACCAATTATAAGTGGTGTTTTTCTCATCTTGATAATTCTGATTTTTTAATGTTTTGATTCTTGTGTTGTTCTGTGGAAATAAATTCAAAGTGACAATTATTGTGAAGTCTGGTTTTTTGGCCGGTTATTTCGTGATCTATATGGTTGGTTTCCCTCCGGAATATGAATAAAATTAGTAAACATTAAATAAAAAAATTTAAGTGGGGTTTTGGACTTTTTGTGATATCATAGGGAAACGAGGGACCACCAATGTACTTGTCCAAGTTTTTTTTCCCCGGGAGGGGATTTTTGCTATTTTACATTTTTTTGACACTCATTATTAGTTTTATAGAGTTTCTTTTCCAAATTTACATTGATTCACACCAATCATGATTAACAGTTCAACGTACACCATTTCATAGTTATCAAAGAAATGAAAAGAATGATTTCCCAAGAAATCTTATGCGAGGAACATTTAATCGCGAAAGAGATAAGAGATCGCTTTCGTTTCCGTCGTAGAGTTAAGTGTGGAAAATAAAAACTGCAGGTTTAACAATAATAAAAAAATACATATTCATTTCAGCACTGTTCGAAAGTTGATTAAAAGCACTTCACTATCTTCACACCATGACTTTCTTATTATTACTGTAACCAAGAGTCGATCGAACCTAATCACGATATTTATAACCTCACAACTGTTCGTGAAAAAAACATTCATATTTTCAATACTGTTTAAGCCACGAGATTCTAATTAGTCGCGATGGAAAGGGGGAAATAAATAAAAAATATGTGAATTTGAATAAAACTTTAAATTGCTGTCATTGAATTTATATTATGATCGTACGTCTCGTATTCTTCCGCGGTAAAAGTATATATATACACTCGATAAGACTCGGTCCAGCAAACGATAAAACTGTCACTCTTGATATTTCACTCTTGATATTAAGATTATAATACCAGCACGTTTTTTTTATTTATCCCGCACTTCGTAATGTCAAAACTCCGTTTGCTTATACCACCAAAAACTGACAGATGGTTCTGCAATTATTATAGATTATGTCAAAACTCTGTTCGAGCTTTCCGCTGTGTCGGTATATGTCCATTCGCGACAATAAAATTCATGAAAAAAAATGGGTCTTTTCCGGCTTCAAGAGACCTTTGACGGTGTTATGTAGAGCGACGTTGAAAAAACCAACTAATCAGAAACTCGCGAGCGGCTTTGAGCCTTTAATGGTGTTATGTACAGACACGTCGAATTTCCGATGTGTTAGTATTTTTTCCATAATCTTGACCCTATGCAAAGTTTTTTCTCAGCAATTACACCACCGATCATGCTGAATTTGGGCTCAATCGAAAGAAAATTTCTTAATTAGTCTCCAGTTCAATTTTCAAGGCATCAAATGGTTCCTGAGCTTCGTAATTGAAAGAAATGGTATACCAATTTTACCCCCACCACCGTGAAAAGTTTGATTCAGAGAAAAGATAGACTCGGCGAGCCTCGGGCCAGCAGACGACAGAGCTGTCAATGTACTTGTCCCGAGACTCTACAGAGTGTCTTGATCAACGCATTTAATCTTATCTGTAGAAGTACGTAATTCTTACAATAAATTTGAACATAATAGCTTTGACTGATATCACATATCAGTTCTATAACAATTCTCTGGGCTATCTACGATGTTATTAAGTACATTTGAGTGGCCGGAAATGCAGTTGGTTGCGAGCAATCGTGCAGTTCTTCGTGCGTGCGCGCCGAGCAGCTACGCGCGAATTTACCTACCTCGACTCGATGCGATTGCAGGCACGAGGATACACTGGACTGTGCGTGAAGACTCTCACGCTGTGCTTCGCCTAATCGTAATTAGACCTTACAGTTCAAAGGAGTGTCTAAAAATTGGTTTTCTCCCACGATCACTATTTCTACAAGCAGGAAATTTTTCTATTTCGAAACATTAAATAATATAATAAAATAGGTATCTAAACATTAGGCCAAGATCTGAATAATTTCTTCCGGGTTACCACAATACAAACTTGTATTCCTTCTACCATATCGGCAGTAGATAATTAATTCATTGAATATAGCAGCGCGATAGATTATCGCTTATTTTACATGAATAAAGGCGTATCGGAATGAAGTTGTACATGAATAGAGATGAAAATGAATAGAGTTGTATCGGAATAGAGATTTTTTTTACAATATTTATGAATAGATTTGTAGATGAATATGTATGTGCATAAAGTATGTGCATAAGGATATTTTTGAACAGAGAAGATTCAATATAAAGAAGATTTGGAATAAAGATGATTTAACATAGAGATATTTGAAAATAGAGTTATTTATGAACACAGTTTAATTACCCAAGACTTATTTTGAATGGAGATATTTATGAATAGAGTTGTATTCGAATAGAGGTATTAACCATAGAGTTGTTTAAGAATAGAGAAATAATACATAGAGTTGTCGTGCTGCCAATCGGCGTCGATCAGTGGACCGGATTCACAATCCTTTTTTCCCCACCGACGTGTAAAGTTCGCAACGATTCCCTCTGTAGAGTGAGAAAAGTAAGAACTTCGCCCTCTAGGGAGAATATACAAAAGTCGTCCTGCGCATGCGCAACCCAGCCAGCGGCAACAGTGCACTGTCCGTGGCGACTTGTGAACTGATGTTTGGTGCGTGAATTTTATAACCTATTTTATTTTTTCAATTCGTTATATTTTTTTGTGTTTGAGGAACGAAGTAGTGAGTATAGATTCATCGTCAGAAGATTTATCCACTGACGATGAAGAAGTACGAAAAATTTTTGAGCAACAAGCAAAAGTTGTTGAAAATGAACTGCTCCCTTGTACATCAAAAAATAAATATATACAGTGCTGGGAAGGTTTTGAACAATGGCAAAAGGATAAAAAAACTACTAGTGTTGATGAATCTCGATTCTTGGTAGATTTTAAAGAATTATCTCTGAAGTACTGTCCAGCGACATTGTGGAGCAAATGGTCAATGCTTAAAAGTGTTTTGAGAATAAAAAAAAATATCAACCTCAACGATTATGGCAAATTAAAAGCTTTTGTGAAACAAAAGTCGAGGAACTACCAATCAAAACAAGCAGCAACATTTACATTCGATGATATCAAACGATTTTGTGCCGAAGCGCCTGATGTCATATATCTGGTACTGAAGGTATGACTTTATGTTGTTATTTACATGTTTTTTACATAATTAAATATTTACGATATATTTACAAATATTTGCTTCTATTATTTACAGTATGTACAATTTTTGTAGGTTATGGCAATCATTGGGATTTGTACAGCAATGAGGTGTGCCGAATTTTGCACTCTGAAGCCGGAAGATGTTGTAGATATGAACACTCACAACTCTCCTGATATACCAAATCGATTGCTCGTCAAAGTCATTGATGCGAAAAGTAAAATGCTTCGCGAATATGTTATTGGCGAACCCTTCTACAATATCATTGAAAAATATGTCGCTCTAAGGCCATCCGATGCACCAGCTCTCAATTTGTTTCTGAAGTATCAGAATGGGAAAATTTCTCGCCAAAACATTGGAAGAAACACATTCGGCTCATCACCCAAGAAAATCGCCGAGTTTTTAAAACTCCCAAATTGTGAGCGTTATTTAGGACATTCATGGAGACGTTCCGCCGCTACATTTGTAGCTAACGCTGGGGGTACTCTCCTGGATGTCAAACATATGGGTGGATGGAAATCTGATGCAGTGGCACAACGGTATATTGACCGCTGCGAAGGTACACAATTAAAACTATTTAATATGGTTCTAAATTCTGGAGCTGCACTGTCCGAAACTAAGGCGAAAGAAAACGAAGAATCACTTCAAGGCACGAAACGAGATTCTCCACAAGCTAAAGAATTGAAAACTTCTAATGTACAAGATACATCAGTACCATCAACATCTAAATGTGAAACAAACTCAAGTTGGATGTGTGACAAGGACGACGAATGGCTAAATGAAGCCACTGAAAACTTAATTTTTTTCAACAACGAAAACTGTTCTCAAGAAGAGAGTCGACAAACAAAGATGTCGGATCACACAGATGATACAGTGAAATCAAGTCGAAGATCGACAGCGAATCGCAATAATGATCGTACACCACTCAAAGATATTCAAACCGATCACAGGAACGTGCGACAACTATGGATGGAAAATTTGTTGAAAAATCCCTTCATAAACAAACTAGAGAACTGCACCATTCATCAGCTTACAATTAATAATTATATTACACAAAAAGAAAATGATACGCCACACCACAGCCAAATGTGATTTTTATTTTACTTATCAACATTATTTATTAATTGTTTGAAAAAATTAGAAATTTTAATTGAAGCATCGTTAAAATGTTAATAATGTTGATAATATTGAAAATATTTTACTTCGGAAAACATTGTACTAAATTGATAATAAACGAAACACTGGATTTGTTTTTCGTCTTTCTTTTTCCATTGAAATCCTAGATAAAAATTAAAAGGTGAATTTTTTGGAATTATTTGATGAAATAAAATTTCGAAAAAAAATTTACGAAATGTAAAAAATTGAAGTATTAAAAAAAATTGCAGAAAAATCGCAAATTTTTTGCCTTTTGAAAAATTTAAAAAAAGGTTTGTGGAAATTTAAAAAAATGATTTTTTTCAAAACTCTTAGAATTCCGTTCTTTTTTTATTAAAAAAAAAAATCTATTTTCTCAAAATTCGAAAAATTTTCATCTCCTTCATGATTTGTGATTTTTTTTTCAGCGTTGAAAAATTCAATTTTTTTCAATTTATAAATTTTTTGTTGAAAAAAAAATGGTTTCTTCAGAAATTTTTATTTTTTTAAACTTGATTCTTCTACTTAAAAATAAATCGCTGTTATTAATCAATTTTTTTTATAAATTTTCATAAACCCTGAAAAAAATTCAGCGAGTTTTGAATTCTCTGTTCATTCATTACCTACACTGTATACGTTAGCGAACTTTCCACATCGGTGGGAAAAAAAATAGTATGTGCACCTCGGAAGTAAAGTAGGCCTCCCTACACGCAAATCTGTCGCCCTCGCTTCGCTCGGGCTACAGATTTGCGTGTAGGATAAACCATCAGGATTGTATTGTTTTTTATCGTATACGATAAAAAACATCAGGATTGTATTGTTTTTTATCGTATACAATAAAAAACAATACAATCCTGATGGTTGCAACTAACACTGGACCTAATTTCTTCATGGTATTTACCATATTCAAAGACTTTACTTATGAATTATTTATAATCTCGAAAGACATTACAAATTACTGTATTTACGATGACCATTATCAGGCATATGAAATTTACCCGTCTGCTTTTAATGATTCGCCAAGTTGGAAATTAATTACCTTTGATGATTTAGAATCATGTTCTACTTCTCATATTACTGAAGGTGGAAATAAAAAAAAATACATTGTGAAACGATGGGTATAGAAAAAATTATGATTACTTTTGTTATAATACTGAGCATATTATTATTATTATTATTATTATTTAATGTAAATTGTTTCTTTCAAATTTTTGATTGTTCAAGTAACTTAATAAATTGTTAATTCAATCCAATAGAGGTCTTTTAATTTTTTATCAACAATTGTAATTTTCCCAAATTTATTTCTTGATGTTCTCTTCTTTTTCAGATAAATGTGATTGGAGTTGTTTGATTGTAGTTCCAAAGTCATTTACTTATTTATATATAAATAAAGTCAAATGATATGCCGGTGGTAAAAATTTTATACAATTGTTAAATTTTAAATTTACTGTCTACTACGCTTAATAATAAATTGAAAGTAATATGAATTATGTGAATATTTAAATTATGCATTCTATTCCAAAAAGTTTTGCTTATTTTTTATGGGAATTTTTTATTATAATATGAAAAAAATTATAAACAACTGGAGAAACGTTAATCTCAAGCATAAATTTACCGAGAAAATGATATATGTTCGTACTTTAGATACTTAATACTTGATTGTGTTAATTTTTTCAATAATTGCACGAAATGAAATATGAAATTTAATTACTGCATATCAAGAGACTCGGTAGAGTCTCGGGACAAGTACATTGACAGTTCTGTCGTCTGCTGGCCCGAGGCTCGCCGAGACTATATTATCTCTGAATAAAACGATTCGCGGTGGTGGCGGTAAAATTGGCATGTCATTTTGTTCATTTAGGAAGCACAGGAGTCATTTGATGGCTTGAAAATTTAACTGGAGACTAATTAAGAAATTCTCTTTCGATTGAGCCCAAAATCAGCATGATCGGTGGCGTAGTTGCTGAGAAAAAACTTTGCACAGGCTCAAGATTATGTAAAAAATACTAACACATCGAAGGATTCGACGTATCTGTATATGACACAATCAAAGGCGTTTTGATGCCCATCAAAACCCATTTACATGAAAGCCGGTATCTGGCGACGAGAGCAACGAGCTGCGATTGGTCACAACTACTTTTCTCTCTCTTTTCTCGGTACCGACACAGCGGAAAGTTCTCTCTCTTTTCTCGGTACCGACACAGCGGAAAGTTTGAACGGAGTTTCGACATAACGAAGTGCGGCACGTGCGAGCAACCAATAAAACGATTCGCGGTGGTGGAGGTAAAAACTGAAATTCATTTTCTTTAATTACGAAGCTCAGGAGGCATATGATGATTTGAAAATTGAACTGGAGATTTATTACGAAAAAATACTTCGATTGAGCCTTAAATCAGCACGATTGATGCCGTATTTGCTGAGAAAAAACTTTGCACAGGCTTAAGATTATGCTACATCGAAGTATTGGCATGTCTGTATACGACACAATGAAAGGCCTCCTGACGCCTTCCGAGCTTGTGATTGGCCATTCCGTTTCATCTTCCGCTACCTATACCACGCAAAGTCTGAACGGAGTTTTCGAAGTGAGAATAAGTGCTTATACTCGAGACGTGTTTGTGAATAAATTCGGGAAAAAAAAATATTTCGCGATCTGTGAATAAATAAATAGTTCGAAGTACCCATACCGCGGAAAGTCTGAACGGAATTTTCGAAATGAGAAGTGCTTAAGCGGGTCCTGTTGTGGATAAATTCGGGAAAAATATTATTTCGCGATCTATGAATAAATTTATTCACAGATCGCGAAATAATTTTGGATCGTACGCGTACGATCCAAAAATGATTTCTTTAATATAAATTCAATGACAGCAATTTAGAGTTTCATCAAATTTACGTATTTTTTATTTTTTCCCCCCTTTCGATCGCGACTAATTAGAGTCTCGTGGCTTAAACAGTATTGAAAATATGAATGTTTTTTCACGAACATTTGTGAGGTTATAAATATCGTGGTTAGGTTCGATCGACTCTTGGTTACAGTAATAATAAGGAAGTGATGGTGTGAAAATAGTGAAGTGCTTTTAATCAACTTTCGAACAGTGCTGAAATGAATATGCATTTTTTAATTATTGTTAACCCTGCAGTTTTCATTTTCCACACTTAACTTTACGACGGAATTTCTCTTTCGCGATTAAATGTTCCTCGTATAAGATTTCTTGAGAAATCATTCTTTTCGATTCTTTGATAACTATGAAATGGTATACGTTGAACTGTTAATCATGATTGGCGTGAATCGATGTAAATTTGGAAAAGAAACTCTATAAAACTAACAATGAGTGTCAAAAAAATGTGTATGGCAAAGTTTGTTATTATCATGCCGAGTTTTGAGCAGTGTTTAATAAATATTTTTTTAAACTCTACACCGTTGACGATTTATTTTATTGGTACCTGTCCTCTTTATTATAAAATGTTCCTCGCTTGCCATAATAAGATTTGTACATTATAAAATGTTCCTTGCATGATAATTGTTGATCCATTTCAAAAGATTTTCGACGTCGTTTTTCTATCCAAAATATGGTGTAGAATCATCTCGCGTTTGATGAATTAATAGTCAAATACACTGTCAACCTGCATCTGGATATATATGGATGCCTCTGGATGATAACCGTAATAAGTAATGATATATCTTTATGTCAAAATGGCTCGTATAATATATCTTTATGTCAAAGGACTATGGCGGTATATACTCCATATCCTATCAAAATTTGTATCTTTGGATTGCAATGAATGCCTATAGACTCCGAAAATTCTGTGAAGCGACAAATGTATCAAGTATTTCCACTTTTTGGCTCCGATTGTAGCATCATGAATTGAACATTTTGTTATGAAAATTCTTTGGTTGCTCATTTGTCAATGGGATCAAAAATATTGTCTTCGGAACACCATGAATATATGCAAAATTTCAGAATTTTGTTTGGCTCAATATGCTCTATATTTTTTCACATCCCCGCTTTAGTTGTAGCATAATGAATTTTAAAAAACTGTTTCAGAAAGTCTTCCGATGTGTTTTTTCTGACATTATCAAAATTTATATCTTTGGATTGCAACGAATGCCTACAAACTTCGGAAATTGTGTGAAGCGACAAATGTACCAAATACTTCTACTTTTTGCCTCCGATTTTAGCATTATGAATTGAATTTTTGTTATGAAAATTCTTCGGTTGCTCATTTGTCGATGGAATCAAAATTATTGTCTTTGGAACGCCATGCATATATGCAAAATTTCAGAATATTGTATGACTCAATATGCGCTCTATTTTTTCACTTCACCACTTTAATTGTAACATTATGAATTTTGAAAAATTGTTTCAGGAAGTCTTTCGATGTGCTTTTACTGATATGATCAAAATTTGTATAATTGAATTGCAATGGATACCTACAGCCTTTGAAAATTCTGTGAAGCGACAAATGTGCCAGGTATTTTCCCTTTTGCTCATTTGTCGATGGGTTAAGAATTACTGGCTTCAGAATGCCATGCATACATGCAAAATTTCAGAATTTTGTTGGGCCCAATGTGCACTACATTTTTTCAATTCCCTAATTTAGTTGTAGCATCATAAATTTTGAAAAATTGTTTTACGAAGTCTTCTGATGTGTTTTTACTGATATTATTAAAATTTGTATGATTGAATTGCAACAGATACGTACAGACTTTGAAATATCTGTGAAGTAACAAGTGTGCCCAAAATTTTCACTTTTTTGCTGGAAGAGTGGCATTATTAGGACTTGAAAATTTTATTATGAAAATTCTTTGCTTGCTCATTTTTGGATGGGATTAAAATTTGGCTTCGAAAAGTAATGGCTACATGCAAAGTTCATAAACTTTATTGAACCCAATGTGTGGTATGCTTGAGTTGTGGCATGATTAATTCAAAAAATTGTCAGAAAGTCTTTGGTTCCTTTTTTCTGGAAGTATAAAAATATGTTTCATTGGAACGCACCGTATACTTACAAACTTTGGAATTTTCCTGGAGCAACATGTGTGCTCAGTATTTCTACTTTTTGGCTGCTATTGTGGCATAACGAATTAAAAAATATTTTCAAAAAGATTTGCTCTACGGATGCTCTGGTTGTGATGGTGCGAAAATTTGCACGAAGATAATGCAACTGGTACAACTCAACTCGCTCCATTTTCTAGGGCACAGTACTGATCTAAGTTTGCCCGCTTTGTTGAATTTATTGTTTTAAAATATCCATAACATACTTTCTGAACTTTTCAAAATTCAAACATAAAATTAAAATATCTGTAAGTTCTAGTTTTGAGGCTTTCACGGCCATTATTGTTATAAATATCAAAATTTGCATCAAAATTTTTATCATGGGAATGTAGTCGATACCTACAAACTTTTAAGATTTTGTGAAGCGACATGTGCGCCAAGTATTTCTACTTTCTGTTTCTGATTGTGGCATTATGAATTGAAAAATTGATTACAAAATGCCTTCGGCTGCTCATTTTTGGATGGGATTAAAATTTCTGTCCTCGGAACGCAATAGATACATCCACATTTTCTGAACTTTGTTGGGCTCAAAGTGCACTATGTTTTTTTCACTTTTCCACTTTAGTTGTGGCATAATAAATTTAAAAAGTTGTTTTAGAATGTCTTCGCGTGCTCTTCTTCTGATAGTATCAAAATTTGTATCATTGGAATGTAGCCGATATCTACAAATTTTGACCTTTTTGTGAAGAGGAGACATGTGTGCTAAGTATTTCCAATTTTTAGCTCTGATTATAGCATAATAAATTGAAAAAGTTTTATTCTAAACGCTTTCCTCTACAGTCGCTTTGGTTTGTTCAATATATTGTTTTGGAGTTCCCATAACATACTATTTGAACTTTTCTATATTCGATGAGAATATTGAAATAGTTGTAACTTTTTATTTCTATAGTAGTAACTTCTTCAATGGTAATGAAAAATAATCATGATTCCACCTTGTTAATAAAAATAAGAATGAAAAAATGCGTGAACTTTTTTCACAATAGATTCGATATGTTTTCTATAAACTGTGACGTGGTAATTTTGTCCACGTCATAAATTTGTTAACGATGGGCACGGCACGAGAAAGGAGCATTTCTCGTCGCTGACGAATTGCTCTCGGGCTTATCTAGAAGGGCCAAACGCTAGCGTATTTATTGATTATTAATTTCTTTTATTTTATAATTTTTTTATACGAGCGAACGACGGTCTCATATATCGAAAAACATTCGAGAGAGAGAGAGAGAGAGAAAGAGAGAGAGAGAGAGAGAGAGAGAGAGAGAGAGAGAGAGAGAGAGAGAGAACATCGGAATTATCATCATTGTCAGAATTGTCGTATCGTTGAGAGGGAAGGCTTGAGAAGTTTCGGTCGTCAAGGTTATCGACGGAGCGCGAAAAATCATATCGAGCGAGGGTCGCTAGCTCGAAGCCCTCACCCAGAGCTGTCGAACTCGACGATGCGTCAATCAGCATCGGGGATCTTCGGTAAACCTCGGACGTATCGAAAGTCATCGTTGATCAGCGTCGCGCCCGTTTCGAATTCACACTCGAAATTTAAATATAGTTGGCGAATAATAAAAGGAGAGGGCGAAGATTCGAGAAAATTCTAGATTCCCGTGAGTAGGCGAAGGGTGGGGGTCTAGGACCCTAATCCGCGATATCGTGTTTCGGAAAAATTATCAGGGACTCGAGTTTTGGGCAGCAGCGACGGAGGACGTCTTTTCTCAAGCCGTAGGCGTCTTCGATCAAGAACCCGACGCCATCGGAATTATCGAGTGGAAGCATCCGTGGTCCTTTTCCAGATTTCCAATCTCTGAAACCGTAGCGGTGAGCCGTCGTTTCGCTCTCATTTTGTTTTGTTGTGATTTCGTACCGTTTTGTACTCGCGAGTATATTTTGTGAATTTTGGGATTTAAAAGAGCGATATTGTTTCGGGGTACGTACGCGTTTGGAAAATTCTAGTGACGTCTTGTCCCGCGATTTAAAACGTTCGCGAATTGTCGTTGTTAAAGTTTTATTTTGAATTGCCGAGAGGAATTCTAGTATTTGATTTAGCTCAATCTCGAGATCCATAGTTGTAAGTTAAATTGTTATAATATCGAGCCGAAAGGCAAATATTTCTGTTATAAAATTATTTTCGAACACTTAAAAATTAGAAATTCTTTTAAATTATTGAATGTCAAATATTGAGAACTATTGTAAACTTTTCATATAATATTTTTCCGGAAATCTTATTTTATTCAAAATTTTGATGTCATTTAATAATAAATGCTATTGTAATTCCGGAGTTGGATTGTTGGTGTGAATATTTATTTTGTGTAATTGACCCAGCCCCTCTACCACAATTAGTTTAAAATACAGCTACGACCGGGAAACCTTATTATTTTGTTCTCGATAATTCCAAATAAAATTTGTTTAAAAATTATCTTAAACTGGCGTCCAGAAAGTATCGAGAGCAAATATAATTTGAAGCGCTTGACGGGAAAAGCGTTACAAAATATACATGAAACGGGTTTTTTATTTCATCATTAATCAAAAATGAAAAATTTCGAAAAAAATCGCCCCATTTTTATCAACAAGCTGAAATAAGCGTAATATTTTTTACCACAAATCTACAAATATAACAAGGAGATACTGCTATTTAATATGTTTCTTTGATAAACACAAATTCAAATAGCTACAAATTCTATGGAAAACTTCTGACTCTTCTAATATTGCTCTCAAAAGCTTTGTAAATTTTTGTATCAGACTCCCAGTTCCCGACTTATTTTAGCCTGATTCCAGAAAGGTAAATCGAAATGTCAAGAAAATTTAACTGGCTCGAGAATAAAAAAAAGTGCCAAATCAAAAATTCCAAAACACGTGCCCCTTTATTTCATGGGGAAAAAACCTAACTCGACGTAGAAGGGGTCAGGGTTTGGAAATAAAAAAGCGATAATTTCCCAATATAATCTTTTTCTAATCTATATAAAGCGAGATGTTTGAAAAGAACGAGAAAAAATGAATTATATCATGCATGAAAATCCCCCTCGCGGAAGAAACCTGGACAAGTACATTTGTTGACCGCCGTTCTCATATTTTTCCACGAATGTACATACACTGCAAAAACCTTTTCTCACAAAAATCCCTGAGAAAATGAAATCCTATCAAAAAGTAAGAAAAGTGACCACTCTCAAAAAATGTATCAAATAAATTCAAATCACACAAAACAAAATGAGTTAATCCTCGCGAAAAGCTAAGGTTGGGTTTCGCAAAAAGTAATAAAATAAATTGAGCTATACTAAAATATATGTGGCCAAGTACGGGAGGCTTCATCGTGTGACATAAAATCTTCAAATAATGTTGAATGTTGATAGAGAAAAGAATCAAGTTCGAAAATGCAGTTCTTTTACCAACCAGAATGAAAATAAAAACTCTGTATCAATAAGAGTCCGAAGCAAAAAAAAGATTGCAAATGAAAAAAAAATGAGATGAAAAAGCATTTCGGCCGAAGTACTTGGCGAGGTTGTCACCATGACCGATACATTATGTAAATTAAGTGAAAAAACATTCGTCAAGTACTTCGGCCGAATTTTTTTTTAATCTCATTTTTTTCTATGCTTTATAAAACAATTTGTAAGTCAAGGATGATGCGTCATATTCTTTCGTCGTTTTATCTTTGAAAGAATAATAATTCTGAGGCTCCTGATAGTAAAGTTAAATATAATTATCTATTTATAGCTTAGACCGAAATTGCTAATATCCTCGCTGCCATTTCGCCCCTGAATGCCTTATTCTAATACACAACTTGAAAGCTAATGATAAAGTATTTAATTTTCTGAATTTTTGCCTTGGGGAAAACTAGTACTTGAGGTCTATTCTATAACACCTTCCTGCCAAGCTATAATCGAATAATAACCTATCAACGAATTAATAACACCTCGAAAATACTTCGAGTCTGTAATTAACTCTTTTGAAAACATTATAACTTTTTTTCTTATCAGAGAAACGAAACGCTCCTATATTTAAACAACCTCAATAACAATGAATTTATGGTAGAAAATCTGTTTCATTCTCTTATGTCGAATTAGTAGTGTGAGCAGTACTAATTCCTGATATTGAAATAAATCGCCCAATCTCGAGTCTCTAACCGCGGTGGCGGGGACGATTACGTCTGGGCTAGAGTCGGCGCTGTCACTTATGTCAGCGTCTACTTGACACCCAACTGCACCGCGGCGGAGTTCGAGAGGAAGGTGGCACTCCTGGAAGACGGTATCAGGGACCTGCCCGGGGATGTCGTCGTTGCGGGGGACTTCAACGCGAGGGCGATCGAGTGGGGAATGACGGAAACGAACCGACGCGGACGACTACTGCTGGAGATAGCCGCAAGGCTGGACCTAGCAGTGGTAAATACGGGACATACGCCGACGTACAGACGACCAGGGTTTGGAGACTCCATCCCTGACGTGACGCTGACGTCGGACAGAATCCTGCCACGGCTGAGGGGGTGGCGGGTGATCGAGGACTACACAGCCAGCGACCACCAGTACATCACCTTCGAAGTGGCAGGACAGACAGAAACGCGACGAACGAGAACCCACCAGCCCCCGCGGTGGAACCTTGACAAACTCGACGTACGAAAATTTTCTGAGGAACTGATGGCAGCACCAGCTCCTGTGACGAAAATTCCCCCTGAGCTGACTGGCCGGCGAAGGGCGGAAAGACTGACAGACGAGACGGCCAAACTAATAGACGGTTTGTGCAACAGCACAATGCCGAAACGACGACAAATACAAAAAAGACGACCACAATACTGGTGGACGGACGAGACAGCCGAATTGCGCAGGATATGCCTGGCAAATCGGCGACGAGTCACGAGGGCTGGGGGCGGACCCGAAAGGGAAAACCTCCAGGCCATTTACAAAACGGCACGGAAGACGCTGACCAAAGCAATAAGGGACAGCAAGACGAGATGCTGGAGGAAGCTCTGCGAGGAGGTGAACGAGGACCCCTGGGGAACCGTTTACAAGATGGTGACCGGTAAACTAGGGGCCCGAGTTCCACCGGAACTCAAGGATGCCGAAACAGCAGGACGGATTGTCGACGGATTGTTTCCGACGCACCCGATTCGATCGAACGTGACGGACGATGCTGACGCGCCGGAGCCCCCGGTCTTTACCGCAGAGGAGCTCACTAGAGCAACGAACGCGATGAAGACTGGCAAGGCACCGGGACCAGACGGAGTACCGGCCGAGATCCTCCGGCTCGTGGCTCGCCTACGGCCGAGGATACTTCTCGACCTGTACAACACGTGCTTGACGACAGGAACGTTCAGCGATCGGTGGAAAGAGGCGAGGCTCGTCCTTATCCCAAAAGGTAAGGGCGACCCTAACATGCCGTCGGCCTACCGACCGTTGAGTTTACTTGACACGACAGGTAAACTCTTTGAACAATTACTGAGACCGAGACTGACGGACGCGATGCAGACTGGAGGGGGCCTCTCAGACCTGCAGTTCGGTTTCAGGAGGGGTCGATCGACGATTGGAGCGATCCAAAAGGTGGTCGACTCGTTCCTGGAACTGGAGAGACACTGCCACGCAGCACGACCTATCGTACTGCTGGCGACGCTCGACATCAGGAATGCTTTCAACTCGGCCAGGTGGGTGGATATCCTGGAGGCGCTTAACAGCAACTTCCGGATCCCATCGTACCTGGTCCGGGTCGTGGAGGATTACCTGAGAAACAGACGGATAACGTACGAGACGATCGAAGGACAGGTAACAAGACAGGTCACCGCTGGGGTTGCTCAGGGGTCGATACTGGGACCTGACTTCTGGAATGGTTTATACGACAGCCTGCTTCGGCTGGAGATGCCGCTCGGAGTGCTCCTCGTCGCCTACGCTGATGACGTGGCGGCGGTGATCACAGAGCGGTCTCCTGAGCTGGCGCAACTGACGTTGAACCAGACCATGAGACGAGTAGGACGCTGGATGACAGACCACGGACTACAACTCGCAACAGAAAAGACGGAACTGACGTTTCTTACGAGAAGACGTATACAGACAATACTGCCCATGAGAGTGGGGACACACGAGACGGAGACCAAGGGGGAAGTCAAGTATCTGGGGGTGACCCTCGACACGAAGATGACCTTCTGGCCTCACATACAGAAGACAGCCCGGAGGGCGGCCGAGAGGATAGCATCCTTGAGCCGCCTGATGGCAAACATGACGGGACCGAGGCCGGGGAAACGACGACTGTTGATGGCGACCGCCCACTCGATCCTCCTATACGGCGCGGAAATATGGGCAGACTCCCTGAAGACAAAGAAGTACTGTAAGACGATGACGATGGTACAGAGACAAGGCGCGCTGCGAATCGCTTGCTCCTACCGAACAGTCTCTGCACAAGCTGTTCTGGTGGTGGCGGGCGTAATACCCGTGGATCTCCTTGCCTTCGAGCGCAAGAGGATCTACGGGAGCAGCGCGGACATAGGACGAAAGAACGCGGCAATCGCCGAGCGCGAAAGGACGATGGAAGTATGGCAAAGACGGTGGACAGAAGAACAAGGTGGAAACTGGACGAGACGACTCATACGGGACCTGAGGCCGTGGCTCGAAAGGAAGTTTGGCGACGTGAATTTTTACGTCGCCCAGCTCTTGACGGGGCACGGTTACTTCCGACGGTACCTATGTAACATGAACCGAGTACGGACATCGGACTGTAAATACTGTGGACACGAACGAGACGACGCGGAACACACGTTATTCGTATGTGACCGCTGGACAGGACTCAGACGAGAACTGGAGACAACGGTCGGCAGCATCACTCCTGATAACATCGTGGAGGTGATGCTGCACGAACCGGAATGGTGGCGCTTAGTCGCCGCCTACACGGAAAACATACTGAGACGTAAGAACGCGGACGGCTGCTTAACAGACGACTAAGCAGACGGAGCGACGTGACGTAACGAAATACGGAGGAACGGCACGAACGGACGTACACGGACAGAACCCCCAGTCAGAAGTAATATCAACATAGTCCCTGGCTGGCGGAGGACATCAAGGAGGTGGCGGTTTAGTGGGTAGGCCTGTTTTTTTGGGAGTCCCACATACCCCCTTAGACTAAGGGGAATCCGTAAAAAGGATTCCGCAACTCCTTGTAAAAAAAAAATAATAATAATAATAATAATAATAATAATAATAATAATAATAATAATAATAATAATAATAATAATAATAATAATAATAATAATAAAACAAAATAACACAAAAAAGAACAAATAAGACATTTTTTTATATAATATAATCAAATCATTATACGTCGTCTCGAATTCAGTATCCTGCCGAAACCGAATCGATTGCGAAATTTAGATTTCGTCTAACTGAAACTAAGAAAACCAAGGTACTTGTGAATAGTGTAGCAAACCTACATATTCCCTCCCTTCCCTTAAGAGGATGGATCAGTCACCTAACCTCACCTCGAATTTTCGAAATTTAAATTCTTCGACACGGTTTGACCGAATACAAAAAAGCTCTGTCAGCGGACGCGGGACGATGGCAAAAATCCGCTGACAGGGCCTTTTTGTAATCAGTCAAACCGTGTCGAAGAATTTCACTTTCGAAATTTGCAGTTATCTATCTCGCACTCACGGTGACGAGATACCGACTGACCCATACTCTTAAAGCGAGACGGAGCAATAGCACGTTGATCGCTCGATCCTTCCCTTAAAGCGAGACGGAGCAATAGCACGTTGCTCGCTCGTTCCTTTACTCGACCCTTACTTACCTACGCAATAACTGTTCACAATGCCTAGGACGCACTGTACTGGTAGAAAGCATCAATTAAACAAATTAATAAGGGAATATTCAAATCCTTCAAGACTCCAATATCACCAATGGGTATCGCAGGATACAGAAAACCACATACCACGCGTAGTTGAAGAAAAGCCTCTCTCAACTAAAATTGTAATCGTTCAACCCCAATACAAATTGCAACCAATAGAATACAATAGATCACCCCCTCCTCTTGCCGGTATCGACATGAAGGACCCACGATTCGAGACATACTGTCTCAAACATATTGAACTCGGTACTTATGAAATAGCATCTAGAAAAAATAGTTAAAATAAAATAACGTTCTACCAAAAATAATTTTTTTAAATAAAAAAAATATAAATAAATAAATAACAATAATAATATTGGAAAACCTCAGTCAATCTCAATCGATAGTTCCTGAAGAAACTACACCACCCGAGACAAGTAAGGAAAAACCAATTTTTCTTGCAAAACCAAAAATAATCTCGACTGAAACAATTTTACCAAAAATTAATATCGCGAAATTAATTCCAGTTTCAATACCGCCGAATCATTCAACTTACGAAAATAATCCCGACCAACGACCCAAGGTACGGAAAATATTAAAGTCAACAAGCTCCTTTTGAGTAGCCACTAATCTTCCAAACATAACAAGCATGAAAATCTCTGAGGAAGAACTTAATTTTTTTTTAAATGAACAAAAACCATTAGATTTTTTTTACTCAATTCCCGCCGTAAGAGTACTCTGTAGAAATTACAAATTTTATAGAAGCCTCATTAACGCTAGATGTATTAAGATAATCTCAGAACAATCCCCGTGGTATATAGATAATTTCACAAGATCTTACGGAATTAAATAAAAATATTTGAAAGACAAATTCACGAAAAAGGGGTATAAAGAAACGAAATTATAATTTTAATGAATTGAAAAGAAAATTTAAGAATTAATCAATGAAACAAAAGACACGAATTTAAAATAAAAACAATATATATAATAAACAATAGATATATCGATAGGGATTAACTTTTTAACATAACAATAAAATCCATCGACGATAGACATCCAAAAACAAAACTCCAACAATGACAAAACGAGACGGGACAAAACAACGACAGTGTGGAGATGGAATCCACATAGAGGGGGGACGCACATAAATACAAAATTAAACAAATAAATGAATGCACAGACAAGGTTATTGTTTTTCAGAAAAATATCAATACCAAGTTTATTCACCCAAATTTTAATCGATCTGACCAATTTGATTAGATTTGATGCGAAATTTTTAATATGAGTGCATTTTTCCTTTGTGAATTTAATTTGTTTGACTATATTGTAATTAATTTGACAAATTTGATTATATTTCATGCCAAATTTTTAATTTGAGTGAATTTTACCTTTTTGAATATAAATTGTTTTACTAAATTTTAAATGATCTGACAAAATAGATTAGATTTGATGTCAAATTTTTAATTTGAGTGAATTTTATCTTAGTGAATTTAATTTGATTGACTAAATTTTATTCGATCTGACCAATTTAATTAGATTTGATGCCTAATTTATGATTTGAGTGAATTTTATCTTTGTGAATTTAATATGTTTGATTAAATTGTAATTGAACTGACAAAATTGATTACATTAGAAGCAAAATTTTTAATTTGAGTGAATTTTACCTTTGCGAATTTAATTTGTTTGACTAAATTTTTATCGATCTGACCAATTTGATTAGAATTGATGCCTAATTTTTAATTAGAGTGAATTTGACCTTCGTGAAATTAATTTCTTTGACTAAATTGCAATTGATCTGATAAATTTGATTAGATTTGATGTCAAATTTTTAATTTGAGGGAATTTTACCTTTGTGAATTTAATTTGATTGACTAAATTTTAATCGATCTAAACAATTTGATTAGATTTCATGCCAAATTTTTATTTTGAGCAAATTTTATCTTTGTGAATTTAATTTGATTGACTAAATTTTAAGGGGAGGTTCTAGTCAAAATCGACCAAAATTTTTTTTTTTTTTTATTGCTTTATTTTCATCCTTACGGTCTTAAAAATGTGTAGGCAAAAGGATATTTCCCTATCTAATTGATTTTACGAGTTATAGCGTATAGACGAGAGAGCGCGTCGGCCGAAAAACAGGTAGAAGCGCGCGCTCGGAGCCGTCTTCGTCAAACTTTAAACGCGTTTTTCTCGAAACACCTTTTTTTTGCGCGCGGGGCGTGATTCCGCTTCAACCACTACACCGATTTCGACGTTTGGCGGCTCTAATTAAAGCTTATTCAATTTAGGGGGCCTTCAGGAAGCGTTTTTTGTAAAAAAAAATTTTTTAGTACTGTTTTTTTTAACGTGAAAACAAATAAAACAAGGCAAAAAAGGTGTTTTTCCTAAAAAGGGTCCCCATTTTTTTTAAAAAGGGTTTTTTAAAAATCGGAAAATCATAAGGCCCCCCAAATTTCATCTACTTTAAGATTTTTTTTGGTTTTTTCGTTTCAGATCACTTGGCAGGGCTGTAGAGTGCCCCGCGCACACTGTCCACCGCCGCGCACGACCGCCGTCAGTGAGGGCTGGAGCTGCCATTTTGTATTATTTTGACTGGAAAAAATTTTGTAAACTTTTTAAAATATAGACAAATAAATGCCACAAAAGTTTAAAAAAAAAAATACGTATGTACTCTCAAAGAAAAATCATGAAATTACGCACATTTTTGGGCCTCTGGACTAGAACCTTCCCTTAACCGATCTGACAAAATTGATTACATTAGGAGCAAAATTTTTAATTTGAGTGAATTTTACCTTTGCTAATTTAATTTCTTTGACTAAATTTTTATCGATCTGACCAATTTGATTAGATTTGATGCCTAATTTTTAATTAGAGTGAATTTGACCTTCGTGAAATTAATTTCTTTGACTAAATTGCAATTGATCTGATAAATTTGATTAGATTTGATGGCCACTTTTTAATTTGAGTGAATTTTAACTTCGTGAATCAATTTTCTTTGACTAAATGGCAATTGATCTGACAAATTTTATTAGATTTGAAGCAAATTTTTTAATTTGAGTGAATTTTGCCATCATGAATATAAATTGTTTGACTAAATTTTAAATGATCTGACAAATTTGATTAGATTTGATGTCAAATTTCTAGTTTGAGTGAGTTTTACCTTTGTGAATTTAATTTCATTGACTAAATTTAAATCGATCTAACCAATTTGATTAGATTTCATGCCAAATTTTTATTTTGATTAAACTTTATCTTTGTAAATTTAACGGGTTACCCCCACTTGCGACTTTGAAAAAATCGATTTTTTTTTATTGCATTTTTTTGAAGTATAAGTATCTGAGAATATGGCCTGAAAATTTCAAGTCGATCCGAACAAAATTGACTGAGATATGAGCGTTGAAAGAGAAGAAACCGTTGTGTAAACGACCGGCTAGTCTGCCGCCTGGCGCGCTCGACACTCTCTCCGATTTCAGTCCATTGTTCTATGAAAAGGGTCGTATACCTGGCATTCACAACGTTCATATAATAGACTGGAAATTGTAGAAACGAATTGTCGTTGGCTTTATGGTTTAAATTTGTCAGTGTAGCTCGAAAGTTCGACTATATGAGACGTATTTATTGCCGCCGTTCACAATATTATAAGCGCAGTTTTTATTTATTTTACATTTAAAAATGGATCGAAAAAAAGGTTCGCGAGAAACAAGAAGCAGTGATAATTTACGGAAATCTCAACCAAAAAAAAGGAAGGGTATTTTTAACCCGAACCTGGCCGAATCGGAAACTGAAAGTTTCAGCACGTCTGCGAAGAAACTGAAAGATAATATTGATATGACTGTGAATCAAAATCCTAATATTGAATATCGCATTTTAAACTTTTGTGTTGTGTTCGCTGCTATTTCAAGTTTAGTGACGTGCAAAACGTGTAATGGAAATATTAAATTTGAAACTGCAAATGCAAGAGGACTAGGCTTCAAAGTCGTTGTGAAATGTGACTCATGTGCAGATAATTTGATACCATCTTCTCCTTTTGTGGCAGATTCGTATGAAATAAATCGTCGATTTATATTCACTATGAGAGTTCTCGGCATAGGAATGGCTGGAGCACAAAAATTTTGCGGACTTATGGACATGCCAAGGTTTCTTACTGAGACTACATATTCAATAATTTTAAAAAGTATTTATGAGCTTGTGAAAACATGTGCAGATGTAACATTTAAAAAAGCCGTACGAGAAGAAATTGAAAATACACCTAATGCAGCAGGTGATGCAACTTCTAAATTAACAGTTTCCGGAGATGGATCCTGGAGGAAGCGAGGATATACGTCGTTGTTCGGAGTTACATCAGTCATAGGCTACTACAGTGGAAAAGTACTTGATCTTGTGGTAAAAAGTGCGTTTTGTAAAATCTGTGAATCGTGGAAATATAAACTAAATGATGCGGAATACGAAGAATGGTACGAAACACACGAAGATAACTGCAGTGCAAATCACGAAGGCTCCTCGGGAATAATGGAGGTGGACTCTATTATCGAAATCTTCAAGCGTTCAATAGCAAAATATAATGTCCTGTACCGTTACTATATTGGAGACGGAGATTCGAAGATATACACTGGGCTAGTAAATTCTCATCCTTATGACGACGTAGAAGTTATAAAAAAAGAATGCATCGGACACGTCCAAAAGCGTATGGGATTCCGCCTTCGTAATTTAGTAAAAAAAAAACAAAAAGCTTGGTGGTAAAGGAAAGCTGACAGGAAAATTTATTGACAAGCTCACTGTGTACTATGGACTTGCTATTCGACGCCATTCTGCTTCTGTTCACGATATGCATGAGGCAATATGGGCGACCTTCGATCATTACAGTTCAACCGATGCAAATCCACACCATAAGAGATGCCCAACCGGTGAAGAATCGTGGTGTTCATATCAACGAGCTCAGGCGAGAAACGAGGCTTTCCAACACGATTACAGACCACTTCCATCAAATGTATTGGATGCCATCAGACCTATATACAACGATCTGAGTAAAGAAACTTTATTCGAAAGATGCGTCGGTGGCTTCGATCAAAATAACAACGAAAGCTTCAATCAACTTATTTGGAAAATCAGCCCAAAAATCGTCTCGAGTGGAGCAATCGTTGTAAATTTAGCAGCTTATATTGCCGTTGGACTATTCAACGAAAGTTCAAAATCATTATTATTTTATTTGAACTCAATCGGAGTGAGCTGTGGACACAACGCGCACGAATACGCTGATAAAATGGACGAAGCACGGATTGCACTGGCAGAGAGACGTGCGGCCGAGAGCACTCGTGAAGGAAGAATGTTACGAAGGCAACACCAAATTTCCGTTTTGCAAGCGGCATCGTCGGCGGAAGAACTTCTGTATGGACCCGGAATAGATGACTCTATGTAAGTTTACAAAAAGATTATTTTCTTCGTGTAAACTGAAATTGAAACTTTAAACGCGTTTTTCTCGAAATGGCATTTCTGAAGTTGGTGACCAAGATTACTCGAACACTAATGAACCGATCTTCTTGAAATTTTGCAGGCTTATTTAATACATAAAAATGTAGTCTTTAATCGTTCGATTTTTTGTTTCGAAAAAAATGACCGTTTTATAGCCAAAAAACGGCCTTTTTTTCGTTAAAATCGAACCATTAACTTTGACTGTCCGCCATTTTGTGAAAAATGAATATTTTTTTAAATCTTGCGATTAAAGACTAGTTTATACTTATATTTGACTAAATCCATCCACATTTTTTGTTTCAGATGATCCACTTCGCCGCAATGTTGGTCACCGCAAACTGTACAAATAAAAACATTATTTCATTGACGGCCATTTGCCACTTAACAATGTAATATTTTTCAATAAAAAAATTACTGAAAGTTCTTCAAGATGTGTTCTTTAAGATGATATAGCGATCGATTAAAAAAGTTTTGTAGTTTTCTTTAAAAAAATTCATGAAAAAGGCCTTTTTTGCGCTACAAGTGGGGGTAACCCCTCAATTTGATTGATTAAATTTTAACCGATCTGACCAATTTAAGTAGATTTGATGCCTAATTTTTAATTTGAGTGAATTTGACCTTTATGAATTTAACTTGTTTGACTAAATTGTAATTGATCTGACAAAATTGATTAGATTTGAAACCAAATTTTAAATTTGAATGAATTTTGCCTATGTGAATTTAACTTGATTGACTAAATTTTAATCGATCTAACCAATTTCGTTAGATTTTATGCCAAATTTTTATATTGAGTAAATTTTACCCTTGTGGAACTAATTTGTTTGACAAAATTTTAATCGAACTGATCAATTTGATTAGATTTGATGCCAAATTTTTAATTTGAGTGAATTTTACCCTTGTGAATTTAATTTGTTTGACTAAATTTTAGTCGATCTGACGAATTTGATTATATTCGATGCCAAATTTTTAATTTGAGTGAATTTTACTTTTGTGAATTTAATTTGTTTGAGTAAATTTTCATCGATCTGACCAACTTGAATGGTTTTGATACCAAATTTTTAATTTGAGAAAATTTTACCTTTGCGAATTCAATTTGTTTGACTAAATTTTAATCGATCTGACCAATCTGATTAGATTTGATGCCAAATTTTTAATTTGAGTGAATTTTACCTTTGTGAATTCAATTTGTTCGACTCAATTTTTATCGATCTGACCACCCCAATTCCATTATAAAAACTCTTATTTTACAAACTTATATAAAAAAAAAACAGAAAAATAATCGGAAAGAAAAAGAAGAGAGTGGTGTCGTATATACACATATACATATATATATACGAGAAAGATGCATCGAGGACAAGTAATATACTACTAACCTTTTAACAATATTACCTAATTCAAACTCAAAATTTCATATTTCAATTCCACTTACATACATATTCTTTTTCTAGACAATAATGTGCACCTCTAAGACCATCATATTATTACTTGCACCCGGGCTCAGAAAAGTCTGACCTTTCCAGACACATGACATTCAACAGATCACCAACCGAGCCGAGATCTACTGTGAACCTATGCACGAAGTCCAATTCACTCGAACCGAATGGTGACTCACGACATTCATAGACCTAGAGCCATTCGAAGATCACCAACCAACGTTTTCTGAGGTATCAGTGATGGAACATGCATGCCGACCATACTTGGGAGATCGCTGTGAATCATATATCAACTATATATGTGAATATATGTGAATCATATATGCGTTAAAAAGCGCCCTCATCAATAAATACTTTCTCTACCTACGAAAACAAAAAGGCATCGAACCAATAATGAGCAAACGAAATGTTCCTTTTGGATTCATTGGAACAGTTAGCAAAAGCCTTTTTGGGACTTTCACCACCGACGACGCCGAGTATTTCAACACCGAGATCGATAAACTATATCGAGATTAGAAGAGGATGACTGTCCTTGCAAGAAACCAACCCCACATTATAAGATCAGAATTGCACGATATCGCTGAAAGATTAAGCGAATTGGAACAGGAACATAAAGCAAAATGGAATAATCTAGCAGACATGTTTCACAATGCATCAGACGTCATAATGTATACGCAAAACCTGATGGAATGGCGAAATAGCATAGGAAACATCGTCGAAACATACCTTGAGAGCCTTGGCGCCATCGTGGACGCAATCCACTTCATCAAATTGGGATTTCTACACCCAGAACTTCTAAACCCCGTCACACTGGATCTCATCGTCAAGAGCTTCACAGAAACACACCACGGATACTTATTCCCGATTCCTCTCGACGAAATCCATTCCGGAACCTTGTCAAAAATTTCCCGTCTGTCAGCCTCCTATCATGATAAAAAAATAATCATCGTGATGCACATCCCTTTACTGGAACCAACCAAATTCCTTCTCTACAAACTTCACCCCTGTCCTATACCACAACAAGTTAGAAACATTAGCCAAGGAGTAGCATATGTTCAACCCAGAGCATCGCACATAATTATCTCAAGAGAAATGGATAAGTACACATTTATCCCTGAAAACAATCCTCCTAGATGCCAATACCTCCGCAGTTATCAGACCTGTACACATAGCTATCCTATTTACGAAGTATCAGCCCATCTAAACTGTGAATTATTACTATTAACGGACGGAGGACACCAATCATACGAAGACTGCGAAATCAGGGTCGTAAAGAAACAAACACCATATTAGAAACAATTGGACACCATGTCTGGTTGGCTATTTTCGTTACCTGAACCTGAAAGAATACAAATCCTATGCGACCACGAAGCAGCACGGTACTGTACACCCGAAATAAGTAATCCGGTACACGCACTTTTACACCGGTTTTTACTAGAACAGGTTTTACAAAACGGAATAAGCCTGCTATGTAAAAGCGGTCATCAATTGATTACATTCCAAGACGGGTAAGATTCAAATTTGCGTCAGGAGATCCGAATGTTCGGAGTGGTTGCAAAATTGTCAGTGAACAAAAAAGCATATTTTTAGCTGACCAGTCGAAAAATTTTCGGGCCGGACAAGTACTCTGTACGTATCCGCTCTACGTACGATAGTAAAATTTATCAATTTATTACCAATAAAACTATACTACAAATATTACAAATGAGAGTGTGGGAGCGTTCAAGCCCACGCAGGCTAATGCAATTCTGTATTTTTTTTTTTTAACCCTTGTAGTTCCAAGTCATAGGATAATAATTCGTTCTAATAAAGCATTAATTAGAGAAATGGCATATGACCATAATTGGAGAACTTATAAACATAATAAAATCCCACGTACTTGGCCATATATGCTTTGGTAGATCTCTTTATTTATCAACTTTTTGTGAACTCACAATATTTACGAGAATGAAATTATCACCTCTGTACAATTTGACTTAATTTGATAAGATAATGAGAGCGGTTACCCATAAAACTTTGTATAATGAGTTGTTTTCAGAAAGAATTTTTGTGCGGAGATCTTTGCATGAACGAGTTAGACGGGTTTTTGTAAATTTTTGTGGGGATCAGTATTTTGGCACTGGGTGGTGGCGCGGAACGACTATTTGGGGGGCATACATGTATTTGTCTCAGCTTTTTTTACAGCATTTATGCTGTTTTTGCCTAGGATATGTCGACTTTTTGTACGAAATGCATAGCTTCTTAATTAAACATGTCAATATTGTGTACGTACTCGGGTAAGAAATTCATAGCTTGCCAATTAATCGTGTCTATATTATGTATGTATCTGAGTGATGCAAAAGAATTGACATTTTTTTCGGCATTGCAGCAAAATATGGTAGCATTTTATCAAAAAGAGATTCTCTCAAGAATTGAATACTGAATAAAAATTTTAGAAGTCGCTCAAGCGATTTTTTAATGATTTCGGCTAAAAATGGATATATGATCAAATTTCGAGCTGGTGTATATTCGGACTAAAAATGCAATGTGAAATATTGATCTAAGAAGTGTTCAAATGAATTCAATCTTCTAATTAACCATTAATACTTATAAAATTATTACATTACTTAAAACGTACAGTCATTCTGAGAAGATACGACGCATAAAAGAACAACGAACAAGTAAAAAATTGATTTTTTTTTTAATATAGTAAAAAAAAATTTCAAAAAATATTGCACCGAAACACCCGTGCCAACAGATCAACGGATCGGAAAATATTCCATAAAAAATGATTTAGGAGATAACAGAAGCAATGCACCAACTGCATGCCCTACGTTGTCGGTCACCAAATAAATACTTGTCCTCGTACTGATATCACAAATTCTACTGCTGCACGTTACTTAGATGTCGACTTTTTTCATTTTTTTCTAGACTATTGATACTTTTTACACACCAATTATAAGAGGTATTTTTCTAATCTTGATACTGCTGATTTTTTAATGTTTTGATTCTTGTTTTGTTCTGTGGAAATAAGTTCAAAGTAACATTTATTGTGAAGTCTGGTTTTTTGGCCAGATATTTCATGATTTCCCTCCGGTTTCCCTTTTTGTTTTTTAGTTTCCCTCCGGGATACGAATAACATTAGTAAACGAAAAAAAAATTAAGTGGGTTTTTGGATTTTCTGTGATATCATAGGGAAACGAGGGACCACCAATGTACTTGTCCAGGTTTTTTTCCCCGGGAGGGGATTTTTTCTATTTGATATCACTTCTTTTTTCTATAGTATTTTCATATATTTCGCTTTATATATATAGACTCCAATACAGTCTGTATATAACAAAAAAACTTACAATATGTTTGCATCATTACATCATCGATTTATTTCAATGTCAGGAATCAGTACTGTTCACACTACTAATTCAACATAATAGGATGAGACAGATTTTCTACCATAAATTCATTGTTATTGAGGTTGTTTAAATATAGGAGCGTATCGTTTCTCTGATAAGAAAAAAACTTATAATATTTTCAAAAGAGTTAACTACAGACTCGAAGTATTTTCGAGATGTTAGTAATTCGTTGATAGGTTATTATTCGATTATAGCTTGGCAGGAAGGTGTTATAGAAGAGACGTCAAGTACCAATTTTTCCCCAAGGCGAAAATTCAAAAAATTGAATACTTTATTATAAGCTTTCAAGTTGTGTATTAGAATAAGGCATTCAGGGGCGAAAAGGCAGCGAGGATATTAGCAATTTCGGTCTAAGTTATAAATAGATAATTTTATTTAACTTTACTGTCAGGAGCCTCAGAATTATTATTCTGTCAAAGATGAAATGACCGAAGAACATGATGCATCACCCTTGATTTACAAATTGTTTTATAAAACATCGAAAAAAATCAGATTAAAAAAAAATTCGGCCGATGTACTTGACGAATGTTTTTTCACTTAATTTACATAATGTATCGGTCATGGTGACAACCTCGCCAAGTACTTCGGCCGAAATTCTTTTTCATCTAATTTTTTTTCGGTTGCAATCTTTTTTTGCTTCGGACTTTTATTGATACAGAGTTTTTATTTTCTTTCTGATTGGTAAAACAACTGCATTTTCGAACTTGATTCTTATCTCTATCAATATTCAACATTATTTGAAGATTTTATGTCACACGATAAAGCCTCCCGTACTTGGCCACATATATTATAGTATAGCTCAATTTATTTTATAACTTTTTGCGAAACCCAACTTTAGCTTTTCGCGAGGATTAACTCATTTTGTTTTGTGTGATTTGAATTTATTTGATACATTTTTTGAGAGTGGTCACTTTTCTTACTTTTTGATAGGATTTGATTTTCTCAGGGATTTTTGCGAGAACAGGTTTTTGCAGTGTATGTATATTCGTGGAAAAATATGGGAACGGCGGTCAATAAATTTACTTGTCCAGGTTTTTTCCGCGAGGGGGATTTTTATGCATGATATGATTCGATTTTTCTCGTTCTTTTCAAACATCTCGCTTTCTATAGATTAGAAAAAGGTTATATTGGAAAATTATCGCTTTTTCATTTCTAAATCCTGATCCCTTCTACTTCGAGTCACGTTTTTCCCCATGAAACAAAGGGACACGTGTTTTGGAATTTTCAATTTGGCATTTTTTTAATTCTCAAGCCAGTCAAATTTTTTTGACATTTCGCTTCACCTTTCTGGACTCAGGCTAAAATAAGTCGGGAACTGGGAGTCTGATACAAAAATTTACAAAGCTTTTGAGGGCTAGATTAGAGCAGTCAGAAATTTTCCATACAATTTGTAGCTATTTGAATTTGTATTTATCAAAGAAACATATTAAATAGCAATATCTCCTTGTTATATTTGTAGATTTGTGGTAAAAAATATTACGCTTATTTCAGCTTGTTGATAAAAATGGAAAGATTTTTTTCGAAATTTTTCATTTTTGATTAATGATAAAATAATAAACCAGTTTCAGGTATGTTTAGAGAAAACATATCGAATCTATTGTGAAAAAAGTTTACGCATTTTTTCATTCTTATCTAGAGTCGCGGTAGCGACTCGAGATAAGTACATTTATAAAAGAGAGTTCGCTCCAAGACTCTTTACAGCGAGGACCGCGTTTCCAACTGTTTTCGAAAACTTTCAAAAATTGTTTCCGTAATATTTAAATAATTACGATATTTTGGAGGATGTTGCGGGTTCACGTATTTTTTTTTTTTTCTTTCGATCGTGACTATTTGGAACTCTATAGCTTAATGCGTATTGAGGATATTAATAGTTTATTTTTTCGTTGCATCACAAAATTGTGCATTTTTCCGCACACATTTTTGATGTTTATTTGTTTTTTTTTTCGCAGTCGCTGTCTAGTGACACTAGTAACCTAGCCAAAAACAGCATAAATGCTGTGAAAAAAGCTGAGACAAGTACATTTATACCCCCCAAATAATCATTCCAGTTAATCCCCCCTACCACCCAGCGCCAAAATACCGATCCCCACCAAAATTTACAAAAACCCGTCTAAGTCGTTCATGCAAAGATCTCCGCACAAAAATCCTTTCTAAAAACCAACTCATCATACAAAGTTTTATGAGTACCCGCTCTCATTATCTTATCAAATTAAGTCAAATTGTACAGAGGTGATAATTTCATTCTCGTAAATGTTGTGAATTTACAAAAAGTTGATAAATAAATAAAGATCTACTAAAGTATATATGATCAAGTACATGGGATTTAATTATGTTTATAAAATCTTCAATTATGTTCATATGCCATTTCTCTAATTAATGCTTTATTACAATGAATTATTATCCTATGACTTGGAACTACGAGGGCTTTAAAAAAGAATACAGTATTGCATTAGCCTGTGTGAGCTTGAACGCTGCTACACTCTCATTTGTAATATTTGTAGTATCAAGAGACTCGGTAGAGTCTCGGGACAAGTACATTGACAGCTCTGTCGTCTGCTGGCCCGAGGCTCGCCGAGACTATACTTTCTCGAAACAAAACTTTTCGCGGTGGTGGGGGTAAAATTGGCACATCATTTTGTTCGTTTTCGAAGCTCACGAGTCGTTTGAGGCCTTGAAAATTGAACTGGAGATTCATTAAGAAATTATCTTTCGAATGAGTCCAAATTTAGCACGATCGGTAACGTAAATGCTGAGAAAAAACTTTGCACGGGCTCAAAATCACGCAAAAGTCACCTACACATTCAAGAATCAGACGTGTCTGTATACAACACCAAAGCCGGCTGAAAGTGTCTCTCGAGTTTCTGATTGGTTGATTCTGACGACACCCATATATATATAACACTATCAAAGACCTCATGTCCTCGCGGCTAACTTCACGGCGCTGTCGCAGACCGACATCACATGAGACTAGCTCCACCTCGTCGCTATATATATATATACCGAACCGCGGAAAGTTTGACAGGTCGAGTGTTATTATCTCTGAATAAAACGATTCACCGTGGTGAGAGTAAAAACTGAAATCCATTTTCTTTAATTACGAAGCTCAGAAGGCATATGATGATTTGAAAATTGAACTGGCGATTTATTACGAATAAATACTTCGATTGAGCCTTAAATCAGCACGATTAATGCCGTATTTGCTGAGAAAAAACTTTGCACAGGCTCAAGATTATGCTGACATCGAAGTATTGGCATGTCTGTATACGACACAATGAAAGGCCTCTTGACGCCTTCCGAGCTTGTGATTGGCCATTCCATTTCATCTTTCTCTACCTATACCACGCAAAGTCTGAACGGAGTTTTCGAAGTGAGAATGAGTGCTTATACGCGAGACGTGTTTGTGGATAAATTCGGGAAAAACATTATTTCGCGATCTGTGAATATATAAATAGTTCGAAGTACCCATACCGCGGAAAGTCTGAACGGAGTTTTCGAAGTGAGAAGTTCTTATGCGGGACGTGTTGTGGATAAATTCGGGGAAAAAAATTATTTCGCGATCTATAAATAAATTTATTCACAAATCGCGAAATAATTTTGGATCGTACGCGTACGATCCAAAAATGATATCTTTAATATAAATTCAATGACAGCAATTTAGAGTTTCATTCAAATTCACGTATTTTTTATTTTTTCCCCCCTTTCGATCGCGACTAATTAGAATCTCGTGGCTTAAACAGTATTGAAAATATTAATCTTTTTTCACGAACATTTGTGAGGTTATAAATATCGAGGTTAGGTTCAATCGACTCTTGGTTACAGCAATAATAAGGAAGTGATGGTGTGAAAATAGTGAAGTGCTTTTAATCAACTTTCGAACAGTGCTGAAATGAATATACATTCTTTTATTATTGTTAACCCTGCAGTTTTTATTTTCCTAACTTAACTCTTCGACGGAATTTCTCTTTCGCGATTAAATGTTCCTCGTATAAGATTTCTTGAGAAATCGTTCTTTTCGTTTCTCTGATAAATATGAAATAGTGTACGTTGAACTGTTAATCATGATTGGTGTGAATCGATGTAAATTTGGAAAAGGAACTCTATAAAACTAATAATGAGTGTCAAAAAAATGTATATGGCAAAGTTTGTTATTATCATGCCGAGTTTTGAGCAGTGTTTAATAAATATTTTTTTTTAACTGTACACCGTTGACAATTTATTTTATTGGTCCCTTTCCTCTTTATTATAAAATGTTCCTCGCTGGCCATAATAAGATTTGTACATCATAAAATGTTCCTTGCATGATAATTGTTGGTCCATTCCAAAAGATTTTCGACGTCGTTTTTCTATCCAAAATATGGTGTAGAATCATCTCGCGTTTGATGTATTAATAGACAAATACACTGTCAACCTGCATTTGGATATATATGGATGCATCTGGATGATAACCGTAGTAAGTAATGATATATCTTTATGTCAAAATGGCTCGTATAATATATGTTTATGTCAAAAGACTATGGCGGTATATACTCCATATCCTATCAAAATTTGTATCTTTGGATTGCAACGAATGCCTATAGACTCTGGAAATTCTGTGAAGCGACAAATGTACCAAGTATTTCCACTTTTTGGCTCCGATCGTAGCATTATGAATTGAACATTTTGTTATGAAAATTCTTCGGTTGCTCATTTGTCAATGGGATCAAAAATATTGTCTTCGGAATACCGTGGATATATGCAAAATTTCAGAATTTTGTTTGGCTCAATATGCTCTATATTTTTTCACATCCCCGCTTTAATTGTAGCATAATGAATTTTAAAAAATTGTTTCAGAAAGTCTTCCGATGTGTTTTTTCTGACATTATCAAAATTTATATCTTTAGATTGCAACGAATGCCTACAAAATTCGGAAATTGTGTGAAGCGACAAATGTACCAAGTATTTCTACTTTTTACCTCCGATTTTAGCATTATGAATTGAACTTTTGTTATGAAAATTCTTCGGTTGCTCATTTGTCAATGGGATCAAAATTATTGTCTTCGGAACGCCATGAATATATGCAAAATTTCAGAATTTTGTATGGCTCAATATGCGCTCTATTTTTTCACTTCACCACTTTAGTTGTAACATTATGAATTTTGAAAAATTGTTTCAGGAAGTCTTCCGATATCCTTTAACTGATATTATCAAAATTTGTATAATTGAATTGCAATGGATACCTACAGCCTTTGAAAATTCTGTAAAGCGACAGATGTGCCAAGTATTTTCCCTTTTGCTCATTTGTCGATGGATTAAGAATTGCTGCCTTCAGAATGCCATGCATACATGCAAAATTTCAGAATTTTGTTGGGCCCAATGTGCGCTACATTTTTTCAATTCCCTAATTTAGTTGTAGTATAATGAATTTTGAAAAATTGTTTCAGGAAGTCTTCTGATATTTTTTTACTGATATTATCAAAATTTGTATCATTGGATTGCAACGGATACCTACAGACGTTGGGAATTCTGTAAAGCAACAAATGTACCAAGTATTTCCACTTTTTGGCTCCGATTGTGGCATTAAGAATTAAAAATTTTATTATGAAAATTCTGCGGTTGTTCATTTGTCAATGGAATCAAAATTATTGTCTTCGGAGCGCCATGAATATATGCAAAATTTCAGAATTTCATTCGGCTCTATTGAGCTATATTTTTTCACTTCCTCACTTTAGTTGTAGCATAATAAATTTTGAAAAATTGTTTTAGGAAGTCTTCTGATGTGTTTTTACTGATATTATCAAAATTTGTATCATTAAATTGCAACAGATACGTACAGACTTTGAAATACTTGTGAAGTAACAAGTGTGCCCAATATTTCCACTTTTTTGCTGGAATAGTGGCATTATTAGGACTTGAAAATTTTATTATGAAAATTATTCGCTTGCTCATTTTTGGATGGGATTAAAATTTGGCTTCGAAAAGTAATGGCTATATGCAAAATTCATAAACTTTATTGAGCCCGATGTGCGGTATGCTTGAGTTGTGGCATGATTAATTCAAAAAATTGTCAGAAAGTCTTTGGTTCCTTTTTTCTGGAAGTATAAAAATTTGTTTCATTGGAACGCAACGTATACTTACAAACTTTGGAAATTTCCTGGAGCAACATGTGTGCTCAGTATTTCTACTTTTTGGCTCCTATTGTGGCATAACGAATTGAAAAATATTTTCAAAAAGATTTGCTCTACGGATGCTCTGGTTGTGATGGTACGAAAATTTGCACGAAGATAATGCAACTGGTACAACTCAACTCGATCCATTTTCTTGGGCACAGTACTGATCTAAGTTTGCCCGCTTTGTTGAATTTATTGTTTTAAAATATCCATAACATACTTTCTGAACTTTTCGAAATTCAAAGATAATATTAAAATATCTGTAAGTTCTAGTTTTGAGGCTTTCACGGCCATTATTGTTATAAATATCAAAATTTGCATCAAAATTTGTATCATGGGAATGTAGCCGATACCTACAAACTTTTAACATTTTGTGAAGCGCCAAGTATTTCCACGTTTTATCTTTGATTGTGGCATTATGAATTGAAAAATTTATTACAAACAGTCTTCGGCTGCTCATTTTTGGATGGGATTAAAATTTCTGTCCTCGGAACGCTATAGATACATCCAAATTTTCTGAACTTTGTTGGGCTTAAAGTGCACTATGTTTTTTCACTTTTCCACTTTAGTTATGGCATAATAAATTTAAAAAGTTGTTTCAGAAAGTCGTCGGGTGCTCGTCTGCTGATAGTATCAAAATTTGTATCATTGGAATGTAGCCGATATCTACAAATTTTGATCATTTTGTGAAGAGGAGACGTGTGCTAAGTATTTCCACTTTTTAGCTCTGATTATAGCATAATAAATTGAAAAAGTTTTATTCTAAACGCTTTCCTCTGCAGTCGCTCTGGTTTTGATGGTATCAAAATTTGCTCAAAGCTAATGTGACTAATACAACTAAATTCATTTCATTCTTTTGGATACGATCCTGGTCTGAGTTTGTCCGCTTTGTTCAATATATTGTTTTGGAGTTCCCATAACATACTATTTGAACTTTTTTATATTCAATGAGAATATTGAAATAGTTGTAACTTTTTATTTTCATGGTTGTAACTTCTTCAATGGTATTGACAAATAATCATGATTCCACCTTGTTAATAAAAAATAAGAATGAAAAAATGCGTGAACTTTTTTTCACAATAGATTCGATATGTTTTCTCTAAACATACGTGAAACTGGTTTTTTATTTTATCATTAATCAAAAATGAAAAATTTCGAAAAAAATCGCCCCATTTTTATCAACAAGCTGAAATAAGCGTAATATTTTTTACCACAAATCTACAAATATAACAAGGAGATACTGCTGTTTAATATGTTTATTTGATAAACACAAATTCAAATAGCTACAAATTCTATGGAAAAGTTCTGACTCTTCTAATCTTGCTCTCAAAAGCTTTGTAAATTTTTGTATCAGACTCCCAGTTCCCGACTTATTTTAGCCTGATTCCAGAAAGGTAAATCGAAATGTCAAAAAAATTTGACTGGCTCGAGAATAAAAAAAATGCCAAATTGAAAATTCCAAAACACGTGCCCCTTTATTTCATGGGGAAAAAACCTGACTCGAAGTAGAAGGGGTCGGGGTTTGGAAATGAAAAGGCGATAATTTCCCAATATAACCTTTTTCTAATCTATATAAAGCGAGATGTTTGAAAAGAAAGAGAAAAAACGCATCATATCACGCATAAAAACCCCCTCGCGGAAAAAACCTGGACAAGTACATTTGTTGACCGCCGTTCCCATATTTTTCCACGAATATACATACACTGCAAAAACCTGTTCTCGCAAAAATCCCTAAGAAAATCAAATCCTATCAAAAAGTAAGAAAAGTGACCACTCTCAAAAAATGTATCAAATAAATTCAAATCACACAAAACAAAATGAGTTAATCCTCACGAAAAGCTAAGGTTGGGTTTCGCAAAAAGTTATAAAATAAATTGAGCTATACTAAAATAGATGTTGCCAAGTACGGGAGGCTTTATCGTGTGATAAAATCTTCAAATAATGTTGAATGTTGATAGAGAAAAGAATCATGTTCGAAAATGCAGTTGTTTTACCAACCAGAATGAAAATAAAAACTCTGTATCAATAAGGGTCCGAAGCAAAAAAAGATTGCAAACGAAAAAAAATTAGATGAAAAAGAATTTCGGCCGAAGTACTTGGCGAGGTTGTCACCATGACCGATACATTATGTAAATTAAGTGAAAAAACATTCGTCAAGTACTTCGGCCGAATTCTTTTTCAATCTAATTTTTTTCTATGTTTTATAAAACAATTTGTAAGTCAAGGATGATGCATCATATTCTTCCGTCGTTTCATCTTTGAAAGAATAATAATTCTGAGGCTCCTGACAGTAAAGTTAAATATAATTATCTATTTATAGCTTAGACCGAAATTGCTAATATCCTCGCTGCCTTTTCGCCCCTGAATGCCTTATTCTAATACACAACTTGAAAGCTAATGATAAAGTATTTAATTTTCTGAATTTTCGCCGCGGGGAAATTTGGTACTTGACGTCTCTTCTATAACACCTTCCTGCCAAGCTATAATCGAATAATAACCTATCAACGAATTACTAACATCTCGAAAATACTTCGAGTCTGTAGTTAACTCTTTTGAAAACATTATAACTTTTTTTCTTATCACAGGAACGAAACGCTCCTATATTTAAACAATCTCAATAACAAGGAATTTATGGTAGAAAATCTGTCTCATTCTCTTATGTCGAATTAGTAGTGTGAGCAATGCTGATTCCTGACATTGAAATAAATCGATCATGAAATGATGCAAACACGTTGTAATTTTTTTTTGTTATATACAGGCTCTATTGGAGTTTATATAAAACGAAATATGAAAATACTATAGAAAAAAGAAGTGATATCAAATAGCAAAAATCCCCTCCCGGGGAAAAAAACCTGGACAAGTACATTGGTGGTCCTTCGTTTCCCTATGATATCACAAAAAGTCCAAAACCCCACTTAATTTTTTTTTTTTCTTAATGTTTACTAATTTTATTCATATCCCGGAGGGAAACCAACCATATAGATCACGAAATATCCGGCCAAAAAACCAGACTTCACAATAAATGTTACTTTGAATTTATTTCCACAGAACAAAACAAGAATCAAAACATTAAAAAATCAGCATTATCAAGATGAGAAAAATGCCACTTATAATTGGTGTGTAAGAAGTATCAAAAGTCTAAAAAAAAATGAAAAAAGATCGACATCTAAGTTACGTGCAGCAGTAAAATTTTTGATATCGGTACTAGGACAAGTATTTCTTTGGTGACTGAGAAGATATCAATATGGACGTACCGGCAACGTAGGGCATGCAGTTGGTGCATTGCTTCTAGGATCTCCTAAGTCGAGTAGCTACTTTTGTTTTGGCTATGGCGCGACCAATGTTGACAAATAGTATTTACTTATATGACCTAATGAAACAACATTGCCTGCGCCGTGGCTAAAACAACGAAAAACATTCAGAAACCAGTCGAAAACTCGACACACAAACGCAGGAACAGGAAGTTTCGCATAAGATCCCGTATTTTTGTAATGTTAAAAAAAGGCTTTAATTTATGTTCGTACATGATAGCACAGTTTTGTTTGATTGGTAATAATTTGATGAACGTTCACCACCGTACGTTGAGCGTATACGCACAAAGTACTTGTCCGGTCCATAACTTTTTATTTGATTTTTACTTGAATGAGCAATTTTAATAAAACGTTATGGGCCGGACAAGTACTTTGTGCGTATACGCTCAACGTACGGTGGTGAACGTTCATCAAATTATTACCAATCAAACAAAACTGTGCTATCATGTACGAACATAAATTAAAGCCTTTTTTTAACATTACAAAAATACGGGATCTTATGCGAAACTTCCTGTTCCTGCGTTTGTGTGTCGAGTTTTCGACTGGTTTCTGAATGTTTTTCGTTGTTTTAGCCACGGCGCAGGCAATGTTGTTTCATTAGGTCATATAAGTAAATACTATTTGTCAACATTGGTCGCGCCATAGCCAAAACAAAAGTAGCTACTCGACTTAGGAGATCCTAGAAGCAATGCACCAACTGTATGCCCTACGTTGCCGGTACGTCCATATTGATATCTTCTCAGTCACCAAAGAAATACTTGTCCTAGTACCGATATCAAAAATTTTACTGCTGCACGTAACTTAGATGTCGATCTTTTTTCATTTTTTTTTAGACTTTTGATACTTCTTACACACCAATTATAAGTGGCATTTTTCTCATCTTGATAATGCTGATTTTTTAATGTTTTGATTCTTGTTTTGTTCTGTGGAAATAAATTCAAAGTAACATTTATTGTGAAGTCTGGTTTTTTGGCCGGATATTTCGTGATCTATATGGTTGGTTTCCCTCCGGGATATGAATAAAATTAGTAAACATTAAGAAAAGAAAAAAATTAAGTGGGGTTTTGGACTTTTTGTGATATCATAGGGAAACGAAGGACCACCAATGTACTTGTCCAGGTTTTTTTCCCCGGGAGGGGATTTTTGCTATTTTAGTTTTATTGGTAACCAATTGATAAAAGTTTACTATCGTACGTAGAGCGGATACGCACAGAGTACTTGTCCGGCCCGAAAATTTTTCGACTAGTCAGCGAAAAATATGCTTTATTGTTCACGGTAAATTTTTCAACCACTCCGAACATTCGGATCTCCTGACGCAGATTTGAATCTTACCCGCCTTGGAATGCAATCAATTGATGACCGCTCTTACATGGCAGGCTTATTCCGTTTTGTAAAACCTGTTGTAGTAATAACCGGTGTAAAAGTGCGTGTAAATTGTACCGGATTACTTATTTCGGGTGTACAGCACCGTTTAGACGCTCTGTAACTTCAGTTTTCCCCCGGATGTTACAAAACCGGAATAAACGTGCCGTGTATTAACGTGAGATATGCTCCACACGAGCATCAATTCACCGATAACAATTGGTTAAAGGAAAGGAGGATAATTTGGGATACAAAACAATCCGCATATTGTGATTCCAAATTAGCTGTGTTTACTTTACTAGTTAATGCCAAAATGTATGGTAGATTAATGTTGACTTATGTGACAAATTTTATGAAAAATTTTCGGGCCGGACAAGTACTCTGTGCGTATCCGCTCTACGTACGATAGTAAACTTTTATCAATTGGTTACCAATAAAACTATACTACAAATATTACAAATGAGAGTGTAGCAGCGTTCAAGCTCACGCAGGCTAATGCAATTCTGTATTTTTTTTTAAAGCCCTTGTAGTTCCAAGTCATAGGATAATAATTCATTGTAATAAAGCATTAATTAGAGAAATGGCATATGAACATAATTGAAGATTTTATAAACATAATTAAATCCCATGTACTTGATCATATATACTTTAGTAGATCTTTATTTATTTATCAATTTTTGTAAACTCACAACATTTACGAGAATTAAATTATCACCTCTGTACAATTTGACTTAATTTGATAAGATAATGAGAGCGGGTACTCATAAAACTTTGTATGATGAGTTGGTTTTTAGAAAGGATTTTTGTGCGGAGATCTTTGCATGAACGACTTAGACGGGTTTTTGTAAATTTTGGTGGGGATCGGTATTTTGGCGCTGGGTGGTAGGGGGGATTAACTGGAATGATTATTTGGGGGGTATAAATGTACTTGTCTCAGCTTTTTTCACAGCATTTATGCTGTTTTTGGCTAGGATTTGTCGACTTTTTGTATGGAATTCATAGCTTGTTAATTATACATATCAATATTGTGTACGTACTCGGGTATGAAATTCATAGCCTGCCAATTAAACATGTCTATATTATGTATGTATCTGAGTGATGCAAAAGAATTGACATTTTTTTCGGCATTGCAGCAAAATATGGTAACATGTTATCAAAAAGTGATTCTCTCAAGAATTGAATCCTGAATCAAAATTTTAGAGGTCGCTCAATCGATTTTTTAATAATTTCGGCTAAAAATGGATACATGATCGAATTTCGAGCTGGTGTATATTCGGACTAAAAATGCAATGTGAAATACTGATCTAAGAAGTGTTCAAGTGAATTCAATCTTCGTAATTAACCGTCAATACTTATAAAATTATTAGATTACTTAACGGGGTCATCCCATGTGACAGCTATTTTTTTTCGCTTTTTTGGGATTTTTTTTTGATGAACCATTAAAACACAATATCTTTGAATTTTTACCACACATTTATTAAAATTTTTACAGTTCCTCAGAATTTTATGAAACAAAAATAACGAGTTGAATCGATTTTACACCGTTCGGAAGACACTCATGTGTTGGTTGACGGCTGCCATGATTCCGGAGGTTTTGCTCATCTGGAATCAAAAAATCAAACGGCATTTTAATTTGTAGATCTGAGATTATCGCTAGAACTAGAGTAAAGTAAAAATATCGAAAATTGAATTTTTGGCATGGTTTTAAAAGTCGAAAAAAACGACGAAACTCGGAACTTAACATTTAAAAATGTGCAAAAAATTCAATTTTCGATATTTTTACTTTATTCTAGTTCTAGCGATAGCCTCAGGTCCACAAATTAAAATGCTGTTTGATTGTTTGATTTTAGATGAGCAAAACCTTCGGAATCATGGCAGCCGTCAACCAACACATGAGTGTCTTCTAAACGGTGTAAAGTACATTCAGCTTGTTATTTTTGTTTGATAAAATTATGAGGACTGTAAAAATGTTAATAAATGTGTGGTAAAAATTCAAAGATAGCGTGTTTTAATGGTTCGTCAAAAAAAATTCCCAAAAAGGCGAAAAAAATGGCTGTCACATGGGATGACCCCGTTAAAACGTACAGTAGTTCTGAGAAGATACGACGTATAAAAGAACAACGAACAAGTAAAAACTTGACTTTTTTTTAATTTTGTAAACAAAAATTTCAAAAAATATTGCACCGAATCATGCGTGCCAACAGATCAACGGATCGGAAAATATTCCATAAAAAATGATGCCGAAGAAATACTCCAATAGCATCAGAATGCACCGAAAGTTTTTAAATATAAGTAATCATAACGAAACGAGATTTTGAAACAAAAAAATATACGTACAAAATTTCGAGAGCTAAAGTTTGATTGGAAAAAATAATTTTGGCCGAAGTACTACGCGAGTTTTTTTTAATAATATTTATCGATTACGAATTATATCTCATGAGCAATAGATAAAAAAAAGATTGGTGAAGTACTTATGACATTTTTTTTTCTCAAATCAAATATCTTTTCGCTCAAAATTATTTGGCATCGCCTGATTCCGTTTTGTGTTGCAAGTGCAAGGTGCACTCTAGGGTGGTTTAAAACCACATATAATTCAAACCTAGGGTGATATCATACACCATTCTCTCAGTTATATAAAAAATGAAGAGAATGGTTTCCTAATAAACTTTATTGTTGCATGCAAGAGACATTTTATGGTAAAAGAGAAGGGCACTGTTTTCCACTCCGTTCTAGAATTTACGTTCGGGAAAATGAATTGTTGGGGCTAAAGTTAATAAAAAAAATTATTTATAAAGGTACTGTTCAAAAGTTTATTTATTAAATTATACTTTATTTTTGCACTATCACTCTTCTATCTATATATATAAAAGTTACTTTAACCAAAACTGAAACTGACCGCGATCTTTATAACCTCACAACTGTTGAAAGATATCAAATATTCTCCGAATACGAGTTTATCATACACCATTCTCTTAGTTATAAAAAAAAAAACAAAGAGAATGATTTCTAAATAAACTTTATTATTGCATTCATGGAACATTTTATGGTAAAAGAGAAGAGGCACCGTTTTCGACTCCGTTCTAGAGTTTACGTTCGGAAAAATGGATTGTTGGAGCTAGGGTTAATAACAAAAATTATTTATTTAGACACTGTTCAAACATTTATTTATTGATTTAAACTTTATTTTTACACTATCACTCTTCTACCGATAATATAATAAAAGTAACTTTAATGAAAAGTTGAAACTGACCGCGATCTTTATAACCTTACAACAAAGATATTAAATGTTCACCGAATAGGCGTTTAAAGTCCTGATCTCGAATATGTCTAACCAAAAATAAAATTATCTGCTTTCACACCCGCGATTTTTATAATCTTACTTTTCAACCCCACAACTATCACTAGTATAACCGCGATCTTTTTTCGAAACTCACAGCTGTCACTCTTACTTATGCATCCTGAAGAAAAGTCTTCGACGGTCACATCAACGAACACAGTCTCGCATATCACCAGAAAATTTCTAGTTATAACTAGTGTCACTAGACAGCAACCGCTAAACGTCAAAAAATGTGTACGAAAAGTGCCACCTTTTTTTGATGATTTGGAAGGATGAAATATTAATATTTCCAATATGCGTTAGGCTACAGGGTTCTAAATAGTCACGATCGAAAGAAAAAAAAAAGAAAAAAATACGTGAACTAGCAACATCTTTTAAAGTGTTGTAATTAATTAAATATCGCTGAAACAATTTTCGAAAACCGTTCGAAACCGCTCTGCTTGCTGTAAAGACTCTAGTAGCGACTCGTCTTCGCCATCTTATAATATACGTAAATGTACTTGGCTCGAGTCGCTACCGCGACTCTAGATGTACTCAAAAAATAAACACTGTAATCATCCATGTTTTTTTTCTTTATTTAGTTTTCTGCTCGATTTTCGTCACACACAACTGAATTTTTGGCTTTTGTCACTATAATTTTTTCTCATAACCGTCACTATAATTTTTTTTCAACCTCATAACCATTACTATTAACCTTAACCCTGATGACTCTAAACATCAACTTTCACACCCGCGATCTTTATAAAATCATTTAATCTTATGACTACCCGCGATCTTTATAACCTCATTTTTCTCATGACTATCACCATTAATCCGCGGCTGCGATCTTTATAACCTTTTTCATTTCAACAGCTGTCACTGTTATTATTAAAAAAGATATGAAACGGTCGGCGGTCACATCGACGAATACACTGTTACATATCACCAGAATATTTCTAGTTACAACTAGTGTCACTAGACAGCGACCGCGAAACGTCAGAAAATGTGTGCGAAAAACGCCACCCATTTTTCATGGCACGGAAAAATAAAATATTAATATTTACAATATGCGATGGGCTACAGAGTTCTAAATAGTCACGATCGAAAGAAAAAAAAAAAAAAAATACGTGAACCAGCAATATCTTTCAAAACGCTATAATTAATCAATTATCGCCGAAACAATTTTCGGAGATTTTAAAAAACCATTCGATCCAACTCTGCTTGCTGTAAAGAGTCTAGTAGCGAAACACGTCTTTGTTTTTATAGTATTTTAAATGTACTTGTCTCGAGTCGCTACCGCGACTCTAGATAGATAGAAGAGTGATAGTGCAAAAATAAAGTGTAATTCATTAAATAAACTTTTGAACAACCTAAATAAATAATTTTTTTTATTAACCCTAGCCCGAACAATCCATTCTTCCGGACGTAAACTCTATAGAATCATATTTTATATCTATCAGTCTCGTGGTCGGTAAATATTTTGCTACACACTTTTCTGCTACATAGTTTAATTTTCGAGAAAATCAAACGTTACACGTTCTCTTTTCATCAGAGAATAAGGCGTAACTCTCGCTTTTCTCGAAATGTCAAGCGAATGAAGTCTAGAGTACAGGAGGGTTCACTCGGTGCAAATTGCATAGGACAGGGTGAAGCCGATATCGTGACTCGGTGAGGTGGCGCTGGCGACGCTGATGGAACACTGTTGCATGTGTTAGGCCGATCGCACACGCATTCGCATAGCGTAGCATAACGTAGCATAAGAGATTTCGACCAATCGGGTAGCGTCACGGTCTTACATACACGTCTTGCAACTGAGTCAAATTTTGGTGGCGGGGGTGGTCGCGTTACTGTCGGCCCATTAGCGGCCTCGGCCGCCGCTACGCATCGCTTTGATCAAGTCATAGCGGCAACAGAGCGGAAGACCCATATGATATAACCTATAAACACGGTCTTACATTAAATGTGATTACAAAGAACATCACGTGTTATTTTGTGATTTGGCGACGCTATTTGAAATCCTGACGATATTAATTGTTCACACCATATTTCGTTTTCCGAAAAAAATTTTATCCACACCTGCCATTACTTTGCAAAAATTCCTCAAATATAAATTCTGAATGCAATTTGATATAACAAAACTGATGCCCCATGTCTCCCCGTACGTTGGAATAAAAATTTATTGATGTCCGTGAATATATTAAAAATATTGAAATTAATGAAAAATATAAAATTAATTTGATTTATTAATTAACCACATATTTATTCTGGAAAAAAATATACATTTTTTGTGCCAGCAATCTCAAAAAAAAATCAAGTCCTGAAGGCGGGTCTTGTCTTCAACCTGTTACCCTCGCCACCGAAGCTCAGCGTTAACCGCTTCAGCTAAACGTGCTTCTTACAGCCATCAAAAATAAATGACACATGCTTGTCAGGGCTGCTTGAGATAATAATGCTTTAGGGCACAGAAAACTGCAGTTCAATTTTTTTATAATATTCATTAATATTATTTTTTTTAATAGTCAATATTCATATTTTTTTCGTCGGAAACGTTCCTATATGTACATTTCTATCATAAAACGGGTTATAATTTCGACGCATGCACTCTAGTCGCTATGACAAGTTCGTAGCGCCGCTCTTGTGGCTGCAAGCCAAAACTTGGTGCCGACATTAAGCGAACCACCCCCACCGCATTCGTTGCGAGACCTGTATGTAAGACCGTGGGTAGCGTACATGTGTACTATATATATGCGTTTGGAGTTACCCGATTGGTCGAAATCTCTTATGCTACATTATGCTACGCTATGCGAAAGCGTGTGTGATCGGCCTTAGTTCCGCGTATCAACACGTAATTTCACGTGTGTTGGAGGCATTTATACGAACATAACCTGTTCGTCGATACGTTTTCAAAAAATGGTGTTCTCGTGCTCATATCCAGGCTGCCCCAGTGGTACACGAGCAGATAAAAAACGACGATATACGAAAATTACGAAAACGAATTATGATTTCGAAAAAAATATTGCAATTCTAACTCACGAATGTAAATAACAAAAACATTACCACAATTAGCGACGATTCGGGCATGACACTATATACAATTTATATTCATGATTTAGAGACAAGTACATTTACGTATACAATAAGATGGTGAAGACCAGTCGCTACTAATCTTTACAGCTAGCAGAGCGGTTTCGAACGGTTTTCGAAAATTGTTTCAGCGTTATTTAATTAATTACAATACTTTAAAAGATGTTGCTAGTTCACGTATTTTTTCTTTTTTTTCTTTCGATCGTGATTATTTAGAACTCTGTAGCATAACGCATAATGGAAATATTAATATTTCATCCTTTCAAATCATCAAAAAAAGATCAACATCATCACTTTTATTATATTATCGGTAGAAGAGTGATAGTGTAAAGATAAAGTTTAAATCAATAAATAAACTTTTGAACAGTGTCTAAATTAATATTTTTTTTTATTAACCCTAGCCCCAACAATCCATTTTTCCGAACGCATACTCTAGAACGGAGTCGAAAACGGTGCCTCTTCTCTTTTACCATAAAATGACTCTTGCATGCAATAATAACGTTCATTACGAAACCATTCTGTTCATTTTTTATATAACTGAGAGAATGGTGTATGATACCACCCTAGGTTTGAATTATATGTGGTTTTAAACCACCCTCGAGTGCACTTTGCACTTGCAACACAAAACGGAATCAGGCGATGCGAAATAATTTTGAACGAAGATATTTGATTGGAGAAAAAAATGTCACAAGTACTTCACCAATTTTTTTTCTATCTATTGCTCATGAGATATAATTCGTAATCAATAAATATTATTAAAAAAAAACTCGCGTAGTACTTCGCCCAAAATTATTTTTTCCAATCAAACTTTAGCTCTCGAAATTTTGTACGTATATTTTTTTGTTTCAAAATCTCGTTTCGTTATGATTACTTATATTTAAAAACTTTCGGTGTATTCTGATGCTATTGGAGTATTTCGTCGGCATCATTTGTTATGGAATATTTTCCGATCCGTTGATCTGTTGGCACGGATGATTCGGTGCAATATTTTTTGAAATTTTTTTTTACAAAGTTAAAAAAAATGACAAGCTTTTACTTGTTCGTTGTTCTTTTATTCGTCGTATCTTCTCAGAACTACTGTACGTTTTAAGGGGGTCATCCCATGTGACAGCTATTTTTTTCGCTTTTTTTGGGAATTTTTTTTTGACAAACCATTAAAACACACTATCTTTGAATTTTTGCCACACATTTATTAAGGAGGTTGGATCATGCAATCAAAATAATCAGAATTTGATAAAATTTGGTGATAACATTCTTTGGCTCCGAGTATACAAACACAATTTTTTTCAAAATTTTTTACCACATGGTTATCGAATAATTGAGCGTTGAATCGAAGTTCTTATGCACGAGATGTATAACTGTATATATGTAAACTCTATGCTTATACACGTGAACTTTAGTGTTCAATTACTCGAGAACTATGTGGTAGAAAAATCTAAAAAAATTTGTATTGTCATATATATTTTGAAAGAATACATTTACCAAATTTTATTAAATTCTTATAATTTTGAAATTTTTAATGTTTTTAACATAGTTAAGCATGGCAACATTGTATCGTCGCGATCCAACCTCCATAACATTTTTACAGTCCTCAGAATTTTATCAAACAAAAATAACGAGCTGAATCAACTTTACACCGTTTGGAAGACACTCATGTGTTGGTTGACGGCTACCATGATTCCGGAGGTTTTGCTCATCTAAAATCAAAAAATCAAACGGCATTTTAATTTGTGAACCTGAGGCTATCGCTGGAACTAGAATAATGTAAAAATATCGAAAATTGAATTTTTCGCACGGTTTTAAATGTTAAGTTCCGAGTTTCGTCGTTTTTTTCGACATTTAAAACCATGCCAAAAATTCAATTTTCGATATTTTTACATTACTCTAGTACCAGCGATAGTTTCAGATCTACAAATTAAAATGCCGTTTGATTTTTTGATTTCAGATGAGCAAAACCTCCGGAATCATGGCAGCCGTCAACCAACACATGAGTGTCTTCCGAACGGTGTAAAGTCGATTCAACTCATTATTTTTGTTTGATAAAATTCTGAGGAACTGTAAAATTTTTAATAAATGTGTGGTAAAAATTCAAAGATTTTGTGTTTTAATGGTTCATCAAAAAAAAATCCCAAAAAAGCGAAAAAAAATAGCTGTCACATGGGATGACCCCGTTAAGTAATCTAATAATGTTATAAGTATTGACGGTTAATTACGAAGATTGAATTCACTTGAACACTTCTTAGATCAATATTTCACATTGCATTTTTAGTCCGAATATACACCAGCTCGAAATTCGATCACATATCCATTTTTAGCCGAAATCATTAAAAAATCGATTGAGCGACCTCTAAAATTTTGATTCAGGATTCAATTCTTGAGAGAATTACTTTTTGATAAAATGTTACCATATTTTGCTGCAATGCCAAAAAAATTTCAATTCTTTTGCATCGCTCAGATACATACATAATATAGACATGTTTAATTGGCAGGCTATGAATTTCATACTCGAGTACGTACACAATATTGACATGTTTAATTAACAAGCTATGAATTCCATACAAAAAGTCGACAAATCCTAGCCAAAAACAGCATAAATGTTTTGAAAAAAGCTGAGACAAGTACATTTATACCCCCCAAATAATCATTCCAGTTAATCCCCTCTACCACCCAGCGCCAAAATACCGATCCCCACCAAAATTTACAAAAACCCGTCTAAGTCGTTCATGCAAAGATCTCCGCACAAAAATCCTTTCTAAAAACCAACTCATCATACAAAGTTTTATGAGTAACCGCTCTCATTATCTTATCAAATTAAGTCAAATTGTACAGAGGTGATAATTTCATTCTCGTAAATGTTGTGAGTTCACAAAAAGTTGATAAATAAATAAAGATCTACTAACGTATATATGATCAAGTACATGGGATTTAATTATATTTATAAAATCTTCAATTATGTTCATATGCCATTTCTCTAATTAATGCTTTATTACAATGAATTATTATCCTATGACTTGGAACTACAAGGGCTTTAAAAAAAAATACAGAATTGCATTAGCCTGCGTGAGCTTGAACGCTGCCACACTCTCATTTGTAATATTTGTAGTATAGTTTTATTGGTAACCAATTGATAAAAGTTTACTATCGTACGTAGAGCGGATACGCACAGAGTACTTGTCCGGCCCGAAAATTTTTCATAAAATTTGTCACATAAGTCAACATTAATCTACCATACATTTTGGCATTAACTAGTAAAGTAAACACAGCTAATTTGGAATCACAATATGCGGATTGTTTTGTATCCCAAATTATCCTCCTTTCCTTTAACCAATTGTTATCGATGAATTGATGCTCGTGTGGAGCATATCTCACGTTAATACACGGCACGTTTATTCCGGTTTTGTAACATCCGGGGGAAAACTGAAGTTACGGAGCATCTAAACTGTGCTGTACACCCAAAATAAGTAATCCGGTACCATTTACACGCACTTTTACACCGGTTTTTACTACAACAGGTTTTATAAAACGGAATAATCCTGCCATGTAAGAGCGGTCATCAATTGATTGCATTCCTAGGCGGGTAAGATTCAAATCTGCGTCAAGAGATCCGAATGTTCGGAGTGGTTGAAAAATTTACTTTTATCAATTTGTTACCAATAAAACTATACTACAAATATTGCAAATGAGAGTGTGGCAGCGTTCAAGCTCACGCAGGCTAACGCAATTCTGTATTTTTTTTTAAAGCCTTTGTAGATCCAAGTCATAGGATAATAATTCATTGTAATAAAGCATTAATTATAGAAATGGCATATGAACATAATTGGAGATTTTATAAACATAATTAAATCCCACGTACTTGACCATATATACTTTAGTAGATATTTATTTATTTATCAACTTTTTGTGAACTCACAACATTTACGAGAATGAAATTATCATCTCTGTACAATTTGACTTAATTTGATAAGATAATGAGAGTGGTTACCCATAAAACTTTGTATGATGAGTTGTTTTCAGAAAGAATTTTTGTGCGGAGATCTTTGCATGAACGACTTAGACCGGTTTTTGTAAATTTTTGTGGGGATCGGTATTTTGGCGCTGGGTGGTGGGGGGGATTAACTGGAACAACTATTTGGGGGATATAAATGTACTTGTCTCAGCTTTTTTCACAGCATTTATGCTGTTTTTGGCTATTTTTATTAACAAGGTGGAATCATGATTATTTTTCAATACCATTGAAGAAGTTATTACCATGAAAATAAACAGTTACAACTATTTCAATATTCTCATTGAATATAGAAAAGTTCACATCCTATGTTATGGGAACTCCAAAACTATATATTGAACAAAGCGGACAAACTCAGACCAGGATCGTACCCAAGAGAATGAAATGAATTTAGTTGTATTAGTCACATTAGCTTTGAGCAAATTTTGATACCATCAAAACTAAAGCGACTGTAGAGGAAAGCTTTTGGAATAAAACTTTTTCAATTTATTATGCCATAAGCAGAGCTAAAAAGTGGAAATACTTAGCACATATGTCTCCTCTTCACAAAATGTTCAAAGTTTGTAGATATCGGCTACATTCCAATGATACAAATTTTGATACTATCAAAAGAAGAAGAGCACCCGAAGACTTTCTGAAACAACTTTTTTCAAGAGACTCGGTAGAGTCTCGGGACAAGTACATTTGACAGCTCTGTCGTCTGCTGGCCCGAGGCTCTTCTGAGTATATTATCTCTGAATAAAACGATTCGCCGTGGTGGGGATAAAAACTGAAAGTCATTTTCTTTAATTAGGAAGCTCAGGAGGCATATGATGATTTGAAAATTGAACTGGAGATTCATTAAGAAAAAATATAACGATTGAGCCTTAAATCAGCATGACTGATGCCGTATTTCCTGAGAAAAGAATTTTGCGCAGGCTTAAGATTATGCCACCCATCGAAAAATTGGCGTGTCTGCATACGATACAATGAAGGGCCTTTTTGCTCCTTCCGAGCTTGTGATTGGCCAGTCCGTTTTTCCTATGTTACCGCAAAAGGTCTGATGACTGAACGGAGTTTTGAAAGCAAAATAAGTGCTCTACGCGGAACGTGTGGTAGATCGGAGAAAAAAAATTATTCGGTGAATAAATAAATAGTAGTTCGAAGTTCAGCGAAATGAAAAAAATCAACTGCGAAATGAAAAAAATTTAACCTCACTCGCTGCTGATACCATCATCTGTAATATGCCATTGAATTCAGACGTATATGAAGCCCACTGTACACGACGTTATTTTTCATGGTAGAAATCATACGTGCGCTTTACGAAAGTACATCACGCATGCTTTTTATCACGAAAAATAGCATCGTGTGCAGCGGGCTCCAGTTTACGGAGGTATTTTTCAAGCGGTTCTATGTATCGTTAATTTGTCAATTACGATGGTCCTAAAAAACCGAGTTTTGATATTACGAAGTGCAGGACAAACTCATTTAAAAAAAAAGTTCATCGCATAGTTTAGTGTTAAGTGTTATACCTTTAGTTTAGTAAAAGTGGTTGTTTTTAAGAGTCGCGGGAACACGAAAAGTATATTTACGAAGCGAATCACACAAGGCACTTTTACCTGAAGAACCGTGATTCTACCTGTATCCAAAAATGATTTCTTTAATATAAATTCAATGACAGCAATTTAGAGTTTCATTCAAATTCACGAATTTTTAATTTTTTCCCCCCTTTCGATCTCGACTAATTAGAATCTCGTGGCTTAAATAGTATTGAAAATATTAATGTTTTTTTACAAACAGTTGTGAGGTTATAAATATCGTGGTTAGGTTCGATCGACTCTTGGTTACAGTGATAATAAGAAAGTGATGGTGTGAAAATATTGAAGTGCTTTTTATCAACTTTCGAACAGTGCTGAAATGAACATGTATTTTTTTATTATAGTTAACCCTGCAGTTTTTATTTTCCACACTTAACTCTACGCGATTAAATGTTTCTCGTATAAGATTTCTTGAGAAATCATTCTTTTCATTTCTTTGATAACTATGAAATGGTGTACGTTGAACTGTTAATCATGATTGGTGTGAATCGATATGAATTTGGAAAAGAAACTCTATAAAACTAATAATGAGTGTCAAAAACATGTATATGGCAAAGATTGTTATTATCATGCCGATTTGAGCAGCGTCTAATAAATATTTTTTTAACTCTACACCGTTGACAATTTATTTCCTGGGTCCCTTTCCTCTTTATTATAAAATGTTCCTCGCTTGCGATAATAAGATTTGTACATCATGAAATGATCCTTGCATGATAATTGTTGGTCCATTCCAAAAGATTTTCGACGTCGTTTTTCTATCCAAAATATGGTGTAGAATCATCTCGCATCTGATCAATTAATAGACAAATACACTGTCAACCTGCATCTGGATATATATGGATGCATCTGGATGATAACCGTAGTAAGTAATGATATATCTTTATGTCAAAATGGCTCGTATTAAGAGTCGCGGTAGCGACTCGAGACAAGTACATTTACGAAGCGAGTCGCACAAGACACTTTTACCAGAAGGACAGTGATTCTACTTGTTCTCAAAAATTGTTTCTTTAATATAAACTAAATTACAGCATTTTGGATGTTCATTTAAATTCACGTATTTTTTATTTTTTTTTCTCTTTCGATCGCGATTAATTAAAACCTCGTAGCTTAAATAGTACCAAAAATATTAATGTTTTTTTTTTCGTTGTGCCGAAAAACTGAGCATTTTTTCGCACACATTTTGATGCGCAACTGTCTTTTTCGTAGTCGCTGTCTAGTGACACTAGTGATATTGGTAAAACTCTGGTAATATTCAATCGATCGTTGGATATGACAGCTAACCGACAACCGTACTATATTGTTGAACAGTTATGAGGTTATAAAAATCGCGGTTAGTTTTGATCGATTTTTGGTTACAGTGACTTTTATTATAATAAGAAAGTGATAGTGCGAAAATAATAAAGTGCAATTCATTTCAATCATCTTTCGAACAGTGCTTAAACAAATATGTATTGTTTATTATTGTTAAGCCTGTAATTTTTATTTTCCACACCTAACTCTACAACGGAGTCGAAAACGATACCTTTTCTCTTTTACCATAAAATGTTCCTCGAATGCAATAATAAGGTTTATTTAGAAACCATTCTCCGTTTTTTTTTTATAGCTAAGAGAATGGTGTATGATAAACTAGTATTCGATGATTACTTAATATTTTTGTCGTGAGGTTATAAAGATCGCGGTCAGTTTCAACTTTGGGTTAAAGTGACTTTTATATATATAGATAGAAGAGTGATAATGCAAAAATAAAGTGTAATTCAATAAATAAACTTTTGCATAGTGCCTAAATAAATAATTATTTTTTATTAACCCTAGCCCCAACAATCCATTTTTCTGAACGTAAACTCTAGAACGGAGTCGAAAACGGTGCCTCTTCTCATTTACCATAAAATGTCCCTTGCATGCAATAATAACGTTTATTTGTAAACTACTCTTTCCGTTTTTATATCACTGAGAGAATGGTGTATGGTACCACCCTAGGTTTGAATTATATATGGTTTTAAATCACCCTAGAATGGTAAAGACCTTAAGGCGTCTTCTCACTTTGGAAATTTAAAAAAATCGATTTTTTTTTTTTTTTAAATTTTGAAAGTACATATCTTCAAAAATGTCATCTCGAAATTTCATAAAGATCGGACGAGTCTAACTACATTTTTTGGCGACCGTTAGGTGACTACCTGAGAGTACCCGGCGATCCCTTTCACGCCGCTCGGACGGTCCCTGTATATCTGACTCTATACAATTGAATAGCCGTGTTCTTTTGTTAATGTAGTACCCCTTGCTTAGGTATATTCTGTTTTCGGGTCTATACTCATGTAATAAGACCTTAACACGTGCATTTTTCAAAAGAAAATCACTCGGCAACGATGCTAAACTGTTATTTCATCAGTCTAATTTGAAACTTCGTAACGGCAACATCTCTGCGCTCAGGATTGTTATAATGGATAAAAAGACTTCGCAACAAAGTGCCACGTGGCGACGTCCAAGTTCGAAATCTAAAAAAAGAAAATTTCGTGGAGTGCTTCCACACCAGTCTGAAGCAGATACGAGTCATGCTAGTGCGAGTGCAGCAAAATTAAAAAAATCGGACGATACAAGTTTCGATGTACACATCGATCCAACGGCTGGATATAGTATTATTCAGTTTTTTCTTGTTTTTTCTACATTACAACAATATGTGAAGTGTAAAGTTTGTAACAAAGATGTTTCAAGAAACATCATCAAGAAAAACCGTGGAAATTGCTTGCCAAACAGCGGCATGCATTTATAACGAAGGGCTACAACCTGTTTTAAAAATTTTGGAGATGATGGGTGTCAAACTAGGCCCTATCGCCGTTCAATACGCCGAGAAACGCGACAGTGATCGCGTACGCGTAGGGAACCGCCGCAGCTCTAACGCTTCAAAAGAGACTAGGTCGAGACGAAGGGAAGCTACTTTGGACGAACACACCTTCTACGAAGAATCGGAAGGTCCATTGTATGGAGCAGGCATCGCTGATTAACCCGAGGTAAGGTTTTTTCATGATTTTTCTGCAACCAAAACTTTAAACGCAGTTATCTCAAAACAAGGTTTTTCGGTGCTTTGTTGATGAAATTTCGGAAACTATCCGGCCGATTGTCATGAAATTTGAATGACATATGCTTCATAGTTATGGCTATAGCGCATATCATCAGATTTTTTAAATTTTGATTTTAAGAATTTTTTTTTTACAAAAAACTGCAAAAAAATCGTGGTTTTTTTTTACTTTTTCGAAAAACGTGCGCCATTTTGTTATTTTCGCGAATATCAAAAATCTGATGATATGCGCTATAGCCACTGACATACTGAATCTAAAACAGTTTTATTTTTTTGTTTCAGACGACCCGTCTCGGAGATACCATCAACAAGCCACGACCATAACATTTTTACACGGGTTTTTCAATGCTACTGATGTATTATAATAATTGTTTAAAAAAATAAAATAAAAATTTTTTCATGTACTTGAAAGATGTGTTTATTACATAGGATCCGTTTTATCCCATAATTTTAAGCAAAAATCCTCGAAAAAAAATCGCAAAAACAGCCTATTTTTGAGGCGTTTAAAGTGAGAAGATGCCTTAAATATATGAAAGTACTATTTGCACTTACAATAACCCAAAACGGAATCAAGTGATGCGAAATAATTTCGAGCGAAAAGATATTTGATTTGAGAAAAAAAAGTTCATAAGTACTTCACCAATTTTTTTTTTTACCTATTGCTCATAAGATATAATTCGTGATCAATAAACGTTATAAAAGAAAAACTCGCATAGTAGTTCGGCCAAAATTCTTTTTTCCAATCAAACTTTTGCTCTCGAAATTTCATGCGCATACTTTTTTGTTTCAAAATCTCGTTTCGTTATGAGTACTTTTATTTAAAAACTTTTGGTGCATTCTGATGCTATTGGAGTATTTCTTCGATATCATTTTTTAAGGAATATTTTCCGATCCGTTGATCTGTTGGCACGCATGGTTCGGTGTAATATCTTTTGAATTTTTTTTTTTTTACAAAATTAAAAATATTCAAGTTTTTACTTGTTCGTTGTTCTTCTATGCGTCGTATTTTCTCAGAACTACTGTACGTATTAAGTAATCTAATAATTTTATGAGTATTGACAGTTAATTACGAAGATTGAATTTATTTGAACACTTCTTAGATCAATATTTCACATTGCATTTTGAGTTCAAATATAGTCGCGATACACCACCTCAAAATTCGATCATGTATCCATTTTTAGCAGAAACAATTAAAAAATCGCTTGCGCGACGTTCAAAATTTTTATTCAGGATCCAATTCTTGAGAGAATCACTTTTTGATAAAATGTTACCATATTTTGCTGCAATACCGAAAAAAAATGTTAATTCTTTTACATCATTCAAATACGTACTCAATATAGACATGTTTAATTGGCAAGCTATGAATTTCATACAAAATGTCAACAAATCCTCGCAAAAAAACAGCATGTATGTTGTAAAAAAGTTGAGACAAGTACATTTACTTCCCCCAAATAGTTGTTCCGGTAAAAAATCTCCTTCTGAACGTGAACCCTAACAAAAGTTATAAAAGAGATTTCCTCCCAAAAAAACTAACCTTGCAAAAATTTTCTCATTCACATCAAATTTCTCAAAAAATTATAGAACCCCACAAAAATTTTCTCAATAAATTAGAAACTTACAAAAAGTTATAAGACAGCCTCACAAAAATTTACCGATCAAATCATAATCTCACAAAAGATGCTAATTCAAAGTCGACCAAAAATGAAGTCTAAACTTTACAAAAATAAATTCAAACTATAAAAGCATTAATAGTAAAAACATTAAAGCCTATTAACCTCTTATAAAAAATCTTCCAATTAATTAAAAATATGGATGTACTACAGTACAGTTGTTCTGCGCAAAAAGAACAAGAATAAAAAATTGAAATGAAAAAAAATTCGGATACAACAAAAAATTTCAAAAGAAAAAAAATAAATTGAAAAAAAAAAATTCGGCCGAAGTACTTGGCAAGTTTGTAACCATGAATGAATTAAGTAAATTGAATTGAATTAAGCACATTGTATAAATTATAATCAAAAAAACTAAATAATAATTTTTAAATAAAAATAATAATTTTTATTGGAAAAAAATTGGCTTAAAGTAGTTCGCTCATTTTTTATTGCTAAATGTACACAATGTACTATGCATAATTGATAAATGTTGTTATAACCTCGCTATGTACTTCGGTCGAAACTTTTTTTTCCATCCAAATTTTTTTAGTCGGTAACTCTGTCAGCATAAATTTGGTTGTTCCGCAAATTCAAAAAGAGATTAAGTATATGAAGAAATATTCTAATAGAAATAAAATGCACCTGAAGTTTTGAAATGAAAAAAACAATCAGAACGAAACCAACTCAAAACGGAAGCAAGTGATGCGAAACCATTTTGAGCTAAATGAAAAGAATTTCATAAGTACTTCAACAATTTCTTTTTTTTACCAATTGCTGATGATATAAAATTCGTAATCAATAAACATTATAAAAAAAACTGGTGCAGTACTTCGGCCGAATTTCTTTTTTCTAATCGAACGTTTGCTCTCGATATTCTGTGCACATACCTTTTTTTGTTTCAAAATATCGTTTCGTTTTGATTTCTTTTATTCAAAATCTTTAAGTGCATTTTGATGCTATTGAAGTATTTTTTCGGTGTAATTATGTATGGAATATTTTTCGATACGGAATTTTTGTTCCTAACAATTTTTTTTTAAAATTCGACGTATAATTTACATACTTTATTTTCTTCCGAGAATTTTGTTTTATTTAGATTTTTTATTAAATTCGAAAACTTAGTGCATTTTATTTCTGTTAGTATGTATATTTCGGTCTAATATTTTTATGAACAATTTTTTTTACAAAATAAAAAAAGAAATGAGTTCTTATTTGTTCATGGTTCTTTTATACGTCGTATCTTTTCAGACCTACTACAAGTTTTTAATTAATCTAATAATTTTATAGTTCTGACGGTTAATTACGAAGTTTGAATTCACTTGAACACTTCTTAGAGAACTATTTCATAATGCATTTTTAGTCCCGATATAGTAGCGATACAGTAGCTCGAAATTCGATCATGTATCCATTTTTAGCCGAAATCAGAAAAAAATCGCTAGAGCGGCCTTTACAATTTTTATTAACGATCGAATTCTTGATAGAATCACTTTTTGATAAAATATTATTAAATTTTGATGCAACACCGAAAAAAAATGCTGATCTTTTTGTATCACCCAAGTACGTACACAATATAGACGTATTTAATTGATAAGGTATGAATTCCATACAAAAAGTCAACAAATCCCCGCAAAAAAACAGCATAAATGCTGTAAAAAAAGTTGAGACAAGTACATTTACTCCCCTCAAATAGTTTGTCCGGTAAAAAATCTCAGTTTCGACACAAAACCTTCACTAAAAATTATAAAAGAGGTTTTCTCCCAAGAAAACCAACCTTGCAAAAATTCTCTGATTTATATCAAATCGTTCAAAAAATGATAGGAGAACCCCACAAAAATTTTCTCAATAAATTAGAAACTCACAAAAAGTTATGAGCCTCTCAAAAATTTATCAATCAAATCATAATTTCACAAAAGATGCCAATTCAAACCAGGCCAAAAATTAAGTCTAAACTTCACAAAAAGTTATTAAATAAATAAAAATGATAAAAGCATTAATAGCCAAATACATTAAAACCTATTAAAATCTAATGAACACACTTTCAACGAATTGAAAATACAGTTGTTCTACCCAAGCAGAATAAGAATAAAAAATAATTATGAGAAAAAATTTCGATACAAAAAAGATTTCAAACGCAAAAAATTAGATTGAAAAAAAAATTTCGGCCGAAGTACTTGGTGAGTTTTTTCGCTTAATTTACATAATATATCACTTATGGTTACAAACTCGCCAAGTACTTCGGCCGAAATTTTTTTTTCAATCTAATTTTTTGCGTTTGAAATCTTTTTTGTATCAAAATTTTTTCTCTTAATTATTTTTTATTCTTATTCTGCTTGGGTAGAACAACTGTATTTTTAATTCGTTGAAAGTGTGTTTATTAGATTTTAATAGGTTTTAATGTATTTGGCTATTAATGCTTGTATCATTTTTATTTATTTAATAACTTTTTGTGAAGTTTAGACTTAATTTTTGGGCTGGTTTGAATTGGCATCTTTTGTGAAATTATGATTTGATTGATAAATTTTTGAGAGGCTCATAACTTTTTGTGAGTTTCTAATTTATTGAGAACATTTTTGTGGGGTTCTCCTATCATTTTTTGAAAGATTTGATATAAATCAGAGAATTTTTGCAGGGTTGGTTTTCATGGGAGAAAACCTCTTTTATAATTTTTAGTGAAGGTTTTGTGTCGAAACTGAGATTTTTTACCAGACAAACTATTTGAGGGGAGTAAATGTACTTGTCTCAACTTTTTTTACAGCATTTATGCTGTTAATATATCTTTATGTCAAAAGACTGGCGGTATATACTCCATATCGTATCAAAATTTGTATCTTTGGATTGCAACGAATGCCTATAGACTCTAAAAATTCTGTGAAGCGACAAATGTACCAAGTATTTCCACTTCTTGGCTCCAATTGTAGCATCATGAATTGAACATTTTGTTATGAAAATTCTTCGGTTGCTCATTTGTCAATGGGATCAAAAATATTGTCTTCGGAACAACATGGATATATGCAAAATTTCAGAATTTTGTTTGGCTCAATGTACTCTATATTTTTTCACATCCCCGCTTTGATTGTAGCATAATGAATTTAAAAAAATTGTTTCAGAAAGTCTTCCGATGTGTTTTTTACCTGACATTATCAAAACTTTTATGTTTGGATTGCAACAAATGCCTACATACTTTGGAAATGGTGTGAAGCGACAAATGTACCAAGTATTTCTACTTTTTGCCTCCGATTTTAGCATTATGAATGGAAAATTTTGTTATGAAAATTCTTCCGCTGCTCATTTGTCGATGAGATCAAAATTATTGTCTTTTGAATGCCATGAATATATGCAAAATTTCAGAATTCTGTTTGGCTCAATATGCGCTCTATTTTTTCACTTCCCCACTTTAGTTGTATTATGAATTTTGAAAAATTGATTCAGGAAGCCTTCCGATGTGTTTTTACTGATATTATCAAAATTTGTATAATTGAATTGTAATGAACACCTACAGACTTTGAAAATTCTGTGAAGCGACAGATGTGCCAAGTATTTTCCCTTTTTGGTTTCGATTATGGCATTAGGAATTGAAAATTTTGTTATGAAAATTCTTTGACTACTCATTTGTCGATGGGTTAAGAATGTCTGCCTTCAGAATGCTACGCATACATGCAAAATTTCAGAATTTTGTTGGGCCCAATGTGCGCTACATTTTTTCAATTCCCTAATTTAGTTGTAACATAATGAATTTTGAAAAATTGTTTCAGGAAGTCTTCTGATGTTTTTTTACTGATATTATCAGTAAATTAAATTTCAATAAAAATTAAATAAGACAATACCAACAATGAAAAAGTGCGTATTTGTAACCCTTGATTTTTGAGAGAGACCCCTGATTTTTACTGGAATGAGCAATTTTAATAAAAAGTTATGGGCCGGACAAGTACTCTGTGCGTATACGCTCAACGTACGGTGGTGAACGTTCATCAAATTATTACCAATCAAACAAAACTGTGCTATCATGTACAGACATAAATTAATGTTTTTTTTTTATCATTACAAAAGCACGGGATCTTATACGAATCTTCCTGTTCCTGCTTGTTTTTCGTTATTTTAGCCACGGCGCAGGCAATGTTGTTTCATTAGGTCATATAAGTAAATACTCTTTGGCAACATTGGTCGCGCCATAGACAAAACAAAAGTAGCTACTCGACTTAGGAGATCCCAGAAGCAATGCACCAACTGCATGCCCTACTTTGCCGGTACGTCCATATTGATATCTTCTCAGTCACCAAAGAAATACTTGTCCTAGTACTGATATCATAAATTTTACTGCTGCACGTAACTTAGATGTCGACCTTTTTTCATTTTTTTCTAGACTATTGATACTTCTTACACACCAATTATAAATGGTTTTTTTCTCATCTTGATAACGCTGATTTTTTAATGTTTTGATTCTTGTTTTGTTCTATGGAAATAAATTCAAAGTAACATTTATTGTGAAGTCTGGTTTTTGGCCGGATATTTCGTGATCTATATGGTTGGTTTCCCTCCGGGATATGAATAAAATTAGTAAACATTAAAAAAAAAAATTTAAGTGGGGTTTTGGATTTTTTGTGATATCATAGGGAAACGAGGGACCACCGATGTACTTGTCCAGGTTTTTTTTCCCCGGGAGGGGATTTTTGCTATTTTCGTATGGTGTTTTGTGAAGGAGTCTGGTGTAGGTGGAGATAAAAATAATGCGGTAGCAACAAATGTAAAAAGGCAAGGAATAATTATTTAGTGTTCATTTTTGTACATAGCAGGACCCGACAATGAAGAACGGCCCGAAATCCCGATCAAATGAATGAAACACGTGAGAATTGACCCGGCGTCTGTCAAGCCCGCGCTCGACGAACGAAGATGGCTGCCGAAGCGTGATTGAGAGCGTGCCGGAGGTAATCCCGAGATATCAATGCAATCGATATCGTATTCGGCCCGAAAATGTGTCTCTGAGATGTACGAATGTTCTTTGAAACGTTAGCCACGTTATTTTTGTGGAACTCGGATTAATTGCGCAAAGAATTTGGAATATAAATTGAAAACCAATGAAGTACACGCGTGCACGCTACGGCTCCCGGATCAAGACTGAGGAAATCGATGCGTAGATCGATGAAGACGCGCCACACGCATGCGCCGCGTGTCGCGTCGAGCGAGCCCGAAGTTGAGGCCCGGGAGGTGGCGACGCCCGTGGGAGCGCTAGAACTAGCGCCCGGCCGCTCGAGTGTCTCGCTGCTCCCGTGTCGCATAGCCCGGTACGTGGCGACAGTCACGGCGGAGCACGAACCCGCCCGAGTACTCACGACGCCGAAGGAATTACTGCTAATTCCTGAACATATGGTATATTCATTAAACTATAAAATTTAACATCTTACAACTTTATCTAAATGGCTCGTAAGTCCGACACATCGGATTTCAAAACTTCGCTCTCACGTTCCGATGTACAGAATGGATAAATGAAATCAGAGACTTGATCACACAACCACTTCTAATAAACTAAAGTTGATTATTTTACACTGAACTATGCGATGAGCGTTTTTACTATTTGTCTTTGTCCCGCACTTCGTTACGTCAAAACTCCGTTTTTTCATGATTATCACAACTGACAGACTCACGCTACAGATATATAAAAACAGCATAAATGCTGTAAAAATGTTGAGACAAGTACATTTACCCCCCCCCCCCCCCCCCAAATAGTTGGTTCGGTAACAAATCTCAGTTTCGACACAAAACCTTCACTAAAAGTTATAAAAGAGATTTTCTCCCAAGAAAACCAACCTTGCAAAAATTCTCTGATTCACATCAAATCTTTCAAAAAATGATAGGAGAACCCCACAAAAATGTTCTCAATAAATTAGAAACTCACAAAAAGTTATAAGAGCCTCTTAAAAATTTATCAATCAAATCATAATTTCACAAAAGATGCTGATTCAAACCTGCCCAAAAATTAAGTCTAAACTTCACAAAAATTATTAAATAAATGAAAATGATAAAAGCATTTAGTCAAATACATTAAAATCTATTAAAATCCAATAAAAATACTTTCAACGAATTGAAAATACAGTTGTTCTACACAATAAGAATAAGAATAAAAAATAATTATGAGAAAAAGTTTTGATACAAAAAAGATTTTAAACGCAAGAAATTAGATTGAAAAAAAAAAATTCGGCCGAAGTACTTGGCGAGTTTGTAACCATATATTATGTAAATTAAGCGAAAAAACTCACCAAGTACTTGTGCCGAATTTTTTTTTTTCAATCTAATTTTTTGCGTTTGAAATCTTTTTTGTGTTAAAATTTTTTCTCATAATTATTTTTTATTCTTATTCTTGTTGTGTAGAACAACTGTATTTTCAATTCGTTGAAAGTGTTTTTATTGGATTTTAATAGGTTTTAATGTATTTGACTAAATGCTTTTATCGTTTTTATTTATTTAATAACTTTTTGTGAAGTTTGGACTAAATTTTTGGGCAGGTTTGAATTGGCATCTTTTGTGAAATTATGATTTGATTGATAAATTTTTGAGAGGCTCTTATAACTTTTTGTGAGTTTCTAATTTATTGAGAACATTTTTGTGGGATTCTCCTATCATTTTTTGAGAGATTTGATGTGAATCAGAGAATTTTGGCAAGGTTGGTTTTCTTGGGAGAAAATCTTTTTTATAACTTTTAGTGGTGGTTTTGTATCGAAGCTGAGATTTGTTGCCGGACCAACTATTTGGGGGGAGTAAATGTACTTGTCTCAACTTTTTTACAGCATTTATGCTGTTTTTTTGCATGTATGTTTGAATATGCATGGTACCAAAGTAGCTACATAGAAAGAGCACCCCCTGAGTTCATTAATCCGGTGACGTTTCGTTTTGGAGATAATTCAGAACCACGGTGTCACATTTGTGGTGATTTAACTATTATAATATGTTCGTGATGCAAAAAACCTTTATGTTTCAAACACTTCTTAGAGGAGTATCATTATTGTAATGAATAAATTTCATAATATGAAAGCGAAGAAACTGATAAGTGCTGGCCTGCTTTTTTCCTCCTGCTTGTCATTAGTGCTAGACATCTTAATAGCTTTAATACATGAATTGAAAGGTTCTAGTAAACAAAATGAGCACATGTAATATTAAATAAAATTTTTTATAAAATGAAAAAAATCATCTGATACTTATTCACTTGTACTAAAATGGATGAATAAAATGGAACTAGACGTAAATGATTTATGAGTATTTTAAGACAAGTGTAGAACAGCATACCTAGGTATACTCAACCTATATATGTATGTAAACATTTTCCGTTTGACTAATTTATCAAACTTGTTTAATTTTCATGTAAAATAAGAACATTTGCGATGATCAGATGAAGAAAAATGTATCAAAAAACATGTTATTTATAAAAATAAAATAGAAAAAAATTAAATATAATTTTTGACTACATATCATTATAGAGTACTAAAAAATGAATAACTTTGTTATTTTAACTTTGGCCGTATCTATTTTAGTTTCGAAGATATCAGCGAAAAACAAAAAAAAACCCCGATTTTGAGGTATTAATTTCACCCCTTAAATATGCAAGTCAGCAGCTCATCTTTTGTGAGGGTTTATCCTTTGATGTGAACTACAAAACGTAATTTTTTCGACCCGGGCTGTGGGGGTACAGTAAGGTAACCTTCGTTGTAAGGAAAGTATAGGAAACAGTGTAAAACAGTAAGAATTTACGAGTTTGAACGTAAAAGTGACGATTTTAAGCCAAAACTGTTTCACTTTTTTGCAATAAATATTGTTTTTTAACAATTTCTTTAGTTCATTTAGGATGGTTGACAATACTCTAAAGAATAACTCTTGGTTTACATCGATAATATACGAATCTATCTTCAAATTTTCATGCATTTTGATGTTAAATATTGATTGTTGAAAATCCTCCATGCCTTGCTCTTTCATTGTTTTGCGGCTACACAAAAACAATACGGCAACGTACCGAAAATGCGATTGAACCTAAATTTTATAGCAGATTTTGATCTTCCTGTCTGAAAGATTGATTGAAATCCGTTCAGTAGTTCTCTAGCTTTAACAAATCCTAAGAATACCAGTGAGTCAGTACAAACAGAAAAAAAAGATTTATATGTGCATACAATATATGTAGAGACAGAGCAATTAATGTTCGGTTGAAAGATACAAAAAAAAAATAACCAAAATCAGATTCCATTACAGATCGATGGATTTGTCGTTTTTCTCCGTTCGGCATCAACGATTCGAAAAAAAATTCTGATCAGTTGAGCACACCTTCAATATTTTCGGACCAAAGCATCGTTATTCATCTTTCATTTTGATGTTCCGGATGAGACGCTATTTTTTCAGGGCCCTTTTTTGGCTCAAGAAAGCGTTGGATTTATTTATCGAATGGATGCTTTTGGATTAAATTGTTGTTTGCAATGTTTGACATTTAAAACAATAAAATTTTTATTGGAAAACATACAGTAGAGTCAACAACTATGGAGGAATATAAATTTCGATTTTGAAAGCTGTTTTATTGGTATTAGTTGATGAATTATTTTATATCGATTAAGCTATTTTTCTGAATTGATTTCTTTAATGAATATACGGTGCATAGAACTTTTGTACCCTTGATTTCAGGGCGCCATTGGTTACATTTGTTCTACTAGTATATATTCGTCAATCTCCTAGCTATTGAAAATAATAAAGTATTGACAAAGTACTTACGCGAGCATAGACGCTGCTCATCACTTCCGTCACCGCAATCGTCGACAGTATTGCAGACTTTGTTCAGTGTGATGCATCGATCATTTCCACATTGAAACTCGCTCTGTTTGCAGCATAAAATACTACCGGCCATGAAAATGGATGCGCACACTACCCAACGCATGTCTGTAAAATAATCATAAGGTTTCTATCAATATCACAGCTAAAGGCTCGCATGTATGCTTATAGAAATTATTTCAGAGCGTGTTGTGTATGATTATGGGGAATTGATGATTATTCGTTATATAAATATAAAATTATACAATGAGATTTTCTAGTTTTGAGGTTTTCTCGGCCATTATTGTTATAAAGGTTTAAGGCTTCCGAATAGATGCCGTGTAATGTTTCAGCGTACTGTATCGGAGCTCGTAGCCCTAATGATGCAAACTGTAACGTTTGCGAAACGTCGACAATAAAAAAAAATAAAAAAAACACACGGTGTCCATCCGGAAGCCTCAAACCTTTATAACGATGAGATTTTTTTTCGAGATTTGTTAATCTCAAAAACTTTACAAATATATAAGTGAAAAAAAACAAAAAAACTCCCGACTGCTATAATAGTATAATTTCATGAAAATATTTTTTTTTTTAATGTTTTGAAAAAACAATAAAATAAATGTTTGAAAATGAATTAACTAAAAACTCTCCACCAAAAGTAGTAGTGAACTTCAAAAAGTGTGAAATAAAATTTGATAAAAAATAGCACAGATAAATAATTAAAAATCATTCAATTGGTAAGTGCAACTCCCTCGAGATTCATTTTTTCTGGTCAATGTTAATTCACAGTAAGATAGGTAATTTACGTGTGAAAATTGAAAATCAAAAAGTAGTAATCAAGAGTTACATGAATGTATGAAAATGTGGGTAATGAAAACAATATACAACTTACATAAAATAAAAAAATGTTACAATTCTAAATGAATTCAATTATGGTCGGGAGACATCTCTAACTAACAAAGTCATTGAATAAGAAAAGGAGACGTCTCCCGACCACAAATGAATTCATTTAGAATTTTATCTTTTTTTAATTTTTTGTAAGTTGTACATTTTTAGTGTTCCGTACGTCCAAATGAAAAAAAAACGGAACCCTTATAGGATCACTCATGTGTCTGTCTGTCTGTCCGTCTGTCAGCCAATTTGCTTCGAATCTACTGGACCGATTGTTGAAATTTGGTACACATATGAATTTCTGTGACCCAAAGACGGACGTGTAACGTAAATAAATGAATTTTGAATATGGGGGTCACTTTTGGGGAGCAAATTAGAAAATTAGAAAAAAAAGTTTTGCAAATTGTACAGAGTGATATATCAAATGAAAGGACTTGTTGTGAGGGTTTCAAATATATATATTTTTTATAATTTTGAAATAAATGGTTTTAAAGTTATTTAAGAAAATAGATGAAAATTGACCACCCCCCCCCTATCCCCGAAAATACTGAGTCTAAAATTTTGAAAAAAATATAGAAAATAATTATTTACTTATAGATTATAGGAAATCTATAAGAAGTTTATGGTCTTAAAATTTTTAGTTGCCACCAACAAATTTGGATCAAATTTAAAAAAACGTGGTAGATAACATATTCATCGTACGAAACCCTCTTCACGCGAGTTCAACTCGCACTTTTCCGCTTTTTTCATTACCTACATTTTCGTACATTCATGTAACTCTTGATTATTACTTTTTGGTTTTTAATTTTCGCATGTAAATTTCCTATCCTACCATCAATTAACATTGACCAGAAACATTGAATCTCGAAGGAGTTGCACTTATCAATTCAATGATTTTTATTTATTTATCTGTGTTATTTTTTATCAAATTTGATTTCACACTTTTGAAGTTCACTACTACTTTTGGTGGGGAGTTTTTAGTTAATTCATTTTTAAACATTTCTTTTATTGTTTTTTGAAAACATTTAAAAAAAATATATTTTCATGAAGTTATACTATTCTAGCAGTCGGGAGTTTTTTTGTTTTTTAAAGCAATTTTTTCTCTTCTTGTAATGCTCTCACGGTATACGTCAAATTTTTTTTTGTTGATGTTTTTTTCAGTACACAATTTTCAAACTTTTATAAATTTATTTTTCTAAGATCTCTTTGAATACCATTATTTGTCTGTAACTTTTTTTAGTACAATTAAAATTGTATCTATAGATATTTTAGTGTTTTGTTATTTCGAGTTATACAGCTTTTGTTTGTATAATTGTTGCTGTCGGGAGTTTTTATAAATTATTCATTAATTTTTTTTTAACAATTTTTTTCCAGTAAATATATATAACACTTCAAGAATAATAATATTTTTCTGCAACTAATATAGTTATTAATTTTACTTAATATATTTATAACACAAGACGAAATATTAAATAATTATGTGACAAATGACCGCCATAACCTAAAAAAAGATATAGACAAACTCCGTACTAATGACGCGCGGCAGTTTGGACTGAAATTAGCAACGCTCAACCACATGAAGTAGTTGATAGTCGAGGACTACCTTATATGGATCATCATTCGATATGGCGAAATGAGTGAGTGTAATTATTAATTATCTAAGCCAGTTCATAATAGGTTTTGATAAATTATGTCTAAGAATACTATCTGTTACATACAGAAAGTACATGCGAAAATTGGTCAAGACAGTTGTCACTGTTTTGGAGAAAAGTGGCGACAAAGAAATATCCCCCATCAGCTGATCGCAGTGAAACACATAACTCCCGTCTTTTTGCCCTGCGGGCAGTCGGGAGTTAAGAATAAGCTGCAGTATTATCTCATCCTCTTTAATACCTTTTACACCATCTTTTATTAACTCCGAAAGTCTTTACTGAGAAAGGAGGGCAACGCGCAAAATACCAGTTTTCAATTAGTTAGTCTAAGTTTAAATTAAGCTTTCAAATCCTTTCAACATTTTGCTGCACTTCATAAATGAAATTCGTTCATATTATACGCTAGTGTAGTATATAAAGAAATCATGTCTGAACAAGTTTCGATAATGTCAAAGCTGTTTTGAGTTCAGGGTGCCTAAATGTAATCAGCAAATCAGTTGATGCCGTGTATGAAATGTTGCGTACTTCGTTCGTGATAGCATGATAACCCACGCGGTTTTCTTATTACTAGAAAATATTATATTTAATTCACGTACAATCCACGAACAAGGGATATAGACACTTGAGATCGAAGCTTCTCACTCAGAAGAACTTTCAGTTTGATCAACGCAGCATGCAACAGTGGTAGCTTTTGATTGGGCCAATGTTATCCAAACGACGCTTCTAGGGCCTAATTACGTGCTAATTGGCTCTTAAGACCGAAGCCGTTTTCTACTATAGTCAGGGTGTTATTGCGAGATGGGGAATCAGCCAACGCGTATGACTTCATATCAAATTAAGATAAGTCTCAGCACAAGACAGGTACGTTATCGACGGAAAAGCGCAGGTAGTCACACAGGAACAGACACATGAATAAAAATCAATATTATGAACGTACGGGGGAAGAAGGAGACTAGAATGACTTATTTTAAAAATGCAGTATAAAAATAATTTTACGTTGACGAAATAAGAGTTTGAATATTTCAAATCGAAATTCAAATAAAAAACGTTGTTGATTCAGCGACTGTTATTGGATTACTACAGTGAAACTGAAAGAGTACTCGTAGACACAGGAGTATACGTGCTGTGAATTTCAGGTCGAAGGTCGGCAAAGTGGGGGTACTGAACAAGTAAAAATTGCGTTCAGAAACCTGGGAATATTACATTATATATTCAATGGAATAAATACGCGAATTCAAGGGTTCCTATAACAGGTACGTCTCTAGTGTATCAGTGAGACTCGGAAAAAAGACCCAAAAACGGAACCCCTTCAGGTCTTGATCTAAAAGCGACGCGGGAAGAGTCAAAAAAGGACCCAAATGGGGCTTTTTTCCGGATTTGGATCTGACGTCACGAGATCTGGTTTCGCTGATGAAGGGGAAAAAGCTCCATTTGGGCCTTTTTTGGGTCTCCCCGCGTTGCTCTTAGACCGAGACCCAAATGGGTCTTTTCTTGAGACCCACTGAACCGTTAGAGGTTCATAGGACGTGAATAGTTTCAATCATAGTCCCGCGTTATTTATGCTATCATGAGGGTCAAGATGAAACCTATGCTCTATTTTCTCCTAAAAACATTGAACGATAAATCACGCCAAGCAAGATGCATACGTATTTCAATTGCAAGCTAAATCAAAAGCTGAGGCAGTGGCTCAACGCCAAGTATTAAAAAAACGCCCGCGTGAGCCCTGCCGCACTCTTATATACTCGAATATGACGTTTCTTGAACTTTTTTCTTTGTCAAACTGCTCTCATGCAGAAACGGGTTGTGTAAAGAATTTGATAAATACGGGCATGCTCACTTGAAACACAACGATTGATTTTTTGTCGTTCTCGGACGCATATTGGTCGATTCAAAATCATAGAGTCGTCAATTGCAGCAATTTTATTAGCTTTCGAATAAGCCTAGTCTCGTTTCAATCGGATGTGAATTGACTGATTGGCAGCGGAGAAGTGCGAAACGCAATGTTTATAGATGTCGAAAATTTGATCTTTCGAAAAAATAGGCCCAATCACCGATACGGCATTGCAAAGGGTTTCTTATCCCATGAAAAATTCACCCCTCTTACTTTTTGTGCGACAATTTTAGGTCGAGTTAAACAAAAATCGTTAAAAACCCTCTTAAGGGGTTATATACAGTTGGAAGGCCAAAAAAACTCGTTTTTTACGAATTTTTTCCGGATAGGGATTTCATTTGACGAGGAAAAGCATAAGGAAGTAAATGGAGTGTCATCTTTTAACTCTTTATCGCAATTTTTTATTTAACAAAATATTGCTTCAGATAGCTCCTGTGATTGATCTCCTGTAGGTCCTCTAAAAAAAGGCGTCTTGCGGTGAGCATGAAATCTCCCGTTTGGATCAGCTGAAATTAAAAAACCAAAGAGATTTGTTTAGTGGACAGATAAATGCTGGGATTGGACGAAGGAATAGTTGGAATTTCCAATTTTGATGAAATGACGGCTCCTCAAAGACGAAATTTCAATTTTTAACCGAATTTTGGTCATTCAATGGTTCAAAAAAAATAGAAATAATTTTCGGAAATCTTACTCCTTCGTCCAATCCCAGTAGAATATATCTGAGAAAGTTGTGTTAAAATTCCAGACCGATCGGTTGAGCCATCTTTGAGAAATCGTGCTCACCGACTTTGAAAACATCGTTTCGAGATAAACGCGTTCAAAGTTTCATAAGTGGTGAACACATGGATAAAAATTTTTTTTCACAACTTACAAGGAGTCATCTATTCCAGGGCCATAAAAAGTTCCCTCTGCATCATCAGCAGCTTCCAAATTGTCGAATTGCAGTCGTCGGCGAACCATTCTTCCTTCGCGCGTGCGCTCATGCGCTCTTAAAATAGAGATCGCGACGCGCTCTGCATCCTGTTTTTCGGCATAGGCATGGGTATTGGGCCCAATCGATAGACCCAGTGCACTCATATAATATAATAGTGATGCCGTACCTTCATTAAAGGTGCCGGCTGCCATGTGAGCTGCTATTTCCACTATTTTTGAACCACTAGGAATTATTTTCGGTGTGATTTTCCAAATCAACTGATTATTTTCTATAGCTTTCGTTGTTATTTTGTGTGAAACCACCAACACATCTTTCAAGCAACTTTTCATTGCTCAGATCCGTGTAGATCGGAAACAGAGCGTCAGCAACATCTTGTGGAAATGGAGAATAATCGTGTTTATAATCCGATAATTTATTCGAAGCTCGCGCTCGCTGCCAACAACACCATGACTCAGTTCCGACCGGGCATCTTTCGTATTGAGGATTTTCATCTGTTGAACAATAATGGTAATATGTTGCCCATATTGCATTATACATATTGTCAACGGAATCACAGTGCCTCCTGATTGCCAAGCCATAATAAACAGTCAATTTATCGATCAGTTTGGCTGTGAGCTTTCCTTTTCCATCAAGTACTTTTTTTTGCATTTTTTTCCCACTTTTATTTACAGTCATCTCGGTATTTTTTTTGACACAGTCTCGGAGTCGTGAACCCATTCTTTTTTGAACGTGTCCAATACATTCTTTTTTTACCACTTCGTTGTTTCCGTAAGGCACAGCTTTCAAAATCCCCGAGTAGGTTTTCGAGTCACCGTCGCCGATGTAATTTTTGTATTGGACGTTAAATTTTTCCATTGAACGCTTGAACATTTCTACGGCCGCATCGACTTCCATTTTTCCTGAAGAACCGTTATGATTCACAGCATAAACATCTTTGTGATCGTCATACCATTCGTTGTACTCTTCAGTGTCGATTTTTTTTTTCCAAACCTCGCATTGTTTGCAGTACGAACTTTTCACGACGATATCGATAATTTTCCCCGTATAATAACCGATCAGTGATGTTACTCCGTATAAAGAAGTAAACCCTCGTTTTTTCCAGGTTCCATCGCCAGATATTGTCAATTCTTCACAGTTTCCATCGCCTCGATTTTGAGCAGACGCTTCTTTTTCTTCAGCACAAGCTTTTTCGAAAAGTTTTTCGGTGGCCATTTGCGTGCATGAATGAATATTTTTGACGATCAAATCGTACACAGCTTGCATCACAAAAGGTGGCATGTCCATCAATCCACAAAATTTCGCTGCACCTTTCAATCCTATTCCGAGAGTTCTCATCACAAATAAAAATCGTCTGTTTATCGCGTAAGAATGTTTGATGAAAGGACAAGAGTTTATGGCTCGAGGATCGCACTTATCACACAGAATGATGATTTTAAAACCGAGTCCTCGTTGTGCAGCCGTTTGAAATTGCGCTTTTCCTTTGCAAGTTTTACACTGGACGTATTCACTTATCGCTGCGAAGACCGTTATAAAATTGAAAATGCGATATTCAATGGAGGAATCACGAGGAACTAAGATCTCCTTCTGATTTTTCAATTTTTTCGCGGATGTAGTACTGAAGCTACTTTCATCGGCCTCGACAGTTTTTGGATTGTACGATTGTTTTCGCTTTTTCCCTCTTGAAATTTGCGTCTTCTCGGATAGTCTCCGTTGTCTGGTACACTTGTAAGGCATTTTTATTCGCAAAACTACGAAAACGGAGTAAAATTTGAACGCGCGACTTTACACTGTGGCAGAGTTAGTTCGATTGACAAAATTCCTTTCTTCGGTATAAGAAATGACCACGCTTAGCTCTCGCATATACCATGTATGCAAAAACAATGAAAAGGGTCACCTCAGGCACGCGGGCCACAACAACCGCTGCCGCTCGGGCCGTTCGGAGCGCGCTTACTTTGTAATGCTCCAAGCGTCCTTTCAAGTACGCATGTATCTCTACGAATATTTGCCGTATCGCTTTGAAAATTTCAGAGAATCTATTTGAATATATGTAGACTCCAAAAATGCAGCAACAAAAATCGATTTTTTGAAATTTGTCATTAACCCATTAACGCCGAAGAATCGTGTTTTTTTTCTCATTTTCAAGCTAGATTCTTATCATCGAAAAAAAATCATTTGCAAATAAAAAATATGTTCCCTTGTACTTTCGAGTGTCCCCTTTCCGAATCCGGAGTCAAAATTGAGTTTTGTCCATTAGAAAAAAAAATATGGCCGTTTTTAAACAAAAAAAACCGAAAAAATCGAAGACATTTTTTTTTCAATATTTTTTTTCTCATTGAAGACGCGCGAGGACCCCCCCTTTTTCTTCAACCATGAGTGCACAAAATAGTTGTAGTTTAAGAATATATTTTTTTAATTTGTCGACATTGACATTTTCACCCCCAAAATGGCGCTTTTCATCCCTTCAGCAGGAAGACAATTTTCACTCTCGGTGCCCGACAAAAAAATATTCAAATCTTAACGAAAATTGGTATCCCGGGGTTTTCAAGGTCGCTGATTACGATTCCGCCCTCAAAATTCGAAAATTCAGAATGGCGGATCCAATATGGCGGACCCAAATTCAAAAACTTACTTGAATCGGATGAAATGTGGCACTCGGGGGTTTTCGAGGTCGCTGATTACAAATCTGCCCTCAAAATTCGAAAATTCAAAATGGCGGATCCAATATGGCGGACCCGAATTCAAAAACTTACTTGAATCGGATGAAATGTGGCACTCGGGGGTTTTCGAGGTCGCTGATTACAAATCTGCCCTCAAAATTCGAAAAATCAAAATGGCGGATCCAATATGGCGGACCTAAATTCAAAAACTGTATGAATCGGATGAAATGTGGCACTCGGGGGTTTTCGAGGTCCTTGATAACGAATCTGGCATCATCATTTCAAAATTCAAAATGGCGGATGCAATATGGCGGACACCTTCCCGTTAACACACAGTTATTATCTAACGTTTATTGAAGAATTGACAACTTTATATATTGACAAATTGACAAATTTATAGAAATTCATCACTCCGCATTACTCAACGGATAAACTTATAATTCCTTATTCTACTTAAGAGTATTACCCAGAGAATTACTTAAGAGCATTACCCAGAGAAAACGACATGGACGTGGTAGAAATCCTTTCTCCTTTGGGGTGCTTGATTTGAGTGAGTCCCCTTGCCTCTCACTTTTTGGGGTGCTTGATTCGAGTGAGTCCCCTTGCCTCTCACTTTTTGGGGTGCTTGATTTGAGTGAGTCCCCTTGCCTCTCACTTTTTGGGGTGCTTGATTCGAGTGAGTCCCCTTGCCTCTCACTTTTTGGGGTGCTTGATTCGAGTGAGTCCCCTTGCCTCTCACTTTTTGGGGTGCTTGATTCGAGTGAGTCCCCTTGCCTCTCACTTTTTGGGGTGCTTGATTCGAGTGAGTCCCCTTGCCTCTCACTTTTTGGGGTGCTTGATTCGAGTGAGTCCCCTTGCCTCTCACTTTTTGGGGTGCTTGATTCGAGTGAGTCCCCTTGCCTCTCACTTTTTGGGGTGCTTGGTTGTAAATGCGCCCTTTGCTTATCCCCGAAGCCTGATTACGTGTTTCGCTTTCATACAAGCACTACAGAAGTAAGCATTACAGTCCTTACAGTACGTATATGTTCTTATTGGATAGATTGAACAACGAGCTTGTTTGCTGTGACGGAAAGTATCGTGTGCTTTGTTCCGTTTTAGTTTTCCCCTCTCTAAGTAATATTTAGCAATCGAAATTGCGAATTGCTTTGAACCAATTTTTTTTGTTTTATCTCCAGTTGCGTTGAAAATCACGACTGAGTTCACAATGGCGGCCTGTATAAATCTAATAAAGACGACCCATGTCCATTTTTTTGAACGGATACTTGGAAGCAAGTTGTTGCAATGTCCATCGTGAACGTCTACTCCGCCCATGAATTTATTGTAGAGATGAAATGCTTGTGGAAACGGAATCTCAATTTTTGAATGTGCACTCGAGCTAAATCTCTTAGACGGTAATAGAGGAGTCACCCCTGCAGCGGTAGAAGCGATCGAAACTGGTTTCGAGTCTACGATAGTTATGTAGTTTATTCCGCTGTTTTGATCATGCTTTACAACATACGTACCTCGTGGAGACTTTTTGTCGATTACATTTTTTTCTTTGACTCGATTTTCTCTTATAGTTCCTGTACATTGTAAACCTTACTTTTTCAAATGTACTAGGAGATCGAAATTCGTAAAAAAATTATCGCAGTAAAGATGGAACTGAGATATCTTCTTAGGAGGGATAGATTTGAGAAATGGATCCAATAATTGCATCACTACACGAGAACCTAGAGCACATTTACCCAATTTATCTCCAATTGATGAATTTTTTCCACAATATAAATCGAGATTCAACAGGTATCCATCGGCGGTGCAAAGACCCCAAAATTTTAGTCCGAATCGTATGGGTTTTCCCCGGATAAACTGTTTTAGCGATGTTCTTGCATATGATTTGGCCATCATTTCGTCAACAGATAACGCAGTCTTCCACAAGCCAAACTGACGAATATTTCTCTGAAATAATTGTAGTAATTTACGAACGCGCCATGCCTTATCACTGGGATCATTGTCTTTAGGCATCGAATACTTTAATTCTGATTTGATTTTCTCAAATGTATCGCGTTGCATTGCAGAAGAAACCACCTCACATAATAAGAAGGGATCAGATGACCAATAGTCTCTTTGAGATTTTCTTTTATTGAACGAGCTTACAATGATGATGCCAATGAAAGTATTGAAATCATCCAACTGCAATTCAAACCCATTCTCTTTACATGAGTCAATAATGTATGTTTTCATTTCCATGCAGAAAAACTTTTCAAACAGTTGTATCGGCTCACTTTTTTGAATACTTTTTTTTACACCGTCAGTTAGTAATAATTTGTCTTCAGTCTCATTCGGGTAGCTCTTTTCACCAACCATCCACTTATATTGGTGATCTCCTTCCAATTTACATTGATTATCTGTGTAATTTTCCGATGCTTGTTTATAAGTGATACTCGAAAGGTGATCGTTTGATTCAAAATCAGAATCGGAATCAGTAGAACAACCAGAATTGTCTGGATTCGGAATCGCGACGAGCTCGTCACAATTATCGTCAGAAGTATCCATTTCAAACTCTACATGAGAAGGAATAGATTGCCTTGGTCGTTTTCGAGACATAATGGTAATATTGTCAATATGCTCACGCTGCCGATGAGATAAAAATTATCGAAGAAGTGAATTCACTCAGGAGCAATAAAGATGATAAAACAATATTTTATGAATAAATTTTGTTGAGGTACTGAGCTGAAATTTAGGTATATAAGTGAGTTCGATTTAGTCTCAAGACAAGTTCTACGAAAATAGAAACCAAATTATTCAGATAAGGAATATTGGCAGACCTAAAATGAACACAAAAATTCTGAGCTAATATTTTTTACAGAAAATAAAATATCATTAGCAATGTGAACGATCCGCACTCCACAAACGTGAAGAATTGAAAAAAGATGTGATAGGCATATACAAAACTTATTTGCAGACAGAAATATTCATGGATAATAAATATATTTGTATCAGGGATAATATTCAATGATGACCCGTATAAACAAAAACAAGATGAAATGTAAGAAAATCGGAGATTTCTCAGCCTCTGCAACGTCAATTTTTATTCGACACATGAAAAATATAATATATGATCATAAAATGTGAATCAATTGAATGATTATTATTTACATTTATATAAAGTTGTCAATTCTTCAATAAACGTTAGATAATAACTGGGCGTTAATGGGAAGGTGTCCGCCATATTGCATCCGCAATTTTGAATTTTGAAATGATGATGCCAGATTCGTTATCAAGGACCTCGAAAACCCCCGAGTGCCACATTTCATCCGATTCAAGTAAGTTTTTGAATTCGGGTCCGCCATATTGGATCCGCCATTTTGAATTTTCGAATTTTGAGGGCAGATTTGTAATCAGCGACCTCGAAAACCCCCGAGTGCCACATTTCATCCGATTCAAGTAAGTTTTTGAATTTGGGTCCGCCATATTGGATCCGCCATTCTGAATTTTCGAATTTTGAGGGCGGAATCGTAATCAGCGACCTTGAAAACCCCGGGATACCAATTTTCGTTAAGATTTGAATATTTTTTTTGTCGGGCACCGAGAGTGAAAATTGTCTTCCTGCTGAAGGGATGAAAAGCGCCATTTTGGGGGTGAAAATGTCAATGTCGACAAATTAAAAAAATATATTCTTAAACTACAACTATTTTGTGCACTCATGGTTGAAGAAAAAGGGGGGGTCCTCGCGCGTCTTCAATGAGAAAAAAAATATTGAAAAAAAAATGTCTTCGATTTTTTCGGTTTTTTTTGTTTAAAAACGGCCATATTTTTTTTTCTAATGGACAAAACTCAATTTTGACTCCGGATTCGGAAAGGGGACACTCGAAAGTACAAGGGAACATATTTTTTATTTGCAAATGGTTTTTTTTCGATGATAAGAATCTAGCTTGAAAATGAGAAAAAAAAACACGATTCTTCGGCGTTAATGGGTTAATCATAAAATAGCATATAACTCCGACATTACTTGCTGGATTAATTTGAAATTTTCAGAGAATGTACTCAAATGTATGTACATTCTGAAAATGCCATAAAAAAAAAAATCGATTTTCTGAAATTTCCAACTGTATATAACCCCTTAAAATAAAAATCGTTTTTCAATTAAAGCTCAGGAACTAATCGGTCGACTTTGGCTGGATTTCCTGGGACATCATTTTTCATAATCTCTTATAGCCTAGTCAACTCGCCATTTTCGGGATATGCTCCTGAAGTGGAGATCTTGGAGTTCCCGCAGTGCATTAAATAATTAGGATCAATTTTTGAAAATGAACCATGCTGAATGCAGCATTGTAACTTATCCCAAGTTCTAGCTGATATTTCAACGAAAAAAGCACACTTGATAGTACCGTAGGGCCTTGGTAGGGCCCTGGGAAGGTGTTGATTTCGCGTTTCGAAAAAACGATTCGATTTTTCGCATTCAGCTCGTGCTTTGAAATGGGTAAAACTGAATCGTTTTGGCAATTTTTGCAATAAAAGCACCCCTGATAGTCCCGAAGAGTTCCATCCTGTTGTGAAATTTCAAGGAAAAATATAACCTCCTGTCTTCTTTGTCAGAAGTTAGCATGGATGAATATTACATTCTTACGATATTTCATATTTCGAGTGTAACTAGCAATGCATTTCATTCATTTTCGGTTATTCACGGCGGAAAGGATAAACGACGTTAGAGATAGCATTTACATGGTCGGGTATATGAATAGTTATAAGGAAAATGAGTAAGTACGTTATCATCACATAGAAACCTTGGGGCGTATGAGAAGAAAAAAAAGTCCGAAAACTGTCAAATTCGGGTATATAAGAGTGCGGCAGAGCTCGCGCTGGCTTTTTTTTTAATACTTGGCGTCGAGCCGCTACCGCGGCTCTTGAATACATTGGATATTCAGCTACTCACGTCGAATACTCTTATTTCGCATACGAAGATGTTTCTAGAGGATGAAAAAAGCTGTGCATCTCTACGTTTTTGTCTTGACAACATTGTTTGACAACATGTTGTCATATAACACTGGTCTACAACTAAATCTGCTTAAAGTAAATTGCATGTATTCTTAGTACACTTTGGTACACTGAACCAGTTTCCGACAACAAAATTGATCTAGTATTACATCACATTTTCGTAATACACGGAATAAAAGACTACAAAAATTTTCACATTTAGGATTTTTTTGAGTGACTATATCTCGCTCAAAAATGGTTGTATTATAGTTTTTTCACGAAGATTTTTGAAGTTTGAATATTCTAGTTTTTGAAACCTTACATAGAAAATTTTAATTTTTCGAAACAACAGATTTTTTTACGATGAATTCGAAAAAACGGAATCGATGTTTTTTCACCAACTTTGAAAGTGTGCATGGGAAATATGACTTTTTCCCCATAAATCTGCCCCTAGGCCAGTCAATAGAGCATTTAACTTTGAACAAAATATAAGACCGATGCGGCTAATGCCAATTGCTTCAGATTGTAATTCTATACGACCAAAAATATTGTGCTACCTGGACAGTCTATATATTTTAAACAATAGGTGAAAACCCATCGGGAAAACACATTAATTAAACATGTAAAACGGCGAGAGAGAGGGAGAGAGAGCTCCTCGACTTTCCCTCACCTTTCCTATAAAAATTGTGTCTTAAATAGTGCGGGTTTTGGTGGACCCATCGATTTCTGATAAGGGCCAATGTTAACGGGAAACACTAACAATCGGTAAACTGTACGCAGATTTTTGATAGTCCAATCCGTTTCTCCGTGGGAGTGACTTCAATATTAGAATAAATCGGAAAACCTTATAGTTTTGTGATTTTTTTTTGTAGGAGCGAGTGATGGCTACTTTCATTATAAAACGATTTTATTTTATACCTTATAAACGAAAACAATCGTCTTACAGCACGTAAGCGCTGCTTTTGTCTTAAAATTAATTAATAAGTTATAAAAAAAACTCAAAACATAGACATTTAATCATAGTTAATTTTTGCGGCATATTATCAATAAATATGTCCCAAAACTGCTATAAAATTACAAGACGTTTTTTAGAATTCTAGTGAGCAGCAAGACGTATTGAATATGCAAAAAAAAATCATTTTTGTAAATTTTTAGTCGGACTCGATTTTTTTTTATTTGAAGAAAAAAAATTACAAAACGAATGCACCCATTACAAGACGATTTTAATGAATCTTTACCCTGCAAGGTGACATTGAAGTTCGGTATTTTTCGCGTCCGTGAGCGCACACACACAAACACCGCGTCGGAGAGGGTTTAGCGCGCTACGAGCAGACTCTGGTGATCACGTGCGCGAACTAGTGACAGGTAAAGAGATGAGCGTAGTAAACAGAGAGAAAAGAACCATTGAAATGAATAATTTTAAATCAAAGGAAATTTTTCGATAAATAGACTTGAAATCACCTCCTTGTACTTTTTTCTATGGGTTATTTTATACGGGTTAATCAATATCTATATAATGTCTCAATATTATCTCTATATCAAGATACTCGGTGGAGTCTCGGGCCAAGTACATTGACAGCTCTGTCGTCTACTGGCCCCAGGCTCGCCGAGTCAATACTTTCTCTGAATAAAGCGATTTGCGGTGGTGGGGGTAAAAATGGCATGTCATTTTGTTGAATTATCCTATCAAAAAGTAAAAAGAGTGACCCTCTCAAAGAAATTATCAACGATTACCGATGAACGTGGAGATAAAAATTTGAAAAAAATCAGACGAGTTCCTTTCAGTAAGCTCTATTAGAGAAAAAAAATCAAAATAATAAAACATGCAAATTTCAAAAGTGGCCGATTTGGGGTGGAATGGGGTATATATATATATGTGATAAATAAACGAGAAAGAGGGAGCGCGCGCTATGAGCGAGCGAGAAAGGACGCGGCTTCGCGCGCTGTCTCTCTCGCTCACCGGCGCGCGATGAGAGGGGGTAGCCTCGTTTATCGGACTGCATGACGTGAAGTAGAGAAATGTTCATTATTATCAAAAGGACGTATGACCCACCTATTCAAGCGCTACTTACGCCGCTCTGTCTCCAAGAAACAAATTTTCCCGAAACATTCGATTTTAATGCACAAAATTATCATATATCGGGATTGGGTAGATGGATCGACTTGTAACAAATACAAATGGAAAGAGAAAAATCGAAAAAAATGGTCCTCCATATTCAGATTTTTTACTCAACCCGTTCCTCCGTGGGAGCGGTTTAAAAAAAAAAATCCCCGAAAACTGTCATATTCGTGTATATAAGAGTGCGGCAGGGCTCGCGCGGTTTTTTTTTTAGTATTTGGCGTCGAGCCGCTACCGCGTTTCTTGATAAATCTGTTGACGAAAAAATGTTTATCCGCTTATCAATCGAGAATCACTGAACCGATTTCGATGATTTTTTCACAGAAAGAAAGCTTATTATTCACACCAGGCTGTAAGCTGTGTAACATTCCGATATATTGTTTTTTACGAAAATGTAAAAAAAAACTTCAAATTTTTATTCGATATTGAACATTAAAAATTCATTAGTAAAAAGGTAGATAAATATAAAGAACAAAGATAATGAGCGGTGGCTGGCATTCCCATTTTGAACAAAAAAAAAGTTATAACTATTTTAGTGAAGTGATAAAAAAATTTGAAAAATTTGTTATTTTTAATATTTTATTCAGCAGTTTTTATTGGAGAATTTTAGTAGAAAAAAATCCAAAAAATCATGTTCAAAATGGAAAGAGAATGGCAAAGAATCTGAGGTTTCATATCATCTCGATATCTTAGTTGATTGGCTTATTGGTTAATTGGCTCATATTTTATGAAACAGATAAAAATAAGAAGAAAATAGCATAATATTATTTATGCTACATTACAAAATAAAAGTTTCATATTATTCGTACAGAAATTACTAAATGTTGTTAGATTAGTACATCATTGTTATTAGTATCACACTCGCTTTAACAACGATTTTTCATGCCGCGGACGAAGCCGCGGGAACGGCTAATAAGGTAAAAAATTACATCATTTTGTAACAAAATGGAGTCTTAAATCGCTAATACGCCAAAAGTTCACTGGCTCTTAGACTATCATATTCGAGTATGTAAGAGTGCGGCAGCCCTCCAACCGGCTTTTTGTTTTTAATTCCTGACATCAAGTCGCTCCCACGGCTCCTCATTCGAAAAGAAACATTTTATGCTCACAAATATTTTTGATACATTTATAAAAAGCACCCACGTCCGATTTCTAAAAAATTTTGTACGCAAACTCTATTCGGTTATGCAAACATTCCCTAGAGAACTTTATCCGACATGGGCAAACCGATCAGTAAATGAACGAATGCGAAACAGTATTTATATAGACGTCAAATTTAAAGAAATCATCATAAGCACAATTCTAATGGTTGTAGCTGGAAAGGGATGGTATTCTCATAGTAAAGAAACATATTCTGGATGACTCTTTTGTTGCAGTTAGCTAGTAGCAAATTTCTTTAAATAGCGAAATTTCTTTTATTAAGATTTTTTATGTATGGATACTGAAACTTTTGACATATCGTTTTCCCTTATTTTTTTTGTACCCTAACAGTTATAGCAGATGATAGTGTTTATTACAAATTTGTTTGTTTATTTTGCAAAAAAATACTTGAGAAATTTTCTCGACCGAAAAAAAAATTTCAATTCTTTTATAAATTTGCACATTTGCATAAAGTTGATGAAGTTTTTAATAAAATATTCACTGAAATACACATTATCCGTTGTAAAGGACGAATTACATATATATTCAAACCAAGATTTTCATTCCGATTACATTTCTGGACACGGAGATTGTCAAAAATCATAAAAAGTTTAGCCGTCCTTACGACGTTACGAATGCGATAATCAAATACGCAATCATTAGTAGACGTTAAGTATATATAAGAATTAAGTTATTTAAAAAATTTTCAACACGTTGTTGAAAAAAATCTATTCGAAAGACGCTTTTGTTTCGTCGCATGAAATGAATTTGTTAATTTTTTACAATACTTGAGGATTTTTTCGGAATTGTTCGACAGTTTGTATCTATTATATTTAATACTTTCACAAGAACATCTGCAAGGTTCGTGATGCTTTACTAATTTCTTAAAACTTTTTAGCAAAGGTTGAGAACAGGGAATATTCTACAAAAATTCGTATATGTTTAGAAAACCATCAAACTTATTTCACGAAACGACAAAAATTTGTCTAATTATCTGTAGAGAAATATTCCGTTTAAACAATATGTAAAAAACTTTTCATAATTATCAGTAATGAAAATTAATGTTTGTACAGATTTAACGATGGCTAAATTTTTCGGATATTTGTCCGATTGCAAAGCTTCGAAATTGTCATTTAATAAACTTTTTGGCTGAGGAACATGTGTGAATCACCCTTAATACAATTCGCAATTTGTTGTAAACAATTTAAAATTGGCAGACTAACTGAAGAATTGGTATTTTGTTTCAGGTGTTCACTGTGCACTGTGAATTATTATACCAAAACCCACATATCTTACACATATCCTGGACAGTGGTTAGAATACGCCACTAGTAAATATAAACATAGCTAACTTCAACTGAATATTACGAATGCATTAAAAAATTTTGGAGCCTCAAAAAGCATAAAAGCTTTTGTTTTCGTCTTTTGAACACTCATAACGCAGCGCCGTATCTTAATAAATTTGCTCGGTAACCCAGTATCATAAACTTGAAAAATTCCGTGTGGCTCAAAAGTTCAATATTAATTTAAAAATTCGATTTCAAAGAAATAGGTGATTTTTTGCTTAACATCAATGATTAAAGTTTCTGTACATCATTTATTAACTTTACTTATTTTTAATATAAAACTGATTTTGGCCAAATAAATATTCACTGGCCGGCTTACCCCTGTGCCCTTTTCATATATTGGTTCTTTTATGTAGCTTTTTCAAACGTTTCTACTATATTAATACTTATACTTAACCATATCAATATCTAGATAATTTGTACATCTCTCAAGTGGAAAATACTCTCAAGAAACTAAAAAAAAGGCAACCAATGAATGAAGATGATTAGGGTGAAGCGGCTAGGCCTAATTGTATGCATAATTGCTATAACGGTAAGTGAAACAACGATGTGATCCGTAACGAAGCGGAGAGCCCAACAGTTAATCGCGCACTCTACGCCAAATTCCTGATCCCCCGAACCTTTTTCTATTAAATCAATTTTTTTTAATTTTGATGTATCCAGTGAAAAAAGTTCTAGGGTAAATTATTAGATTTTTTTCTCAACCAGTCAAAAATGTATGAATGAACATTTTTATTAAAAACTGAAAACTGTATCGAAAACATATGTAAGAAAATACAATGGTAGGTCATTTTTCGTCATGGATTGTTCCAGCGAAATAAAAAGAACAGACGGCGTGATGAACTGGATGACAAATATTTGCGACAAAAGTGTTTCTAGAAGTTTGAATTTTCGAGTCCCGATAAAACTTTGTCCAATTTTCGTAGTCTATAAAACCGCAAATAAATATTGAGCTCAGCTAAATAAAAACGGAATTCTGTTGCATTTCAGCAATGTAAACATCACCATCGTAATTTATATCATTACTAATCAATTCATAAATATGGCATCCATCAACACTCGTATAAAGTAGCTTTTTATTACAATGCATGACACGATTTTTAACTTTTTTTGTTTCAATGGATAAAATATGTTTTTCTGCAGATCGCACAAGTGCTACGGGCTAACTGTAACGACAAATTTAGAGAACAATTGCGCTACATGTGGACCATAAAAAAATCCGCTTTAAAATCTTCCGTGGCCAGTTTGTTGCAAAGCCATCAGAAGGAAAATGAACATTCCATAGAGGCAAAGTGTGAAAATACCTATTATGAAAATTCCTGCTCGAAATCCGAAAAAAATATATGCGAGGGGCATAGAAACAGTACAGGATGATAAAAAAAACCGTACATAGTGGTTGACGTTAAAGGTGATGGCAATTGTTTATTTCGGTGCTTCGCATACTGCTTATATTCAGACCAAGAATTACATTCAACAGTTAGGTCTGAGGTAGTTGAATATGTGGTTAGGAACTGGGAAGAACATAACGACTTGCTTCGCAGTAGTTGTGAAGACGTAATATACAACACCGCTGACCAGTATAAAACTAAGATGGGGTTATGCGGTGAGTTCGGCACTGATTTTGAAGTTGCAATTTTCGTCCGTTTGTACGGAGTATCAGTGACGGTATTTCGTAAAATTGAAGGTATAGATAACATTGTAAACGTATAAACATTCACAGGTAGTATTGCGAATGTGAACAAACATTTAAATATAATGTTTATTGGGCAGCAACGTCACGGACATTGGGTAGTTCTAGAGACAAAATCCCACGCCGAAACTTCTGTGCAAATGCCGGAGGTAGAAAATAAAAGCATCGTCGAACAAGATCAGAAATTGAAATTGGACATACTGAATGATATTCGAAATGATGGCGGAAAACACTTGGAGACTTTTGAAAGAGAAAAAACTACATCTGAAAAAGGGGAGCAATGCGCGGAGATTGCAAATGAGTTTACATTCATAAATGGGGTAAAATGTGGTGATGAAAAGATGAATTTGAAAGAAGCTCCCGAAAATAACAAAAATGCGATTGAAGTGGAAAAGGCTATTGCAATTGATGACCAAACAATAAATAATAAAATATTGGAAAGCGTGAAGGTGCAACATGATAATCAAACAGTGCAATGGCAGCAGGACACTGAAGAGAAGGATCAGGACTACCCACATAACGTCATACCGAGTAATGAAAATGTTTTCAATTTAGAATCAAACGATACTTTTGACAATGAGAAAATGGTCAAAAAAGCAAAGACTACCAAGAAAAGAATATCGAGCAATGAAAAAGATTTCAATTCGGAATCGGACGATGCTCTTGACAGTGAGAAGATGCCCAAGAAACCAAAGAATACCAGGGAAACAAAGACTACTAAGAAAAGAATGCCGAATAATGAAAAAGATTCAGATTCAGAATCAGATGATACTGTTGATAATGAGACGATCTTCAAAAAAGCTCACCCAAAAAAGACTAGCCAGAAAAAAATGTCGATGAATGAAGGAGATTCAGCATCAGAATTACAATCATATGATACTCTTGATAATGAGAAATCGGTCGAGAAAGTAGAGACTACCAAAAATATGAAATCAATTTTCACTGAAGATATATGTACCGTTGAAATTCCGTCGACGATGTTTCAAGACGCCCTGGGATACACTATCGAAGACAAAGTGCGAGCAACTTTAAGAAATGTAATGGTAAAGAGATTATGCTGTACTTGCACACTAGGATTTTATGGTAAGGTACGAATCAACTTGCATGATATTGTAGCATATGCGACATGTAGAACAGCCAAACATGGCCAGAAGTTTCAATTTCGAATCCTTAACATGGACGAACCGATAGCACGAATTCATATTGCTAGTAATGAAAGTCACCTAACATTTGTTCATCCGAGAGGTATTAACGGGGATACTTTTAGGCAACTGAGGGGTCAAGAACGAGATCACGTCCAGAAAAGTTTAAAATATTGTAGCCCAGTCCAATATCTAGGAGAAATTCAAAGTTAAACAAGTACAGAGCTTGCGGCTGATGGACATTTTCAAGATGTGCGTCCACTTAACGTCATATATAAAGCAAAATCTGAGTTGAGATGCCTAGGCCGTTTGCCTTTAGAATCGTACGATTTGTCAGATTTGTTTCGACTATGGATTGAAGAGCAAAAGCTTATCGATGCATTCCTGAGATACGTAGCTCTTCCATTGACTGCGATAATGTATACGGCGGAAGATCTTGCGGCCATGATACGTGAAAAATTTATTGTTTTACATATGGATGCAATGGGAGGGGTGGTCCGAAAACCGCAAAATGTACCCTGCAAGCGAATATTTCATTACAGCGTGGTAGCGAAACTCGGTAGCGAAATAATAAAACTTGCTCAAATGATAACATCGGAGCACGGCGTTCTTTCAATAAGTATGTTCCTCAAACAATACAAACATTTCGTCGTGAAAGAGACCAGAAAATGGCCGTTGGCACGGATAGTCACAGTTGATTGGTCTTGGGCATTCATTCATTCTATCATACAAGAATGAAATGCAATGTCTATTAAAGATTATCTGTCCGTAATGTATAAATGTTGTTCGGATAAAGTTGACCTACCAAAAGAATTGATTATTTTAAAAATCTGCTTTGCGCATTTTATGAAAATTGTGTCAAAAACGGTGCATGAAAAATACCCAGAGTATAAAAAAAGCAAATCGATGATTTTAGAATGCATGGCTCTCCTCTGTTTAAATAGGAACTTTTCAGAACTAGATGAAAGATTCAAACATGTGTGTACACTTATGATATCTAGACGTAAAAGCACAACAGAAGAGAGCAGAATAGTTCTATCGAATATTTTAAAAAAAAATTCTGAAAAATTGACTAAACTGAAATAAACGAATGAAAATGAAGATCCCGAAGAGATAGGAATAATTCTAAGTGACCAGGATAAAGACCCTTTATAGAAATTCGCCGTTTTACAAACGATACAACATGAAGCATTCACTTTTGGAAAATGAATTGGCAAAATATAACGTTGTGAATGGCGAAGAATGTTTGATTGATAATGAATATTATGCACCAAAATTAATCGAGCATTTAATAACAACGTGGATGCTATTCGTGGTTTTATGGAGCTCTTTAGATCTAGACTTCATCGCACCAGAGATATCACGAATCAGTAATGTTTTTGTTGAAAGCGCTACGAAAGTAACAAAGGAGTTAGATTTCGAGGGACTAACAAACTCCTCGATTGCAGATAGAGTATAACAGTTAAAAACAGCGCGAAAGACGACCATTGCAAAAATAAATTTGGGTGCAAGGGTTAAGGGAAGGTTCTAGTCCAGAGGCCCAAAAATGTGCGTAATTTCATGATTTTTCTTTGAGAGTACATACGTATTTTTTTTAAAAAACTTTTGTGGCATTTATTTGTCTATATTTTAAAAAGTTTACAAAATTTTTTCCAGTCAAAATAATACAAAATGGCAGCTCCAGCCCTCACTGACGGCGGTCGTGCGCGGCGGTGGACAGTGTGCGCGGGGCACTCTACAGCCCTTCCAAGTGATCTGAAACGAAAAAACCAAAAAAAATCTTAAAGTAGATGAAATTTGGGGGGCCTTATGATTTTCCGATTTTTAAAAAACCCTTTTTAAAAAAAATGGGGACCCTTTTTAGGAAAAACACCTTTTTTGCCTTGTTTTATTTGTTTTCACGTTAAAAAAAACAGTACTAAAAAATTTTTTTTTACAAAAAACGCTTCCTGAAGGCCCCCTAAATTGAATAAGCTTTAATTAGAGCCGCCAAACGTCGAAATCGGTGTAGTGGTTGAAGCGGAATCACGCCCCGCGCGCAAAAAAAGGTGTTTCGAGAAAAACGCGTTTAAAGTTTGACGAAGAAAAAATCATATATAATGTTTTTTTTTTTTGACACTTACATCTAATCAGCTATTCCCGCACCATACAGGGTTCCTTCCTCATCTTCAAAAAGCATGTTTTGCTGAACTTTGGTGCTGATTTTGTCAATTCTGGCCTTTTTCGCCAACACTGATAGATTCGCCTCCGCCGATGTGATGCGTTTATCGTCCGTCTTCGCAGCAAAGTTTTTACTATTTATTCCTATGACGATCCCCAATGTATGCATGGTTTTCAATATTGATGAATAGCCTTCATTGAAGATGCCGGAAGCTATATACGCTGCTATTCTGATTGTTTGTTCGCCACAATGAAGATGTTTCGGGGCCAGTTTCCAAATGCACGCGTTGAAACTTTCGTTATCATTTTGTGTGTTTCCACCGGTGCATCTTTGCAGTAGATCATTGCTCGAAAGAGCTTCATACACCGGTCGAATTGCATTTTGAACTGACTCTTGAAGGGCAGGTTCGTGCTCGAAATCAGCGAGTTCTCCCTTTGCTTCAGCGACACGCCACTTACACCAACTGTTTTCACCTGGCGGGCAGTTCTCGTGTTTCGGTTTCTTGTTTGTGGAGCATTTATGGTCGAACGTTGCCCAAACAGCTTTTCGCATTTTTTCGGCCGAATCGGGGTGTCGTCTGATGGCAAGTCCGTAGTATAAAGTCAAATCTTTTATTAATTTGTCAGTCAATTTTCCTGCACCTTTACCTCCGATTCCTTTATTTTTCTTCTTGGCTGCGCGCAATCTTGTGCCCATTCGCTTCTGGACGTGTCCTATACATTCCTTCTTATGAACGGCGAGGTCGCTGTAAGGATTGCATTCGAGAAGAGCCTTGAACGTTTTTGTGTCACCGTCGCCGATGTATGTATGATATTTCACGCCGAGCGATTCTGATCGACAAAACATTTCTTTCATACAATCGACCTCCATTTTACCAGCACTTCCTGTATGATTAATGCTGCATTGCTCTTCATGACTATCATACCAAATATCGTATTCGTCAGTTCCCTTTTTGCTAGCCCAGTTGCTGCAGCTTTGACAAAACGACGACTTTACAATAAAATCTAACACTTTGTGTGAATATTTCCCGATCAGCGTTGCAACTCCAAATAACGACGAAAAACCTCGTCTTTTCCACGAACCGTCGCCTAACACAGTCAAATGTGTTTCTTCGTTTCCCGCTTCCACGTTCTTCTGTCTTTCTTCGACAATCGCTTTGCGTTGAATAGATTCGAATGTACTCTTTGATGCCGAGAGCAGATTCGTGATAAATGCGTAGTATGTACCATTTGCAAAGCCTGAAGACAATTCCATTAGGGAACAAAAAGTGTTTATCGACTGTAATCCAAGTCCCAGAATTCGCATTACAAACATCAAACGGCGATTTATTTCGTACGCACTATTTACTAACGGGCTCGAAGAAACGCGTTGTTGATCATTACACTGGCACTTGATTACTAAATTAAAACCAAGTCCACGTTCACACGTACGAGAAAAAGTTACATCACTGTCACATTTTTTACACTTTAGACATTCGGATAAAAAGTTGAAAACAGTCAGAAAATTGATAATGACATTACTATGGCCAACGTCAATTTCAATATCATCGTAACTCGCGTCTTTCATTTTTTTGGCTGAAGTACTGGCATATTCTGTTTCTCCTTCAATTTGATCCGGATTGTAATAAAATGTCTTCTTTCGCGGCCGATTCGGACGAATATGTCCCACTGATTTTCGCGTGTTCGGCATTTTCGATCACTGTTACTTGCCAGAAGTTCGAAACGCAACTGAAATACGTTACTCTGAATAGAGCGCTCGTTCGACCGAGGGAACGCAGGTATACGATCACACAATAGAGTGGAATTTACAAGAACTTGTTCTGAGGGGTACAAACTTACCACCTGTAGTACAAATAACCCGCTCAGGCGGTGAAAACTGGCGTTCGGAGCGCCTTACTTCGAAGCGGCTCCGAGCGCGCGTTTCTACCTGTTTTTCGGCCGACGCGCTCTCTCGTCTATACGCTATAACTCGTAAAATCAATTAGATAGGGAAATATCCTTTTGCCTACACATTTTTAAGACCGTAAGGATGAAAATAAAGCAATAAAAAAAAAAAAAATTTTGGTCGATTTTGACTAGAACCTCCCCTTAAAGGAACAAACAATTCACGTCTTAAATCGAAGTATCCACAAACTTCATCAAATTATTTTGCTGAAGAAAGTTGGCAGAGGAAAGGTAAGGGGAAGAAGCGTCGTTTAGGGTATGTCGAAATGCCACTTCTAAAAAAATTGTGTACGGAAAACGCAAAGGTTGAGGTAGCCGAGGATGTTCGTATACAGAATAAAACGAAAATTAGCAAAAACAAAAGGTTACCGAAAATCGTGCAAAGTGCTGAAAATATGAAGGTTGAAAGCATTAACAAAATAAATAGAATTGAGGACGTCGAAACGCCACTTGAAAAAAAATTGTGTACGGAAAACGCAAAGAAGTTACGAAAAATCGTACTAAATGCTGAAAAAATAATGGTTGAAAACAATGACAAAAGAAATGGAATGGAGGATGTCGTGTCGGTGTTAGAGCAAGCCCCATTACAAACGATATCACCAACAAGAATTTCTAAATTTTATAATGGTGTAGTAAAGGATCCTAAATATTATGTTATCCCAACCACGGTAATTAACAGTTGGTCGGTACTCAACGGAGAAATCCATTTCGACCACGAGATTTGACTTATTTGTTAGTGAATATTCGACACTTGACGATCAAAGATGGATTAATGGTATAGTTATAGGTGCATTTGTCGCTGCGAATATTGATGAATGGGTTGGCACTATGTATATATGTACAGATGATACATCTCTGATATTGGGTGAACAGCGTGAAAAGACGCGTATTGACAAAAGCAGATATATATGTAGAATCAATAAGGCTCTTGCTAAAAAATTATTGATGCCGTATGTATATAGAGGCCATTGGCGACTATTGGTTACAAATGTAAAAGAAAAAAGTTTGACATTATTAGACCCATATGAAACAATGAGCGACAGAGATAGTGCCGTAAAAGCTTTTAAAGATTTCTTAGAATTCGGTAACAAAACCCCACCGTTTAAAAAGTTACGGAAAATCCATTGGAAAACAACGGAATTAAGTAATCGTCCATACCAGTCATATGAAGATGGATTTAGTTGTGGGGCATATGTTATGTATTATATGAATTGCATTGGTAATAACTCCAAATTCGACGTTCATTTTGATCCTGTATCGTACCGGCTGCAAATCGCACGAATGTTATTGTTGAAATCAGAAAATGTAGATAACACATGCTTACATTGTTTGGCATCAATTCGTTCTAATTCAGTAATGTGTCTCATATGTGAGCGCAGCAGCCACAAAGAGTGCGTGTTACAATCTAGGAACAATACAGATAATAAAATAACGGGAGACGAAAAATGGTCCAAAAAAATGAAAGTAACTCACGCAGATGAGGATCTGTATTTTACTTGCAAATTATGCGAAAGGTATACAGATGTCATTGATAGAAAATAGAAATAGAAGCGAAGAAAAGCATTTCGTATAATACGTATACACACAAAGTTGAAAATATCGGCTTTGAAATATGTCATTTGGAATATTTCTGAAGGGATAATGGTTTTTTCTGAAAAGAAATTGAACAACCGAAAAAACGTAGTCAATTTTAGAAACGCCATCGGGAAAATGGGTACTGATGGTGGTTCATTAATAGACAACAAGAGTGTCAGTATTATAGAATGGCCCTTATTTTGTAAACGCACTGCGAAAAGTATAAAATCACAATGAGGTAAGCTAATCGATAATAAACGAATATACGCCAAGTCAGACAGACTTCCAGAAAGACGATAAAAGCGTCAAAAGGTAATCGAATACCTAAGCGCCAAAGCAATGCATCGAAAAAGTAAGAAAGGTCAGAAATGGAACCCGGAAAAATAATTGTTAAATATAATATGACAATTTTGTCGTAATAGCGATAAATTTTTTCATGATAGTGTGTTTCAGCTGCAATATCAGCACTAAATCGATAAAAGAGTCATTTCCCTGGAGACTGGAAGATCCTCATAAAAGATATGGTAAAAAAATGACAACGTAAAAAGAAAAATTCCCTTTTTCCTTTTCCTTTCGATTCACTACTCTTCGTCTCAGCGGACCTCTGACAAATAGTCAGAAGGAGACGAGAAAACATATTCTGTGCTTTAGTCTCCTTTCAAGCTGACGAATGTAATTGTTGAAATCAAAAAATATAAACGACATATACTTACGTTGATATACATCGATTCGTTCTAATTCAGTAATGTCTTGAATATGTTCGCGCCAGATCTACTAGGAGTCCAAGTATAGTTAAAATACATGTGATGAAGGAACGAAAATATAGAAGCGGTTCACAATACCTATATCAATATCAATAATTCATGAATAGTTCTTTAATAGACAACAAGAGTGCCATTAATTTCAAAACAACACTTGTGTCTTGTTAGTAAACAGCCAAAAGCAAAACATAAAGTAAACTAATCGATAATGAAATATAACAAGAAAAATGTACAGTAATTTTGATAAATAACGTAAACCCAACTAAAAAATTCCATGGAAAGGGGCAACGAAAGCACGGCAAGTGAGACAGACTTCCAGACAGACGAAAAAGCGTCAAGAGGTAATCGTATACCTAAGCAGAAAAGCAATACGTTAAAAACGCTAGAAAGGTCAAGAATGAGACCGGGACCAAAAAAGTTATTAAAAATAAGAAGTTCAAAAGAATGTGAGAATTTTGTCGTAACAACGATAAATATTATTGTAATAACGAGTTTGAGCTGCATAGCCAGTGTTCAAGCAAGTACAGTATTTTTCTTCGAGACTAAGCGATGAGGTTAGAAAAATTAACGTAAAAATAGAAATGAACCAATATTGAAGATTATGCGAAATATAAAAGAGACAGTCAAAATGAACGACGATCTATTTTATTAAACATGCAAACTTAATCCTGTCGTATAGATATTTTTCCATCTGAAATTCGTTGTCCTTCTCGATTCGCTATTCTTCGTCTCGGAGGAGTCCTGCCAACTAGTCGGAAGTAGCGAGAATCGAATATTTCCAAGCATCGAATTACAAATAATTAACGCTAAAAATAAACGGTAGGTATTGACTAAAATTTGTGTTGATGTATTGTTACAAGTAGTCGATTTTAGCGCCCTTGATATTTCGGACGGATTCTTCACACAGTCCCTGGGAGGAACTAATTTCATTTTGTTCAACTCTTTCAGGATTTAGCAAAAGTTGACAAAAAAAAGTAGTCATAAAGATTTTGAGAACATGGACGTTCAATATAAATGTAGCCTGAAAGTTCTGAGCATTCTATTTTCCTCTGGAAAAGTATCAATATGTATTTGAACTATCAATTATTTATGTATTGCCATACATTCGAAGACTTTCAAAACGATGAGATTTTTTTCAGAAACTTCTTTGTTTTTTCAAAATCTGTTTCAAAATTGCTTAAATGCAGTACCTATAAAACTTTCCTGTCGATCATTTCAGAACAACTTAAATACGGCAGACTTGACTGAACTGAACGACAAAAATATATATGAAACGAATAGAAAATATATAAAACGACAAAATGACCTGAAATAAAACTAGTTTAATATAAAACAAAATTGATCATACTACTTCTAAAGGCTATTGCTTCAAAAATTCAAGGTCAATAGGTTTTTGTAAAATTTTTCCTACTTATCGAATATCTCTCGAATACAGTAGAGAAAGGAAGATGAAGGCTTCCACATTCGTTGTCAAGATATTAAATTGTTAAAGTTCATGTCAAACTTTCCCTGAATACATAAGTTGTATGCAGTGGAGGCTATTACCAACGTACTTCTTAGTGTATATACACCGTATACGTGAAGAAAGTATTTCAAAAAACGAGTTCTGTATCAAATACAATACATAGAACAATTTCACTGAAAAAATAGGTTGCCGAAATCAAATTTACATTATATATGTACATGATGTATATGATGATATGTATGATGAAATTAAGAGTCGCGGTAGCGACTCGAGACAAGTACATTTACAAGCGAGTGCTACAAGACACTTTTACAGGAAGCAGCACGATTCTACCTGTTTTCAAAAATTGTTTCTTCAATATTTATTAAATAACAGCATTTTGGAGGACTATTCAAGTTCACGTATTTTTTATTGTTTTTTTTCTTTCGATCGCGACTAATTAGAACCTCGTAGCTTAAAGTGTATTGATAATATTAATTTTTTTTTTAATCGTTGCTCCGAAAAATTGAGCATTTTTTCGCATACATTTTTGATGCTCAACTGTTTTTTGCGTAGTCGCTGTCTAGTGATACTAGTGATATTGGTGAAAATTCTGGTGACATTCGATCGATCGTGCATATGACAGCAGACCAATAATCTTTCTTAATAGTCGTGAGGTTATAAAGATCGCGGTCAATTTGAAATTTTGGTTAGAGTAGCGTTTATAGATAGATAGATAGACGAGTAAAGAGTGGCTTTTATTATTATGGATAGAAGAGTGATAGTGGGAAAATAAAGTGTGATAATAAACTATTGAACAGTGACCAAATAAATAATGTTATTTATTAAACCGAGCCCCTACAATTTTTTTTCCGAAAGTAAATTCTACAACGGAATCGAAAACGATCTCTTTTCTCTTTTACCATAAAATGTTCCTCGAATGCAATAATAAGGTTTATTTAGAGAACATTCTCTTCGTTTTTTTGATAACGAAGAGAATGGTTTATGATAAACTCGTATTCGGTGAATATTTAATATCTTTGTCGTGAGGTTATAAAGATTGCGGACAGTTTTAACTTTTGCTTAACCCATTAACGCCGAGGTGATCAGAATTTTTACTAACTTTTCAACGTGTTTATTTATTATGTTATCGGATCAAAAAAATAATGCAATACCTCTATTCCTACGCGGAATTCGATGCTCTTTCAGAATCTGAGCTCAAAATTTCGATTAGACATCGAGAAAAAAAAATATGGCCGATTTAAACGTGAAAAACGTGAAAATTTTCGAAAAAAATTTTTTTTCGCATTTTTTTTCACAATGATACCGCAAAGCTATCAACTTTTTACAATGATCAGAGGTGATCATGGCACTCAAACATTAAGAGGAATTTTTTTCCGAAAAATTCATCGACGCGTTTTTTCAAAATGGCGGCGAGAATGAAAAAATTTTATAAAAATCTTAATCTATCGGTTTCTTCAAAACTATAAACTTGAGAAAAAAATTTCTAAGAACAAAAATGGCTTAAAATTAGTCGAAGAATACTCTTAAATTTTTTCAGAATTTTTCAAAACAATTTTTAATTTTCGAAAATTTCAAAAAATCCAATTTTTCAAAACTACCTGAAAAATTTTTGGAAAAATTTGAGAGTGTTCCTTGACTAATTTTAAGACTTTTTTGTTGTTAAAAATTCTTTCGTAAAGTCTATAGGTTTAGAGAAAAAAAATTTTCTTGAATGGTACATAAAATGTTGTTTCTATCTACCACTACAAAATTCACGAACAAACTCGTATATCCTTTCACTTGTGCATGGACACATATGTTGTATACAATTTTTACATGAATTATAGGTAAAGCATATAAAAAAAATATTAGTTTTCACTTTTTCAATACATTTGTTATGTCACGAAAACGTTCAAAATCTTCTGCTTCATTGCATGCAGAGTATGAATCAGATTATTCGGGTAGTGATTCCGACGAAAACATTTTGATTCCGAATGCAGACAATTAGGCTCCGATGATTCTGATTCCGATTGTGATTCGATATCTGATTCAGATTCTGAACATGAATTCACAATACCAAATATTACTTATAAAAAAGCTTGTGCTACTTATTCTGAAAACTTAGATAAACTTGAAAAAAATCACGAATTCATTTGGATCGATGGCGAGCAATCATATCCAAATACTTGTGAAGAAACAATATTATTATCTGAAGCTACAAAAAAGAATATACAGGCGTGCGAGCCTTTCCAATTGTTTGAAACCTTTTTTCCGCCGAAATGAAACAATATATAATTGATGCGTCTAAAGAGAATAATCATGATCTGAAATTACAAGATCTTGACACTTTTATAGGTATAGTTATTTTCAGTTCATTCGATAAAAGAAAGTCTCAGAGAGATTATTGGTCATCTGATCCACTCTTATCTAGTGAAATTGTTTCTTCTGCAATGACTCGCGATAAGTTTGAAGAAATCAAGTCTAAAATAAAATATTCAAAAGCTGATGACAAGGATCCAAACGATAGAGGGTGGCGGGTTCGTTCGATGTTGAAACTTTTCCAAAACAACCTCCTAATGTTCGGAATATGGAAAACTTCTATATCTATTGATGAAATGATGGCCAAGTCTTATGCAAAAACTGTTTTGAAACAATTTATTCGAGGGAAACCAATAAGGTTTGGTTTGAAATTTTGGGGTTTATGCACTTCAGACGGCTATCTACTAAATTTAGATCTATATTGCGGTAAAAATTCCCAAACCGGAAACAAATTAGTAAAATGTGCTTTAGGTACTCGTGCAGTATTGCATTTATTAGAACCTTTTTTTCGGCTAATAAATTATAATAAAATCCCTGCATTTCATTTGTACTTTGATAATTTTTTTACAAATATGGATTTAATTTTACACTTGCAAAAATTACGTTTGAAATGCACTGGCACTATCAGAGACAATCGAGTCAAAGAAAAGCATATACTTGAAAAGAAAGCTCCACGAGGTACTTATATTGTAAAACATGATCGAAATAGTGGCATAAATTTCATCACTATTATGGATTCGAAGCCCGTTTCAATAGCTTCAACTGCTGCCGGTGTAAGTCCACTATCAACTTCGAGAAGATATAGTTCAAAGGCTCGATCCAAAACTGATATACCTTTTCCGCAAGCTTTTCATTTGTACAACAAATTTATGGGTGGTGTTGACGTGCATGATGGACACTGCAATAATGTACTTCCAAGTATACGTTCCAAAAAATGGACATGGGTCGTTTTTATAAGATTTATACAGGCATCCATTACAAATGCCCACGTAATTTTCAATGCTACACGTGATGGAAAGAAAAAAAGTGGAATAAAAGAGTTAACTACTTCAATTGCTAAATATTATATTCAAAAAGGTCAAACAAGTAAAACACTTCATACACGATCTAATAGGGACAAATTAAAAAATTGTTCAAATGAAAAATGTCCAATAAGAATGTCACAACCGACGTAAATTTTATTTCTTTTAAATACTCTTTCAACCAGGAAACTCGACCGCTTTAGAATTTTCATAAAATCAAATAACTTCTTACATCTAGGTCATTCATCCTGACACGCGCCGTACACACAAATGCCTCGAACATTCGATTGTTCCCTTCGGGCCTAGGCGCATCGATCATAAAACCTAGACCGTAGCAACAGCCCTCACACTAACACATAGAAGCTAACTACATCTACTCCGCCTACGTTAATTCCAAAGATGAAAAAGGCGTAAGAACACTTCCGTTTGACTCGATCTGTTTAGTATTTTCATTCATAAAACGATGATCCGATGAGTCAAAGTAAACCTTGCATTTAAGTCATTCATCCCGACACGCGCCGTACACACAGATACCCCGAATACTCGAGTTCTCGCAAACACAACTAAAATATGCAAGCGAGTGTGTCTTCCGATCCAAGCGCCTCGGCAATAGATCTGGGCCCTAGCAACAGCGTACATACCAACAATAGATGACGACCACATCGGTTTCCCCTACGCTAGCTTCTAAGAAACAAAGGCTCAAAAACACAAATCCCTACCATTTGCCCTAAATCTGGCCTTATAAAAAGGCGAGGTTTTCCACGGGGCATCGCATTCCGTTCCGTACCTAGGTCGCGTTTATACTGTTAGCAGTAATTCGGTTGTCATTCGGTTAGCCGTCTTATATATTTTATCTCTGGCCGAACTCCGGGTCTTCTGTAGAAGAGAGCGAGTCGTGTCCAGAAGTCAAAGTTTTAAGGTATAGAATTCAAGATTCGGACTTAGAATATTTTCCGATTTATTTCATTTAATTCAGATTTGGACTTAGAATATTTTCAATCATTTCGCGTAACTCAACAAAGAACAAGTAAGCTACGACCAATCAAAGATTTCCAAAGACACCTCTCCGGTAAAGTACTTAATATTTTACTATACCAAGTTTGTATTCACCAATTGTATTTTACTAACATTATATCTTACACTACGAATATATAGAGAATCCTAGATCTCTTTATCTATTCTTATTGTATTTTTACTAACATTTTATTTTCATTAAAGAGTGTATAGAGAATCCTAGATCTCTTTATTCACAACCTTTAACACCCTTTCCTCAGTCGCAACCAGACAAAGCAAGACTTCTCGAGGTCTATCAGTGTGCGCCCACCATACTCCTAGGAGTATATCTATATAAACGCTCTGCGTATAATACTGCATGGAAAAGTCTATGGGACATAGCGTTTGCCGCTCGACGCTCAAATACCCAAACCTTTCCTTCACGCCCCTCCGGTCGTGACAAGAACAAGGATCTATTGTGAAAAATGCAATCTATATGTATGCAATAATTATTGGGCAAAAAAGCACTGATAAAAGAAATGTTAAAATGAAAGACAAGAAGACTCACGAAAAGAAGCACTCCGAAACGTGAGAGGCAAGGGGACTCACGAAAAAAAAGCACCCCGAAACGTGAGAGGCAAGGGGACTCACGAAAAAAAAGCACCCCGAAAAGTGAGAGGCAAGAGGACTCACGAAAAAAAGCACCCCGAAACGTGAGAGGCAAGGGGACTCACGAAAAAAAGCACCTCGAAACGTGAGAGGCAAGGGGACTCACGAAAAAAAGCACCCCGAAACGTGAGAGGCAAGGAGACTCACGAAAAAAAGCACCCCGAAACGTGAGAGGCAAGGGGACTCACGAAAAAAAGCACCCCGAAACGTGAGAGGCAAGGGGACTCACGAAAAAAAAGCACCCCGAAACGTGAGAGGCAAGGGGACTCACGAAAAAAAAGCACCCCAAAGGAGACAAAGTTCTACCACGTCCACGCCGTTGTCTCTGGGTAATGCTAAGAGTAGAAAAAAAACAATGTATATGCACAGAATCAGAAAAGAAGTAGTCAAGGAACACTTGAAGGAAATTTTTCCAAAAATTTTTCAGGTATTTTTGAAAAATTGGATTTTTTGAAATTTTCGAAAATTAAAAATTGTTTTCAAAAATTCTGAAAAAATTTAAGAGTATTCTTCGACTAATTTTAAGCCATTTTTATTCTTAGAAATTTTTTTCTCAAGTTTATAGTTTTGAAGAAACCGATAGATTAAGATTTTTATAAAATTTTTTCATTCTCGCCGCCATTTTGAAAAAACGCGTCGATGAATTTTTCTGAAAAAAAATCCTCTTAATGTTCGAGTGCCATGATCACCTCTGATCATTGTAAAAAGTTGATAGCTTTGCGGTATCATTGTGAAAAAAAATGCGAAAAAATTTTTTTTTCGAAAATTTTCACGTTTTTCACGTTTAAATCGGCCATATTTTTTTTTCTCGGTGTCTAATCGAAATTTTGAGCTGAGATTCTAAAAGAGCATCGAATTCCGCGTAGGAATAGAGGTATTGCATTATTTTTTTGGTCCGATAACATAATAAATAAACACGTTGAAAAGTTAGTAAAAATTCTGATCACCTCGGCGTTAATGGGTTAAAGTGACATATATATTGAAACGAAATACACTCACTTATTACTTTTTGATAAATATAAACACGTTTTCGCCACTTTTCTCGTGATTTTTACTGCACTTATGGCACGCGCGTGTGTTTACGTCGGCGGCCATCTTAACTTGTGGCATGAACAGAGCTGCACTTACGTGATGCGCACGTCGCTCACTAGCGTCGCCTCCTATCGGGAAAAATCCTAACTAAATTTCCGAATACGCGTTTCTTTATTTTATTATGATAATTAATTGGCCTTTATAAGAAAATGAATAATTAGGAATTAGATAAAACGTAAGCGCGAATAAACCTGCAATAAGGGATACAAAATTCTCTATTATATAATTTTTTTTGTACGAAACAAGCGAGTTGACTACGTCTGCGCATGCGCATGGCGATAGCACTAGGAAATTAACGAATCAGAAGAGCGTATTTAATTATGTTTCAATTATTAATAACTTTGGGAAAATTCTATTATTGTTAATAAAAATGGAAATAATCAATGATTAAAATTCAAGGGGAACGAAGAAAATATAAAATGTTATAAAATAAGGTAAAATTAAGAAAATAATAATTCTCGCGGATGCGCATTGCGAACAAGCCATGCGTCGGGCCAATGAGAAAATCGGAGCAAAGGAGAAGCTCCAATGAGAAATTTAACAGCAAGAACTTTTCTTCGAGATTATTTTAAGGACCAATGCGCGTCCGTTAAAAGAGAACAAAGGATTCTCTCGGGTATAAAAGAGCGTGCTCAGAGGCATCGGGAGCTCACTCTCAGCTCATACCTGGCTCTCTAAAGAGACAAATAAGAGACTCTAACTAACAGAATTTCTCTCTGATTCGGGCAACAAGAAACCTAACCTTCCTACAAAATTTCACACTAAGAGGGCAGAGACCATTCGGGTTCGTTTGGTCTAAAGATTTAAGGTGTGAGATTCCTATCCATTCACACTGGGAGGGCTGGACCCATTCGGCTTCGTTTGGGTCAAAGATTTCCAGTGTGAACACCTTTCCTTTGTTTTATACTGAGAGGGCAGGAATCATTCGGGTTCGTTTGATTTCAAGATTTTCAGTATAGAGCTCTCCTTACCTCCACACTAAGAGGGCAGGAATCGTTCGGCTTCGTTCGATTTCAAGATTCGAGGTGTGGAAACCTTTACCCGATCCTAAATAAAAACAATCTTGCTGTTTGAATCAAGGTTTCTGTTTGGATTAATTTGAACATTTTCAAATTTGAAAAAAATTATTTGACTATTGATTTCCAATAAATTCAAAAATCGATTTCTTTTATTAAGCGGTTATTTAAATAGGGCCTTCTAATGATAAAGAATACTCAAAAAAAGAAATCGATTCAAATTTATTGTGTTTCTGTCTCATTGGGGTTTCATAATAGAAAAATCTTTTGAATGAATTGAATAATAAAGAAATAAGGAGTCATAAATGAAATAAGTCTATAATTTATTCTTCATCATCTAAAATAATCCAATTATTGTAAAATTATATCGAGTCATGAACGAAAATATTATTATTATTGTATCGAATCATTACAAATTCTAATTGGTTATTTTGGACAATTAATCAGAAAAGTTTATTATCTTTATTTTTGTTGAGCGATAAATTGATTATTTCCCATTGTATTGTAAAGAAAGACACCAAACCGATAATAGTTGATGAAATTATAATAAGAGAACAAACATCATTGTTTCCGTGAAAAGAAATGAAACATGCGAATAAAATAAAAGAAGAGAATCCATGCGAATGAAATAATAGAAGAAAATACGCGAAATAAATAAAAGTTGTCTTTATTTGAACAAAATTGTTATACAACTAAAATCATCTTTGTGTTTTTTGAATAAATGTTATTATTTTGTTAAGATCAAATCCCTGCCTTTTCTCGCTTTCTTTCATACCTGCTCCTTACTATTAAGAAGCTCGAATTCATGCGTAGCGGCTTGTTCAACAAAAACGTACCGTTACAATATATATATATATAGAAGAGCGATAGTACAAAAAAACAAAGTGTAATTTAATAAATAAACGTTTGAACAGTGCCTTAAAAAATAATTTTTGTTATTAACCCTAGTCCCAACAATTCATTTTTCCGAACGTAAACTCTAGATAGGAGTCGAAAACAGTGCCTGTTCTCTTTTACCATAAAATGTCCCTTGCATGCAATAATAAAATTTATTTGAAAACCATTCTCTTCATTTTTTATACAACTGAGAGAATGGTGTATGATACCACCTTACGTTTGAATCATCCTAAGTTTGAATTATATATGGTTTTAAACCACCCTAGAGTGGTAGAGACCTTAAATACATGAAAATACTATTTGTACTTGCAACCCAAAACGGAATCAAGCGATGCGAAATAATTTTGAGCGAAAAGATATTTGAATTGAGAAAAAAAATGTCATAAGTACTTCACCAATTTTTTTTATCTATTGCTCACGAGATACAATTCGTAATCAATAAACATTATAAAAGAAAAACTCGCGTAGTACTGCGGCCAAAATTATTTTGCAATCAAACTTTAGCTCTCGCAATTTTGTACGTATACTTTTTTGTTTCAAAAGCTCGTTTCGTTATGATTACTTATATTTAAAAACTTTTGGTGCATTCTGATGCTATTGGAGTATTTCTTCGGCATCATTTTTTATGGAATATTTTCCGATCCGTTGATCTGTTGGCACGGATGTTTCGGTGCAATATTTTTTGATATTTTTTTTACTATATTAACAAAAGAGTCAATTTTTTACCTGTTCGTTGTTCTTTTATGCGTCGTATCTTCTCAGAATGACTGTACGTTTTAAGTAATCTAATAATTTTATAAGTATTGATGGTTAATTAGAAGATTGAATTCATTTGAACACTTCTTAGATTAATATTTCACATTGCATTTTTAGTCCGAATATAGTCGCGATACACCAGCTCGAAATTCGATCATGTATCCATTTTTAGCTGAAATTATTAAAAAATCGCTTGAGCGACCTCTAAAATTTTTATTCAGGATTCAATTCTTGAGAGAATCACTTTTTGATAAAATGTTACCATATTTTGCTGCAATGCCGAAAAAAATGTCAATTCTTTTGCATCACCCAGATACATACATAATATAGACATGTTTAATTGGCAAGCTATGAATTTCATACCCGAGTACGTACACAATATTGACATGTTTAATTAATAAGCTATGACTTCCATACAAAAAGTCGACAAATCCTAGCCAAAAACAGCATAAATGCTGTGAAAAAAGGTGAGACAAGTACATTTATGCCCCCCAAATAGTCGTTCCAGTTAATCCCCCCCCCCCCCCCCACCACCCAGTGCCAAAATACCGTTCTCCACAAAAATTTACAAAAACCCGTCTAAGTCGTTCATGCAAAGATCTCCGCACAAAAATCCTTTCTAAAAACAAACTCATCATACAAAGTTTTATGGGTAACTGCTCTCATTATCTTATCAAATTAAGTCAAATTGTACAGAGGTGATAATTTCATTCTCGTAAATGTTGTACGTTCACAAAAAGTTGATAAATAAATAAAGATCTACTAAAGTATATGTGGCCAAGTACGTGGGATTTTATTAGGTTTATAAAATCTCCAATTATGTTCATATGCCATTTCTCTAATTAATGCTTTATTACAGCGAATTATTATCCTATGACTTGGAACTACAAGGGCTTTAAAAAAAATACAGAATTGCATTAGCCTGCGTGAGCTTGAACACTGCCACACTCTCATTTGTAATATTTGTAGTACAGTTTTATTGGTAACAAATTGATAAAAGTTTACTATCGTACGTAGAGCGGATACGCACAGAGTACTTGTCCGGACCGAAAATTTTCCATACAATTTGTCACATAAGTCAACATTAATCTACCATACATTTTGGCAATAAGAGTATGGGTCAGTCGGTATCTCGCCACCGTGAGTGCGAGAGAGATAGCTGCAAATTTGGAAAGTGAAATTCTTCGACACGGTTTCACCGATTACAAAAAGGCCCTGTCAGCGGATTTTTGCCATCGTCCCGCGTTCACTGACAGAGCTTTTTTGTATTCGGTCAAACGGCGTCGAAGATTTTCAATTTCAAAAATTCAAGGTGAGGTTAGGTGACTGATCCATACTCTTAACTAGTAAAATAAGCACAGCTAATTTGGAATCACAATATGCGGATTGTTTTGTATCCCAAATTATCCTCCTTTCCTTTAACCAATTGTTATCGATGAATTGATGCTCATGTGGAGCATATCTCACATTATTACATGGCACGTTTATTCCGGTTTTGTAACACCCGGGGGAAAACTGGAGTTACAGAGCGTCTAAACGGTACTGTACACCCGAAATAAGTAATCCGGTACCATTTACACGCACTTTTACACCGGTTTTTACTACAACAGGTTTCACAAAAGGAAATAAGCCTGCCATGTAAAAGCGGTCATCAATTGATTGCATTCCAAGGCGGGTAAGATTCAAATCTGCATCAGGAGATCTGAATGTTCGGAGTGGTTGAGAAATTTGCCGTGAACAAAAAAGCATATTTTTAGCTGACTAGTCGAAAAATTTTCGGGCCGGACAAGTACTCTGTGCGTATCCGCTCGACGTACGATAGTAAACTTTTATCAATTTGTTACCAATAAAACTGTACTACAAATATTACAAATGAGAGTGTGGCAGTGTTCAAGCTCACGCAGGCTAATGCAATTCTGTATTTTTTTTTAAAGCCCTTGTAGTTCCAAGTCATAGGATAATAATTCGCTGTAATAAAGCATTAATTAGAAAAATGGCATATGAACATAATTGGAGATTTTATAAACCTAACAAAATCCCACGTACTTGGCCACATATACTTTAGTAGATCTTTATTTATTTATCAACTTTTTGTGAACGTACAACATTTACGAGAATGAAATTATCACCTCTGTACAATTTGACTTAATTTGATAAGATAATGAGAGCAGTTACCCATAAAACTTTGTATGATGAGTTTGTTTTTAGAAAGGATTTTTGTGCGGAGATCTTTGCATGAACGACTTAGACGGGTTTTTGTAAATTTTTGTGGAGAACGGTATTTTGGCACTGGGTGGCGGGGGGGGGGGGGGGATTAACTGGAACGACTATTTGGGGGGCATAAATGTACTTGTCTCACCTTTTTTCACAGCATTTATGCTGTTTTTGGCTAGGATAGACATTACATCATCTAAAAAATACATTTTCTAATAAACCTAACTGGTTAACTTGTTCATAGATGTCAAAAATAGCAAAAATCCCCTCCCGGGGAAAAAAACCTGGACAAGTACATTGGTGGTCCTTCGTTTCCCTATGCTATCACAAAAAGTCCAAAACCCCACTTAATTTTTTTTTTTCTTAATGTTTACTAATTTTATTCATATCCCGGAGGGAAACCAACCATATAGATCACGAAATATCCGGCCAAAAAACCAGACTTCACAATAAATGTTACTTTGAATTTATTTCCACAGAACAAAACAAGAATCAAAACATTAAAAAATCAGCATTATCAAGATGAGAAAAATGCCACTTATAATTGGTGTGTAAGAAGTATCAAAAGTCTAAAAAAAAATGAAAAAAGATCGACATCTAAGTTACGTGCAGCAGTAAAATTTTTGATATCGGTACTAGGACAAGTATTTCTTTGGTGACTGAGAAGATATCAATATGGACGTACCGGCAACGTAGGGCATGCAGTTGGTGCATTGCTTCTAGGATCTCCTAAGTCGAGTAGCTACTTTTGTTTTGGCTATGGCGCGACCAATGTTGCCAAATAGTATTTACTTATATGACCTAATGAAACAACATTGCCTGCGCCGTGGCTAAAACAACGAAAAACATTCAGAAACCAGTCGAAAACTCGACACACAAACGCAGGAACAGGAAGTTTCGCATAAGATTCCGTATTTTTGTAATGTTAAAAAAAGGCTTTAATTTATGTTCGTACATGATAGCACAGTTTTGTTTGATTGGTAATAATTTGATGAACGTTCACCACCGTACGTTGAGCGTATACGCACAAAGTACTTGTCCGGCCCATAACGTTTTATTAAAATTGCTCATTCAAGTAAAAATCAAATAAAAAGTTATGGACCGGACAAGTACTTTGTGCGTATACGCTCAACGTACGGTGGTGAACGTTCATCAAATTATTACCAATCAAACAAAACTGTGCTATCATGTACGAACATAAATTAAAGCCTTTTTTTAACATTACAAAAATACGGGATCTTATGCGAAACTTCCTGTTCCTGCGTTTGTGTGTCGAGTTCTCGACTGGTTTCTGAATGTTTTTCGTTGTTTTAGCCACGGCGCAGGCAATGTTGTTTCATGAGGTCATATAAGTAAATACTGTTTGGCAACATTGGTCGCGCCATAGCCAAAACAAAAGTAGCTACTCGACTTAGGAGATCCTAGAAGCAATGCACCAACTGCATGCCCTACGTTGCCGGTACGTCCATATTGATATCTTCTCAGTCACCAAAGAAATACTTGTCCTAGTACCGATATCAAAAATTTTACTGCTGCACGTAACTTAGATGTCGATCTTTTTTCATTTTTTTTTAGACTTTTGATACTTCTTACACACCAATTATAAGTGGCATTTTTCTCATCTTGATAATGCTGATTTTTTAATGTTTTGATTCTTGTTTTGTTCTGTGGAAATAAATTCAAAGTAACATTTATTGTGAAGTCTGGTTTTTTGGCCGGATATTTCGTGATCTATATGGTTGGTTTCCCTCCGGGATATGAATAAAATTAGTAAACATTAAGAAAAAAAAAAATTAAGTGGGGTTTTGGACTTTTTGTGATATCATAGGGAAACGAAGGACCACCAATGTACTTGTCCAGGTTTTTTTCCCCGGAAGGGGATTTTTGCTATTTGATATCACTTCTTTTTTCTATAGTATTTTCATATTTCGTTTTATATAAACTCCAATAGAGCCTGTATATAACAAAAAAAAATTACAACGTGTTTGCATCATTACATGATCGATTTATTTCAATGTCAGGAATCAGCATTGCTCACACTACTAATTCGACATAAGAGAATGAGACAGATTTTCTACCATAAATTCCTTGTTATTGAGATTGTTTAAATATAGGAGCGTTTCGTTCCTGTGATAAGAAAAAAAGTTATAATGTTTTCAAAAGAGTTAACTACAGACTCGAAGTATTTTCGAGATGTTAGTAATTCGTTGATTAAGAGTCGCGGTAGCGACTCGTGACAAGTACATTTACGAAGCGAGTCGCACAAGACACTTTTACCAGAAGGGCCGTGATTCTACTTGTTCTCGAAAATTATTTCTTTAATATAAACTAAATTACAGCATTTTGGAGGTTCATTTAAGTTCACATATTTTTTATTTTTTTTTCTCTTTCGATCGCCACTAATTAGAACCTCGTAGCTTAAATAGTATTAAAAATATTAATGTTTTTTTTTTTCGTTGTGCCGAAAAACTGAGCATTTTTTCGCACACATTTTGATGCGCAACTGTCTTTTTCGCAGTCGCTGTCTAGTGACACTAGTGATATTGGTAAAACTCTGGTAATATTCAAACGATCGCTGGATATGACAGCTAACCGACAACCATACTATATTTTTGAACAGTCATGAGGTTATAAAGATCGCGGTTAGTTTCGATCGACTTTTGGTTACAGTGACTTTTATTATAATAAGAAAGTGATAGTGCGAAAATAATAAAGTGCAATTCATTTCAATGATCTTCCGAACAATGCTTGAACAAATATGAATTTTTTATTATTTTTTAGCCTGTAATTTTTATTTTCCACATCTCACTCTACAACGGAGTCGAAAACGATACCTTTTCTCTTTTACCATAAAATGTTCCTCGAATGCAATAATAAGGTTTATTTAAAAACAATTTTCCGTTTTTATTTTTTATAACTAAGAGTGTATGATAAACTCATATTCGATGATTATTTAATATCTTTGTCGTGAGGTTATAAAGATCGGGGTCAGTTTCAATTTTTGGTTAAAGTGACTTTTATATATATAGATAGAAGAGTGGTAATGCAAAAATAAAGTGTAATTCAATAAATAAACTTTTGCGTAGTGCCTAAATAAATAATTTTTTTTATTAACCCTAGCCCCAACAATCTATTTTTCTGAACGTAAACTCTAGAATGGAGTCGAAAACGGTGCCTCATTCCTCTTCTCTTTTACCATAAAATGTCCCTTGCATGCAATAATAACGTTTATTTGGAAACTACTCTCTTTGTTTTTATATAACTGAGGGAATGATGTATGATACCACCCTAGGTTTAAATTATATATGGTTTTGAATCACCCTAGAGTGGTACAGACCTTAAATATATGAAAATACTATTTGCACTTGCAACCCAAAACGGAATCAAGTGATGCGAAATAATTTTGAGCGAAAATATATTTGATTCCAGAAAAAAAAAATTCATGAGTACTTCACCAATTTGTTTTACCTATTGCTCATAAGATATAATTCGTGATCAATAAACGTTATAAAAGAAAAACTCGCATAGTAGTTCGGCCAAAATTCTTGTTTCCAATCAAACGTTTGCTCTCGAAATTTCGTGCGCATACTTTTTTGTTTCAAAATCTCGTTTCGTTATGAGTACTTTTATTTAAAAACTTTCAATGCATTGTGATGCTATTGGAGTATTTGTTCGGATCATTTTTATGAAATATTTTCCTATCCGTTGATCCGTTGGCACGCATATTTCGGTGTAATATCTTTAAAAAATTTTTTTTAACAAAATTTAAAAAATTCAAGTTTTTACTTGTTCGTCGTTCGTTTATGCGTCGTATCTTCTCAGAACTACTGTACGTATTAAATAATCTAATAATTTCATAAGTATTGACGGTTAATTACGAAGATTGAATTGATTTGAACACTTCTTAGATCAATATTTCACATTGCATTTTTAGTCCGAATATAGTCGCGATACACCAGCTCGAAATTCGATCATGTATCCATTTTTAGCAGAAACAATTAAAAAATCGCTTGAGCGACCTTTAAAATTTTTATTCAGGATCCAATTCTTGAGAGAACCACTTTTTGATAAAATGTTACCATATTTTGCTGCAATACCGAAAAAAATGTTAATTCTTTTATATCATTCAGATACGTACACAACATAGACATGTTTAATTGGCAAGCTATGAATTTCATACAAAAAAGTCAACAAATCCTCGCAAAAAAACAGCATATATGCTGTATAAAAAGTTGAGACAAGTACATTTACTTCCCCCAAATAGTTGTTCTGGTAAAAAATCTCCTTCTGAACGTAAACCCTAACCAAAGTTATAAAAGAGATTTCCTCCCAAAAAAACTAACCTTGCAAAAATTTTCTCATTCACATCAAATTTCTCAAAAAATTATAGAACCCCACAAAAATTTTCTCAATAAATTGAAAACTTACAAAAAGTTATAAGACAGCCTCACAAAAATTTACCGATCAAATCATAATCTCACAAAAGATGCTAATTCAAATTCGACCAAAAATGAAGTCTAAACTTTACAAAAATAAATTAAAACTATAAAAGCATTAATAGTAAAAACATTAAAGCCTATTAACCTCTTATAAAAAATCTTCCAATTAATTAAAAATATCGATGTGCTACAGTACAGTTGTTCTGCGCAAAAAGAACAAGAATAAAAAATTTGAATGAAAAAAAATTCGGATACAACAAAAAATTTCAAAAGAAAAAAATTAGATTGAAAAAAAATTTCGGCCGAAGTACTTGGCAAGTTTGTAACCATGAATGAATTAAGCAAATTGAATTGAATTAAGCACATTGTATAAATTATAATCAAAAAAACTAAATAATAATTTTTCAATAAAAAAAATAATTTTTATTGCTAAATGTACATAATGTACTATGCATAATTGATAAACGTTGTCATAACCTCGCTATGTACTTCGGTCGAAACTTTTTTTTTCCATCCAAATTTGATTAGTCGGTAACTTTGTCAGCATAAATTTGGTTGTTTCGCAAATTCAAAAAGAGATTAAGTATATGAAGAAATATTCTAATAGAAATAAAGTGCACCTGAATTTTTGAAATGAAAAAAACAATCAGAATGAAACCAACTCAAAACGGAAGAAAGTGATGTGAAACCATTTTGAGCTAAAAGAAAAGAATTTCATTTTTTCATTGATATAAAATTCGTAATCAATAAACGCTATAAAAAAAACTGGTGTAGTACTTCTGCCGAAATTCTTTTTTCTAATCGAACGTTTGCTCTCGATATTCTGTGCACATACCTTTTTTGTTTCAAAATATCGTTTCGTTTTGATTTCTTTTATTCAAAAACTTTAAGTGCATTTTGATGCTATTGAAGTATTTTTTCGGTGTAATTATTTATGGAATATTTTTCGATACGGAATTTTTTTCCTAACATTTTTTTTTTTTAATTCGACGTATAATTTACATACTTTATTTTGCTCCGAGAATTTTGTTTTATTTAGATTTTTTATTAAATTCGAAAACTTAGTGCATTTTATTTCTGTTGGTATGTATATTTCGGTCTAATATTTTTTGGAGCAATTTTTTTTTACAAAATTAAAAAAAAAGAGTTCTTATTTGTTCATGGTTCTTTTATAGGTCGTATCTTTTCAGACCTACTACAAGTTTTTAAGTAATCTAATAATTTTATAGTTCTGACGGTTAATTACGAAGTTTGAATTCACTTGAACACTTCATAGAGAACTACTTCACAATGCATTTTTAGTCCCGATATAGTAGCGATACAGTAGCTCGAAATTCGATCATGTATCCATTTTTAGTTAGCCGAAATCAGAAAAAAATCATTAGAGCGGCCTTTAAATTTTTTATTAAGGGTCGAATTCTTGACAGAATCACTTTTTGATAAAATATTATTATATTTTGCTGCAGCACCGAAAAAAAATGTTAATTTTTTTTGTATCACCCAAGTACGTACACAATACAGACATATTTAATTGATAAGGTATGAATTCCATACAAAAAGTCAACAAATCCCCGCAAAAAACAGCATAAATGCTGTAAAAAAAGTTGAGACAAGTACATTTACTCCCCCCAAATAGTTTGTCCGGTAACAAATCTCAGTTTCGACACAAAACCTTCACTAAAAATTATAAAAGAGATTTTCTCCCAAGAAAACCAACCTTGCAAAAATTCTCTGATTCATAGCAAATTTCTCAAAAAATGATAGGAGAACCCCACAAAAATTTTCTCAATAAATTAGAAACTCACAAAAAGTTATAAGAGTCTCTCAAATATTTATCAATCAAATCATAATTTCGCAAAAGATGCCAATTCAACCTGCCCAAAAATTAAGTCTAAACTGCACAAAAAGTTATTAAATAAATAAAAATAATAAAAGCATTAATAGTCAAATACATTAAAACCTATTAAAATTCAATAAAAACACTTTCAACGAATTGAAAATACAGTTGTTCTATCCAACAAGAATAAGAATAAAAAATAATTATGAGAAAAAATTTGAATACAAAAAAGATTTCAAACGCAAAAAATTAGATTGAAAAAAAAATTTCGGCCGAAGTACTTGGCGAGTTTGTAACCATAAGTGATATATTATGTAAATTAAGCGAAAAACCTCGCCAAGTACTTCGGCCGAAATTTTTTTTTCAATCTAATTTTTTGCGTTTGAAATCTTTTTTGTATTCAAATTTTTTCTCATAATTATTTTTTATTCTTATTCTTGTTGGATAGAACAACTGTATTTTCAATTCGTTGAAAGTGTTTTATTGAATTTTAATAGGTTTTAATGTATTTGACTATTAATGCTTTTATTATTTTTATTTATTTAATAACTTTTTGTGCAGTTTAGACTTAATTTTTGGGCAGGTTGAATTGGCATCTTTTGCGAAATTATGATTTGATTGATAAATATTTGAGAGACTCTTATAACTTTTTGTGAGTTTCTAATTTATTGAGAAAATTTTTGTGGGGTTCTCCTATCATTTTTTGAGAAATTTGCTATGAATCAGAGAATTTTTGCAAGGTTGGTTTTCTTGGGAGAAAATCTCTTTTATAATTTTTAGTGAAGGTTTTGTGTCGAAACTGAGATTTGTTACCGGACAAACTATTTGGGGGGAGTAAATGTACTTGTCTCAACTTTTTTTACAGCATTTATGCTGTTTTTTGCGGGGTAGGTTATTATTCGATTATAGCTTGGCAGGAAGGTGTTATAGAAGAGACGTCAAGTACCAAATTTCCCCGCGGCGAAAATTCAGAAAATTAAATACTTTATCATTAGCTTTCAAGTTGTGTATTAGAATAAGGCATTCAGGGGCGAAAAGGCAGCGAGGATATTAGCAATTTCGGTCTAAGCTATAAATAGATAATTATATTTAACTTTACTGTCAGGAGCCTCAGAATTATTATTCTTTCAAAGATGAAACGACGGAAGAATATGATGCATCATCCTTGACTTACAAATTGTTTTATAAAACATAGAAAAAAATTAGATTGAAAAAGAATTCGGCCGAAGTACTTGACGAATGTTTTTTCACTTAATTTACATAATGTATCGGTCATGGTGACAACCTCGCCAAGTACTTCGGCCGAAATTCTTTTTCATCTAATTTTTTTTCATTTGCAATCTTTTTTTGCTTCGGACCCTTATTGATACAGAGTTTTTATTTTCATTCTGGTTGGTAAAACAACTGCATTTTCGAACATGATTCTTTTCTCTATCAATATTCAACATTATTTGAAGATTTTATCACACGATAAAGCCTCCCGTACTTGGCAACATCTATTTTAGTATAGCTCAATTTATTTTATAACTTTTTGCGAAACCCAACCTTAGCTTTTCGTGAGGATTAACTCATTTTGTTTTGTGTGATTTGAATTTATTTGATACATTTTTTGAGAGTGGTCACTTTTCTTACTTTTTGATAGGATTTGATTTTCTTAGGGATTTTTGCGAGAACAGGTTTTTGCAGTGTATGTATATTCGTGGAAAAATATGGGAACGGCGGTCAACAAATGTACTTGTCCAGGTTTTTTCCGCGAGGGGGTTTTTATGCGTGATATGATGCGTTTTTTCTCTTTCTTTTCAAACATCTCGCTTTATATAGATTAGAAAAAGGTTATATTGGGAAATTATCGCCTTTTCATTTCCAAACCCCGACCCCTTCTACTTCGAGTGAGGTTTTTTCCCCATGAAATAAAGGGGCACGTGTTTTGGAATTTTCAATTTGGCATTTTTTTTATTCTCGAGCCAGTCAAATTTTTTTGACATTTCGATTTACCTTTCTGGAATCAGGCTAAAATAAGTCGGGAACTGGGAGTCTGATACAAAAATTTACAAAGCTTTTGAGAGCAAGATTAGAAGAGTCAGAACTTTTCCATAGAATTTGTAGCTATTTGAATTTGTGTTTATCAAATAAACATATTAAACAGCAGTATCTCCTTGTTATATTTGTAGATTTGTGGTAAAAAATATTACGCTTATTTCAGCTTGTTGATAAAAATGGGGCGATTTTTTTCGAAATTTTTCATTTTTGATTAATGATAAAATAAAAAACCAGTTTCACGTATGTTTAGAGAAAACATATCGAATCTATTGTGAAAAAAGTTCACGCATTTTTTCATTCTTATTTTTATTAACAAGGTGCAATCATGATTATTTGTCAATACCATTGAAGAAGTTACTACCATGAAAATAAAAAGTTACAACTATTTCAATATTCTCATTGAATATAAAAAAGTTCAAATAGTATGTTATGGGAACTCCAAAACAATATATTGAACAAAGCGGACAAACTCAGACCAGGATCGTACCCAAAAGAATGAAATGAATTTAGTTGTATTAGTCACATTAGCTTTGAGCAAATTTTGATACCATCAAAACCAGAGCGACTGCAGAGGAAAGCGTTTAGAATAAAACTTTTTCAATTTATTATGCTATAATCAGAGCTAAAAAGTGGAAATACTTAGCACACGTCTCCTCTTCACAAAATGATCAAAATTTGTAGATATCGGCTACATTCCAATAATACAAATTTTGATACTATCAGCAGACGAGCACCCGACGACTTTCTGAAACAACTTTTTAAATTTATTATGCCATAACTAAAGTGGAAAAGTGAAAAAACATAGTGCACTTTAAGCCCAACAAAGTTCAGAAAATTTGGATGTATCTATAGCGTTCCGAGGACAGAAATTTTAATCCCATCCAAAAATGAGCAGCCGAAGACTGTTTGTAATAAATTTTTCAATTCATAATGCCACAATCAAAGATAAAACGTGGAAATACTTGGCGCTTCACAAAATGTTAAAAGTTTGTAGGTATCGGCTACATTCCCATGATACAAATTTTGATGCAAATTTTGATATTTATAACAATAATGGCCGTGAAAGCCTTAAAACTAGAACTTACAGATATTTTAATATTATCTTTGAATTTTGAAAAGTTCAGAAAGTATGTTGTGGATATTTTAAAACAATAAATTCAACAAAGCGGGCAAACTTATATCAGTACTGTGCCCAAGAAAATGGATCGAGTTGAGTTGTACCAGTTGCATTATCTTCGTGCAAATTTTCGTACCATCACAACCAGAGCATCCGTAGAGCAAATCTTTTTGAAAATATTTTTCAATTCGTTATGCCACAATAGCAGCCAAAAAGTAGAAATACTGAGCACACATGTTGCCCCAGGAAATTTCCAAAGTTTGTAAGTATACGGTGCGTTCCAATGAAACATATTTTTATACTTCCAGAAAAAAGGAACCAAAGACTTTCTGACAATTTTTTGAATTAATCATGCCACAACTCAAGCATACCACACATTAGGCTCAATAAAGTTTATGAACTTTGCATGTAGCCATTACTTTTCGAAGCCAAATTTTACTCCCATCCAAAAATGAGCAAGCGAATAATTTTCATAATAAAATTTTCAAGTCCTAATAATGCCACTATTCCAGCAAAAAAGTGGAAATATTAGGCACACTTGTTACTTCACAGATATTTCAAAGTCTGTACGTATCTGTTGCAATTCAATGATACAAATTTTGATAATATCAGTAAAAACACATCACAAGACTTCGTAAAACAATTTTTCAAAATTTATTGTGCTACAACTAAAGTAGGGAAGTGAAAAAATATAGCTCAATTGAGCCGAATGAAATTCTGAAATTTTGCATATATTCATGGCGTTCCGAAGACAATAATTCTGATCCCATTGACAAATGAGCAACCACAGAATTTTCATAACAAAATTTTAAATTCTTAATGCCACAATCGAAGCCAAAACGTGGAAATATTTGTACATTTGTTGCTTTACAGAATTTCCAACGTCTGTAGGTATCCGTTGCAATCCAATGATACAAATTTTGATAATATCAGTAAAAAACATCAGAAGACTTCCTGAAACAATTTTTCAAAATTCATAATGCTACAACTAAATTAGGGAATTAAAAAAATGTAGCGCATATTGGGCCCAACAAAATTCTGAAATTTTGCATGTATGCATGGCATTCTGAAGCCAGCAATTCTTAACCCATCGACAAATGAGCAAAAGGGAAAATACTTGGCACATTTGTCGCTTCACAGAATTTTCAAAGGCTGTAGGTATCCATTGCAATTCAATTATACAAATTTTTATCATATCAGTAAAAGCACATCGAAAGACTTCCTGAAACAATTTTTCAAAATTCATAATGTTATATCTAAAGTGGTGAAGTGAAAAAATAGAGCGCATATTGAGCCATACAAAATTCTGAAATTTTGCATATATTCATGGCATTCCGAAGACAATAATTTTGATTCCATCGACAAATGAGCAACCGAAGAATTTTCATAACAAAAGTTCAATTCATAATGCTAAAATCGGAGGCAAAAAGTAGAAGTATTTGGTACATTTGTCGCTTGACACAATTTCCGAAGTTTGTAGGCATTCGTTGCAATCCAAAGATATAAATTTTGATAATGTCAGAAAAAACACATCGGAAGACTTTCTGAAACAGTTTTTTAAAATTCATTATGCTACAACTAAAGCGGGGATGTGAAAAAATGTAGAGCATATTGAGCCAAACAAAATTCTGAAATTTTGCATATATTCATGGTGTTCCGAAGACAATATTTTTGATCCCATTGACAAATGAACAACCAAAGAATTTTCATAACAAAATGTTCAATTCATAATGCTACAATCGGAGCCAAAAAGTGGAAATACTTCGTACATTTGTCGCTTCACAGAATTTCCAGAGTCTATAGGCATTCGTTGCAATCCAAAGATTCAAATTTTGATAGGATATGGAGTATATACCGCCATAGTCTTTTGACATAAAGATATATTATACGAGCCATTTTGACATAAAGATATATCATTACTTACTACGGTTATCATCCAGATGCATCCATTTATATCCAAATGCAGGTTGACAGTGTATTTGTCTATTAATACATCAAACGCGAGATGATTCTACACCATATTTTGGATAGAAAAACGACGTCGAAAATCTTTTGAAATGGATCAACAATTATCATGCAAGGAACATTTCATGATGTACAAATCTTATTATGGCAAACGAGGAACATTTTATAATAAAGAGGAAAGGGACCAATAAAATAAATTGTCAACGGTGTAGAGTTAAAAAAAATATTTATTAAACACTGTTCAAAACTCGACATGATAATAACAAACTTTGCCATATACATTTTTTTGACACTCATTATTAGTTTTATAGAGTTTCTTTTCCAAATTTACATCGATTCACACCAATCACGATTAACAGTTCAACATATACCATTTCATAGTTATCAAAGAAGCGAAAAGAATGATTTCTCAAGAAATCTTATACGAGGAACATTTAATCGCGAAAGAGAAATTCCGTCGTAGAGTTAAGTGTGGAAAATAAAAACTGCAGGGTTAACAATAATAAAAAAATGCATATTCATTTCAGCACTGTTCGAAAGTTGATTAAAAGCACTTCACTACTTTCACACCATCACTTTCTTATTATTACTGTAACCAAGAGTCGATCGAACCTAACCACGATATTTATAACCTCACAAATGTTCGTGAAAAAACATTCATATTTTCAATACTGTTTAAGCCACGAGATTCTAATTAGTCGCGATCGAAAGGGGGAAAAAAATAAAAAATACGTGAATTTGATGAAACTCTAAATTGCTGTCATTGAATTTATATTAAAGAAATCATTTTTGGATCGTACGCGTACGATCTAAAATTATTTCGCGATCTGTGAATAAATTTATTCATAGATCGCGAAATAATATTTTTCCCGAATTTATCCACAACAGGACCCGCGTAAGCACTGCTTACTTCGAAAATTCCGTTCAGACTTTCCGCGGTATGGGTACTTCGAACTATTTATTTATTCACAGATCGCGAAATATTTTTTTTCCCGAATTTATCCACAAACACGTCTCGCGTATAAGCACTTATTCTCACTTCGAAAACTCCGTTCAGACTTTGCGTGGTATAGGTAGAGAAAGATGAAACGGAATGGCCAATCACAAGCTCGGAAGGCGTCAAGAGGCCTTTCATTGTGTCGTATACAGACAAGCCAATACTTCGATGTAGCATAATCTTGAGCCTGTGCAGTTTTTTCTCAGCAAATACGGCATCAATCGTGCTGATTTAAGGCTCAATCGAAGTATTTTTTCGTAATAAATCTCCCGTTCAATTTTCAAATCATCATATGCCTCCTGAGCTTCGTAATTAAAGAAAATGAATTTCAGTTTTTACCTCACCACCGTGAATCGTTTTATTCATTGCTCGCACGTCCCGCACTTCGTTGTGTCGAAACTCCATTCAAACTTTCCGCTGTGTCGGTACCGAGAAAAGAGAGAGAACTTTCCGCTGTGTCGGTACCGAGAAAAGAGAGAGAAAAGTAGTTGTGACCAATCGCAGCTCGTTGCTCTCGTCGCCAGAGACCGGCTTTCATGTAAATGGGTTTTGATGGGCATCAAAACGCCTTTGATTGTGTCATATACAGATACGTCGAATCCTTCGATGTGTTAGTATTTTTTACATAATCTTGAGCCTGTGCAAAGTTTTTTCTCAGCAACTACGCCACCGATCATGCTGATTTTGGGCTCAATCGAAAGAGAATTTCTTAATTAGCCTCCAGTTAAATTTTCAAGCCATCAAATGACTCCTGTGCTTCGTAAATGAACAAAATGACATGCCAATTTTACCCCCACCACCGCGAATCATTTTATTCAGAGATAATATAGTCTCGACGAGCCTCGGGCCAGCAGACGACAGAACTGTCAATGTACTTGTCCCGAGACTCTACCGAGTCTCTTGATATTATACGAGCCATTTTGACATAAAGATATATCATTACTTACTACGGTTATCATCCAGATGCATCCATATATATCCAAATGCAGGTTGACAGTGTATTTGTCTATTAATACATCAAACGCGAGATGATTCTACACCATATTTTGGATAGAAAAACGACGTCGAAAATCTTTTGGAATGGACCAACAATTATCATGCAAGGAACATTTTATGATGTACAAATCTTATTATGGCCAGCGAGGAACATTTTATAATAAAGAGGAAAGGGACCAATAAAATAAATTGTCAACGGTGTACAGTTAAAAAAAAATATTTATTAAACACTGCTCAAAACTCGGCATGATAATAACAAACTTTGCCATATATATTTTTTTGACACTCATTATTAGTTTTATAGAGTTCCTTTTCCAAATTTACATCGATTTACACCAATCATGATTAACAGTTCAACGTACACTATTTCATATTTATCAAAGAAACGAAAAGAACGATTTCTCAAGAAATCTTATACGAGGAACATTTAATCGCGAAAGAGAAATTCCGTCGAAGAGTTAAGTTAGGGAAATAAAAACTGCAGGGTTAACAATAATAAAAGAATGTATATTCATTTCAGCACTGTTCGAAAGTTGATTAAAAGCACTTCACTATTTTCACACCATCACTTCCTTATTATTGCTGTAACCAAGAGTCGATTGAACCTAACCTCGATATTTATAACCTCACAAATGTTCGTGAAAAAAGATTAATATTTTCAATACTGTTTAAGCCACGTGATTCTAATTAGTCGCGATCGAAAGGGGGGAAAAAATAAAAAATACGTGAATTTGAATGAAACTCTAAATTGCTGTCATTGAATTTATATTAAAGAAATCATTTTTGGATCGTACGCGTACGATCCAAAATTATTTCGCGATTTGTGAATAAATTTATTTATAGATCGCGAAATAATTTTTTTCCCCGAATTTATCCACAACACGTCCCGCATAAGAACTTCTCACTTCGAAAACTCCGTTCAGACTTTCCGCGGTATGGGTACTTCGAACTATTTATTTATTCACAGATCGCGAAATAATATTTTTCCCGAATTTATCCACAAACACGTCTCGCGTATAAGCACTCATTCTCACTTCGAAAACTCCGTTCAGACTTTGCGTGGTATAGGTAGAGAAAGATGAAATGGAATGGCCAATCACAAGCTCGGAAGGCGTCAAGAGGCCTTTCATTGTGTCGTATACAGACATGCCAATACTTCGATGTCAGCATAATCTTGAGCCTGTGCAAAGTTTTTTCTCAGCAAATACGGCATTAATCGTGCTGATTTAAGGCTCAATCGAAGTATTTTTTCGTAATAAATCTCCAGTTCAATTTTCAAATCATCATATGCCTTCTGAGCTTCGTAATTAAAGAAAATGGATTTCAGTTTTTACTCTCACCACGGTGAATCGTTTTATTCAGAGATAATAACACTCGACCTGTCAAACTTTCCGCGGTTCGGTATATATAAAAAAGTAAAAAAAGAACGCCAAGTATTAAAAGACGCGACCTTAGTCATAAAATAACCATTCAATATTTTTTCTGTTATTATATTACAATTTTTACACCTCGAAAAAACCAAACAAAAAATGTTTATACTTAATTTCCAAAAAAATAAGTAAATATCAACATCCATTTCTCTTCCGTAATATTGAAAAGGGTACTTCACCCCAAAAACAATGAACAAACATACTAGAAAAATTTTGGCATTCATTATCGAATAAAAACCTATTTACATGTTTTATTTTGTTTTTGTCTTGATATGTGATGAGTACATAGAAAAAAGATCTAGTTGTAAATTGTTGCCGATAATTGAAAAAAAAATGAAATCATTTCAACGTAGCCAAGAATGGTGAATGAATTACGAGTTTCGGAATGGAATCATGTACATCTTGAAGATTGACCTGCTAGAGGTTTTTGTCACCTCAAGGGCTTCAAAAAAAATTCTGCGGATATAAAGAAAATGTTATTTTGCTTTTAAGCTCGCTAAGCACTAAGAATGTACAACACAATTCCACAGAGAATAATACAAAAAACAATTACATATAAATGCGCAAATACGTGTACAAATGCACGTGTTGTATTTACACGTATGTACCGCACTAATTCACTGCAAATACTACACACAAACTTGGCGTGCATGGTTTTCAAATTTCAGCTCGGCGAAGGAACGCTCCATCCATCTGTATGTTGAGCGAATTCAAATCACTGTAAAAACCAAGTGTGTTATTCAAACACACATTGAGTGTCTTCTGTGCTTAACGCCATAAGCAAACTATAGATTCGTTGTAGCCGATTTCTACATGTTTTAAAGTGTGTTGAAAATTCTACAGTTTGCTTATGGCATAAAGTCCACCCATGAATTCATTTACTCGCCTATTTATTTCTTCGTTCATCCTAACCATCTATTCATGTAGCCTATCTAATCGTTTGTCCGTACGTTCAAAAAATGAGTATACGGTAGAACGGATAGATGGGTTCAGAATTAAGACGTATAAGCGGTTCAAGTTCCGTGCGTACATCTTATTCCGTCATCCCATCCATTCATTTTTTTCTATCCGTCTGACGATTCGATCCATTATTTTATTCACTGAACTCAATCAATCATCGATCAATGAATCGATTCTATTTAGCCGGTGGGCCAGTCCATTCATAAATGCATCCCGTTCATCGATCCATTTATCTTATTTTGCCATTTCTTTTATTTGTACAATCCAACTCTCCATTCATCACATCCATTCATCATTTCATCGATTCAATTATTCGATTCGTTCATCGATATATACTGTTCAACTATCTACTGTTCACCCATTTCATTCATCCATCTTTACAGTTCATCTCATTTTATTATCCATTCGTCCTTTTCATCCATTTTCATTCCTAATCTGTACAACCTAGTCATGTATTTCGTTGATCAAATCATTAATCGGTACTCTCCCGTTCTATCCACGGATCGGACTTCTTTCATTATTGATAGAAGAACTGGTTGAATATTGATTTGGATAGCATATTTAATCAACTGTGTCTTCTCGAGCTGTAATTTGAAAACCATGCACGCCAAGTTTGTGTGTAGTATTTGCAGTGAATTAGTGCGGTACATACGTGTAAATACAACACGTGCATTTGTACACGTATTTGCGCATTTATATGTAATTGTTTTTTGTATTATTCTCTGTGGAATTGTGTTGTACATTCTTAGTGCTTAGCGAGCTTAAAAGCAAAATAACATTTTCTTTATATCCGCAGAATTTTTTTTGAAGCCCTTGAGGTGACAAAAACCTCTAGCAGGTCAATCTTCAAGATGTACATGATTCCATTCCGAAACTCGTAATTCATTCACCATTCTTGGCTACGTTGAAATGATTTCATTTTTTTTTCAATTATCGGCAACAATTTACAACTAGATCTTTTTTCTATGTACTCATCACATATCAAGACAAAAACAAAATAAAACATGTAAATAGGTTTTTATTCGATAATGAATGCCAAAATTTTTCTAGTATGTTTGTTCATTGTTTTTGGGGTGAAGTACCCTTTTCAATATTACGGAAGAGAAATGGATGTTGATATTTACTTATTTTTTTGGAAATTAAGTATAAACATTTTTTGTTTGGTTTTTTCGAGGTGTAAAAATTGTAATATAATAACAGAAAAAATATTGAATGGTTATTTTATGACTAAGGTCGCGTCTTTTAATACTTGGCGTTCTTTTTTTACTTTTTTAAAGTTTTTTGCGATTGATTTCACTTCTTTTTGAAAAACGGCCATACTCACCAACTGTCCTATAGAGGTAAAAAAAATTCTCATTCGGGAACAATGATTAATCAGATTTTTTTTGACATAAGTTGAGTAACTTCCTTCGTATGACAAAAACCAGTCGCAGAGCTAAACAGTAATTTCTTCCATCACTGACGCACAAACACTGCTAAATGAGTATTATACGAGGAAAACAAGTTTTAACAATGAAATGGAAAGAAAATGATAGTTATAAAGAAAATCAATTTTTTTTGCAATGTAATATCCGGATGTAAGGTGGTCATTTGACAACTAAGGTTACAATTTTTTAATATTTGGCGTACATTTTTAATACCTTTCCAAAGTATTACATACAACAATTTTTCAAATTCTAAGCGTAAAATGTTTTTCTCCACAGTGTCAACCCCCTTCGATATTACTCTTGAATTTTTATCAAAAACTACTTCCATTTTCATCAAAAACTTTGATGATGGGGAAATCGTTCGTTGTATTTTTTATAATTGAACTGTGGACTTTTTTTACTATTAATCATGCACTAATCTCTGAAAAATCATACAAACCGAATGGATAAGTGGGTCAAATTTTTCGTTTTGACAGATGCTTTCATTGAAAAATATGTCAACAATTGTTTAAAGATTACGTAAATCAATTTTTTAATTATAAGCAAAAAATGTTTTTTCCCGCAGCGATAGTCCCTTTTAATTTTGTTGTTAAATTTTCATAGGAAACTATTATTCATTCAATGCATTTCAAGACTGGTAGTATAATCGTGGGGAAATATTAGTCTAATCAACAACAAAAATGTTTATTAAAATTAACTATTCGAAAAATAGAACTAGCTATTTTCTCATGTTTGTACTTCGCTTAAAATTTATTAATTGAATTATGCTTCCGTACAAACATTGAAGAAACAAATTAATTAGTACAAGCGCTCTGAAAAAAGGTTATTTTATCTTAGGATAAAAAAAGGTAGGTGATGTAAACTTCGAATAATTTTTCACATAGTTTTAAACAAAGTACATTTCAGAACAAAAATGTTAACCTCCTAGACGATTCGCTTTGTTCGAGTTTTCAAGGAGCTATAGATAATAGATTGTAAAAAAAATCGATATTTTAATTATAATAATAATATACAACGAATGATTTCCCTACGATCACACTTAAAATATGCTTAAAATTTCTCAAAAAAATAATAGTTTTTTTATAATAAAAATAACAGAAACTAAAATACTAAATTAACTAAAATAACAGAAATAACAATAATGAGAAAGAGAGCGAGCGCGCTACGAGCGAGAGACAGGGGACGAAGATTCGCGCGATGTCTCTCTCACTCAGCGGCGCGCGATAAAAGGGAGTATAAGCCTCGTTCAGCGGGACTGGATGACGGAAAGCAGAGAAATGCAGAAGATTCTTATCAAAAGGACATGTGTCTCACCTATTCAAGCGTGACTTACGCCCGTTTGTCTCCAGGAAGACAGATTATCCCGAAACATTCGATTTTAATTCATTAAATTATCATATCTCAAGATTGCCTAAACGGATCTACTTACAACAAAGACCAATAGAAAGAGAAAAATCGAAAAAAAATCGTCACAAATATTCAGATTTTTTACTCAAACGGTTTGTCCGTGAGAGCGATTTAAAAACGCTATAACGTCATAAAACCGGTATATTCGTGTATATAAAAGTGCGGCAGGGCTCGCGCTGACTTTTTCTTTTAATACTTGGCATTGAGCCGCTACCGCGTCTCTTGATTTGAATAAAAAAATGATAATTCAGGGTATAGAAAGGGAGGACAAAACAATAAGGATGTGTCAAAAACTAAAAGCGACAGCTGATGGAAAATCTGAAGACAGGACACAATTTTTTCGGAATCACTATACTTGCACTGAAACTTCACTCATATTCAAATTAATATAATTTAAACAGAGTTAATAATAAAATTTAAATTCAAGACGAAAATTTAAAAAATTATGTTTCCCTCACATTTTATCGCATATTACTACAAAATACGCGCGCTGACGGTCTCGCAGGGGAGCAGCCATCTCAAGTATCTACGAAGATGATTGACTGGCATTCAGCGAGATTACACAGCGGTGACAAAACGTGTCCAAAATTATACTGATCGACATATAAATGTCATCCGTATATTTGTAGAAAAATTTATACAAAAACTTCATTTTTTTTTTTTAGTAAAAAATAAAGAATAATACAGTGTTAGAGCGCGCGATACAGTAAACATACGATATTTTCATTCATTATTTATTGAAAACAAATGAGAAAGAGATAAAACGCGCGCGGCTTTGCGCTCTATTTTTTTTTTTTACTCTTACTCATTGTCAATGACACGCGATATCATATATTATATATTAATATTTTAATTATTACATGTGGTTATATTATTACATGTGGTTTATTTCTCATGTGTATACATATCAAGAGACGCGGTAGCAACTCGATAGTTAGTGCATACAGGAAGTACAGGAAGAAATGCTACGCGTATTATTTAATTCATGTAATTTAAACCAATTTTAAACAACTGAAAAAAAGTGAAAAACGACCATGTTCAAAAATGTATACAAGGTCCGAAAAAATTCGTAAAAGTATTTAAATAACCCAGAATGAAGCTGTATATGCCCTCTTCAAAACCTTGTTTGCAAAATTGGAATATCTACTTTTTTGGCAGAGCAATCGAATTTTTAGTGCGGCTCCAAATTTTACGATTTCGGTCGTCATATATAAATATAATATATATATATATATATATATAGAGCGCGCGAAACAGCGGGAAAGAAAAAGCACGCTATACAAGCGAGAGAGAGGGGACGAGGTTTATCGCGCTGTCTCTCTCACTCAGCGGCGCGCAAGGAGAGAGGGTAGTCTCGTTCAGTGGGCAGCGTGACGGACAGTAGAGCAATGTAGATTATCGTTAAAAGGGCGTATGTCCCGCCCATTCGAGCGCGACTTATACCTGTCTGATCCTAAGAATCCTAAGAAAAGCACAGTATCCCGGAATGTTCGATTTTATGTCGTTAAATCATCATATCCCAAGATTGGCTTGACGGATTTACTTGCAACAAAGAGCAATAGAAAGAGAAAAATCGAAAAAAAATCGTCACCAATATTCAGATTTTTTGATCAAACGGTTCGTACGTCAGAACGGTTTGAAAACGCCGTGACGTCATAAAACCGGCATATTCGCGTATATAAGAGTGCGGTAGGCCTCGCGCTGGCTTTTTCTTTTAATACTTGGCGTCGAGCCGCTACCGCGTCTCTTGATATATAGCGACGAGGTGGAGCTAGTCTCATGTGATGTCGGTCTGCGACAGCGCCGTGAAGTTAGCCGCGAGGACATGAGGTCTTTGATAGTGTTATATATATATGGGTGTCGTCAGAATCAACCAATCAGAAACTCGAGAGACACTTTCAGCCGGCTTTGGTGTTGTATACAGACACGTCTGATTCTTGAATGTGTAGGTGACTTTTGCGTGATTTTGAGCCCGTGCAAAGTTTTTTCTCAGCATTTACGTCACCGATCGTGCTAAATTTGGGCTCATTCGAAAGATAATTTCTTAATGAATCTCCAGTTCAATTTTCAAGGCCTCAAACGACTCGTGAGCTTCGAAAACGAACAAAATGATGTGCCAATTTTACCCCCACCACCGCGAAAAGTTTTGTTTCGAGAAAGTATAGTCTCGGCGAGCCTCGGGCCAGCAGACGACAGAGCTGTCAATGTACTTGTCCCGAGACTCTACCGAGTCTCTTGATAATAATTGAAATTATGTACTATATACTTCGAAATTTTTACATTACTCGTTAGTACTCATCGTTAATATTTAGCTGCTACAAGTTGACATCGACGACACCCAATGCATAAGCATTGGAACTTCGTCCCTCCTCCCCTCCCTCTAAAAATCACTAGCAACAACCTTAAGATTTTCTTATGAAATAAAAATAAAATGTATTCTGGAGTAAATCGACATTGATTAGGTCATCAGCCGGAGGCCGTAGGCCGGTGAAGAAAAAAAAGCTTTAGCCCACATTGACGTCGGTGCCTCACATCTCGCATCTCACTCAGCTCGCTACAATATGTATTATATATATTGTAACGGTACGCTTTTATGGAACACGCCGCTACGCATGAATTCGAGCTTCTTAATAATAACGAGCAGGTATGAAAGAAAGCGGGGAAAAACAGAGATTAGCTTTTGACAAAATAACAATATAATTTATTCATGAAAACACAAAGATGATTTTTCTTGTATAACAATTTTGTTCAAATAAAAACAATATTTATTACGTATGCTCTTGTCTATTATTTATTTCACGGTCTTGTTTATTATTTTGTTCGCATGGATTCTTTTCTTTTCATGGAAATAATGACATTTGTTTTCTAATTATGATTTTATCAATTATTAGCGGTCTGGTGTCTTTCTTCACAATAGGATGAGAAAATAATCGATTTATCGCTCAAAAATAATAAAAATGATAAATTTCTCTGATTAATATGTCCAAAATAATCAATTAGAATTTGTAAAGATTCGATACAATAATAATAATATTTTTATCCATGACTCGATATAATCTAACAATAATTGAACTATTTTGGACAATAAAAAATAGCTGTTCAATTCAATTACTTAATACGCCTTTTTTTCTTATTTATGCAATTAACTCAATAATTCAAAGATTATACTTTTATGAAACCCCAATGAGACAGAAACACAATAAATTTGAATCGATTTCTTTTTGAATATTCCTTATTATCAGTAGGCTTTAAACGCTTAAGAAACCAATTTTAAATTTATTGGCTATAATTAATTCAATAATTTTGCTCGGTTAGTAATATTTCAATTATTCAGACAGAATTCCCTAGTGACTTATTCTGATTGTTTTTCAAATTCAGAATTGAATTATTTAATTTAATAATAATTATTATTAGGACCAGTAATCTTCAACTCCAGCCAGCAATAAATTTTAGGTAAAGGAATTATGAATTGGAAAGGAGGTTAGGAATACCAGCTGCAGGAATTGAATGAACCCGAACAACTCCGTCACCATTACCCCTTAAAGGATAGGTATTTGACTGCAGGGATAGGAAGAAATCGAACTACCCCGTCACCAATAGGTAATTTATCCTAAACCGGCTGCAGGAATCGAACGAAACAGAATTATTGGGAATACACCAGCTGTAGAGATAGAACGGAGCCGAACTACCCCGTCACCAGTATATAGGACAATCGGAAAAAACTTTAAAAAAGTAAAAAAAGAACGCCAAGTATTAAAAGATCGCGACCTTAGTTGTAAAATGACCATTCAATATTTTTTCTGTTATTACTTAAAATTTCACCTCACCTCGAAAAAACCGAGCAATAAATGTTTGTCCTTAATTTCCAGAAAATGAAAAAAATATTAACATCCATTCCACTCCCGTAATACGCAGAAGGGTACTTTAGTTCGAATACGATGATCAATAATGTTCTTCTTGATTTTGAAAAAAAAAATGGAATTCCACGATTCTTATTTCACTATTGGAATATGCTCAAAGTTACTTTATCCTGAAAAAAACATACTAAAGAAATTTCGATATTAATTTTCAAATAAAAACGTATTCGCATCTTTTATTTTTTTATCCTGATATGTGAGAAGTTACTGTACACCAAAAAAAGATCTCGCTAGAAATTGTTGCCCATGATTGAAAAAACAATGAAATGATTTTTTAATATAGCCAAGAATGGTGAATGAATTACGGGTTTCTGCATGGAATCATGCAGAACCTTAAATGGTACCTACTAAATATTGTTGTCGCCTCAAGAGCTTCAAAAATAATTCTGCGGATATAAAGAAATTGTTATTCTGATTTTATGCTAGCTAAGGACTTATGTAATTAATTTGTGTGGTACATACGTGTAGATACAATACGTGCATTTGTATGCGTATTTGCACTTTTATATGTAAACATGTAATTGTTTTTTGTACCAATTTCTGTGGAATTTTGTTGTATGTTTATAAGTCCTTAGCTAGCATAAAATCAGAATAACAATTTCTTTATATCCGCAGAATTATTTTTGAAGCCCTTGAGGCGACAACAATATTTAGTAGGTACCATTCAAGATTCTGCATGATTCCATGCCGAAACCCATAATGCATTCACTATTCTTGGCTATATTAAAAAATCATTTCATTGTTTTTTCAATCATGGGCAACAATTTCTAGCGAGATCTTTTTTTGATGTACAGTAACTTCTCACATATCAGGATAAAAAAATAAAAGATGCGAATACGTTTTTATTTAAAAATTAATATCGTAATTTCTTTAGTATGTTTTTTTTCAGGATAAAGTAACTTTGAGCATATTCCAATAGTGAAATAAGAATCGTGAAATTTCATTTCTTTTTCAAAAGCAAGAAGAACATTATTGATCATCGTATTCGAGATAAAGTACCCTTCTGCGTATTACGCGAGTGGAATGGATGTTAATATTTTTTTCATTTTCTGGAAATTAAGGACAAACATTTATTGCTCGGTTTTTTCGCGGTGAGGTGAAATTTTAAGTAATAACAGAAAAAATATTGAATGGTCATTTTACAACTAAAGTCGCGATTTTTAATACTTGGCGCTCTTTTTTTATTTTTTAAAGTTTTTTCCGATTGATTTCATATCTTTTTGAGAAACGGCCATAATTTCTGACTTTCCTGTAAAGGTAAAAAAATTGTCTCATTCGGAGCCAATGATTTATTGGATGATTTTTTTTTAATTGACTAACTTTCTTCATATAACAGCAAAAATATTGTATGCTCATTTTATAACTAAGGTCGCGATCTTTTAATACTTGGCGTTCTTTTTTTACCTTTTTAAAGTTTTTTCAAATTGATTTCCTATCTTTTTGATAAACAAAATAGTAAAAAAAATGTCTCATTCTCAGACAATGATTTATTGGATGATTTCTTTTAAATTGAGTAACTTCCTTCATATGAAGAAAAATCAAAGTCCTGAACAGTAGATTCTTCCATCATTGACGGACAAAAACTGTTGAGTCGGTTTTATTCTGATGAATTTCAAGATAGGTCAATCAATAACCATGTCTCTTGGACGAGACAAATTTGAAGTTGGTAATAAGACAAACTGTTAAACATACGAAAAGGATTTTATCGTTAAAATCTTCTTAAAAATATATACAGAGCTCGCTAATATGACTCAGGACCACTTATTACATTTTATATGCGAATGTAAAAGATAACATTCGATTTGTGAAACTTACATAGAAAATAACGACAGGACATAAGCATATGACTGTACAAATTTTTGTGTTTTTTTCAATGACATTATTGAACGTTACTTCAATCCTATGAACTTGAGGGTATGGATCAGTCAGGCCACCTGCTTGCGGTTTCGGAAGTGCACATTCTCTCTCTCTCTCTCTCTCTCTCTCTCTCTCTCTCTCTCTCTCTCGCTTTCTCTCGCTCTCTCGCTCCCTCTCGCTCTCTCTCTCGCTCCCTCTCGTTCTCTCTCGCTCTGTCTTTCGCTCTCTCTCGCTCTGTCTTTCGCTCTCTCTCGCTCTATCTCTCGCCCCTCCCCCCTCTCTCTCTCCCCCCTCCCTCCCTATATCGCTGTCTCTCTCGATCAGCAACGCGGCAAGAGGGGGTAGCCTCGTTCAGGGAGCGGTGACGTCACAGGGTAACGAATGTACAACAGTCTCGCAAAGGACGTATTTCCAATGTAAACAAACGCTTCTTACATCTTTCTGACTCCAAAAGATATAGAAATTCCCGAAACATTCGATTTCAATGCACAAAATTATCATATCTCGGGATTGGGTGGACGGATCAACTTGCAACAAAGACCAATGGAAAGAGAAAAATCGAAAAAAAATTAGTCCACACATTCAGAATTTTTACCCAACCCGTTCCTCCGTGAGAACGGTTGAAAAATAAAAAAAGGCCGAAAACCGTCATATTCGAGTATATAAGAGTGCGGCAGGGCTCGCGCAAGCTTTCTTTTAGTACTAGGCGTCGAGCCGCTACCGCATCTCTTGATAGTTTAGGATAGGTAGTTGAGCTGGCTATGGAATCGGAGAACATTCTAATGCTACGAGCTCAGTGTCTCTATCCAGAATAGGCCAGAAATGAGCTGAGAATGAGCTCTCTATTCTCTTCCGGAATTTGAGCCAGATCTGAAACGGGAATGAACTGCCGATGCCTCTGCGCATGGTCTTTTATACCCGAGAAAATCCTTTGTTCTCACGTTAGCATACGCGGATTGGCCCTTAAAATAATCTCGAAGAAAAATTCTCATTGTAAATTTTCTCACTGGAGCTTCTCTTTTGCTCAAGCTATCTAATTGGCTCGCCGCATGGCTTGTTCGCAATGCGCATGCGCAAGAATTGTCTTTTTCGGAATTTCGCGTTATTTTATAAAATTCTATATTTTCTTATTCTTTTTTGAATTTTAGTAATCGACTATTTACATTTGTAACCATAACAAAAATATTTTTCAGGATTTAATAACATTTAAATAATAACTGAGAACACGTGTCTGATTCGTCAATTCCCTAGCGCGATCGACACGCCCATGCGCAGAAATCCTCAGATGTTTTAATTTTATATTTTCTCCTTGTTTCTAATAATTTGATCACTCGTATGTCTTATTTAATTTCCATGATTTTTGCCGATATTTTACAAGTCCTATTATTTATAATAAAGTCTTTATTATCATTAATTATTGAAACGTGCTTCAAGTCACGTACACCAAATTTTAGTTTGAATTTTTCTTGCCAGGAGGCGACTCGCGCATCACCTAACTGCCGCTCTGTCCCTGTGACAGTGTTAGTTTTGTCCGCTAGGCGCTCGCTCAGTATGGTGACGGACGATCAGCTGTTCGCGTCGCGCACGTGAATAGGCGGTACCGTTTACAATATACGAATATATAATGAAAATAAACCGCTGCATAATGCACGATAGATAAAGAAAATATATAGCAATTTAATTTACGAGAAAAAACGAACCATTAAGAATATTATTATTTATTTATTGCCCATTCAAAGCAAACGACATTCGATACATACGAGAAGAATATATAAATCGTCTTTGCAACAATTACGTGATGTTAAAAAAAGTAATGTTTTCAAGAGACATAAAGAGATTCCTAGAATTGATAATAATTAAAAAAATGGACTTACCTACAAAAATCACTGAAGTAAACGCTGACAATTTCATAGCATCGATACAACTAAGGTAGATGAAATTGAAATACGGAGCGCTTCCAATTATTCGTTGATAAGTCGGATAGCTTCTTGAACCTCTTGTAATGAAGCCATTTTTCGTATATGATTGGCATGCTTTAAGGAAGCGCACCATGATGCATGTTTTCTTACACGGAAAATTGCATCGCGAGAAGAGGGCAAGTTCAAGGTCTCTGGCGCCACTCACAATTCTCGGTAAGTAATCAATTTAGTAACCTTTCAGTTGCTGTATTTCTTAAGTATATCACGAATGAAAATTCAAAAACTTTAAGTAAAAAAAATCTTACGAACTTTAGAATTTCGAAGTTATTAAACATTTCGGTCCGCACAAGGAGAAGGTTCCAGAATAACAATTTTTATCAAACATTTTATAAATTTTCATTGAAGAATCTAAGGGATTTAAAGTAATAAAAATTGGGTAATCCTTGGACACCAAAATTCGAAAATGGATAAAATTTCAGAAATACTAAATCTAAGAACTCTAAAATTGAATAGAAAAAAATATTTTAAAATTCCCCCCTGTTAGGGAAGGGTCCTGTTTAAACATTTACGATATCCTTTATCAATGGTATTGAAGTTTATTTCATTGGATCGCAACGAAAAATACTTTTTCCATTCATTGTTGTCTTTATTTTTGAAATAATTCTATTTTTTTTACCGTTTTAGATTTCATGTTACAAATAAATGTTGCCAAATTATCGTAGCAATACGAATAAATTTTGGGCTCTATAAAAATGAGGAATTTCATCGGTTTCCAACGATTCAAACTTCAAAATCATCTTTATCAAGTACCTCACACGTATTTCAGGAATAAAAAATCTGGGAATCCTATAACCGTGGAAATTAGAAAATATCCAAAAATTTCCCCACCGTTGGGGATGGGTTCCGGACGGTAGATTTTGTTTAAACTTCTTTTTTATTCTTCATCAAGTACCTCAAAAGTATTTCAGGAATGAAAAATGTGGGAATCCCATAACCATGGAAAATAGAAAATATGAAAAAATTAACCCTCTGTTAGGGGTGGGCTCCGGGCGGTAGAGTTTGTTAAAACTTTTTTTACGTCCTTTATCAAGTACTCAAACGTATTTCAGGAATAAAAAATTTGGGAACCCTATAAACGTGGAAAATAGAAAATATCAAAAAATTTACCCGCTGTTGAGGTTCCGGACGGTAAATTTTGTTTAAATTTTTTTTATATTCTTCATCAAGTACCTCAAACGTATTTCAGGAACAAAAAATATGGAAATCCCATAACCACGGAAAGTAGAAAATATGAAAAACTTACCCCCTGTTAGGGGTGGGTTCCGGACGGTAGATTTTGTTTAAATTTTTTTTATATACTTTATGAAGTATCTCAAACGTATTTCAGGAATACAAAATCTGGGAATCCTATAACCGTGGAAAATAGAAAATATCCAACAATTTACCCCCTGTTGAGGGTGGGTTCCGGACGGCAGATTTTGTTTAAACGTTTATTCCATTCTTCATCAAGGACCTCAAATGTAATTTAGGAATAAATATCTGGGAAACCTATAACCGTGGAAAATAGAAAGTATAAAAAAATTTACCCCCTGCTGGGGGTGGGTTCCGGACGGTAGATTTTGTTTAAACTTTTTTTATATCCTTTATGAAGTATCTCAAACGTATTTCAGGAATAACAAATCTGGGAATCCTATAACCGTAGAAAATAGAAAATATCCAAAAATTTACCCCCTGTTGGGGGTGGGTTCCGGACGGTAGATTTTGTTTAAACTTTTTTTATATTCTTCATCAAGTACCTCAAATACATTTCAGGAATAAAAAATCTGGGAATCCTATAACCGTAGAAAATAGAACATATAAAAATTTACCCCCTGTTGGGGGTGGGTTTCGGACGCTAGATTATGTTTAAACTTTTTTTGTATCCTTTATCAAGAACCTCAAACGTATTTCAGGAATAAAAAATCTGGGAATCCTATAACCGTGGAAAATAAAAAAATATCCAAAAATTTACCCCCTGTTGGGGGAGGGTTCCGGACGGTAGCTTTTGGTTAAACTTTTTTGACATCCTTTATCAAGTACCTCAAACGTACTTCAGGAATAAAAAATCTGGGAATCCTATAACCGTGGAAAATAAAAAATATCCAAAACTTTACCCCCTGTTGGGGGTGGGTTCCGAACGATAGATTTTGTTTAAACTTTTTTTATAATCTTCATCAAGTACCTCAAATGTATTTCAGGAATAAAAAATCTGGGAATCCTATAACCGTAGAAAATAGAAAATATCAAAAAATTAACCCCCTGTTGGGGGTGGGTTCCGGACGATCGATTTTGTTTAAACTTTTTTTATATCCTTTATCAAGTACCTCAAACGTATCTCAGGAATAAGAAATCTAGGGATCCTATAACCGTAGAAAATAGAAAATATCAAACAATTTACTCCCTGTTCGGGGTGGGTTCCGGAAGATAGATTTTGTTTAAACTTTTTTCATACTCTTCATCAAGTACCTCAAATGTATCTCAGGAATAAAAAATCTGGGAATCCTATAACCGTGGAAAATAGAAAATATCCAAAAATTTACCCCCTGTTGGGGGTGGGTTCCGGACGGTAGATTTTATTTAAACTTTTTTTATATTCTTCATCAAGTACCTCAAATGCATTACAGGAATAATAAATCTGGGAATCCTATAACCGTAGAAAATAGAACATATAAAAAATTAACCCCCTGTTGGGGGTGGGTTCCGGACGCTAGATTTTGTTTAAATTTCTTTTATATCCTTTATCAAGTACCTCAAACATATTTCAGAAATAAAAAATCTGGGAATCCTATAACCGTGGAAAATAAAAAATATCCAAATCTTTACCCCCTGTTGGGGGTGGGTTCCGGACGATAGATTTTGTTTAAACTTTTTTCATATCCTTTATCAAGTACCTGAAACGTATCTCAGGAATAAAAAATCTGGGGATCCTATAACCGTAGAAAATAGAAAATATCAAAAAATTTACCCCCTGTTCGGGGTGGGTTCCGGAAGATAGATTTTGTTTAAACTTTTTTCATATTCTTCATCAAGTACCTCAAATGTATTTAAGGAATAAAAAATCTGGGAATCCTATAACCGTAGAAAATAGAACATATAAAAATTAACCCCCTGTTGGGGGTGGGTTCCGGACGCTAGATTTTGTTTAAACTTTTTTTATATCCTTGATCAAGTACCGCAAACGTATTTCAGGAATAAGAAATCTGGGAATCCTATAACCGTGGAAAATATAAAATATCCAAAAATTTACCCCCTGTTGGGGGTGGGTTCCGGACGGTACATTTTGTTTAAACTTTTTTTATATCCTTTATCAAGTACCTCAAACGTATTTCAGTAATAACAAATCTGGGAATCCTATAACCGTGGAAAATACAAAATATCCAAAAATTTACCCCCTGTTGGGGGTGGGTTCCGGACGGTAGATTTTGTTTAAACTTTTTCGATATCCTTTATCAAGTACCTCAAACGTATTTCAGGAATAAAAAATCTGGGAACTCTATAACTTTGGGAAATAAAATTCATCAAAAAACCGTTGCATGCGAACGTTGCAAACTTCAACATCATTAAAATTTTCAAGTCCTAATAATGCCACTGTTCGAGCCAAAAAGTGACAATATTGGGCATACTTGTAACTTCACAGATATTTCAAAGTCTGTAGGCATCTGTTGCAATTCGATGATACAAATTCTGATAATAGCAGTAAAAACACATCAGAAGACTTCCTGAAACAATTTTTCACAATTTATTATGCTACATCTAAAGTGGGGAAGTGAAAAAATATAGCTCAATTGAGCCGAATGAAATTCTGAAATTTTGCATATATTCATGGCGTTTGGAAAACAATAATTTTGATCCCATTGACAAATGAGCAACCGCAGAATTTTCATAACAAAATTTTTAATTCATAATGCCACAATCGGAGCCAAAAAATGGAAATACTTGGTACATTTGTTGCTTTAGAGAATTTCCAAAGTCTGTAGGTATCCGTTGCAATCCAATGATACAAATTTTGATAATATCAGTAAAAAAACATCGGAAGACTTCCTGAAACAATTTTTGAAAATTCATCATGCTACAACTAAATTAGGGAAATGAAAAAATGTAGCGCACATTGGGCCCAACAAAATTCTGAAATTTTGCATTTATGCATGGTATTCCGAAGCCAGCAATTCTTAACCCATCGACAAATGAGCAATCGAAGAATTTTCATAACAAAATTTTCAATTCCTAATGCCATAATCGAAACCAAAAAGGGAAAATACTTGGCACATCTGTCGCTTCACAGAATTTTCAAAGTCTGTAGGTAACTATTGCAATTCAATTATACAAATTTTGATAATATCAGTAAAAACACATCGGAAGACTTCCTGAAACAATTTTTCAAAATTCGTAATGTTTCAACTAAAGTGGGGAAGTGAACAAATATAGCGCATAATGAGCCAAACTAAATTCTAAAATTTTCCATATATTCATGGCGTTCTGAAGATAATAATTTTGATGCCATCGACAAATGAGCAACGGAAGAATTTTCATAACAAAATTTTCAACTCATAATGCGAAAATCGGAGGCAAAAAGTAGAAATACTTGGTCCATTTGTCGCTTCACACAATTTCCAAAGTCTGTAGGCATTCGTTGCAATTCAAAGATATAAATTTTGATAATGTCAGAAAAAACACATCGGAAGACTTTTTGAAACAATTTTTTAAAATTCATTAGGCTATAACTAAAGCGGGGATGTGAAAAAATATAGAGCATATTGAGCCAAACAAAATTCTGAAATTTTGCATATATCCATGGTGTTCCGAAGACAGTATTTTTGATCCCACTGACAAATGAGCAACCGAAGAATTTTTATAACAAAATGTTCAATTCATAATGCTAAAATCGGAGCCAAAAAGTGGAAATACTTGGTACATTTGTCCCTTCACTGAGTTTCCAGAGTCTATATGCATTCGTTGCAATCCAAAGATACAAATTTTGATAGGATATGGAGTATATACCGCCATAGTCTTTTGACATAAAGATATATTATACGAGCCATTTTGACATAAAGATATTTCATTACTTACTACGGTTATCATCCAGATGCATCCATATATATCCAGATGCAGGTTGACAGTGTATTTGTCTATTAATTCATCAAATGCGAGATGATTCTATACCATATTTTGGATAGAAAAACGACGTCGAAAATCTTTTGAAATGGACCAACAATTATCATGCAAGGATCATTTTATGATGTACAAATCTTATTATGGCAAGCGAGGAACATTTTATAATAAAGAGGAAAGAGACCAATAAAATAAATTGTCAACGGTGTAGAGTTAAAAAAAATATTTATTAGACACTGCTCAAAACTGGGCATGATAATAACAAACTTTGCCGCATATACATTTTTTTGACACTCATTATTAGTTTTATAGTTTCTTTTCCAAAATTACATCGATTCACACCAATCATGATTAACAGTTCAACGTATACCATTTCATAGTTATCAAAGAAACGAAAAGAATGATTTCTCAAGAAATCTTATACGAGGAACATTTAATCGCGAAAGAGAAATTCCGTCGTAGAGTTAAGTGTGGAAAATGAAAACAGCAGGGTTAACAATGATAAAAAAATATATATTCATTTCAGCACTGTTCGAAAGTTGATTAAAAGCACTTCACTATTTTCACACCATCACTTTCTTATTATTATCGTAACCAAGAGTCGATCGAACCTAACCATGATATTTATAACCTCACAACTGTCCCTGAAAAAACATTCATATTTTCAATACTGTTTAAGCCACGAGATTCTAAAATTAATTAAAACATTAAAATAATTTATCCGTTAGCTTGTACGCCCCACACTTGGTTATGCCAAAACTCTGTTCCAGCTTTCCGCTGTGTCGGTATATGTCCATTCGCGACAAAAAAATTCATGAAAAATAATGGGTCATTTCCGGCTTCAAGAGACCTTTGACGGTGTTATGTAGAGCCGCGTTGAAAAAACCAACCAATCAGAAACTCGCGAGCGGCTTTGAGCCTTTTATGGTGTTATGTACAGACACGTCGAATTTCCGATGTGTTAGTATTTTTTCCATAATCTTGACCCTATGCAAAGTTTTTTCTCAGCAATTACACCACCGATCATGCTGATTTTGGGCTCAATCGAAAGAGAATTTCTTAATTAGTCTCCAGTTTAATTTTCAAGGCATCAAATGGCTCCTGAGCTTCGTAATTGAAAGAAATGACATGCCAATTTTACCCCCACCACGGCAAATCGTTTTATTCAGAGATAATAACACGAAGAATAATAGACAAGTGGCGAATAAACACGTAAAAACGTTTCAACGATATAAGTATTATTTAATCAAACTCACACATCCCGCACTATTTTTACGAAACTTCGATCAAACTTTTAAAAATTATAACCAAACTCTTCCACACGTCCTGCACTGTTTTCATTATTTATTTTTTGAATTCCGTTTCATACAGATTCACACATTGCGCATGACTCGTTTCATTGCGCAGTTGCATGTTGCGCATCATTATGCGCATGCGCACTTGTTCATCAAAATGATGAGACCCAACGAACACGACCACAGATCACACACCTTTAATGGTTTATCACAGATACAGACACCAACCAATCAGAAACTCGAGAGGCTTCAAGAGGCCTTTGATGGTGTTATGTTGGTGTATAGAGCCACGTTGAAAAAACCAACCAATCAGAAACTCGCGAGCGGCTTTGAGCCTCTGATGGTGTTATGTACATGCACGTCGAATTTCCGATGTGTTAGTATTTTTTCCATAATCTTGACCCTATGCAAAGTTTTTTCTCAGCAATTACACCACCGATCATGCTGATTTTGGGCTCAAGCGAAAGAGAATTTCTTAACCCGTCAGCAGGCGCGCTACGTAGACTTTAAACATTGGGCGCGCGACGAGAGATTTTCTCACATGTATAGCTACAAGTACTTAATTTGATAAATAAGAACTTGAAAACAATTTCGCTACGATGATTGAGGCTATTAAACATTTTTATTTTTAAAAAACCATAAATATAACGATAATTAACACTAAAAACCAAAAAATAATAATTAAAAAAATTCAAAAACAAAAATTCAAAAATTTTTTTAAATTTTTCTATTATACAGAAGAATAAATTTGGTGAAGATAGAAAAAATTTCAAATGCTTATGCCATTTGAAATTTTTGAGTAATCATCGTTTTAATATAAGTGTGAGAAAAAGTCTCATAGCGCGCCTTCTGACGGGTTAATTAGTCTCCAGTTCAATTTTCAAGGCATCAAATGGCTCTTGAGCTTCGTAATTGAAAGAAATGACATGCCAATTTTACCCCCACGACCGCGAATCGTTTTATTCAGAGATAATATAGTCTCGGCGAGCCTCGGGCCAGCAGACGACAGAGCTGTCAATGTACTTGTCCCGAGACTCTACCGAGTCTCTTGATCATGAGTGTGACGATCATTTTAATCCACCATGGGAACTGACTCATGTTGATGCTGTTGGACCCATGCGTCGAGATTGTGAAAAGTGTTTCGAAATGGAAGAATTGGTGAATATATATGCAATTCGACGTACGAAGAATCCACGAGAAATGACGACGGAGGAGCTACGAATTATATCGCCAGCAAGATTTAAACAGTACTTCAGTGAATTTACCGATTATTTGTGGGATCGTTTACCAGAATATTATCAATCTGATAGTGGGATTATGTCATATAGACGATGTTACGAACATTGGAACACACCATCGACGGGAGATCACATTGATGGTCCCGTACCCCAACGTCGTAACTGCAGAGAGTGTTGCATGAGCGTTGAACATGTTTAAACCTGTCTCGAGTGCAGGTGTGTAAACAAAGAGACGTGGATCCATTGTTTGACAAGAATAGATATTCGGAAAATGCGTGAGAAAAAATCTAGCATTGAAATTGTGGAAAGTAATGGAAGGCCTTTGTGAGGATGTGAGTGGTCATAACATGTTTAAACCTGTATGAGGCTGCATTGAATAATGTGATCAACACAATTGAACTAATTTTCTTGGAAAATGTGTGGGGAGGGGGACTGGGATCGATTTGGGGATAGATGGTACAAATAGCCGAGCATGGGAGAGACGAGCATCAATTCGCAGTTCCAGAAGCTTCGTGCAAGTCGTGATTTTTGAAAAATCTCTTAAAACCTCCACATTCGACAACGATGGCGTTCTCTGGTATCAACGACATCACTAAGCGGTCCGAGTATCTGCCCACGAAAAAACTAAAAGATCTAGAAGTGAACGGTGACTATGGAATCTCTGATATTCGATCGGCAAAGACTAAGTACGGCCCAAGATACGTGGTGGAAGTGCAGAGTGAATTCACCGTCTTCCTGCCACCCCGAGTCGTCAAAGCATTTGAACAAGATCCTGAGGCATATGAAAAACTATTGGAAGCTGCTCATACTGGAAAACTCATTATGAAATACATCGGCGGAGATTGGAATGGCATCGAGTTTCATGAAATTTCAACGTGAATAAAAAATATATATAAAAATCTCTGTAATGTGAAGGAGGAAGAGGAGGAGGAAATTTTGTATAAATAAATTAGAAAAACCATTTCAAAAAATGTTTTCTTTATTCAAAGATCCCTCGTTTACATGAGGCATGGTGTACATATAACCCGCTTTTCAAAGCTTTTACATTCATCGTTGCACAGTTGAATTTCAATTCGTTGGTATGGTGGGGGCTATTCGATGTAGTTTTTAATCATTTCTTCAACGATGGGCAGTCCAGAATCTCCAAATCAACAATCTCCGTTGACAAATCCAAGAAGCTCGCTAACCACGAAGACTTTTCACAGCCTTTCACAAATATGGTGCGAGCGTGTTGTAAAATTGCTTGAATTATAGGTTTCGCTGCGTCGTATGGTATAAGACCATAGTCCCATGATATTCCATGGAAATTACGTTGCAACCATTTATTCATGGTTCGATATTTTGCTTGTAGCGTGTCCCATGCGTATGGTGGTTCGAAGAAGAGCGTTAGAGGTTCAGCGTTTTTCACATCTGCTCGAATAATCAAGAGACTCGGTAGAGTCTCGGGACAAGTACATTGACAGCCCTGTCGTCTGCTGGCCCGAGCTCGCCGAGACTATACTTTCTCTGAATAAAACGATTAGCGGTGGTGGGGGTAAAATTGGCATGTCATTTTATTTAATTACGAAGCTCAGGAGTCATTTGGGAACTTAAAAATTGAACTTTTAGCTAATTAAGAAATTCTCTTTCGATTGCGCCCAAAATCTGCATGATCGGTGGCGTAATTGCTGAGCAAATACTTTGCACGGGCTCAAGATTATGCAAAAGTTACTAACGCATTCATGGATTTAATATGTCTGTATATAACACCATCAAAGGCCTCATGTCCCCGGGGCGAACTTCACGGCAGTGTCGCGAACTGACGTCACATGATAATATCTATATCTATATATTGTACAACCATCTGTCAGTATTTGATGGTATAAACAAACGGAGTTTCGACATTACGAAGTGCGGGACAAATAAAAAAAACGTGCTGGTATTATAATCTTAATATCAAGAGTGAAATATTAAGAGTGACAGTTTTAACGTTTACTGGATCTAGTCTTATCGAGTGTATATACTTTTACCGCGGAAGAGTGCGAGACGTACGATCCAAAAATGATTTCTTTAATATAAATTCAATGACAGCAATTTAGAGTTTCTTTCAAATTAACGTATTTTTTTTATTTTTTTCCCCCTTTCGATCGCGACTAATTAGAATCTCGTGGCTTAAACAGTATTGAAAATATTAATGTTTTTTCACGAAAAGTTGTGAGGTTATAAATATCGTGGTTAGGTTCGGTCGACTCTGGGTTACAGTAATAATAAGAAAGTGATGGTGTGAAAATAATGAAGTGCTTTTAATCAACTTTCGAACAGTGCTGAAATGAATATGTATTTTTTTTTTATTGTTAACCCTGCAGTTTTTATTTTCCACACTTAACCCTACGACGGAAACGAAAGCAATCTCTTTTCTGTTTCGTGATTAAATGTTCCTCGTATAAGATTTCTTGAGAAATCATTCTTTTCGTTTCTTTGATAACTATGAAATGGTGTACATTGAACTGTTAATCATGATTGGTGTGAATCGATGTACATTTGGAAAAGAAACTCTATAAAACTAATAATGAGTGACAAACAAATGTAAATGGCAAAGTTTGTTATTATCATGCCGAGTTTTGAGCAGTGTCTAATAAATATTTCTTTTATCTCTACACTGTTGACAATTTATTTTATTGGTCCCTTTCCTCTTTATTATAAAATGTTCCTCGCTTACCATAATAAGATTTGTACATCATAAAATGTTCCTTGCATGATAATTGTTGGTCCATTTCAAAAGATTTTCGACGTCGTTTTTCTATCCAAAATATGGTGTAGAATCATCTCGCGTTTGATGAATAAATAGACAAATACACTGTCAACCTGCATCTGGATATATATGGATGCATCTGGATGTTAACCGTAGTAAGAAACGATATATCTTTATGTCAAAATGACTCGTATAATATATCTTTATGTCAAAAGACTATGGCGGTATATACTCCACATCCTGGTATTATCAAAATTTGTATCTTTGGATTGCAACGAATACCTATAGACTCTGGAAATTCTGTGAAGCGACAAATATAACAAGTATTTCCACTTTTTGGCTCCGATTGTAGCATTATGAATTGAACATTTTGTTATGAAAATTCTTCGGTTGCTCATTTGTCAATGGGATCAAAATTATTGTCTTCGGAATGCCATGAATATATGCAAAATTTCAGAATTTTGATTGGCTCATTATGCGCTATATTTTTTCACTTCCCCACTTTAGTTGAAATATTATGAATTTTGAAAAATTGTTTCAGGAAGTCTTCCGATGTGTTTTTACTGATATTATCAAAATTTGTATAATTGAATTGCAATGGATACCTACAGCCTTTGAAAATTCTGTGAAGCGACAGATGTGCCAAGTATTTTCCCTTTTTGGTTTCGATTATGGCATTAGGAATTGAAAATTTTGGTATGAAAATTGTTCGATTGCTCATTTGTCGATGGGTTAAGAATTGCTGGCTTCAGAGTGCCATGCATACATGCAAAATTTCAGAATTTTGTTGGGCTCAATGTGCACTACATTTTTTCAATTCCCTAATTTAGTTGTTGCATAATGAATTTTGAAAAATTGTTTCAGGAAGTCTTCTCATGTTTTCTTACTGATATTATCAAAATTTGTATTATTGGATTGCAACGGATACCTACAGACCTTGTAAATTCTGTAAAGCATCAAATGTACCAAGTATTTCCACTTTTTGGCTCCGATTGTGGCATTATGAATTAAAAATTTTGTTATGAAAATTCTGCGGTTGCTCATTTGTAAATGGGATCAAAATTATTGTCTTCGGAACGCCATGAATATATGCAAAATTTCAGAATTTCATTCGGCTCTATTGAGCTATATTTTTTCACTTCTCCACTTTAGTTGTAGCAAAGTAAACTTTGAAAAATCGTTTTAGGAAGTCTTCTGATGTTTTTTTACTGATATTATCAAAATGTGTGTTATTGAATTGCAACAGGTACGTACAGACTTTGAAATATTTGTGAAGTAACAAGTGTGCCCAATATTTCCACTTTTTTGCTCGAATAGTGGTATTATTAGGACTTGAAAATTTTATTATGAAAATTTTTTGGTTGCTCATTTTTGGATGGGATTAAAATTTGGCTTCGGAAAGTAATGGTTACATGCAAAATTTATAAACTTTATTGAGCCCAATGTGTGGTATGCTTGAGTTGTGGCATGATTAATTCAAAAAATTGACAGAAAATCTTTGGTTCCTTTTTTTCTGGAAGTAAAATATTTGTTTCATTGGAACGCAACGTATACTTACAAACTTTGAAAATTTTCTGGAGCAAAATGTATGCTCAGTGTTTCTACTTTTTGGTTCCTATTATGACATAACGAATTGAAAAATATTTTCAAAAAGATTTGCTCTACGGATGCTCTGATTGTGGTGGTACGAAAATTTGCACGAAGATAATGCAACTGGTACAACTCAACTCGAACCATTTTCTTGGGCATAGTACTGATCTAAGTTTGCCCGCTTAGTTGAATTTATTGTTTTAAAATATCCATAACATACTTTCTGAACTTTTCAAAATTCAAAGACGATATTAAAATATCTGTAAGTTCTAGTTTTGAGTCTTTCACGGCCATTATTGTTATAAATATCAAAATTTGTATCAAAATTTGTATCTTGGGAATATAGCCGATACCTACAAACTTTTAACATTTTGTGAAGCGACATGTGCGCCAAGTATTTCCACTTTGTGTCTCTGATTGGGGCATTATGAATTGAAAAATTTATTACAAAAAGTCTTCGGCTGCTCATTTTTGGACGGGATTAAAATTTCTGTGCTCTGAACGCAATAGATACATCCAAATTTTCTGAACTTTGTTGGGCTTAAAGTGCACGATGTTTTTTCACTTTTCCACATTAGTTGTGGCATTATAAATTTAAAATGTTGTTTCAGAAAATCTTCGGATACTCTTCTTCTTATAGTATCAAAATTTGTATCATTGGAATGTAGCCGATATCTACAAACTTTGAACATTTTGTGAAGAGGAGACATGTGTGCTAAGTATTTTCACTTTTTAGCTCTGATTATGGCATAATAAATTGAAAAAGTTTTATTCCAAAGGCTTTCCTCTACAGTCGCTCTGGTTTTGATGGTATCAAAATTTGCTCAAAGCTAATTTGACTAATACAACTAAATTCATTTCATTCTCTTGGGTACGATCCTGGTCTGAGTTTGTCCGCTTTGTTCAATATATTGTTTTGGAGTTCCCATAACATACTATTTGAAGGTTTCTATATTCAATGACAATATTGAAATAGTTGTAACTTTATTTTCATGGTAGTAACTTCTTCAATGGTATTGAAAAATAATCATAATTCCACCTTGTTAATAAAAATAAGAAAGAAAAAATGCGTGAAATTTTTTCACAATAGATTCGATATGTTTTCTCTAAACATACGTGAAACTGGTTTTTTATTTTATCATTAATAAAAATGACAAATTTCGAAAAAATCGCTCCATTTTTATCAACAAGCTTAAATAAGCGTAATATTTTTTACCACAAATTTGCAAATATAACAAGGAGATACTGCAATTTAATATGTTTCTTTGATAAACACAAATTCAAATAACTACAAATTCTATGGAAAAGTTCTGACTGCTCTAATCTTGTCCTCAAAAGCTTTGTAAATTTTTGTATCAGACTCCCAGTTCCCGACTTATTCTAGCCTGATTCCAGAAAGGTAAATCGAAATGTCAAAAAAAATTGACTGGCTCGAGAATAAAAAAAATGCCAAATTGAAAATTCCAAAACACGTGTCCCTTTATTTCATAGGGAAAAAACCTGACTCGAAGTAGAAGGGGTCAGGGTTTGGAAATGAAAAAGCAATAATTTCCCAATATAACCATTTTCTAATCTATATAAAGCGAGATGTTTGAAAAGAAAGAAAAAAAAACGAATCATATCATGCATAAAAATCCCCCTCGCGGAAGAAACCTGGACATTTGTTGACCGACGTTCCCATATTTTTCCACGAATATAAATACACTGCAAAAACCTTTTCTCGCAAAAATCCCAGAGAAAATCAAATCCTATCAAAAAGTAAGAAAAATGGCCACTCTCAAAAAATGTATCAAATAAATTCAAATCACACAAAACAAAATGAGTTAATCCTCGCGAAAAACTAAGGTTGGGTTTCGCAAAAAGTTATAAAATAAATTGAGCTATACTAAAATATATGTGGCCAAATACGGGAGGCTTTATCGTGTGACATAAAATCTTCAAATAATGTTGAATATTGGTAGAGAAAAGAATCAAGTTCGAAAATGCAGTTGTTTTACCAACCAGAATGAAAATAAAAACTCTGTATTAGTTAGAGTCCGAAGCAAAAAAAGATTGCAAACGAAAAAAAATTAGATGAAAAAGAATTTCGGCCGAAGTACTTGGCGAGGTTGTCACCATGACCGATACATTATGTAAATTAAGGGAAAAAACATTCGTCAAGTACTTCGGCCAAATTTTTTTTTAATCTAATTTTCTTCTATGTTTTATAAAATAATTTGTAAGTCAAGGATGATGCATCATATTCTTCCGTCATTTCATCTTTGAAAGAATAATAATTCTGAGGCTCCTGACAGTAAAGTTAAATATAATTATCTATTTATAGCTTAGACCGAAATTGCTAATATCCTCGCTGCCTTTTCGCCCATAAATGCCTTATTCTAATACACAACTTGAAAGCTAATGATAAAGTATTTAATTTTCTGAAATTTTGTCTTGAGGAAAAACTGGTACTTGAGGTCTCTTCTATAACACCTTCCTGCCAAGCTATAATCGAATAATAACCTATCAACGAATTACTAATATCTTGAAAATACTTCGAGTCTGTAGTTAACTCTTTTGAAAACATTATAACTTTTTTTCTTATCACAGGAACGAAACGCTCCTATATTTAAACAACCTCAATAACAATGAATTTATGGTAGAAAATCTATCTCACTCTCTTATGTCGAATTAATAGTGTGAGCAGTACTGATTCCTGTGACATTGAAATAGATCGTTGCTTTAATGATGCAGCCACGTTGTAAGTTTTTTTTATTATATACAGGCTCTATTGGAGTCTGTATAAAGCGAAATATATGAAAATACTATAGAAAAAAGAAGTGATATCAAATAGCAAAAATCCCCTCCCGGGGAAAAAAACCTGGACAAGTACATTGGTGGTCCCTCGTTTCCCTATAATATCACAAAAAACCCAAAACCCCACAATTTTTTTTTTATGTTTACTAATTTTATTCATATCCCGGAGGGAAACCAACCATATCGATCACGAAATATCTGGCCAAAAAACCTGACTTCACAATAAATATTACTTTGAATTTATTTCCACAGAACAAAACAGGAATCAAAACATTAAAAAATCAGCGTTATCAAAATGAGAAAAATACCGCTTATAATTGGTGTGTAAGAAGTATCCATAGTCTAGGAAAAAATGAAAAAAGGTCGACATCTAACAAGGAAACCTTCCCAGGTGTACCCCGCCGATTTTATTCCGCTTGGAGTATGTTATTCTACATTGAAATCTAAGAGACACATATTTTTTCTTTTTTGCGGAAACTCATATTTAAGGGGTGAAACACACCCCTAAAGTTGAGGTCTCCTAGAGGAGGTTGTTCAGTTCCATATATATGCAGACAAGGGGGCAAAATCAAACCAATTGCATTCAATGCTTCATAAAAAGTTATAACTACTCGATTTCTCTCAGCCCTGAGGGGCTGAATAAGCCGAAGTTATAGGGGTTGGAAATTAAAAAAACGTTATAACAAATAGAATATGCTCGATATGGAAGTGAAAAAAATTGCTTAATTAACAGTTTCAAAAGTTAAGAGATACATGTTTTTGCATTTTTTGAAAAAATGCATCCTTAAGGGTGTACTACCCTTACATCCGAATACCTTTAATTTCTGTAGATACGTATTTTTTTAAGTATCTATCTGCTAGAAAATATTCTTTTAGATATAGAACATATCGTGAAATTGTTTAAAAAGGTTGTTATCAACATAAAAAAAATCCCTTGAAAATAATCGATAGAACATATGATTCAGGCATTCCAGATAATGAAAATTCTTTTCTTGAGAGATCGAAAAGTAGCTTTTTTCGCGATTTTGTTTCAACCGAGTTTTTGATGTTTCATTAAATCGCTCTTAAAGAATAGAGGATGAATTCTTAACGTTATTTTCATTTTTTACACCGTTTTTTTATCATTGAAAATGTCCTATAAAAAACGATGTGCACAATTCTAGCCGTAATTATTGTCTGAAACAAAATTTTAAAAAGATTATTAATTTACATGTGTGTCACCATTTTGCTATGGAGGGTTTATTTTTATTTTTATTCCTTTATTTTTTATTATCAAAAAACTGTTGAAAAAATCGGCTAAATTCGTTCTCGTTTTGTTAGAGAAAAAGAAATTTGTTATACACGTGATGTTTGTTGTTACAATCACGTAGCAGTCAATGAACTGATATGTTTTATCATTTCGAACCTTACTTTGTATATGTTCGTTAGCCCTGCTTATTAGCTGTCTAATTCTTCGAGTTGATATTCTACTTCACCTATCATTGAAAGAAGTTTCAAAATATGTTGACAAGAAATATATAACTGTTATCTGCCTCTGCCTCTCTTATTTGACATATGATGGCCTGTGCTACGCTTATAAGTCGCGTTCTTCAGAAATTGCTTCAATTCGAAAAGTGTGAGTTAGAAGGAATTCGTCTCGTGTTAAATAATATCAACAATCAAGGGCGTGTATAACTCTGTGTTTTGTTTGCAATCAAAAGTTGTTAAAAGTTCCATAAGTTAAGAAATCAAGTGCATTTATCATCAAAAATGAAAGTGAATCCGGGTGGGGGTAAAATTTTCGAATGACGAAATTTCGAACAGCTAAAATAGCGAATTTTAACATACAGTTATCGATATATGTATATATATAATTGTATGTTAAAATTCGCTATTTTAGCTGTTCGAAATTTCGTCATTCGAAAATTTTACCCCCACCCGTGAATCCGCTTAATGTGATACGATTAGTTTTGGCACATTTTCAAGCCCTAAATATACCTGAAAGCCCTATAAATAATGATGAAATACAATTAAAAGAAAGCATTGAAAATATATTAACGCATGCTATGCAAGATTACATGGGCGTCGAAACAATCGTAGAAGATTCATTATATTTCCAAGAACCTTACAAAGATTGGGATATGAAAATAGTAGAAGACGAAGAATGGGGATCGGCAATCAATGATCCGGTACTACCCCCGGATGTTTGTACTATTGATGATGAATCTGTTTCGTACGAGTATAAATCGAGGGCAGTCAACTATAGGAGAAGTGGCAAAACTAAAAATTTGAGCCTATCAAGCGTTAAACAAAAATTTAGAAAAGTACAATCAGTGGCTCAATTAAAAAGATGGGCTAAATATTTAAATAAAGGTGGAACTTATAAAGAAAAAATAGTTAGAATTTGCGAGTACACTTTAGCCAATTTTAAAGCTGCCGTTGATGCTGGTCTTATGGTACATGACATCGACTTGAAAAAATGGGCAATGCAAGCACAAAAAGAAATCGGTCATGAAGATGTCCGTTCTAAGGCGTCAGACAAGTGGGTACACTCATTTAAGAAAGCTCATAGGATTGTTTCCAGAGAAATTAGTAAATTTATCACAAAAAAAAGTATTGAAAATGCAGACAATCTGCGAAAGCTTGCTGAACAATTTGTTTCTGAAGTGAAGAACGATATAGAAGAATATGGGTTATCGAACGTCTACAATTCGGACCAAAGTGGTTTCCAATTAGAAATGCATTCTGGAAGAACATTAGCGGTTGAAGGAGAGAAACAATTTGAATGCCTTGTACAATCAATTGCTTCTACAACACATAGTTATTCGATTCAGCCCACTATAGCAGGTGACGGAAGGCTTCTTTCTCCGCTATTCCTGGTTTTGAAAGAACCAAGTACATAGAAGTATCGAAATCTGGAAAACTCACTTCAGGCAATAATAAAAATTATTTTTTTAGAGAATTCCTTATATTGACACATAAGATACTGTTTATTTCTTACAACGAAGCAAATTGAAAAATGAATTCATACTTTCAGAACATTTTAAAACCTGGCTACAAAATATCTTCTTCCCCCAAGTTGGTTCAAACAGTATTTTATTAATTGACTCCTGGACTGGACATTGCCCTCGAGCTGTTGACGAAGCGAAACCTCGGGATAAAAATATAAAATTGAGAAAAATACCGCAGGGTACAACGGGAAAGATTCAACCTTTGGATGTTTTTGGCTTCAGGATATGGAAGAATTATGTGAAACATTTTTCTGACAATGCCATATTAATGGATTATGATTCAAATTTACGTTTACGAAATAATATAATTAAGCTTCAGTCACTTGTTCACAACCAGTTATCATCTCCACGATATGTACACTTATTTAGGTATTCATGGTTCAAAATCGGTTATAATGAATGGCGACCGGAGAATTTTGAAAATCCTGTAGATTTTAGTTTTAAAACTTGCAAAGCGCATTGTGATGTACCCGGATGTCAAAATATTGCTGTTGTTAGGTGTTCATGGTGTAAAAAATCATTATGTTTCCAATACTTTTTAGACGATTTCCACTATTGTAAAGAATATAATGAATAATTTCATTTGTTAATCAAAAATACATCTGTACAAAATACAGCATATAAAATATAATAAAAACGATGATACAATAATTAGAATTATTAATATGGTAACAATGTGATTGAAAAGAATTTTCATTATCTGCGATGCCTAAATCATATGTTGTAACGATTATTATATATAACGAAGACGAAATCGCAATTTTTTTATTAAAACAATTTTTTGCAAGGGATTTTTTTTTATGTTGCTAACAATCTTACATCCATTAATATATTCAAAATATATTAATATATCCAAAAGAATATTTTCTAGCAGATAGATACTTAAAAAAATACGTATCTACAGAAATTAAAGGTATTCGGATGTAAGGATAGTACACCCTTAAAGATGCATTTTTTCGAAAAATGCAAAAACATGTATCTCTTAACTTTTGAAACTGTTAATTAAGCAATTTTTTTCACTTCCATATCGAGCATATTCTATTTGTTATAACGTTTTTTTAATTTTCAACCCCTATAACTTCGGCTCATTCACCCCCTCAAGGCTGAAAAAAATCGAGTGGTTATAACTTTTTATGAAGCATTGAATGCAATTGGTTTGATTTTGCCCCCTTGCCTGTATATATATGGAACTGAACAACCTCCTCTAGGAGACCTCAACTTTAGGGGTGTGTTTCACCCCTTAAATATGAGTTTCCGCAAAAAAGAAAAAATATGTGTCTCTTAGATTTCAATGTAGAATAACATACTCCAAGCGGAACAAAATCGGCGGGGTACACCTGGGAAGGTTTCCTTGTAAGTTACGTGCAGCAGTAAAATTTACGATATCAGTACGAGGACAAGTAATTCTTTGATGACTAAGAAGATATCAATATGGACGTACCGGCAACGTAGGGCATGCAGTTAGTGCATTGCTTCTGGGATCTCCTAAGTCGAGTAGCTACTTTTGTTTTGGCTATGGCGCGACCAATGTTGCCAAAGAGTATTTACTTATATGACCTAATGAAACAACATTGCCTGCGCCGTGGCTAAAATAACGAAAAACAAGCAGGAACAGGAAGTTTCGTATAAGATCCCGTGCTTTTGTAATGTTAAAAAAAAAACTTTAATTTATGTCTGTACATGATAGCACAGTTTTGTTTGATTGGTAATAATTTGATAAACGGTCACGACCGTACGTTGAGCGTATACGCACAGAATACTTGTCCGGCCCATAACTTTTTATTAAAATTGCTCATTCAAGTGAAAATCAAATTGGAGGTGCTTTTCGTTGCATGCGTTGCTTTTCGTCGTCAGAAATTTATAAGAAAATCAATTCTTCTGCGAATTTCAGATTGGCCTTGTATCATACACAAAATTCGACGTCGATTCAATCGGAATAAAATGGTGTTCGTAGTCATCATAAAATTACATTAACATAAGGTGCAGTCAGTTATGAAATTTCTGAAGATGCGACTCAGTAAACCATTGCCAGCAATGTAGCGTATCATACTTTCGAAAACTACTATTGCCAGCAATGAAAGTTATTATATTTTGGAAAGATACTATTTATTAGCAGAAGATCTAAGTAACCACTGGTGAATGGTCAAAAGATCAATGCAGGCTATGAATGCACCGTCAAATTTGTATTCAAAGTTTTAAGATCACGCAAATTTCACACAAAATAATCCCCCTCCGTTTGTTTCATTTTGACGTTCTTGGGCGCCAGCTATCAAAATAGCCCTTTATATTTTGAAAAATAGAGTTTAAACCGTTATGCGGGATTAATCATAAAAAATGAAAATAAAATAAAATAATACCAACAATGAAAAAGTGCGTATTTACGACCCTCGACTTTTGAGAGAGACCCCTCATTTTTACTGGAATGAGCAATTTTAATAAAAAGTTATGGGCCGGACAAGTACTCTGTGCGTATACGCTCAACGTACGGTGGTGACCGTTCATCAAATTATTACCAATCAAACAAAACTGTGCTATCATGTACAGACATAAATTAAAGTTTTTTTTTTAACATTACAAAAGCACGGGATCTTATACGAAACTTCCTGTTCCTGCTTGTTTTTCGTTATTTTAGCCACGGCGCAGGCAATGTTGTTTTATTAGGTCATATAAGTAAATACTATTTGGCAACATTGGTCGCGCCATAGCCAAAACAAAAGTAGCTACTCGACTTAGGAGATCCCAGAAGCAATGCACTAACTGCATGCCCTACGTTGCCGGTACGTCCATATTGATATCTTCTCAGTCATCAAAGAAATACTTGTCCTGGTACTGATATCATAAATTTTACTGCTGCACGTAACTTAGATGTCGACCTTTTTTCATTTTTTTCTAGACTATGGATACTTCTTACACACCAATTATAAGCGGTATTTTTCTCATTTTGATAACGCTGATTTTTTAATGTTTTGATTCCTGTTTTGTTCTGTGGAAATAAATTCAAAGTAATATTTATTGTGAAGTCAGGTTTTTTGGCCGGATATTTCGTGATCTATATGGTTGGTTTCCCTCCGGGATATGAATAAAATTAGTAAACATAAAAAAAAAAAATTGTGGGATTTTGGATTTTTTGTGTTATTATAGGGAAACGAGGGACCACCAATGTACTTGTCCAGGTTTTTTTCCCCGGGAGGGGATTTTTGCTATTTGTTGAAATTTCTTTGAGGATAAACTCGTTGATGGGCCCCTTGAAACCTTGTAGATCAACGATAAACTCCATCTCGACTGATGTCCAGTGTGGTCACTTCAGCCATTTTATACCAATTTTTTCACCCCACCACTCAGGGGATTATACTCTACAATACGATCATGTAGAATGAGGCAGTATGCACATGTCTGCGCAGGTACATTCGTTTTCATTTCAAATTCGAGACGTACGTCCACAGGTCCAGACTTGAGAGAATCATTTTGCTTCGAGCAATCAATCACAACGAGAGGTGCATATTATAAAAATTCCTTTTTGTTCAGCCATGGTTCAGCCTCCTTATTGTAGTACATAGATTGAAAGTTTGTATACATGTCGTAAAGTAATGCATACTGATTTTGCTGTATATTCAGATTCATGTTGCCATATGGATAACATTGTGCATTTAAGTATAGTTTCACATCGGTCACGTCACAATGATCGAAACAACTCACATTCTTTGTCTTATTATTTTTTCGTCCCGTTTGAAATGCAAGAATCACATATCGTGGTTTTTCCTGCTGTGTTGAAGTTTTGACGGACCACACATGTTTAGAGGTGATGGGCAACAATGGATATTCATACAATTCCCATGTACGGAAACTCATGGAAATTGGTGTGTCTTTGGCGATAACCTTTAAAAGTTCAATTTTGCGTTGATCCGCCACGGTAACGTATGGTATAAGCCATTCGATTTTCTGTAATGTGAGCCTATAATTTTCAGCGGCTGTTTGTATTATCGCATTGTCATCAGTGCGCGATCTGGTCAAAATCAATTCATGCTTCGCATTCACCATAATTTTTCGGTAATCTTCAGCAAAGCCCAGCAGCATACTCAACGGTACGCATACATCAAAGTTACCCGCTGCATCCACGATTTGTTTTGTTTCTTCAACATCGAGCCAACCAGTGTTTTCAAGCATCGAGCTCTTGGCAGGTGTAAGAGATGTATATCCCTTAATGAGAGACGTAACACCCGGATTCTTATTACGATCAATTTCTATTGCATTAAGTTCATAGCGCACTTCTTCGAATAAATGACATATGGCATTGTTGACGAGACTCGTTGCATTTAACGCTGTACCATCGTCCTTTCTCAGTTTTCCACAAATGTGAATTGAACTTTTGCTCGGTAGGATTGATAAATCTTGATGCTGAATTGAAATACGCATTTCATCACTGTTGTTATATGTTGACGATGCGTATGGTTGATGAGCATGAACCTCATAATGTATGATGGATTCATCGAAGATAATGGGTGTCTGAATGTTTACGATTTCTTCCTCCATTGCGCGCAACAGATGCACAATGTACAAAGTAAATAATTTCTCACACGCGAACTCCACGAATCTTGAGTCCCAAACTCTTCAATAGTAGCAGGTTTTGCGGTGTTAGCTCTTTGAGCGTTGATCGACGACTGGTTTCGCGATCCCATGATGCTGCCTTATTAATATTACGATTGTAGACTATGCCCATCGAGGTTTTATATGAAGTCGTATGGTGATAACTTCACCGCGGAAATTTATTAAATCACCGTCTTGATCCACAATACGGAGTTGTATGTTGTCGATTCGGTGAGTCGTGATTGGTAGATAAATGGCGCTCGATGGTACTTCGATGATTTTGTAGCCCGCCGGCACAGATGGGAAAAATTCGTGAATTGTATGTACTTTTCGCCCGTTGATGTATGCGCCGGTGGTTATGTTACACTCGACTCGTAGGGCGTTCACTTTACGAATGGATACCGGCAGATCAGACACATATCTTTTATTAGCTTCCAATAGGCCTGATGCAAAGCCTAGCAGAGGTCCAATCGAGTTGTTCGATGTGAAACGAATAGGCTGATTACATTCGATTTCACTACGCAGTGTATTATTATTCGGTTTCAGCTGAATTTTTATGTTTTTACGTGTCAATTCAGCTTGCAAATATTTTTCAATATCCTTTATTTCATAACTCCCCGTTGGTATGGTCAACACTTGCGTTCCAACATGAAATTCATTGCAGCCAATGTCGATATTGGGAATTGAATTAAATGTGAGCAGCTCAACAAGTCCGAGAGTATAATTTTTATCGGGCGATAATTCGATGGGAGGAAAGAATTGCGTCTCGAGAACAGATGAAGATCCAGATACGATGATCGTTAAACTATCATCCATGATGCTTGCAAAGAACTAAACACATAGCTCTATAGTCCTCATTTATATAGCACATATTTGGCTCGACGATTCAACTGACCGCATAAAAACTTTAAACATAAATGTCCACATATTATTGTGTCATATTCTTGATACTTTTTATAATTATATTTAACGCTACCAACATTGAGATAATTCAGGAGTTCAGATGGAGGTGGGAGATTGCCGAAACTGTCAAAGTATATGACTTTTTCGTCAATCTTTTTATATATACAACCCAGTGTGTTTCAGAGCCCACATTTTCATCCAAATTCACAATTGCTGATTCTTGCTTGAGGGGTCCGCTTGCAGGTAAAGTATCACGCATGAAAACCCCTCGACAATGACGAATTTTCATGGCTTTCACATACTTCAGCAGATCGATATCGGTGAGAGGTTGATGCGGTAGCGTAATTATACGTTTTTTGGCCCGATGTGAAGACCCAGACCCTGCTTGTACGGTTTCAAGTGTAAACCTTTACCCAAAGCAATGGCCTCAATTGTTTGGTTATGTCGCTTATTTTCATCCAATTCCCTTTTGGCCGCTTGAGCAGCATTTACAGCGCTGGCTATTGCTGCACTTCCACCAGACAATGCACCAACGGCGCTAAGACTGGCGAAGAGGGGTATGAGAAAAGGCAATAAACCACCGGTTTTTCGGGGGACAGGTAGAATTCGAGGTGTGCGTACTTTAACGCCTTTTACACTGGCACGCGCACCTTTTAATGGTGACATGACAACTTTACGAGGGTCATCACTACGAATCATCGCTTTCCTCGCAGCACTGATGACCTTTTTCAGGCAAACACTCTTCTGCGGCTTTCTCACTGCTCTCTTCATACCCAAACCAAACTTCCTTTTTGCCTTCATAATGTTTGTCACAGCCCAAGCACTTGCTCTCTCACCAAGACTAGCGTCTTTTGAGGTTACACGTTGCCAGGCTTGTTCAGCCAACACTTTATCCGCTAAATGTCTCGCTTCTAGATTATCGCGATTTTTCGAATATGCAATATCATGCTCTTTGCAAGCAGCGTCCAATGGGATTATGCCAGGATCACCACGGGCAAGACGTTTAACCAATTTTGTACCAGGTCCGCAATATTGATAGCCAGGTAGATGTAATTCCACGGGGAGATTATTGAGTACACTGTTGACTAAACCTTTACCCGGTTTATCGTGCACAATTATCACCGGCGGCTACAACTCGACTGAGCATTATTCGCATTATAAAGTCGCATTTATACGATTTTTCCGATCAGCCATATGAGAGATGGTGTCGAAGAAACAAGGTGGTCAACTCCCCATAATAAACTTCGATGAATTTGTCGATGGTGGTGGTGGTGGTGCAACGAAAAATAAGCATCATGGGAATATACTACCTGACAGTATTCGTGCCGTGTTTTGTGGTCCATCGAATTGTGGAAAAACTAATGCTTTACTCACGCTGCTAATATATCCAAATGGTTTGAGATTTGAGAACATATATCTCTACTCTAAATCGCTGAAGCAACCAAAATATAAACTGCTCGAGCAATTACTTCGACCGGTGGAAGGAGTTAAATATTTTCCATTCAATGAGCATGAACAAGTTATCACACCAAGTGATGCCCGTCCAAATTCCATATTCATCTTCGACGATATAGCATGTGAAAAACAGGATAATGTGAGAGCGTTTTTTTCCATGGGACGACACGAGATGGTAGACAGTTTTTATCTTTGTCAAACATACACTCATATTCCGAAACATCGCGTGAGAGACAATGCAAATTTTGTAGTGCTATTTAAACAGGATGATATGAACCTTAAACATGTGTATAATGACCATGTGAATACGGATATGACTTATACATGCTTCAAAAACATGTGTGTAAAATGTTGGAAGTTGGACAAGTATGGATTTATTACGATTGATAAGGACAGTGAATTGAATGCCGGTAGATATAGAAGAGGATTCGATTCTTTCCTAACTATTGATAATAAATGATTGCTCATTGTGGTATGAGAGACAGTCTTAAGTCTAACTTGCTTGCGTCAACATGAAGAGCAAAGAACATTTGAGAGTAAAGGATGTATTGTGTGAACTTGCCAAGGCGAGTGATGCGATTAGACGAAAACATCGAAAGTTAAAAAGTGGTCGCGATACTGCACAGCAGAAAATGCAAGATGTGTTTAAACCGATCGTTGGACCGTTAGAGGAGCTGGTTTCATATAACAAAAATCTGAAGCATGAAATTAAGGATAAAAAAGTGAATATCAAGAGGGAGGAGGAGGAGAAGGATGAAGAAAACAGCGCGCTCCATGACATTCCTTCTAATGATATTTGGCGTGAAGCAATTGAAGGTGATGCAGAGCCCTTAGCTGATGCTGATAACTATGCAGACTCCTTAGCTGACGACGACGATGATGACGACGAATCATCTGAAGATGCCAATGCTTTAATACATGAATATCTGGGACTGCTGCGTAGCAATAAAAAAACAAGACTGGATGTCATGTATGGAGTACGAAATCTTGCAAATGATAAATTAATGATCGGTAACTCACCGATTCAGTTCGCCGATGATCATATTCATGTTGGAGATAAAAAGTATTCGAAACGTATTGGCTTGGTTGAGTTGTTGTTCAAAAAAGAGCCTGAGTTGAAATATGTAACACCAAACGATTTGGAGGATTACTCGAAAATTGTTATTGCTACGAATGTTCATAGAAAATATTATAAACGTAATGGTGCAATACGCCATGATAAATCTTATAAATTAAAAAATTATATATCGAAAATACTGGCGCAAAATGGCGGGCATAAAGGTGGTGGTGGTGGTGGTGTGCCCACATATAAGGTGGCATGAAAAAATACCTCTTTCGACTATGTTTATTGGGATGATCCGAATGAACTAGTGGATCGTCTTCGTCTACTACTCGCATCATAAGCTGGCGGGAACTCCTCCCATTCCAACGAGATTATATCAATTATTGAGGAATTACGTGAAGCTAAAATCATTTATTAACATGTGCGAGCTCTTTTTCACGCATTCACAACATGACCGTCGATGTGTTCGGACGCCAATTGAATAGAGGTGCTGCGGGTCCTCCCGGTAAACCAGGTGCTGGATTTAAGACTACAGTAGACGGTGATTATGATTTGGAAGGAAAACGGCTGGTCAATGTTGGTTCGCCGATAAAAGATGATGATGCTGTAAACCTCCGTTCGTTTATCGGTGGAACTAATCATAACACGGTCTCACTACGTGATTCAACGAAACAATTTTTTGAATCGAATATAACGGCTCATGAAAAGCGTGTAAAAGTTGATCTTACCAACCTCCGTGCTGAAATAGACAATTTGAAAAGTGCGATCAAGGATCTCAACGGTGGCGTCAGACTTTTAAAAGATGTCAAAATCGGTGAGAAGCGGAAAAAGCCTTCAAACAACTATCTTCAATCTATGATGAAAAGCGTTGCGGGGGAGAAATAATGAGTGAAAAGAAACGTGCTGTGGTGGAGGAGTTGCATAAGCCAGCTCGGCGAAATTATCCACGTCGACATGTGGATATACGCGGCCTGGATGAAACGTGGCAAGCTGATCTTGTAGATATGTCTGCATATGCACAACACAACTCCAAGCATAAATTTCTCCTCACCGTCATCGATATATTTTCGAAATTCGCCTGGGCCAAACCATTGAAGTGTAAGAGTGGGAAAGATGTCACCGCTGCAATGGAGTCAATTCTCAGCAAAGGACGCATACCGAAAAATCTTCACATCGATCGAGGAAAAGAGTTTTATAATACAGACTTTAAGGCTTGGATGAAAAAGAATAATATACACTTGTATTCTACATATAGCAATTTAAAAGTATCAATTTGTGAGCGCTTCAATCGTACACTTAAGAATAAAATGTGGATTCAATTCAGTTTTCGCGGAAACTGGAAATGGATCGATATTCTCGATATGTTAATTACTAAATATAATGATACTATACATCATACCATTAAGATGAAGCCGAAAAATGTTAATGTTACGAATGAAAAACAAATACTACGTGATGTTTTCAATATAACTGAGGTGGGAAAACTGGCGGAATTTAAAATCGGCGATAAAGTACGCATTAGTAAATTTAAGAATGTATTTGAGAAAGGTTATACAGCAAACTGGACAACGGAAATTTTCACAATATATCGAGTAAGAAAAACTACCCCTGTTACATACAACATAAAAGATCATCAAAATGAGCCCATTGCAGGTGGCTTCGACGAACAAGAGTTACTTCGAGTTAAATATCCTGACATATATCTCATTGAAAAAGTCTTGAAGAAGCGTGGTAGTCAGTTACTTGTGAAATGGCTAGGTTTCGACAATACACATAATAGTTGGATAAGTAAGGATGATTTGTGAACAATAAAGAAGAGGAAAAGAATGTCTGGTTTATTTTTATGACCCTCCCGACATATCCAAGCAGGTCTCTGCATAGCTCTGGAAAGCAGGTAGAAGGAAAAAAAAAGGATGGCCACAATGAGTATCACAAAAAAGATTCTTTTTATTTCACATCAAATGTACAAATATTGAAGAAAAATGTTCTCTCTCTCTCTCTCTCTCTCATACATATACGTACGCGCTCTTGGTTTACAATTCTCCACGTTTCCATTGCTTCCGAACATTTGGGAATACTGTAATGACCCCATGGTAACGTGTCTACCGTTCCAGGTATAATATATCGCTTATCATCGATGAGTTTCACAAAAAGATTCTTTTTATTTCACATCAAATTTACAAATATTGAAAAAAATGTTCTCTCTCTCTCTCTCTCTCTCTCTCTCTCATACACATACGTACGCACTCTTGGTTTACAATTCTCTACGTTTCCATTGCTTCCGAACATTTGGGAATACTGTAATGACCCCATAGCAACGTGTCTACCGTTCCAGGTATAATATACCGCTTGTCATCGTGTGGACTTAGAGCGATTTTTGTCTCTGTTATGGTATAGACATTATGTAATGTCGATCGAATCGATGATTGGCAACGCTTCATTTCAATCTGCTCATCGAGACACTTCACGTAATCTTCAAATTGTATGGTTCTCGCAACAACATTACTCTTTACACCTTTCGCTTTTTTAACATCTTTCTTCCCCTCAACTCGCGTCGCATACATTTTCGATCTAAGTCCAACGAATTCGGTCATTATGGCCCCGTTGTTCTCATCCTTCATGAGACCAGGGACCTTTTTGTTGACAAGCGGTATACCATATACATTGTCATGGGGGTAGTCACTGGTGTCATATTTGTCGAGATTGCATTTCATGTCCTTATATACATCGTCACATTCAATATGGTAAATTAAACTATCAGTATCTGTATACATCACTTTACTCTTATTTCCATACGTTGGAGTCATGAATTCGTGGTGAAACGCATATAGACAAGTTTTGGAGATGTCTAAAATCGACATGCCCACATATATTGGTTTATTAAACTTGACTTGAAGATTTAGCAACTCTACAGCGATTAAATTTTCTGCAAAGATACTTCGACTGTGAAAGTTGAGTTTTGCGATCATAGCCTCTGCTCCATATCGGCCTGCCCATTCCGTTAACAATTTGACTTGTACGTGGCTACGAACATCTTCCATAGTTTTTCCAAAAACTGCATTATTCATCAATTTGAATAGATTTTTTTCAAAATCATTTTTCGCACGTGTACGAAACTGAGTATTCAAATCAATGTATGTTTGCAGCCAGGAAGATTGCTTGAATTTCAAAACTCTATGTATTTTGGCGATTTTCAAACCATGTTGCAAACACTGCTGCAATGCACGATAGTGTATGACATACCGTTTTTTCCCGTTCACCGTTGCAAGCAGCTTTTCTTGCTGCGTGCCCGGAGGTTTGTCATGCGTTGGACAAAACGGTAAGTCACTATGTGCATCGTGCAAGTGTTCTGGTTATTCTAAATCAACCTCAAGTATATAACGGTTTTCAGAATCTAATGGAACTGATTCGACATTGATGCTTGCGATATCGTCAATCCATTCAAAATCTGCGTACGGCAGCGGTTGACTCATTGCCCATCCATCCAAATTATTAACGTCGTAATACATCAAGTATGAGGATGATATAGATGGATTATATGAGTCCATATACTTATTATTGGCACGGGCTAATAATAAATATATATAATAATATAATAAATAATAATAATAATAAAGATGTCGGCTAATAGTAGTATGTTTGAGAACTCGTTGTTCGCCTCAAGGCTAGGCGAGCTTCTCTGACTGACCACTCGCGGCAGCACTTCCTGGGCCTTCTCACCGCGCCACGAGGCCCGCGTGCTCGACAACGAAGACGAAGGCCTCGTGCCGGCTAACCGCCGAGAGCGGCCATCTTTTGTACGGTTCGCGTTGCACGGTGCACATCGCTCCCTACTGTTCTAATATTCTTTTTGATTTCAAGGCGCACTCAGTAATAAACTCATGCTCAATTAATAGTTAAAAACTCACTGAACTCAAGTAGCGATTGATCCACGCGGGGACGATCTGCATAAGTATTAAAAAAGGTGCATCATCAATTTGTTCGTCTCATCTCACCTTGTGGTCGTGCCGACACCACGTGTTAACGGTCTTCTCATCGGGCGACTCGAGCATTTCGTGTGGTGTATTAATACAATCTCCACTCGAATCATCGTGCTCATAAGACCCTCTCATCCCCAGTGCACTCATACATTAACTCATACTCAATAAATACAAGTGTTTTTTTGTTTTACTCTTGTCTCGACTGCGTGTCTATTTATTCGTATTTTCCAACCTTGTCACTATCCTTCCATCCCGGCATAAATCTACGATATTTCTCAAACATTGGTCCTTCGAGCCGGATAGCGACAAGTTAATGAACGTGCGCGAGTGTTGGTGAAACAAAAAAATCGAAATTTCGAACTCTCAACGGTCGGCTCAGTGTCGCGTCGCGTATAGCGCTCTCTTTGTCGCTCTCAGTGTCGCGTCGCGCATAACTCTCTCTTCGTCACTCTCAGTGTCGCGTCGCGCATAACGCTCTCTTCGTCACTCTCAGTGTCGCTTCGCGCATAACGCTCTCTTCGTCGCGCTCAGTGTCGCTTCGCGCATAACGCTCTCTTCGTCACTCTCAGTGTCGTTTCGCGTATAACGCTCTCTTCGTCGCGCTCAGGGTCGCTTCGCATAGTGCTCTCCTCGTCGCTCTCATTACCGCGAGTGCCAACCTCTGTGTCTCAACGCAAACGCGCTACGTCATTACTCTTCTCAGTGTCGTAGGTGCCAATAACTGTGCGGTCACGCGGTAAAGTGGTCAATCACTGTACATTTTGACGTGTTTGTGCCATTTTCGCGAGCTCAACTCGAATTCTCTTAGTTGCGTGAACTCAAGACTCATTTCAAGCGTGTTTGTTACAATTGCGGTGCTCAATTCTTGAAATTCAGCTACCGGTTTCGTGCTTCAACTCAATCAAGATTTGTACATGCGCGCGCGCTCACATCTCTCAGTTTTCGCACGCGAATTACGACTGAGTCGACAACGCGCTCATCGCACTCACACAGTGAACACTCATCGCGTTAATTCAGTGAATTTTCGCGCATAATTCAAGGAATTTTCGTGTCAAAACTCGGTGCCTCGCTCGGCCCACTCACTCATCTTGAACATTCATCTTGGTGATTAAGTGACTTGTGCGATTTCGTGAAAGCTAATCATGTCTCAAAGCGGTTCCGGCAGAGCCTCACCTGAGCCACGCAAGTCGGGGGAAGTCACACCTCAACCATCCGACACAGTGCCGACAATCACTCTCGAGCCATCAAGCGGGGAGCGCACTGACTCACGCGAGTCACTCAATCTCGATCCCTCTCTCGAGGGTGTGGGAGAACTCAGCCAGCGTCTCACAGCACTCAACACCGGAAACAAGGCTGAAACATCAACCACAAGCGGTGCTGGAGGAGGACGCCCCCTCCGCAGCAACTCTCCGAAGCGGCTGCCAACCGAACTCAGCCTCAAGCACCAGTCTCAGTTGACGCGCATTGCTTGTATGCACTCAATCCTCACCTCATTGCCTGAGGACACCTCATCACTCACACTCACAGAGATTGAGACTGATCTTGAGCAAGTGGAGGAACTTCATCGAGACTTCGCAGCCACTCACACTCATTTCGAGCTCAATTGGCCAGCCACCTTCCTCGATCATGAGTATTTCACCGCAGATCGTCATCGACAAGAGGTGACCCTGTACAGGCGAGTAAAGCAGGCACTCAACAAGGCGAAGCAAGCACTCACAATTCCTGCTCAAGCTCCTGCAGCGCACTCATCCACAGACTCACGGCACGAGTCAAAACTGCCCGACATTGCTCTTCCGAGCTTCTCCGGACGGTACGCGGACTGGCCTCAATTTCGCGAGCTCTTCACATGCCTCATACTGGAGTGTGAACGGCTCTCCGACGTGGAGAAACTCCATTATTTGCGCAGTTGCATGGAGGCTGCCCCGGCTCAACTCATCGCCAACTTTCCGTTGGTTGGCAGCTCTCTTCAACCATCTTGGGACTTACTCATTGGGCGCTACGAAAACAAACGCCTTCTCATCCAGGCACAACTCGACAAGATTGTCAATCTGCCTCAACTCACCTCCAAGTCAGCAAAGGGTCTGACTTCACTCATCTCGAAAGTCTCTGAGGCCAGGAAGGCTCTTGAGTTTCTTGGCGTCACCGACCAGCTCGGAGACGTGATATTGGTGCATCACGTCACCTACAATCTCGACCGCGCCACGCGGGAGGGGTGGGAAACCTCACTAGGCGCCTCCACTGAGTACCCGTCGTTCAACCGCCTCGAAGAGTACGTCAATGCCAAGGCACGCGCACTCGAGCGCATTGAGGCCACACCCTCAGCACCTTCGCACACCAAGGGCACTCAGCGGAAATCAGCGTCAGCTCACCAAGCGAGCACTCAACCGACTCCTCGCGAGTCGAGCCAATACGAATGCGACTGCTGTAATGGCAATCATTTCATCGTGATGTGTCAGAAGTTTCGCAACCTTGACACCACTGGCAGAAGAAAGCTGGCCATCACCAACCGGCTATGTTTCAACTGCCTAGGCCGACACAACGCGAACTCATGTCGCTCGTCAAAAGGGTGTAAGCACTGCGGAGCCAAACACCATTCAATGCTGCACGAGGCAACTCAACGGCAAGCTCCACCGCACTCACCAAGTGACGAGCCCTCTCCTTCGACTTCGTCAAGCACTCAATAGGAAGTCGGTGCAATCGTCCACTCATCCATCGCGCCCTGCACTCATCCAACAACGCTGCTTGCCACAGCAATTGCCAAGGTTCACTCAGCACTCAGCACTCACCTTGTTCGCATACTCATAGATCCGGGCTCTGAGCTTACGTTCGCTTCAGAGCAACTCATCAAAGCACTCCAAGTTCGTCGCACCCACTCATCAATACCAATCACAGGCATTGGAGGAAGAAAAGCAACTCAAACTCGAGGCATCGTATCTTTAACTCTGCACTCAACTCAATCGAGCAACTCTGTCGACGTGCAAGCTCACGTCCTCCGAACGGTCTCGTCAATACTACCATCGTTCGAAGCTCGCAATCAAACGTGGCCTCATCTCACCGGTCTAAGATTAGCCGATCCTGACTATTTAGAACCACGCTCGGTTGACGTCATTCTTGGTGCAGACTCATACGGGACAATCATCAAGCCAAACCTCATCAAACACTCACCTTCAATGCCGATTGCTCAATTGTCAATTTTCGGTTGGCTCATCCTGGGCCCAGTGCACTCAGCAACACCATTCACACTCACGGCGCTTCACGCCAATATTCAACCTGACAACACCGACCTGCAGCAACTCCTCACAAAATTTTGGGTACAAGAGGAGCTACCATCTGACACTGCAAGCGCACTCACCCCTGAATAACAAGAGTGCGAGGATCACTTTCGCTCGACTCACTCACGTGACTCCGCAGGTCGGTACATTGTTCGAATACCACTCAGGTCGCCACGCAAGTTACTAGGCAACTCACACACGACAGCTCACCATTGCCTACAACGAATGCTCAAGAAGCTTCAGCCAGACGACACACTCAAGGAACTCTACACGAAATTCATGCGGGAGTATGAAGAGTTGGGTCACATGATCCGTGCATCAGGAAACTCATCGAGGACAACTCACCACGGTAAGTCCACGGTTGACGCGGCCTCCGGTGGGATGACCTTGGCACCAGATGCCTCAAAACCATCTGGAGGGTTGAGGGTCTCATCCGGTGACGCGTCGACACGGACTCAACCCGTGTATTATTTACCACACCATGGCGTTCTCAAGCCTGATAGCGCAACAACAAAACTCCGTGTAGTCTTCAATGGTTCGAGCTCAACAACATCAGGACTCTCAGTCAACGATCTCATGCACACTGGGCCAAATCTGTTATTGGAAATATCAGATGTTCTCACATGGATTCGACATCATCGGCACATCTTCGCCACTGACATTACGAAGATGTATCGACAAATAAAAATTCACAAGGATGATTTTGACCTCCAACGCATCTTGTGGATTGACGACGAACTCAACGAGGTCCCATACCAACTCACAACTGTCACCTACGGAACCAAAGCTGCGCCGTATTTGGCTGTGCGAGCACTCATGCAGCTAGTCGAGGACGAAGGCCACCGCTTTCCACTTGCGGTGCCCTCACTCACAAGCGGCCGATATGTCGACGACATTTTTGGTGGCGCGGACTCAGTTGACCAACTCATAAAAATCGCTCAAGATCTCAGGAGCTTGTGCGATGCAGGAGGATTTCCGCTGGCCAAATGGCAAGCCACGGATCAAGCCCTACTCACGGCAGTTTCATCAACTCAGGAGCCCTCAAAGATCATCTCATTCGACGATTGCTCAACCAAAATTCTCGGAATCAAGTGGCTCCCACGAGCCGACCACTTTGTCTTCACGGCAAAACTCAAGAACTACTCACAACCAATCACGAAGCGTCTCATCTTATCTGAGGTAGCACAGATATTCGATCCACTCGGTTTCATCTCACCAGTCACAATCAGAGCAAAGGTGCTCCTCCAAGAGCTCTGGTTGCAAAAAATAAATTGGGATGACCCATTACCATCACACATCAACACAAGATGGTCACGCATCAGAGAAGATCTCAAAGACTTGGCCAAGATATCAATCCCCAGGTGGTTCAACACCTGGAGCGACTCAACAGTGGAACTTCATGGCTTTTCTGATGCGTCTCAACTCGCGATGTCAGCTGTTGTCTACATCGTTGCCCACTCATCGTCCACAGGCGCCAAATCATCTCTCGTTTGCGCAAAAACGAAAGTAGCTCCAATAAAACAACTCACAATCCCGAGGTTGGAACTCACAGCAGCGCTGCTACTCTCAAAACTCATCAAGCATGCCCATGCTACGATTCAGCTACCAATTGCATCAACTCATTTGTGGACGGACTCTCAAGTTGCACTCACGTGGATCAAATCGCCCGCTTCACGCTGGAAGGACTACGTCAGAAACAGAGTAACTCAAATCCAAGAACTCACGCCTCATGCTCATTGGAGACACGTTCCTGGCACGTCCAACCCAGCTGATGGCCCTTCAAGAGGCCTCACAGCTCAACAACTCAAGGATCACTCACTATGGTGGACGGGACCACCATGGATGACCAAACCAATGGCATCCTGGCCACGACAGACACCACTCTCGGTTGACCTCAGTGCACATGAGGCCCGCCAAGGAGTTGCTCTCTTCGTGGCCTCGCCCAGGATCGAGTATCACTGGGACCTCATTCAGCGCTACTCATCCCTCTCAAAACTCATCCGAATCACCGCTCTGTGCTCTAAATTTGTTGCAAGAGTGAGGAGACAGAGCAACTCACCACTCATCTCAAGGGGTGAAATGGAAGCTGCGAAAGTTTTCTGGGTCAAGGCCACTCAAGCAGCATACTTCTCACACGAGCTACGCTCGTTGAAGTCCAACATTCCGCTGCAAAGGAACCACGTCTTCTCTCGACTGACCGCCTTCCTTGATCACGAAGGCATCATTTGGGTTGGTGGAAGACTCAACAGGTCAACACTCGACCTGGAGACCAAGCATCCAGCCATCTTGCCACGCCACTCACGCTTGTCAGCACTCATAATCGATCATTCTCACCGGCGTAGTCTACATGGAGGCACTCAACTCACACTGGCAGACATTCGCCAGTCTTACTGGATTCTCGGAGGCAGAGCTTCAGTAAAAACTCACATCCTTCACTGCATAAAGTGCGCTCGACAGAGGGGGTCTCGCGCACAACAGTTGATGGGGCAATTGCCAATTGCTCGTGTCACTCCATCACGACCATTCACTCACACCGGGATCGATTACGCTGGACCACTCACCATCAAGACCTGGAAAGGCCGAGGCGCAAAGACGACAAAGGGTTGGATTTGTGTCTTTGTCTGCCTCACAACATCAGCCGTTCACCTTGAAGCAGTTAGTGACTATTCGACTGACAGATTCATCGCGACCTATCGACGCTTCATCTCAAGACGAGGCATTCCAGGCAAACTTTACTCAGACTGTGGTACCAACTTCGTGGGCGCCGACAAAGTGCTGAAACGCATGTTCACTCAAAGCACTCATGAACATCGCGAGATCGCCGCACTCCTCTCAATCGACAGCACTCAATGGCTCTTCAATCCATCAGCCGCACCACATATGGGCGGCAAGTGGCAAGCAGTTGTCAAGTCGATAAAATACCATCTCAGACGCACAGTGAGAGAAACTGTGCTGACCTTCGAAGAACTCACGACTCTGCTCTCACAAATTGAATCGGTCTTGAACTCAAGACCACTCGAGCCACTCAGCGACGATCCTGAGGATATAACAGCACTCACTCCAGGTCATTTCTTGACCGGAGACGCACTCTCAAGCCTGCCTGAGCCATCTCTAGCTCACTTGAACGTAACGCATCTTTCAAGGTGGCAACTCATCCAACAGAAGCTTCAAAGCTTCTGGACTCACTGGACTGCTCACTACTTACAACGTCAGCAGTCAATCTCGAAGTGGCATCACCCATCGAACAACATCATGGTGGGGTCGCTCGTGCTCATCACTGATGAGCGATTTCCACCAAGCAAGTGGCCATTAGCCAGGGTCACTGCTCTACACCCGGGTGCCGACGGACTCACCAGAGTAGTCACACTTAAAACCGCCACTACAACACTCACGAGGCCAATCGCGAAGCTCGCGCCTCTGCCAACTCATCAGGATGGACAACTCAAACTGGAACATCATCACCAAGGCGCTGATGGCGGGAGGAATGTTTGAGAACTCGTTGCTCGCCTCAAGGCTAGGCGAGCTTCTCTGATTGACCACTCGCGGCAGCACCTCCTGGGCCTTCTCACCGCGCCACGAGGCCCGCGTGCTCGACAACGAAGACGAAGGCCTCGTGCCGGCTAACCGCCGAGAGCGGCCATCTTTTGTACGGTTCGCGTTGCACGGTGCACATCGCTCCCTACTGTTCTAATATTCTTTTTGATTTCAAGGCGCACTCAGTAATAAACTCATGCTCAATTAATAGTTAAAAACTCACTGAACTCAAGTAGCGATTGATCCACGCGGGGACGATCTGCATAAGTATTAAAAAAGGTGCATCATCAATTCGTTCGTCTCATCTCACCTTGTGGTCGTGCCGACACCACGTGTTAACGGTCTTCTCATCGGGCGACTCGAGCATTTCGTGTGGTGTATTAATACAATCTCCACTCGAATCATCGTGCTCATAAGACCCTCTCATCCCCAGTGCACTCATACATTAACTCATACTCAATAAATACAAGTGTTTTTTTGTTTTACTCTTGTCTCGACTGCGTGTCTATTTATTCGTATTTTCCAACCTTGTCACTATCCTTCCATCCCGGCATAAATCTACGATATTTCTCAAACATAGTACGTCGGTCTTTAAATATAAATCGCTGTATTCACCGAGCGTTCGAGTTGAAAATCGTTCCCACACATTTTTAGCATGAGTATATTCCTTCTCGGAAATGGTTGACTCCGATAAAGAGCTGTAAAATGCTTCCCGCGGTGGAAGCTCCGTTTCATCTAACTTTTCAAAACTGTCAATGTATTCGTAGGGGAAGACACCTTTTCGTGTCAATAGATGAAAATCGTCGACGTTGGGAAACTGTGATTTCAAAGTTGTGAGTTTGTCTGAAGTTAAAAATGATGCTAATTTATCGAGACTTGTGTTCAGAAATCTAAATGAGTCTATGAAACGTAATTTTATATTTTTCCGCGTGTCTTTGGACGTTTCAACAGCTTTCGAGAAGGAGATGTACTTTTCTTTTATTATAGGGAGCAAATCGATTTTCCCCTCGAACGCAGTTGCTCCTTCTTTTATTATAAAATGTGAGTCATAACCGGATAAATTATGAAAAACTATTGGAATAAAAAATAAGTTCTGATAGATTAAATTGCAATTTGAATGTGCCGGACCTCTGAATTGCCCTGTCAGGTGGCAATGATCGCGAACACGCTCATCACCCCCAACAAAAGGTTTCTCACATATATGGCAATCTTTTTCCTCCCGAAATTTTTTCCACTCTTGTAGAGTCAAATCTTTCATCGGAACATTTGTTAATAAAATTTTCTCCACTCGCAATGCCAGTTTTTTAAGTTCTTCTACGAACCATTCCACACAGTTTTCGCCTCGGCGTTTGTGATATCCCGATAGCGAGTCATCGTATGAGCACTTGACGTAATATCCAACGCTGAAGACACGATGATGTTGGCTCTTGTTCTTCTCTCTCTCTTCAGCGCTGGTTTTCTCCAGGATGCATTCAAGATCTGCGTAGACCACGAATGGGAGATGCTCCTTCCGATTGGTATTTATGAATTCCAACCATTTGTCATTCTCGGCTGGTAATTGAACTGCACAATCATTAAGCACACCGCAATCCATCTCATGCAACCGCAGTTTTTCGACGGATTGGAAGTAGTGCAGGCATCTGTAAAAATAATCATTTTTCAACATTAATTAAAAATTTATTATACATTGTGAAGTATAAAATTACAGCATATGAATATAAATATACTTACCGATCACAGATGAATTTTTTGTGTCCATTGATGTTAAGTTGTGAGTTCACTAGGCGGGATAGATTTTTAATCCACGCAAAGTGTCCAATTCCACATCCTACCGAATTTCCAATGTAAAGCAAGTTCATGTGTGTCTCTTTTTTCTCCTTGCTAACGCGAACCGGTAGAATAGTGTCTTCCTTCTCAGTGTATACGTTGATTGAAAGATTGTTCAACTTTTCAAATTTCCCGATTTGGTCCAACGTCATGGGGAAGTTGATACCTCGAAAATCGAATACTGTAGAGTAATGTGGATATGAAGATGTGCGATCGCTGTGCTGTGTTGCTGGATGGAGAGCAGCAACCATTGCCCATCCGAAACACGCATTATCGTTAGATTTTATATTTACAACTGCTTTCTTCAACCGTATACGTTTCGCCAATGAAATTTAACATCCCGCACGCATTGCGTTATATTTATTAATATTTACAGTTAAATTCGTTATTGAAGATAATGTCCAGCCACTATCACTGTCTTGGAACTCGTTAAGCGATTTTAGTGTTGGTTCCACGATGCGCTTTCGATACCACTCACTCAGGTCCGATGTTGTGAAAAGTTCAACATTTCCCGTATTGATACTTTTATTCGCACGCTTATCGCCCACGGTGAACTCTCCATTGAACGCGGTGTTCACTTTGATGCTGTTAAATTTTTCGATATATTCAGCCACTTGTTTCGCGACTAGTTCATACGAATCTAGCAGGAACCTCCGTGGATCGATGTAATCACGATTGATTACGGCACCGGTTGACAAGCGATTTTCAAAGGCCGTGTCAATTTCTCGCCATATCAATCCATGATCATTTAATCCTTCACCTGTATGTATGAAGCGTTGACGTATTATCTGCTTCAAACATTCGAGACGTAAGATTTGCGAACTGACTGAGTGATGATATCCGGTGGCAAGTCGTGACCGCTTAGATCGAATTTGTTCCTCTAATGATTCGATGAGCGTGTCACATTGGTATTCCCACACTAAAAATTGCTCCAACGTCCGTAGTAGAGTCGCTTGCTCACGTAGCAATTGCTCTGCAGCAATATCGGCAGTATGGGACATGATGCGTGGAAAACTAACGTTGATGTGAACTTCAAGACGATCTGACTCGAAATGTAATAATCTTATGCGTGGTCTCAATAAAATCTAAAATGGTTCGCCCTTATATACACACGTTTTTCCAGTGGTGGTGGGGGTGGGTGTATGAGGGATGAAAATTCATAGATTTTCAGTTTGATTTTTTTGAGAACAGGTGTGCGAGATGAATGGGCACAGGAAGTGGTTCATCACCCACTCATATAATTAGTAACTATTGTAGAAAATAGAAAACTTATGCAATTCCCACGCAAGAAAATAACTCGTGAAAGGAAGTAGTCGGAGGGGAGGTGGCTCTTCGAAAATTTCAGGAATGATCATTCTCGTGGAAAAAAAAAAACAAACGCAATCTACCAAAGAATGCTTCATAATGTCTCTGCAGGTTACATCCTCATTGATAAATGTTTTACTTCTCTAGGACATATAAATGTATCATTGACGTTCAAACATCTTACAATGGCTGTAAAAAACTTCCTGTACTAAATAACATGTTTTGTTAGTTTTTCTTGGAAGGAGCGAAAGTCTGACATTAGCATTTTTTTACAAGCTTCTGCATTACCGCGCAAGTTCATACAGGTCCGTGGCATTGAAGAAAAGGATGAGCCCTGGTGCGGCGGTCACTCCATACATTTTTAACGCCATTTATTTTTTCATTCAGTGAAAATGGTAAACCCTCATCGTGAGATAGTCATTTCATGGATTTCAATTTTTTTTTTAGCTATTTTCAGTATTGACGTATTTGGTAAAAGGTGGATATGACCCCCGCGCGAGGCGGTTACCTCATTTCCACTTTCTAAACTATTATGTTTTGTTAGTTTTTTCTTGGAAGGAGTAAAAAAGTCTGACATCAGCATTTTTTTACCAGCTTCTGCATTGTCACACAAGTTCATACAGGTCCGTGGCATTGAACAAAAGGACGAGTCCCTGGTGCAGCGGTCACTCCATACATTTTTAAAGCCATTTATTTTCTCATTCAGTAAACATGGTAAACCCTCATCGTGAGATAGTCATTTCATGGATTTCCATTTTTTTTAGGCTATTTTCAATATTGACGTATTTGGTAAAAGGTGGATACGACTCCCTCGCGAGGCGGTTACTTCATTTCCACTTTGTAAACTATTATTTCCACATCCGGTGGACTTTTCAATTTTTTTCCAGAAAAAATGGTTAAATGATTGCAATGAGTGTAAATAGGAGAACGCAAAAAAAACTGGGAAAAGTGGGAAAAATGTGACTGTTGCCCCTTTACCCCTAAGCCCTTTAAAAAGGGAATCATTTCCAAACGAAAAATCACTCGTCTTCGTACACCCGTCGATTCAAGTTTGTTGGTCGGCATTTACTAAAAAAAAAATGTCTTTCAACAAAGTCATCGAAGTAATTGACATTTTCGATGATGAGGAAGTGATTCCCATCATTGAAATTATTGATATATCTGATGATGAATCAGACATTATGGAAGTGGAGAACGAGTTCTCAAACTCTGACGACGACGACGATGACGACGACCGTGACGACGACGACCACCGCGACGACCGCGACGACGACGACGGCATTCAACCACTGTCCGAGGATGAAGGGTGTTCTTCTGATTATGCACCCGAGCAAAAAGGAATTAGCCAGGGACTTCCACCCTGTCTGTCTGCAACCATGACGCCTGAAACTCGCGTCTGCGTAATTCAGGGATATTTCTCGGATCAGATGGGATACGTAGTCTGCTTCAGATGTTACATCAGAAGTCCAGATTCATATGGCGAGGTGAAAACCTGTTTCACCCATGACACCGGGCCATTTGAAGATCTGCGTGACCGATGGTGCGGGAATTGTGATCAATCGCTGTCAGCATTCATACCACCCAACATATGCGGAGTATGCATTTCATAATCGTAAGTAATAATTTATTTTTTCCACCTCCTCCTTGATTTGTTTAATCTTATAATTCAATTATTAAAAGACAAATTTCTCATTCTTATGTTTCAGATGGGAAACAAAAAAAAGCCTGTACGCTCGATCTATGTGGGAAAAACTCACCGTTTTCGTTGCTGAATAAGTGAATAATTAATAAACCATGTAGACGAATTATTTAATTTTGAACACCGGAATTGTAATAGTATACTGGTTTGGCAGTTTTTTCAATTAGTTTTTAACATTTTTGTCAGTATTCCATTTGTAAAACTGTTGTTCACCAATGACCGTAGGCATCTCACCATATTAAAAAGTGTTTTTTTTTTTAATTTAATTATACGAAAACGGCGTCAACGATCGATTTAAAATTTGGATGACACATCCAATTTATGTCTAAGAATATACTATGTAAATTTGATGTAACATTTTACCACTTGTCTCGAAACTGCTTAAAATGAGTGAATATGTATGTAAAACCTATATATATATTTAAATAAAATAAATAATTGTTTTTTAATTCATATTTACAATTCGTGTCATTTTTATTCAACCATACATTATCCTAACAACCCCCCGTTCCACCACGCCAACTTTCCCCTCCAGACCCCCGCAGCAGACCCTTCACTGCAGACTCTTCCCCCGCAGCAGACTCTTCCCCGCTCCCCCTTGTAGAGCGTTGCATCATTCAATGCAACCTCAGGTTTAAACATGTACCACCCTCGCACCTGCATCGTCAAACAATACACATCCCATCACATTCCACAATTTCTATACTAGATTCTTTCCCATAAATCCATCCTTCTCGATCTATGCGACCTCCCTCGATCCCATTGTTTATTACATAATAGGCCGTAACGTCTAGTCATTTCGACTCATCACCACAGACCCCTTCCCCGCAACAGACCCTTCCCCGCTCCCCGCACCCCCCTGAGATCCCTGGTCCAGAACTGGCAACGCCTTACTACTTTTAAGTTTCACCAGTTTTTTTAGATCAAATTGTCGAAGCAGAGAATCTCAGCCCAATTCACAGCTCGCAGCGCCTTCAGTATATTGGTAAATTTCTTGAAGTCGAAAAGAAAAATCGAAGGAACTGAGCACAACCTGCAGAATATTGGAAATTTTATGTTTATTTGTAGACCGCACCTGAAAAGTATTGAAAAACATGATTTCACGACAAAAGTTATTTGTCAAATTTTTATAATTAAAGTATTTCATCAACAATTAATATTTTTACAGGTTTTTATTTATGAGCACATGATACATCTTGTCACAACTATTTTCATACACTCACTTTTGGAAAAAAACAAAGTCTTTTGATCTGTAAGAAAAAATTAAGTGACATGATTAAAAAAAAAAATCGTTGCGTTCTAGATTGAAACTTCAACATCATTATTTGCGAGTTCACACATTTTCAGAACGTATAACACTGATTTTTAAGGTTTTGTTCGTTGTATTTTCTAGCACTTATTCCGGCCACACTAATTAACGGTTTTATTCGGATTATTTTATACGAAAAAATAAAAATGATAACCTCAAGGTGTGGTGAGGTTTGTTTTTATTTGGCTTTTCTGGAATCCGAAACAAAAATGATTTCACCAGCGGGTGCGAGGTTATCTTTTTTAATTTAGCTGATGATTAATTCCGAGATATTAAAAAATATTATTATCACATTTCGCAATATTTATGTATTACCGTTTTTTTGCACTATTTATATATTTAAACTATTTATGAATCACGATTTTTCACAATCTAAAAAACACGCGATTTACACGACTCGCACTTTACACTGTCAAAAGTCAAAACTACCGTCACACTGGTTAAACATTCAAACTTTCCGTGGTATGGGGGCAGAGGAATGTAGTTACAGGGACACGTTCAAAAACATCACTCGTGTGCACACTGGTTTACCGGTTTGGGAACACAGGGAAATGACCACACTCGTGAGCAATCAGAATCTCGATAGGCACGCTGAGGCCTTTCATTGTGACATATACAGACACGTCAAATTCTTCGATGTGTTGGAATTTTTGCATAATTTTGAGCCTGTGCAATGTTTTTTCTCAACAAATACGGCATCAATCGTGCTGATTTAAAGCTCAATCGAAAGATTTTTTCTTAATTAGTCTCCAGTTCAATTTTCAAGTCATCATCTGTCTCCTGTGCTTCGTAATTCGAGAAAATGACTTTCAGTTTTTACCCCCACCACCGAAATTTATTTTATTCAGAGATAATATACTCTAGCGAGCCTCGGGCCAGCAGACGACAGAGCTGTCAAATGTATTTGTCCCGAGACTCTATCGAGTCTCTTGATATTATACGAGCCATTTTAACATAAAGATATATCATTACTTACTACGGTTATCATCCAGATGCATCCATATATATCTCCAGATGCAGGTTGACAGTGTATTTGTCTATTAATTCATCAAACACGAGATGATTCTACACCATATTTTGGATAGAAAAACGACGTCGAAAATCTTTTGAAATGGACCAACTATTATCATGCAAGGAACATTTTATGATGTACAAATCTTATTATGGCAAGCGCGGAACATTTTATAATAAAGAGGAAAGGGACCAATAAAATAGATTGTCAACGGTGTAGAGTTAAAAAAAATTTTTATTAGACACTGCTCAAAACTCAGCATGATAATAACAAACTTTGTCATATAAATTTTTTTGACACTCATTATTAGTTTTATAGAGTTTCTTTTCCAAATTTACATCGATTCACACCAATCATGATTAACAGTTCAACGTACACCATTTCATAGTTATCAAAGAAACGAAAAGAATGATTTCCCAAGAAATCTTATACGCGGAACATTTAATCGCGAAAGAGATAAGAGATCGCTTTCGTTTCCGTCGTAGAGCTAAATGTGGAAAATAAAAACTGCATGGTTAAAAATAATTAAAAAATACATATTCATTTCAGCACTGTTCGAAAGTTGATTAAAAGTACTTGACTATTTTCACACCATCACTTTCTTATTATTACTGTAACCAAGAGTCGATCGAACCTAACCACGATATTTATAACCTCACAACGGTTCGTGAAAGAACATTAATATTTTCAATACTGTTTAAGCAACGAGATTCGAATTAATCGCGATTGAAAGGGGGAAAAAAATAAAAAATACGTGAATTTGAATGAAACTCTAAATTGCTGTCGTTGAATTTATATTAAAGAAATCATTTTTGGATCGTACGTCTCGCACTCTTCCGCTGTAAAAGTATATACACTCGAAAAGACTCGGTCCAGTAAACGTTAAAACTGTCACTCTTAATATTTCACTCTTGATATTAAGATTATAATACCAGCACGTTTTTTTTTATTTATCCCGCACTTCGTAATATCGAAACTTCGTTTGTTTATACCATCAAATACTGACAGATGGTTGGAGTAGAGATATGGGGTTGGAAGGAATGGGCCGAGGTAGAAAGAGTGCAAGAAAGATACACGAGGTGGACGCTAGGGTTGGATTGGAATACACCATGGTATATGGTAAGGGAAGAAACAAAGAGAGACAAACTAAGAACGAGGGCAAAAAGGAGAGCATGGAGATATGAGGAGAGATTGGAAGAAGGAAAAGGAAGTGAGATAGCAAGAGAATGCTGGAAAGAGATAAAGGGCCGGGAAAGAGGGAGGGTGGAAGAGCTGTCGAAGTGGGAAAGAGAAAGGAAAGCAGGAAGAAGAAGAGGAGTGGAGGGGAGAGAACAAGATCAGGAGATAGGGACGTTCGCAGAGAGGGAAAAAGAGGACAGGGAAAGACAAGAGGAAGAAAGAATGGAGAGAATAAACAGCCCAAAATACAATAAGTGGTATAAGGAAATAAGGACAGAAGGAGTGTCGACATACCTAAAAGCAGGATGGAGTGAAGGAAGATATAAGAGAATTGCGAGATTCAGGCTAGGGAACGAAATGAAAGAAAGTAAATACTGGGAACAGGAGGAGAGGAAAAAGTGTAGAGTATGTCAGGGAGTGGAAGAAACGTGGGAACATGTACTTGAAAGATGCAGGGGGGGGAGAAGGGACGAAGGGAGAGGGACTGGGGAGAGGATTAAGGAAATACTCAGAGAAGACGGCGGAGGGGAGAGGTGGATGAGAGAGCTGGAGGAACAAAGAAGGGAGAGGGAGATAGCGGGGGATGAATGGGCAGAATGAAATAAGGAATGGAACGAATGGACGGAAACGGAAGGAAAGAGAGCAGGGAAGGGACGGAAAGAGAGAATGGTAAAAGAGGAGATATGAATGAGATAGAAACGAATAAAGGAACGAGGGTGAAGGGGTGAGCGAAACACAGAGGAAAATTGAAAACGCGTGCGAAAAGAGAGGGCAAATGCGAGCGTGCGGAAAGAAAAGGAGAGCGATGAGGCAAGAAATAAGCAAAAGAAGAGATAAGAAAGCGTGTGAGGAAAGAGCGGGAGAGAGTGAGAGAGATTGAGAGATAGCGAAAAGAGAGAGTAGAGGCAAGCGAGCGGAAAGAGAAGGCGAAAGATGGGACAAGAGATAAGAAAGAGAAGAAATAAGAAAAGCGTGCGAGGTAAGAGCGAGAGCGAGCGAAAAATGTAAAAAATATTGTAAAAGATGTAAAAATGTAAAAATGTAAAAGGTAAAATGTAACAAATGTAAAAGGGAACATGTAAAAAAAAAAAAGGTAGAAAGTGAAAAGGAGAAATGCGGAAATGTAATAAAAGGGAATAGATATAAGTGTAAAAGCAAAAATGTAAAAGTGGAAACGGGAGTCTGTGTAACTCTAAGGGGAACAATAAAGAGAATACAATATTGACAGATGGTTGTACAATATATAGATATAGATATTATCATGTGACGTCAGTTCGCGACACTGCCGTGAAGTTCGCCCCGGGGACATGAGGCCTTTGATGGTGTTATATACAGACACATTAAATCCATGAATGTGTTAGTAACTTTTGCATAATCTTGAGCCCGTGCAAAGTATTTTCTCAGCAATTACGCCACCGATCATGCTGATTTTGGGCGCAATCGAAAGAGAATTTTTTAATCAGCTAAAATTTCAATTTTTAAATTCCCAAATGACTCCTGAGCTTCGTAATTAAATAAAATGACATGCCAATTTTACCCCCACCACCGCGAATCGTTTTATTCAGAGAAAGTATAGTCTCGACGAGCTCGGGCAAGCAGACGACAGGGCTGTCAATGCACTTGTTCCGAGACTCTACCGAGTCTCTTGATATAGATAAATAATCATTCAATTGGTTAGTGTACCTAATCTCGACATTCAATTTTTATGGTTAATGTTTATTGACGGTAGGATAAGTTATTTACATGCGAAAAATGAAAATCAAAAAGTAATTATCAAAGTTAAATAATTGTACGAAAAATGTAGATGATGAAAAAAATGTACAATTTACATAAAATTAACAAATGTTATAATTATAATCGAATTTAATTGTGGTCGGGGGAAGTCTCTAAGTCATTAAATGAGAAATGGAGACGTCTCCCGACCATAATTAAATTCGATTATAATTATAACATTTGTTAATTTTATGTAAATTGTACATTTTTTTCATCATCTACATTTTTCGTACAATTATTTAACTTTGATAATTACTTTTTGATTTTTATTTTTCGCATGTAAATAACTTATCCTACCGTCAATTAACATTAACCATAAAAATTGAATGTCGAGGTTAGGTACACTAACCAATTGAATGATGTTTTATCTATGTGTATTATTTCTGATCAGTTTTTTTTCACACTTTTTCAAGTTCACTACTGTCTACTTTTGGCGGGGGGGTTTCAAAATAAATCTTATTTTGGAAATTTCTTTCATTCTTTTTTATAAATATTTTATAAAAATATATTTTTATGAAGTTATATATATTATAGCAGTCGGGAGTTTTTTGTTTTTTAAAACAATTTTTATTTCACACTTTTTAAAATTCACTAGTATCTACTTTCGGTGGTGGGTGTTAATTCATTTTTTTGATATTTACTTCATTCTTTTTTTGAGACATTTAAAAAAAATATATATTCTCATGAAATTATACTATTATAGCAGGCGGGAGTTTTTTGTTTTTTAAAACAATTTTTTTTTTATTATAAATGTTCATTCTTATAAAATATAGCTTTTCTTCAGTAAACGTTGGTCGAATATATAAATCCAAAGATTTGTTTTTCCCGATTTTATTGTGGTTTTTTGTCAGATTTATATGTACTTCCATAAAAAGTTCTCTTTTTTTACACATTTTCTCCATTCTACGTTTGTTGAATTTATAAATTTAAGGTAGATCGGTGACGGCTACGTGATCTTTGCAGTACCTATTATAGACCAAAGTTTGCAAATGCAAAATTGACTTTGAAATTATAATTTTATTATTTTCGAAATATAAACAGCGGAGAATGGATATTTTTATACGATTTTATTGTTTAAAAAATGTTTACTAATTGAAATTTGACGAGTGTAGTGGATTGTAAAACGTGTTATGGCCGTTACTGTCATCTGCCGAAACTATCAGTTTTGTTTATAACCTATATCAAGAGACTCGGTAGAGTCTCGGGACAAGTACATTGACAGTTCTGTCGTCTGCTGGCCCGAGGCTCGTCGAGACTATATTATCTCTGAATAAAACGATTCGCGGTGGTGGGGGTAAAATTGGCATGTCATTTTGTTCGTTTACGAAGCACAGGAGTCATTTGATGGCTTGAAAATTTAACTGGAGACTAATTAAGAAATTCTCTTTCGATTGAGCCCAAAATCAGCATGATCGGTGGCGTAGTTGCTGAGAAAAAACTTTGCACAGGCTCAAGATTATGTAAAAAATACTAACACATCGAAGGATTCGACGTATCTGTATATGACACAATCAAAGGCGTTTTGATGCCCATCAAAACCCATTTACATGAAAGCCGGTCTCTGGCGACGAGAGCAACGAGCTGCGATTGGTCACAACTACTTTTCTCTCTCTTTTCTCGGTACCGACACAGCGGAAAGTTCTCTCTCTTTTCTCGGTACCGACACAGCGGAAAGTTTGAATGGAGTTTCGACATAACGAAGTGCGGGACGTGCGAGCAATGAATAAAACGATTCACGGTGGTGAGGTAAAAACTGAAATTCATTTTCTTTAATTACGAAGCTCAGGAGGCATATGATGATTTGAAAATTGAACGGGAGATTTATTACGAAAAAATACTTCGATTGAGCCTTAAATCAGCACGATTGATGCCGTATTTGCTGAGAAAAAACTGCACAGGCTCAAGATTATGCTACATCGAAGTATTGGCTTGTCTGTATACGACACAATGAAAGGCCTCTTGACGACTTCCGAGCTTGTGATTGGCCATTCCGTTTCATCTTTCTCTACCTATACCACGCAAAGTCTGAACGGAATTTTCGAAGTGAGAATAAGTGCTTATACGCGAGACGTGTTTGTGGATAAATTCGGGAAAAAAAATATTTCGCGATCTGTGAATAAATAAATAGTTCGAAGTACCCATACCGCGGAAAGTCTGAACGGAATTTTCGAAGTGAGCAGTGCTTACGCGGGTCCTGTTGTGGATAAATTCGGGAAAAATATTATTTCGCGATCTATGAATAAATTTATTCACAGATCGCGAAATAATTTTAGATCGTACGCGTACGATCCAAAAATGATTTCTTTAATATAAATTCAATGACAGCAATTTAGAGTTTCATCAAATTCACGTATTTTTTATTTTTTTCCCCCTTTCGATCGCGACTAATTAGAATCTCGTGGCTTAAACAGTATTGAAAATATGAATGTTTTTTCACGAACATTTGTGAGGTTATAAATATCGTGGTTAGGTTCGATCGACTCTTGGTTACAGTAATAATAAGAAAGTGATGGTGTGAAAATAGTGAAGTGCTTTTAAGGGGACAGACCTAGTTAGAATTTTCGAAAAATCGATTTTTTTTTAATTTCATTTTCAAAAAGTAGAATCTCTTACGAACATTTTCCGCCCAGGTAAATGTAAATCGGACCATTATTCGCCGAAATACAAGACTTTGTAGCACGTCGTGTCTGAGCCATAGGTAAGCAGGTAGCGGCAGCTGTCCGCTCGACTAGCTGAGTCCGTTAGAGGGTACCTGAAGGTCTCTATTGTATTGCGTATACATACATATATTGTGACCATCAATATAGCCCTACACACTCATATATACATATAGAAAATAAGAAAGGCCTTTCGTAGTTCAAAATACGGTTTCAGTATCAGTAAGATTCAAAACGTTGGAGCGTGCGAACGTCCATATTCGGAACAATTTCGTGAGTTTTCGAGTCCAAGATGGATAGAAAAATATCGAGAGAAGTGCGGAAAAGTCAACGGGTTTATAAAACACGACCCTTGAAAAGGAAACAGTATTTCAATCCAAAATCTGCGGAGACTGATGATGGCGGAGCAAGTACATCAGCAAAAAAATTAAGAGGTCAGGACGAATATCATATGCCAAAAACAGATGCAGTTAATTTCCGAATAATTAATTTTTTTACTGTTTTTTCGTCGCTCGCGAGTCTCGTAAAATGTGCTAAGTGCAACAGTAAAATATGTTTTGGAATAGTAAGCGAACGTGGACTTGGGTTCAAAATTTCTGTGGTGTGTGATAAGTGTACTCCTCAATACATACCGTCGTGCGATTTTATTCACCATTCTTATGAAATAAATCGAAGGTTCACATTAGCGATGCGTGTCATAGGCGTCGGTTACAAAGGTGCAAAAAAATGTTGCGCATTGATGGACTTCCCGCCATGGTTGGCTAAATCTACGTACTGCATATTACTGGAGCATATTTGTGAAGCGAGTAAAAATATGGCTCAATTTTTTATGAAGAAGGCTTCTAAAGAAGAGATAAACTTGAATTCTACTAACAGTGAAAGTAAGAATACCGATTTGATTGTGTCAGGTGATGGAACGTGGCACAAACGCGGATTTTCGTCTCTGTTTGGCGTCACATCGCTAATAGGACATTTCACGGGCAAAGTTCTTGACGTAATTGTAAAAAGTTCTTACTGCCACGCTTGTGAAGTTTGGAAAAATCAAAAAGACACGGAAGAATATCAAGAATGGTATGAAGCATACAAAGAAACTTGTTCGACGAATCATACAGGCAGTGCGGGAAAGATGAAGGTCGATGCTGTAATCGAAATGTTTCGTCGTTCGTGCGAAAATCTTGGAGTGAGATTTTTGTATTACGTCGGGGATGGAGATTCAAAGACTTACTCTGGCATTGTTGCAGCTGCTCCTTATGGAGAAACTGTAGTGACGAAAAAAGAATGCGTTGGCCATATTCGAAAACGGATGGGCACCCGTCTACGATCGTGTAAAAAATATAATAAAGGACTCGGCGGTAGAGGGAAACTGACTGCTAAATTAATTGACCAATTGTCCGTGTATTTTGGCAAAGCTATTCGTGACAACTCTGATTCGGTCAAAAAAATGAAGGATGCTATTTGGGCTGCGCTCTACCATAAGATTTCAACCGACGAGAAACCGCAGCATCACAAGTGTCCACGAGGTGCTGACTCGTGGTGCAAATATCAACGAGCAAAGGCCGAGAAAACGTTGAAATCTTTCAAACACGATTTCACTGCGTTGCCGAAGGAAGTCTTCGATGCAATAAAGCCTATATACGAAAGTCTCACAAACACTGAATTGTTGCAAAGGTGCATTGGAGGTTTCACCCAGAATAGCAACGAAAGTTTTAATCAAATTGTTTGGAAGGTCATGCCGAAAACCTTACCTGCCAGCTATACTACCGTCAGCATAGCCGCTTACATTGCTACCTGCACTTTCAACGAGGGTACATACGGTTTGCTGGCAGTCTTCGATGCCATGGGGATTAAGTTGGGACCGTACGCACACGAGTTTGCCAAGGCCGAGGATTCTATTCGAATAAAGCAGGCTAATCGGCGATCCCTGGAAAATACTCGAGAGGCGAGAGTAGCTCGGCGGCAGCTAAAAGTGGCTTCTAATACCACCAACAAAGCGCAGGAAGGCGAAGTATATGGCCCAGGAATAGACGATTCTATGTAAGTTACAAAAAAAATTTTTTATCTGCATGCAAACCGTACTCAAAACTTTAAGTGCGTTTTTCTCGAAACCATGTTTTTGAAGTCGGTGATCACTGTAGCTCGAGAACGGCTTTACCGATCGGGTTGAAATTTATATCACTTCTTCTATACATGGTAGTCCTCCATATGAACGAAGGATTTTTTTTTTGGATAATTATTTTTATTTTTAATAGCAAAAAATGGAACTGATATTTTGGTCAAAAAAACACTTTTGACTTTTAATGGCCGCCATTTTGTGAAAAATGGAAATTTTTCAAAACCCTTCGTTCAACCGGAGCATTATATCATTAACTAAAAATCCCCTCCGTTTTTTTTGTTTCAGATGAGCCGTTGCAGCGTGAGCTTGATCACCGCAAACCGTGTTTTTTTTGCAGCGTCCTCGGCAATTGACGGTCACCAGCTTATTTCGATATGTATTGCGTTGAAAAAATTGCAACATATACATTACATATGTATCTTTTAAACGGAAGAACTTTTGTTGTGAATTATTTTATCGTTTGACCAAAAAAAAATCGGAAAAAAGGCCTTTTTTTTGACGTTCCAACTAGCTCTGTCCCCTTAATCAACTTTCGAACAGTGCTGAAATGAATATGGATTTTTTCATTATTGTTAACCCTGCAGTTTTTATTTTCCACACTTAACTCTACGACGGAATTTCTCTTTCGCGATTAAATGTTCCTCGTATAAGATTTCTTGAGAAATCATTCTTTTCGATTCTTTGATAACTATGAAATGGTATACGTTGAACTGTTAATCGTGATTGGTGTGAATCGATGTAAATTTGGAAAAGAAACTCTATAAAACTAATAATGAGTGTCAAAAAATGTATATGGCAAAGTTTGTTATTATCATGTCGAGTTTTGAACAGTGTTTAATAAATATTTTTTTTAACTCTACACCGTTGACAATTTATTTTATTGGTCCCTTTCCTCTTTATTATAAAATGTTCCTCGTTTGCCATAATAAGATTTGTACATCATGAAATGTTCCTTGCATGATAATTGTTGATCCATTTCAAAAGATTTTCGACGTCGTTTTTCTATCCAAAATATGGTGTAGAATCATCTCGCGTTTGATGAATTAATAGTCAAATACACTGTCAACCTGCATGTGGATATATATGGATGCCTCTGGATGATAACCGTAGTAAGTAATGATATATCTTTATGTCAAAATGGCTCGTATAATATATCTTTATGTCAAAAGGCTATGGCGGTATATACTCCATATCCTATCAAAATTTGTATCTTTGGATTGCAATGAATGCCTATAGACTCTGAAAATTCTGTGAAGCGACAAATGTACCAAGTATTTCCACTTTTTGGCTCCGATTGTAGCATTATGAATTGAACATTTTGTTATGAAAATTCTTTGGTTGTTCATTTGTCAATGGGATCAAAAATATTGTCTTCGGAACACCATGAATATATGCAAAATTTCAGAATTTTGTTTGGCTCAATATGCTCTACATTTTTTCACATCCCCGCTTTAGTTGTAGCATAATGAATTTTAAAAAACTGTTTCAGAAAGTCTTCCGATGTGTTTTTTCTGACATTATCAAAATTTATATCTTTGGATTGCAACGAATGCCTACAAACTTCGGAAATTGTGTGAAGCGACAAATGTACCAAATACTTCTACTTTTTGCCTCCGATTTTAGCATTATGAATTGAACTTTTGTTATGAAAATTCTTCGGTTGCTCATTTGTCGATGGAATCAAAATTATTGTCTTCGGAATGCCATGAATATATGCAAAATTTCAGAATTTTGTATGGCTCAATATGCGCTCTATTTTTTCACTTCACCACTTTAGTTGTAACATTATGAATTTTGAAAAATTGTTTCAGGAAGTCTTTCGATGTGCTTTTACTGATATGATCAAAATTTGTATAATTGAATTGCAATGGATACCCACAGCCTTTGAAAATTCTGTGAAGCGACAAATGTGCCAAGTATTTTCCCTTTTGCTCATTTGTCGATGGGTTAAGAATTGCTGGCTTCAGAATGCCATGCATACATGCAAAATTTCAGAATTTTGTTGGGCCCAATATGCGCTACATTTTTTAAATTCCCTAATTTAGTTGTAGCATTATGAATTTTGAAAAATTGTTTCAGGAAGTCTTCTGATGTTTTTTACTGATATTATCAAAATTTGTATCATTGGATTGCAACGGATACCTACAGACGTTGGAAATTCTGTAAAGCAACAAATGTACAAATATTTCCACGTTTTGGCTTCGATTGTGGCATTAAGAATTTAAAATTTTGTTATGAAAATTCTGTGGTTGCTCATTTGTCAATGGGATCAGAATTATTGTCTTCGGAACGCCATGAATATATGCAAAATTTCAGAATTTCATTCGGCTCAATTGAGCTATATTTTTTCACTTCCCTACTTTAGTTGTAGCACAATAAATTTTGAAAAATTGTTTTACGAAGTCTTGTGATGTGTTTTTACTGATATTATCAAAATTTGTATCACTGAATTGCAACAGATACGTACAGACTTTGAAATATCTGTGAAGTAACAAGTGTGCCTAATATTTCCACTTTTTTGCTGGAATAGTGGCATTATTAGGACTTGAAAATTTTATTATGAAAATTATTCGCTTGCTCATTTTTGGATGGGATTAAAATTTGGCTTCGAAAAGTAATGGCTACATGCAAAGTTCATAAACTTTATTGAGCCTAATGTGTGGTATGCTTGAGTTGTGGCATGATTAATTCAAAAAATTGTCAGAAAGTCTTTGGTTCCTTTTTTCTGGAAGTATAAAAATATGTTTCATTGGAACGCACCGTATACTTACAAACTTTGGAAATTTCCTGGGGCAACATGTGTGCTCAGTATTTCTACTTTTTGGCTGCTATTGTGGCATAACGAATTGCAAAATATTTTCAAAAAGATTTGCTCTACGGATGCTCTGGTTGTGATGGTACGAAAATTTGCACGAAGATAATGCAACTGGTACAACTGAACTCGATCCATTTTCTTGGGCACAGTACTGATATAAGTTTGCCCGCTTTGTTGAATTTATTGTTTTAAAATATCCACAACATACTTTCTGAACTTTTCAAAATTCAAAGATAATATTAAAATATCTGTAAGTTCTAGTTTTAAGGCTTTCACGGCCATTATTGTTATAAATATCAAAATTTGCATCAAAATTTGTATCATGGGAATGTAGCCGATACCTACAAACTTTTAACATTTTGTGAAGCGCCAAGTATTTCCACTTTTTGTCTCTGATTGTGGCATTATGAATTGAAAAATTTATTACAAAAAGTCTTCGGCTGCTCATTTTTGGATGGGATTAAAATTTCTGTCCTCAGAACGCAATAGATACATCCAAATTTTCTGAACTTTGTTGGGCTTAAAGTGCACTATGTTTTTTCACTTTTCCACTTTAGTTATAGCATAATAAATTTAAAAAGTTGTTTCAGAAAGACTTCGGGTGCTCTTCTTCTGATAGTATCAAAATTTGTATCATTGGAATGTAGCCGATATCTACAAAGTTTAACCTTTTTGTGAAGAGGAGACATGTCTTGTGTGCTAAGTATTTCCACTTTTTAGCTCTGATTATAGCATAATAAATTGAAAAAGTTTTATTCTAAACGCTTTCCTCTACAGTCGCTTTGGTTTGTTCAATATATTGTTTTGGAGTTCCCATAACATACTATTTGAACTTTTCTATATTCAATGAGAATATTGAAATAGTTGTAACTTTTTATTTCCATGGTAGTAACTTCTTCAATGGTATTGAAAAATAATCATGATTCCACCTTGTTAATAAAAATAAGAATGAAAAAATGCGTGAACTTTTTTCACAATAGATTCGATGTTTTCTCTAAACATACATGAAACGGGTTTTTTATTTCGTCATTAATCAAAAATGAAAAATTTCGAAAAAAATCGCCCCATTTTTATCAACAAGCTGAAATAAGCGTAATATTTTTTACCACAAATCTACAAATATAACAAGGAGATACTGCTATTTAATATGTTACTTTGATAAACACAAATTCAAATAGCTACAAATTCTATGGAAAAGTTCTGACTCTTCTAATCTTGCTCTCAAAAGCTTTGTAAATTTTTGTATCAGACTCCCAGTTCCCGACTTATTTTAGCCTGATTCCAGAAAGGTAAATCGAAATGTCAAAAAAATTTGACTGGCTCGAGAATAAAAAAAATGCCAAATTGAAAATTCCAAAACACGTGCCCCTTTATTTCATAGGGAAAAAACTTGACTCGAAGTAGAAGGGGTCAGGGTTTGGAAATGAAAAAGCGATAATTTCCCAATATAACCTTTTTCTAATCTATATAAAGCGAGATGTTTGAAAAGAAAGAGAAAAAACGAATCATATCACGCATAAAAATCCCCCTCGCGGAAGAAACCTGGACAAGTACATTTGTTGACCGCCGTTCCCATATTTTTCCACGAATATATATACACTGCAAAAACCTGTTCTCGCAAAAATCCCTGAGAAAATCAAACCCTATCAAAAAGTAAGAAAAGTGACCACTCTCAAAAAATGTATCAAATAAATTCAAATCACACAAAACAAAATGAGTTAATCCTCGCGAAAAGCTAAGGTTGGGTTTCGCAAAAAGTTATAAAATAAATTGAGATATACCAAAATATATGTGCCCAGTACGGGAGGCTCTATCGTGTGAAAAAATCTTCAAATAATGTTGAATGTTGATAGAGAAAAGAATCAAGTTCAAAAATGCAGTTGTTTTACCAACCAGAATGAAAATAAAAACTCTGTATCAATAAGGGTCCGAAGCAAAAAAAGATTGCAAACGAAAAAAAATTAGATGAAAAAGAATTTCGGCCGAAGTACTTGGCGAGGTTGTCACCATGACCGATACATTATGTAAATTAAGTGAAAAAACATTTGTCAAGTACTTCGGCCGAATTTTTTTTCAATCTAATTTTTTTCTATGTTTTATAAAATAATTTGTAAGTCAAGGATGAGGCATCATATTCTTCCGTCATTTCATCTTTGAAAGAATAATAATTCTGAGGCTCCTGATAGTAAAGTTGAATATAATTATCTATTTATAGCTTAGATCGAAATTGCTAATATCCTCGCTGCCTTTTCGCCCCTGAATGCCTTATTCTAATACACAACTTGAAAGCTAATGATAAAGTATTTAATTTTCTGAATTTTCGCCTTCGGGAAAAATTGGTATTTGAGGTCTCTTCTAGAACACCTTCCTGCCAAGCTATAATCAAATAATAACCTATCAACGAATTACTAACATCTCGAGAAAACACTTCGATTCTATAGTTAACTCTTTTGAAAACATAACTTTTTTTCTTATCACGGGAACGAAACGCTCCTATATTTAAACAACCTCAATAACAAGGAATTTATGGTAGAAAATCTGTCTCATTCTTTTATGTCGAATTAGTAGTATGAGCAATACTGATTCCTGACATTGAAATAAGTCGATGATGTAATGATGTAGACACGTTGTAAGTTTTTTTGTTATATACAGGCTCTATTGGAGTTTATATAAAGCGAAATATATGAAAATATTATAGAAAAAAGAAGTGATATCAAATAGCAAAAATCCCCTCCCGGGGAAAAAAAACTTGGACAAGTACATTGGTGGTCCCTCGTTTCCCTATGATATCACAAAAAGTCCAAAACCCCACTTAAATTTTTTTTTTTTAATGTTTACTAATTTTATTCATATTCCGGAGGGAAACCAACCATATAGATCACGAAATAACCGGCCAAAAAACCAGACTTCACAATAATTGTCACTTTGAATTTATTTCCACAGAACAAAACAAGAATCAAAACATTAAAAAATCAGAATTATCAAGATGAGAAAAACACCACTTATAATTGGTGTGTAAGAAGTATCAATAGTCTAGAAAAAAATGAAGAAAGATCGACATCTAAGTTACGTGCAGCAGTAAAATTTATGATATCAGTACTAGGACAAGTATTTCTTTGATGACTGAGAAAATATCAATATGGATGTACCGGCAACGTAGGGCATGCAGTTGGTGCATTGCTTCTGGGATCTCCTAAGTCGAATAGCTACTTTTGTTTTGGCTATGGCGTGACCAATGTTGCCAAATAGTATTTACTTACATGACCTAATGAAACAACATTGCCTGCGCCGTGACTAAAATAACGAAAAACAAGCAGGAACAGGAAGTTTCGTATAAGATCCCGTGCTTTTGTAATGTTAAAAAAAAACATTAATTTATGTCTGTACATGATAGCACAGTTTTGTTTGATTGGTAATAATTTGATGAACGTTCACCACCGTACGTTGAGCGTATACGCACAGAGTACTTGTCCGGCCCATAACTTTTTATTAAAATTATATTCTTGAGATACTATACTTTCGACATATCGAAAAAAAAAAAAATCGATTTTTTCAAATTTCTAGACCATACGGTCCCCTTAAAAATACATCTGTATAAAATACAGCATATAAAATATAATAAAAACAATGATACAATAAGTAGAAATATTAATATGGTAACAATGTGATTGAAAAGAATTTTCATTATCTGCGATGCCTGAATCATATGTTGTAACGATTATTATATATATAACGAAGACGAAATCGCAATTATTTTATTAAAAAAATTTTTTCAAGGGATTTTTTTTTTATGTTGATAACAATCTTTTTAAAGAATTTCATGATATGTTCTATATCCAAAAGAATATTTTCTAGCAGATAGATACTTAAAAAAATACGTATCTACAGAAATTAAAGGTATTCGGATGTAAGGGTAGTACACCCTAAAGGATGAATTTTTTCGAAAAATGCAAAAAACATGTATCCCTTATCTTTTGAAACTGTTAATTATGCAATTTTTTTCGCTTCCATATCGAGCATATTCTATTTGTTATAACGTTTTTTTAATTTTCAACCCCTATAACTTCGGCTTATCCACCCTCTCAGGGCTGAAAAAAATGGAGTAGTCATAACTTTTTATGAAGCAGTGAATGCAATTGGTTTGATTTTGCGACCTTGTCTGCATATATACGGAACTGAATAACCTCCCCTAGGTGACCTCAACTTTAGGGGTGTGTTTCACCCCTTAAATATGAGTTTCCGCAAAAAAAAAAATACGTGTCTCTTAGATTTCAATGTAGAATAACATACTCCTAGGGGAACAAAATCGGCGGGGTACACCTGGGAAGGTTTCCTTGTCAGTCAGTTCGCAAATCTTACGTTTCGAATGTTTGAAGCAGACAATACGTCAACGCTTCGTACATACAGGTGAAGGATTAAATGATCATCGATTGATATGGCGAGAAATTGATACGGCCGTTGAAAATCGCTTGTCAATCGGTGCCGTAATCAATCGTGATTACATCGATCCACGGAGGTTCCTGTTAGATTCGTATGAATTAATCGCAAAACAAGTGGCTGGATATATCGAAAAATTTAACGCCTTACATACGTCCAGCAGCGCCTAAAACGCGCTAAAAGAAAAACTGTTTTTAGAAGAGATAGCAATAGAAATTAATAAAAATAATTTTTACACATTGTTTATTAGTATTTAAACTTTATAAAAAAATTTATTTGATTTTTTTTTCAAAAATTACAACATAAAAAATCACGTTTCCCGAAGCACTATGAAAAAAAAGTTGCTCCACGGTCTGCATCATTTCTTCTTGAAATGCTGATGGATCTGCAAAACGTAAAAAAATTCTTGTAAAATAAAGTTGTAGTTATAGTCTGTCGAGCCGGATTTTTGAAATTCGAAAATTTTTGGCAATTTAGGGCAGTTTAAAAAAAAGTGTGCATTTTGTGTAAAAAATGTCACACTTTAATTATGTTTATAAAATTTTTTAATCACAACATCAAAAATCCGACACGACAGACTATAGAGAAAACAATTTCGAATATTTAAAAAAAAAAGCATCAAAAAATATTAAAAACTGTATGAGTTATCATGCAGACCGTGCCAGAAAAAGTAGTTTTGAGAAAAATGCATTTAAAGTTTCAAGTGCGTTTCGCTCGAGACATCTACCTGCGCGCATCAGACTCTCGTTGGGCAGACACGTTTTCTATAATAACTTTCGATCTATGGGGAATTTATACAATCGACTTGCACAGAAATACGCCTAAAACTATAGAGAATAATAATCTGTAAAAAAATCGATTTTTTGAAAATTCTGGACGTATGTAAGGTAATTTAACAGCATCAAAGTGAACACCGCGTTCAATGGAGAGTTCACCGTGGGCGATAAGCGTGCGAATAAAAGTATCAATACGGGAAATGTTGAACTTTTCACAACATCGGACCTGAGTGAGTGGTATCGAAAGCGCGTCGTGGAGCCAACACTAAAATCGCTTGACGAGTTCCAAGACAGTGATAGTGGCTGGACATTATCTTCAATAACGAATTTAACTGTAAATATTAACAAATATAACGCATTGCGTGCTAGATGTTACATTTCATTGGCGAAACGTATACGGTTGAAGAAAGCAGTTGTAAATATAAAATCTAACGATAATGCGTGTTTCGGATGGGCAATGGTTGCTGCTATCCATCCAGCAACACAGCACAGCGATCGCACATATTCATATCTACATTACTCTACAATATTCGATTTTCGAGGTATCAACTTCCCCATGACGTTGGACCGAATCGGGAAATTTGAAAAGTTGAACAATTTTTCAATCAACGTATACACTGAGAAGAAAGACACTATTCTACCGGTTCGCGTTAGCAGGGAGAAAAAAGAGACACACGTGAACTTGCTTTACATTGAAAATTTGGTAGGATGTGGAATTGGACACTTTGCGTGGATTAAAAATCTATCCCGCCTAGTGAACTCACAACTTAACATCAATGGGCACAAAAAATTCATCTGTGATCGGTAAGTATATTTATATTCATGCGCTGTAATTTTATACTTTACAATGTATAATAAATTTTTAAGTAATGTTGAAAAATGATTATTTTTACAGATGCCTGCACTACTTCCAATCCGTCGACAAGCTGCGGTTGCATGAGATGGATTGCGGTGTAGTTAATGATTGCGCAGTTCAATTACCAGCCGAGAACGACAAATGGTTGGGTTTCACAAATACCAATCGGAAGGAGCGTCTCCCATTCGTGGTCTACGCAGATCTCGAATGCATCCTGGAGAAAACCAGCGCTCAAGAGATTGAGCAGAACAAGAGCCAACATCATCATGTCTTCAGCGTTGGATATTACGTCAAGTGCTCATACGATGACTCGCTATCGGGATATCACAAACGCCGAGGCGAAAACTGTGTGGAATGGTTCGTAGAAGAACTTAAAAAACTGGCATTGCGAGTGGAGAAAATTTTATTAACAAATGTTCCGATGAAAGATTTGACTCTACAAGAGTGGAAAAAATTTCGGGAGGAAAAAGATTGCCATATATGTGAGAAACCTTTTGTTGGGGGTGATGAGCGTGTTCGCGATCATTGCCACCTGACAGGGCAATTCAGAGGTCCGGCACATTCAAATTGCAATGTAATCTATCAGAACTCATTTTTTATTCCAATAGTTTTTCATAATGTATCCGGTTATGACTCACATTTTATAATAAAAGAAGGAGCAACTGCGTTCGAGGGGAAAATCGATTTGCTCCCTATAATAAAAGAAAAGTACATCTCCTTCTCGAAAGCTGTTGAAACGTCCAAAGACACGCGGAAAAATATAAAATTACGTTTCATAGACTCATTTAGATTTCTGAACACAAGTCTCGATAAATTAGCATCATTTTTAACTTCAGACAAACCCACAACTTTGAAATCACAGTTTTCCAACGTCGACGATTTTCATCTATTGACACGAAAAGGTGTCTTTCCCTACGAATACATTGACAGTTCTGAAAAGTTAGATGAAACAGAGCTTCCACCGCGGGAAGAATTTTACAGCTCTTTAACGGAGTCAAACATTTCCGAGAAGGAATATACTCATGCTAAAAATGTGTGGGAACGATTTTCTACTCGAACGCTCGGTGAATACAGCGATTTATACTTAAAGACCAACGTACTACTATTAGCCGACATCTTTGAGAATTTCCGCGATACTTGTCTGAAAAGTTATGGTCTTGACCCTACGTTTTACTATACTCTCCCTGGATATACCTGGGATGCCATGATAAAATATACAAAGGTAAAGTTTGAATTGCTCACGGACATAATAAGTATATGGGCTCATTTAATCCTTCAGAACCATCCTCATATTTAATGTACTTTGACGTTAATAATCTGTATGGATGGGCAATGAGTCAACCGTTACCATATGCAGATTTTGAATGGATTGACGATATTGCTAGCATCAATGTGGAATCAGTTCCATTAGATTCTGAAAACGGTTATATACTTGAGGTTGATTTAGAATATCCAGAACACTTGCACGATGCGCATAGTGACTTACCGTTTTGTCCAACGCATGACAAACCTCCGGGCACGCAGCAAGAAAAGCTGCTTGCAACGGTGAATGGGAAAAACGATATGTCATACACTATCGTGCATTGCAGCAGTGTTTGCAACATGGTTTGAAAATCACCAAAATACATAGAGTTTTGAAATTCAAGCAATCTTCCTGGCTGCAAACATACATTGATTTGAATACTCAGTTTCGTACACGTGCGAAAAATGATTTTGAAAAAAATCTATTCAAATTGATGAATAATGCAGTTTTTGGAAAAACTATGGAAGATGTTCGTAGCCACGTACAAGTCAAATTGTTAACGGAATGGGCAGGCCGATATGGAGCAGAGGCTATGATCGCAAAACCCAACTTTCACAGTCGAAGTATCTTTGCAGAAAATTTAATCGCTGTAGAGTTGCGAAATCTTCAAGTCAAGTTTAATAAACCAATATATGTGGGCATGTCGATTTTAGACATCTCCAAAACTTGTCTATATGCGTTTCACCATGAATTCATGACTCCAACGTATGGAAATAAGAGTAAAGTGATGTATACAGATACTGATAGTTTAATTTACCATATTGAATGTGACGATGTATATAAGGACATGAAATGCAATCTCGACAAATATGACACCAGTGACTACCCCCATGACAATGTATATGGTATTACGCTTGTCAACAAAAAGGTCCGTGGTCTCATGAAGGATGAGAACAACGGGGCCATAATGACCGAATTCATTGGACTTAGATCGAAAATGTATGCGACGCGAGTTGAGGGGAAGAAAGATGTTAAAAATTCGAAAGGTGTAAAGAGTAATGTTGTTGCGAGAACCATACAATTTGAAGATTATGTGAAGTGTCTCGATGAGCAGATTGGAATGAAGCATTGACAATCATCGATTCGATCGACATTACATAATTTCTATACCATAGCAGAGACAAAAATCGCTCTAAGTCCACACGATGACAAGCCGTATATTATACCTGGAACGGTAGACACGTTACCATGGGGTCATTACAGTATTCCCAAATGTTTGGAAGCAATGGAAACGTAGAGAATTGTAAACCAAGAGCGCGTACGCATGTGTATGAGAGAGAGAGAGAGAGAGAACATTTTTCTTCAATATTTGTACATTTGATGTGAAATAAAAAGAATCCTTTTTTTGTGAAATTCATTGTGTCCATCCTTTTTTTCCTTCTGCCTGCTTTTCAGGGCTATGCAGAGACCTGCTTGGATGTGTCGGGAGGGTCATAAAAATAAACCAGACTTTTTTTCGTCTCCTTTATTGTTCACAAATCATCCTTACTTATCCAACTATTATGTGTATTGTCGAAACCTAGCCATTTCACAAGCAACTGACTACCACGCTTCTTCAAGACTTTTTCAATGAAATATATGTCAGGATATTTAACTCGAAGTAACTCTTGTTCGTCGAAGCCACCTGCAATGGGCTCATCTTGATGATCTTTTATGTTGTATGTAACAGGGCTAGATTTTCTTACTCGATGTATTGTGAAAATTTCTGTTGTCCAGTTTGCTGTATAGCCTTTCTCAAATACATTCTTAAATTTACTAATGCGTACTTTATCGTCGATTTTAAATTTCGCCAGTTTTCCCACCGCAATTCTATTGAAAACATCACGTGGTATTTGTTTTTCATTCGTAACATTAACATTTTTCGGTTTCATCTTAATAGTATGATGTACAGTATCATTATATTTAGTAATTAACCTATCGAGAATATCGATCGATTTCCAGTTTCTGCGAAAACTGAATTGAATCCACATTTTATTCTTAAGTGCACGATTGAAGCGCTCACAAATTGATGCTTTTAAATTGCTATATGTAGAATACAAGTGTATCTTATTCTTTTTCATCAAAGCCTTAAAGTTTGTATTATAAAACTCTTTTCCCCGATCGACGTGGAGGTTTTTCAGTACGCGCCCTTTGCTGAGAATTGACTCCATTGCAGCGGTGACATCTTTCCCACTCTTACTCTTCAATAGTTTGACCCAGGCGAATTTCGAAAATACATCGATGACGGTGAGGAGAAATTTATGCTTGGAGTTGTGTTATACATATGCAGACATATCTATAAGATCAGCTTGCCACGGCTCATCCAGGCCGCGTATATCAACATGTCGACGTGGATAATTTCGCCGAGCTGGCTTATGCAACTCCTCCACCACAGCACGCTTTTTCCACTCATTCTTTCTCCCCCACAACGGCTTTCATCATAGATAGAAGATGGGAGTCTGAAGGTTTTTTTCCGCTTCACATCGATTTTGACATCTTGTAAAAGTCTGATGTCACCACTAAGTCCCATGAACGCACTTTTCAAATCGTCTATTTCTCTCCGAATATTGTCGAGATCAGCTTTAACACGCTTTTCAACAGCAGTCACATTCGAATAGCACCTTTCATTCGTTGAATGGGTTATATCACGAGTGATAGCATTAATGCAGCTGGTAAACACACCGAGTGTTACAACATCCCCCGCATTTATTGCCTCATCAACGTTGCCCAGTCTATTCATTACAAATTATAATGACCGTCTGCGGTAGTCTTGAAACCAACACTCGGTTTACCCAGAGGGCCCGCACCACGTCTATTCAACTGTCGTCCAAACACATCAACGGTCATGTTGGGAATGTGTGAAAAAAGAGCTTGCACATGTTAATAAATGATTTCAGCGTCACGCAATTCCTCAATAATCGATATAATCTCATTCGAGTGTGATGAGTTTTCAGCAGCTTGTGATGCAAGCAATAAGCGAAGACGGTTCACTAGTTCATTCGGATCGTCCCAATAAACATAGTCGAAGGAGACATTTTTTCGTGCCATCTTATACTTGAGCATACCCCCACCTTTATGCCCGCCATTTTGCTCCAGTATTTTCGATATATAATTTTTAAATTTATAAGATTTATCATGGCGTATTGAACCATTACGTTTATAATATTTTCTATGAACATTCATAGCAATAACAATTTTCGAGTAATCCTCCAAATATCTCCTCTTTTTTGAACAACAACTCAACCAAGCCAATACGTTTCGAATACTTTTTGTCTCCAATATGAATATGATCATCTGCGAACTGAATCGGTGAGTTACCGATCATTAATTTATCATTTGCAAGATTTCGTACTCCATACATGACATCCAGTCTTGTTTTTTTATTGCTACGCAGGAGTCCCAGATATTCATGTATTAAAGCATTAGCATCTTCAGATGATTCGTCGTCATCATCGTCGTCGTCAGCTAAGGAGTCTGCATAGTTATCAGCATCAGCTAAGGGCTCTGCATCACCTTCAATTGCTTCATGCCAAATATCATTTGTAACGTGGTGGAATACCACGTTACGAGGACGATTCGGATTAAGTGTGGCAAGCGGCCTGGATAGCTCAGTTGGGAGATCACTCGACCGGCAATTGAGAGGTCCCGGGTTCGAACCCCGGTTCAGTCCCTGCCGCATTTTTTCCGAATCGTTCCTCCTATCCCGTTTTTCCCCCCGTCATAAAACTGGCGCCCAACAGAGGGCCACGGCCTCTGAACAACCACGAAAAAAAATTTTATCGTGGTTGCCGTGAAAAACGAACGTTCCCTGAGCCCCCCCCCCCCCCAACCCAAGCTAGCCCTTACCCCTTCCCTACGGGCCAGCGCCGGCCCGTAGTACCCCTTCCCCTTCCGTCCCTCAGATACTCCCAGTCTGCAGTACCCATTTGTATTCCCAGTCAAGAGTAGAGTACGAGTTTGATCCGTCAGGGACGGATCAACTCTGGCAAGGGGGATTGTAACGTGGTGGAATACCACGTTGCGAGGACGATTCGGATTAAATGTGGCAAGCGGCCTGGATAGCTCAGTTGGGAGAGCACTCGACCGGCAATCGAGAGGTCCCGGGTTCGAACCCCGGTTCAGTCCCTGCCGCATTTTTTTCGGATCGTTCCTCCTATCTCGTTTTTCCCCGTCATAAACTGGCGCCCAACAGAGGGCCACGGCCTCTGAACAACCACGACTAAATTTATTTAAAAATTTGCCGTGGTTGCCGTGGAACCTTCCCCGAGCTCCCCGCCCCAACCCAAGCTAGCCCTGCCCCTCCCCCATGGCCCATTCGACCCATAGCACCCCGCCCCTCAGACAATCCCAGTCTGTAGTACCCCTTGAATCCCCAGTTCCGTAAGGAGAGTACGAGTTGACCCGTCGGAGATGGAATCAACTCTGGTGGGGGGGGGGGGGATTGTAACGTGGTGGCACCACGTTACGGGAGCGATTCGAATTAAGTGTGGCAGGCGGCCTGGATAGCTCAGTTGGGAGAGTACTCGACCGGCAATCGAGAGGTCCCGGGTTCGAACCCCGGTTCAGTCCCTGCCGCATTTTTTCGGATCGTTCCTCCTATCCCGTTTTTCCCCGTCATACATTATAAGAAATGTCATAGAGCGCGCTGTTTTCTTCATCCTCCTCCTCCTCCTCCTTCTTGATATTCACTTTTCCATCCGTAATTTCATGCCTCAGATTTTTGTTATATGAAACCAGCTCCTCTAACGGTCCAACGATCGGTTTAAACACATCTTGCATTTTCTGCTGTGCAGTATCGCGATCACTTTTTAACTTTCGATATTTTCGTCTAATCGCATTACGATACATCCTTTTCTCTCAAAAGTTCTTTGCTCTTCATGTTGACGCAAGCAAGTTAGACTTAAGACTGTCTCTCATACCACAATGAGCAATCGTTTATTATCAATAGTTAGGAAACAATCGAATCCCTCTTCTATATCTACCGGCATTTAATTCACTGTCCTTGTCAATCGTAATAAATCCATACTTGTCCAACTTCCAACGTTTTACACACGTTTTTGAAGCATGTATAAGTCATATCCGTATTCACATGGTCATTTTACACAGGTTTAAGGTTCATATCATCCTGTTTAAATAGCACTACAAAATTTGCATTGTCTCTCACGAGATGTTTCGGAATACGAGTGTATGTTTGACAGAGATAAAAACTGTCTACAATCTCGTGTCGTCCCATGGAAAAAAACGCTCCCACATTATCCTGTTTTTCACATGCTATATCGTCGAAGATGAATATGGAATTTGCACGGGCCTCACTTGGTGTGGTAACTTGTTCATGCTCATTGAATGGAAAATATTCAACTCCTTCCACCGGTCGAAGTAATTGCTCGAGCAGTCTATATTTTCGCTGCTTCAGCGATTTAAAGTAGAGATATATGTTCTCAAATCTCAAACCATTTGGATGTATGAGCAGCGTGAGTAAAGCATTAATTTTTCCACAATTCGATGGACCACAAAACACGGCACGAATACTGTCAGGTAGTATATTCCCATGACGCTTATTTGTCGTTGCTCCACCACCATCGACAAATTCATCGAAATTTATTATGGGGAGTTAACCACCTTATTTCTTCGACACCATCTCTCATATGACTGATCGGAAAAATCGTATAAATGCGACTTTATAATGCGAATAATGCTCAGTCGAGTTGTAGCCGCCGATGATTATTGTGCAGGATAAACCGGGTAAAGGTTTAGTCAACAGTGTACTCAATAACCTCCCCATGGAATTACATCTACCTGGCTACCAATATTGCGGACCTGGTACAAAATTGATTAAACGTCTTGTCCGTGGTGATCCTGGCATAAACCCATTGGACGCTGCTTGCAAAGAGCATGATATTGCATATTCGAAAAATTGCGATAATCTAGAAGCGAGACATTTAGCGGATAAAGTGTTGGCTGAACAAGCCTGGCAACGTGTAACCTCAAAAGACGCTAGTCTTGGTGAGAGAGCAAGTGCTTGGGCTGTGACAAACATTATGAAGGCAAAAAGGAAGTTTGGTTTGGGTATGAAGAGAGCAGTGAGAAAGCCGCAGAAGAGTGTTTGCCTGAAAAAGGTCATCAGTGCTGCGAGGAAAGCGATGATTCATAGTGATGACCCTCGTAAAATTGTCATGTCAGCATTAAAAGGTGCGCGTGCCAGTGTAAAAGGCGTCAAAGTACGCACACCTCGAATTCTACCTGCCCCCCGAAAAACCGGTGATATATTGCCTTTTCTCATACCCCTCTTCGCCGGTCTAAGCGCCGTTGGTGCATTGTCTGGTGGAAGTGCGGCAATAGCCAGCGCAGTAAATGCTGCTCAAGCGGCCAAAAAGGAATTGGATGAAAATAAGCGACATAACCAAACAATGGAGACCATTGCTTTGGGTAAAGGTTTACACTTGAAACCGTACAAGCAGGGTCTGGGTCTTCACATCGGGCCAAAAAACGTATAATTACGCTACAGCATCAACCTCTCAGCGACATCGATCTGGTGAAGTATGCGAAAGCGATGAAAATTCGTCATTTTCGGGGGGTTTTCATGCGTGATACTTTACCTGCAAGCGGACCCCTCAAGCAAGAATCAGCAATCGTGAATTTGGATGAAAATGTGGGCCCTGGAACACACTGGGTTGCATATAAAAAGATTGGCGGAAAAGTTATATACTTTGACAGTTTCGGCAATCTCCCACCTCCACCCGAACTCATGAATTATTTTAATGTTGGTAGCATTAAATATAATTACAAAAAGTATCAAGAATATGATACAATAATATGTGGACATTTATGTTTAAAGTTTTTATGCGGTCAGTTGAATCGTCGAGCCAAATATGTGCTATATAAATGAGGACTATAGAGCTATGTGTTTAGTTCTTTGCAAGCATCATGGATGACAGTTTAACGATCACCGTATCTGGATCTTCATCTGTTCTCGAGGCGCAATTCTTTCCCCCCATCGAATTATCGCCCGATAAAAATTATACTCTCGGACTTGTTGAACTGCTCACATTTAATTCATTTCCCAATATCGACATTGGCTGCAGTGAATTTCATGTTGGAACGCAAGTGTTGACCATACCAACGGGGAGTTATGAAATAGAGGATATTGAAAAATATTTGCAAGCTGAATTGACACGTAAAAACATAAAAATTTAGCTCAAACCGAATAATAATACACTGCGTAGTGAAATCGAATGTAATCAGCCTATTCGTTTCACATCGAACAACTCGATTAGACCTCTGCTAGGCTTTGCATCAGGCCTATTGGAAGCCAATAAAAGACATGTGTCTGATCTGCCGGTATCCATTCTTAAAGTGAACGCCATACGAGTTGAGTGTAACATAACCACCGGCGCATTCATAAACGGGCGAAAAGTACATACAATTCAAGAATTTTTCCCATCTGTGTCGGCTGGCTACAAAATCATCGAAGTACCATCGAGCGTCATTTAACTACCAATCACGACTCACCGAATCGACAACATACAACTTCGTATTGTGGATCAAGACGGTGATTTAATAAATTTCCGCAGCGAAGTTATCACCATACGACTTCATATAAAATCTCGATGGGCATAGTCTACAATTGTAATATTAATAAGGCAGTATGGGATAGCGAAACCAGTCGTCGATCAACGCTCAAAGCGCTAACACCGCAAAACCTGCTACTATTGAAGAGTTTGGGTCTCAAGGTTCGTGGAGTTCGCGTGTGAGAAATTATTTATTTTGTACGTTGTGCATCTGTTGCGCGCAATGGAGGAAGAAATCGTAAACATTCAAACACCCATTATCTTCGATGAATCCATCATACATTATGAAGTTTATGCTCATAAACCATACGCATCGTCAACATATAACAACAGTGATGAAATACGTATTTAAATTCAGCATCAAGATTTATCAATCCTACCGAGCAAAAGTTCAATTCACATTTGTGGAAAACTGACAAAGGAGGATGGTACAGCGTTAAATGCAACGAGTCTCGTAAACAATGCCATATGTCATTTATTCGAAGAAGTACGCTGTGAACTTTATGCAATAGAAATTGATCGTAATAAGAATCCGGGTGTTACGTCTCTCATTAAGGGATACACATCTCTTACACCTGCCAAGAGCTCGATGCTTGAAAACACTGGTTGGCTCGATGTTGAAGAATCAAAACAAATCGTGGATGCAGCGGGTAACTTTGATGTATGCGCCAAATTATTATTAAAAGATTATCGCCAAAGACACACCAATTTCCATGAGTTTCCGTACGTGGGAATTGTATGAATATCCATTGTTGCCCACCACCTCTAAACATGTGTGGTCTGTCAAAACTTCAACACAGCTGGAAAAACCACGATATGTAATTCTTGCATTTCAAACGGGACGAAAAAATAATAAGACAAACAATGTGAGTTGTTTCGATCATTGTGATGTGACCGATGTGAAACTATACTTAAATTCGCAATGTTATCCATATGGCAACATGAATCTGAATATACAGCAAAATCAGTATGAATTACTCTACGACATGTATACAAACTTTCAATCTATGTACTACATTAAGGAGGTTGAACCATGGCTGAACAAAAAGGAATTTTTACAATATGCACCTCTCGTTGTGATTGATTGCTCGAAGCAAAATGATTCTCTTAAGTCTGGACCTGTGGATGTACCTCTCGAATTTGAAATGAAAACGAATGTACCTGCACAGACATGTGTATACTGCCTCATTCTACATGATCGTATTGTAGAGTATAATCCCTTGAGTGGTGGGGTGAAAAAATTGGTATAAAAATGGCTGAAGTGACCACACTGGACATCAGTCGAGATGGAGTTTATCGTCGATATACAAGGTTTCAAGGGGCCCATCAACGAGAAAAACGCTGAACCTCTAACGCTCTTCTTCGAACCACCATACGCATGGGACACGCTACCAGCAAAATATCGAACCATGAATAAATGGTTGCAACGTAATTTCGATGGAATATCATGGGACTATGGTCTTATACCATACGACGCAGCGAAACCTATAATTCAAGCAATTTTACAACACACTCGCACCATATTTGTGAAAGGCTGTGAAAAGTCTTCGTGGTTAGCGAGCTTCTTGGAATTGTCAACGGAGATTGTTGATTTGGAGATTCTGGACTGCCCATAGTTGAAGAAATTATTAAAAACTACATCGAATTGCCCCCACCATATCAACGAATTGAAATTCAACTGTGCAACGATGAATGTAAAAGCTTTGAAAAGCTGGTTATATGTATACCATGCCTTATGTAAACGAGGGATCTTTGAATAAAGAAAACATTTTTTGAAATGGTTTTTCTAATTTATTTATACAAAATTTCCTCCTCCTCCTCCTTCTCCTCCTTCACATTACAGAAATTTTTATATATTTTTTATTCACGTTGAAATTTCATGAAACTCGACGCCGTTCCAATCTCCGCCTATGTATTTCATACTGAGTTTTCCAGTATGAGCAGCTTCCAATAGTTTTTCATACGCCTCAGGATCTTGTTCAAATGCTTTGACGACTCGGGGTGGCAGGAAGACGGTGAATTCACTCTGCACTTCCACGATGTATCTTGGGCCGTACTTAGTCTTTGCCGATCGAATATCAGGGATTCCATAGTCACCGTTGACTTCAAGATCTTTTAGTTTTTTCGTGGGCAGATACTCGGACCACTTAGTGATATCGTTGATACCAGAGAACGCCATCGTTGTCGAATGTGGAGGTTTTAAGAGATTTTTCAAGAATCACGACTTGTAAGAAGCTTCTGAAGCTGTGAATTGATGCTCGTCTCTCCCATGCTTGGCTATTTGTACCATCTATCCCCACATCGATCCCAATCCCCTCCCCACACATTTTCCAAGAAAATTAGTTTAATTGTGTTGATCACATTATTCAATGCAGCCTCATGCAGGTTTAAACATGTTATGACCACTCACATCCTCACAAAGGCCTTCCATTACTTTCCACAATTTCAATGCTAGATTTTTTCTCACGCATTTTTCGAATATCTATTCTTGTCAAACAATGGATCCACGTTTCTTTGTTTACATACCTGCACTCGAGACAGGTTTAAACATGTTCAACGCTCTTGCAACACTCTCTGCAGTTATGACATTGGTGTACGGGACCATCGATGTGATCTCCCGTCGATGGTGTGTTCCAATGTTCGTAACATCGTCTATATGACATAATATCACTATCAGATTGATAATATTTAGGTAAACGGATTGCATACAAGCTTGCACATCTATCCATCTCGACGTCTACTTTGAGAATAAACGTTTAACTCTCAATCTTATAAGTTTATGCACTTTTTCAAACTGAAAAATTATTTTTAAAATAATCATACATCTCTCAAACTTATCCTCATCTATCCATTTCCCCTACCTTCGCCCCACCCATACAGCATCAACGTAAGACTGTATATAATACAAAATATGGACTAGCAGGTAGGAGATTTATCTTTTTGTTAAAATGCTACCAATGCACCATTTTAAACAAACAATGACTCAATGGAGGTCAGGTGTGATCGTCACCTGGTAGTCTTTCCATAAAAGGTGTTTGACTTTCTCTCCCCCGCAGCAGACTCTTCCCCGCTCCCCTTGTATAGCGTTACATCATTCAATGCAACCTCAGGTTTAAACATGTACCATCCTCGCACCTGCATCCTCAAACAATACACATCCCATCACATTCCACAATTTCTATACTAGATTCTTTCCCATAGATCTATCCTTCTCGATCTATGCGACCTCCCTCGATCCCATTGTATATTACATAATAGGACGTAACGTCTAGTCATTTTGACTCACCGCCACAGACCCCTTCCCCGCTCCCCGCACCCCTCCGAGATCCCTGTTCCAGAACTGGCATAGCCTTACTACTGATATATGTCGCTAAATTTGAAGTACGCTGTAGCGGTTTTTTTCAAGTTTCCGTTACCTTCACTGTTTTAAACAAACTAATTTTTCGATAGGTTTTTGTATAGCGATCGCTCTATAAATAATTGTGAGTCATTGTGGAGCAACAAAACAACATTTAACGGCCCCACAAAATTTTTAGTGCCCCGATTGTTTATAATATGGGGATGTGAACTTTTTTGCGTTGTTTTTTCATTAACACATTGATTTCTTAGACAAAAAGAGATCCGACGCAATTTTTTCAACTTTTATCGTGTACAGGGGTAAATTTATTACGAAAAAGCCCTCTTAACATTATTTGTCACACGTTGTATACCATTGGTTATTGTTGTGTAAAAGTGGGTGAGGACATAGATTCGTGAATCAGTCAGATCCATGCCAGTTTTGGCAATATCTATCAGGTAAATTGAAAAATGTACGATAAAAAAACAATGATGACGAAAAAAAATTTTTTCACCATTGTTAATAGCAATTAAAAAAATTTTGATTTTTTTCCTGGAAAATAATGACTAAGGGCTTTTTTCACAGATATGTTGCTAGTATCGTCAATAGTATTTGAGAATTTTTTCGACCCGAAAAATTCAATTAATAATCGTCATTGCAATAATTGTTATTAACATCAATTTTTGCAAATATTCTAAAATTATAAAAACTAGTGAATTACTAGAAGAAAATCAAAAACCAATTTATAACAGATTAGCAATTAAAAAGCAATGGTTACCACGATTCATTAGGGATTGTGGGCGAAAGGGCCCACCATTTTGACTCACAAACAGCCCCATACGACTCAGACCATGACGCCTTCATTTTTCAACTCAACCTAACAAATAATATTCTCCCAACCACACACACTCAGGGATAATCTAAATTCTTCAATTACAAAGCGACAAAACGGAAAAAAATCACGTCTAAGCTTGACCGCAACTTCAATTTAGAGATCCCAGCTATGCGAAACTTAACTCTAGGTTCCTACATGGTGTTAGGAAACGAGAAAAAATAAAAAAATAAAATGTAAAAAAGAATGGCGAGTAGGTAGCGAGGGCGCCCGAAGCGTACAACACGAGCGATAGTGAGGAGTGAGGGAAGAAGCAGGAGTTAGTGTTAGGCGAGCGCTTAAAGAGAGACGGCGTGCGTACTGTCCGGCCCGATTATTCTTTAACTATGTATATAAATATCCTAAACAAATAAATAGTACCATGGGAAAATACTTTGAAAAAGTAAAAAAAGATGGCCAAGTATTAAAAAATCGCAACCTTAGTTATAAAATTACTGCTCTACATTCTTGTTATTACGTTAAAATAAAAACTATATTTTGATTCACAACATTCATTTCTCTTTTATTATATGTAAAAAGTTACTTTACTGCGAAAAAAGCTACTTAATAATTTGTGTCCCTAATTAAAAAAAAAAAAATGAAATCATTTTAACATAGCCAAGAACAGTGAATGGATTCAGAAGCTCCTCAGGCAATCATGTACACTCTGAATGGTGTCTACTAAAGGGTTGTGTCGCTTCAAGAGTTTTCGAAGAAAATCCTATGAATATCAAGAAATCACTATTATGATATTATGCTAGCTAAAGACAATGAACGCACAACACAACCCCACAGGAAATTATACAAACAGAAATGACATAAAAAAGCGAACGTACGCGTATAAGTGCACACCTACGTACTGCACAATTTCACTGCAAAGACTACACAAAAACTTGGCGTGCATGGTTTTCAAAAATACGCTCGGTAGTAATAGAGCTAGGCGGGTTCTGGACCAAGTCGTGGCGAGGGGTATGCGGTGCGGGGGCGAAGCCCACGCTACTGCATACCCCACGCCGCGACTTGATCCAGAACGCCGCCTAGCTCTATTACTACACTCCGCTCTCCGCAAACCCCTCGCCGCGACCTGGCCCAGAGGTTCAGAGGGGGACTAGATGTGTGGACGAGAGATGGTTGGAAGGATAGTGAGTTGGAGAGAGATGATCAGAAGGATAGTGAGTTGGAGAGATGATCAGAAGGATAGTGTGTGTGTACGTGTGCGTGTGCGTGTGCGTGCGCGTGTACGTGCGTGCATGCGTGCGCGCGCGTGTGTGTGTGTGTGTGTGCGTGTGGGCGCGCGCGCGCGCGTGTGTGTGTGTGTGTGTGTGTGTGTGTGTGTGTGAGAGAGAGAGAGAGAGAGAGAGAGAGAGAGAGAGAGAGAGAGAGAGAGAGAGAGAGAGAGGGAGAGAGAGAGAGGGAGAGAGAGGGGGAGAGAGAGAGAGAGAGAGAGAGAGAGAGAGAGAGAGAGAGAGAGAGAGAGAGATGGAGGGAGATGGAGGGAGACAACCAGATGGGAAGATAAGTGAGTGTGAGAGAGAAAGTATGAAAAATAGATGAATGCTTGGAGGATCATTTTAAACAATATCATTTAAAAAAAATTTCATTTCCAAAATTGATCTCGAGATGGATAGATGTGCGAGTATGTATGCAATCCACCCATCGAAAGACCCCTGGACATTGACGAAAAATGAACTCGAATCGATTCCCAAGGCTTTACTTTTAAAATACCTTAGCTACTGTATAACTTCATTGTGGGATCGTTTACCAGAGCATTTACAGTGTGATAGTGAGATACAATCATAGAATGAGTGTGATGATCATTTTAATCCACCATGGGAACTGACTCATGTTGATGCTGTTGGACCAATGCGTCAAGATTGTGAAAAGTGTTTTATAATGGAACAATTGGTGATTCAACGCATTAGGAATCTTTGAGAAATTACGCGAGAGGAGCTAGAAATTATATCACCAACGGCGTTTAAAAAATATTTCAGTGACTACACAGATATTTTGTGGGAGCGTTTACCAGAATATTACAAATCCGACAGTGAAATTAAATCACTTCGTCGATGCAATGAACATTGGAATACACCATCGATGGAAGATCACATTGACGGTCCCACACCTCTACGTTGAAATTGTAGAAAATGTCGAGAGAGTGAAGAACGCGTTTGAGCTTGTTCCGGGGTGCACATGTCCACAGACGAGGGAGGCTGACGACGCTTTTGAACCTGTTCAGGATATCAGCTGCATAGGGCGATCGTGTGGAAAGGAAACAAGGCGGGCATGGAGACTGAAATCATGGATAAGGAATTGGGAGCATCATAGGCTGACGACGTGTCTGAACCAGTTTTTAGGGTATCAGCTGCACACGATCGTGGGAGAAGGGAAGGAGGTGGGGATGGAAACTGATATCGTAGAGAAGGGATCGGGAGCATCATTCTGCTACAAGATTAGCTCCAAGTCAGACCCTTTCAAAATCACTCTCTCTCTAAAATGGACTTCAAATCATTGAACAAAGTTGCCACATTGGAAAACAACCTGCCAATGAAGAAGCTGGTTGATCTCGAGGTTAAGACTGATCATCCAATCCACAATATTCGATCGGTGAAAACCAAATTTGGGAAACGATACATCGCTGACATCGGAGGGCAATACATGGTCTTTCTACCAGCGAGACTCGCCGAGGCTTTCGACCAGGACGAGGACGAATTCAAAAGCTGCTGGAGGCAGCTCGCTCGAGGGAACTCTACATGGAAACGTTTGCCGACAAGTGGAGTAAAATCGAGTTCACATTCAAAAATCGTATGGAAAAAAAATGTAAAAATATATATGATTCTCATCGTTGTCAAAAATGATTTATAATAATGTATGCTGAGTGGTGGAGGAGGAGGAGTTGGAGAAGATGAGTGTTTATAATAAAAACGAAAAAGGCCATATACAATCATAAAAAATGTTTTGTTTATTCAAAAATTCCTCGTTCACACAATGCATGATAGACGTATAACCAACTTCTCAGAGATTTCACATTCTCATTCGCACAATTATATTTCGAATTGCGATGGTGGTGGGGGCAATTGGGTCGAATTTTTGGCAACTTTTGCAGCGATGGACAGTCCAGAGTCTCCAAATCGATAATTTCCGTTGATAGATCCAAGAAACTCATCAGCCACGAAGACTTTTCACAACCTTTCATGTATATTGCACGAGCTCGTTGTAAGATGGTTTGAATGATCACTTTTGCTGCATCGTATGGTATACTGCCATAATCCCATGGTAGTCCATGAAAATTACGTTCCAACCATTTGTTTGTTGTTTTGTATCTTGCCGGTAGAGTGTCCCAAGCGTATGGTGATTCGATGATAAGCGTCAGAGGCTCAACATTTTTGTCATAAGCTTGAACGATTGATATTTCTTTGAGGATGAATTCATTGAGAGGCCCCTTGAAACCTTGTAGATCGACGATGAACTCCATCTTGACTAATGTCTAGCAGCATCATCACCCCCGATTTTATACCAATTTTTTGACCACCCACTTACGGGATTATATTCGACAATACGATCGTGTAGAATGAGGCAGTATGCGCATGTTTGTGCAGGAATGTTCGTTTTTGTTTCAAATTCAAGACGAACATCCACGGGGCCAGACTTGAGGGAATCATTTTGTTTCGAGCAATCAATTACAACGAGTGGTGCATATTTTAAAAATTCCGTTTTGTTCAACCATGGCTCAGTCTCCTTATTGTAATACATGGATTGGAAATTTATATACATGTCGTAGAGTAATGCATACTGATTTTATTGTATATTCAAATTCATGTTACCATATGGATAACATTGTGAATTTAAGTAGAGTTTGACATCGGTTACATTGCAGTGATCAATACGACTTGCATTTTTTGCCTTATCATTTTTTCGTCCCGTTTGAAACGCAGGAATTGCATATCGTGGCTTTTCCAGCTGTGTTGAAGTCTTGACGGACCACACATGTTTAGAAGTGGCAGGCAGCAATGGGTATTCATACAATTCCCACGTACGAAAACTCGTGGAAATTGCTGCGTCTTTGGCGATAAACTTCAAGAGTTGAATTTTTCGTTGATCCGCCACCGTCACATATGGTACAAGCCATTCTATTTTCAGTAATTGCAGCTTATAATCTTCAGCAGCTGTTTGCATTATTGCATTGTCATTTGAACGTGATCTGGTTAAAATTAATTCATGCTTTGCGTTCACAACGATTTTTCGATAATCTTCGGCAAAGCCCAATAGCATACTCAATGGTATGCACACATCAAAGTTACCCCCTTCATCGACGATTTGTTTTGTTTCTTCTACATCGAGCCAACCAGTGTTTTCAAGCATCGAGCTCTTGGCAGGTGTAAGAGATGTATCCTAACCAAAAACAGCATAAATGCTGTGAAAAAAGCTGAGACAAGTACATTTACGCCCGCCCCAAATAGTCGTTCTAGTTAATCCCCCCCCCCACCACCCAACGCCAAAATACCGATTTCCACAAAAATTTACAAAAACCCGTCTAAGTCGTTTATGCAAAGATCTCAGAACCGCTCTCATGATCAAATAAAATCAAATTGCACAGAGGTGATAATTTCATTCTCGTAAATGTTGTGAGTTCACAAAAAGTTGATAAATAAATAGAGACCTACTAAAGTATATGTGGCCAAGTACATGGGATTTTATTATGTTTATAAAATCTCCAATTATGTTCATATGCCATTTCTCTAATTAATGCTTTATTACAACGAATTATTATCATATGATTTGGAACTGCGAGGGCTTTCAAAAAAAAATACAGAATTGCATTAGCCTGCGTAGTAAGCTTGAACGCTGCCACACTCTCATTTGTAATATTTGTAGTATAGTTTTATTGGTAACAAATTGATAAAAGTTTACTGTCGTACGTAGAGCGGATACGCACAGAGTACTTGTCCGGCCCGAAAATTTTTCATAAAACTTATCACATAAGTCAACATTAGTCTACCATACATTTTGGCCTTAACTAGTAAAGTATAAGCACAGCTAATTTGGAATCATAATATGCGGATTGTTTTGTATCCCAAATTATCCTCCTTTCCTTTAACCAATTGTAATCGATGAATTGATGCTCGTGTGGAGCATATCTCATGTTATTACATGGCATGTTTATTCCGGTTTTGTAACATCCGGGGGAAAACTAGAGTTACAGAGCATTTAAACCCTGCACACCCGGAATAAGTAATCCGGTACCATTTACACGCACTTTTAGAACAGGTTTTACAAAACGGAATAAGCCTGCCATGTAAGAGCGGTCATCAATTGAATGCATTCCAAAGCGGGTAAAATTCGAATCTGCATCAGGAGATCCGAATGTTCGGAGTGGTTGAAAAATTTGCCGTGAACAAAAAAGCATATTTTTAGCTAACTAGTTGAAAAATTTTCGGGCCGGACAAGTACTCTGTGCGTATCCGCTCTACGTACGATAGTAAACTTTTATCAATTTGTTACCAATAAAACTATACTACAAATATTACAAATGAGAGTGTGGCAGCGTTCAAGCTTACTACGCAGGCTAATGCAATTCTGTATTTTTTTTTTGAAAGCCCTCGCAGTTCCAAATCATATGATAATAATTCGTTGTAATAAAGCATTAATTAGAGAAATGGCATATGAACATAATTGGAGATTTTATAAACATAATAAAATCCCATGTACTTGGCCACATATACTTTAGTAGGTCTCTATTTATTTATCAACTTTTTGTGAACTCATAACATTTACGAGAATGAAATTATCACCTCTGTGCAATTTGATTTTATTTGATCATAATGAGAGCGGTTCTGAGATCTTTGCATAAACGACTCAGACGGGTTTTTGTAAATTTTTGTGGAAATCGGTATTTTGGCTTTGGGTGGTGGGGGGGATTAACTAGAACGACTATTTGGGGCGGGCGTAAATGTACTTGTCTCAGCTTTTTTCACAGCATTTATGCTGTTTTTGGCTAGGATTTGTCGACTTTTTGTATGGAATTCATAGCTTGTTAATTAAATATTTCAATATTGTGTACGTATTCGGGTATGAAATTTATAGCTTGCCAATTAAACATGTCTATATTATATATGTATCTGGGTGATGCAAAAGAATTGACATTTTTTCGGCATTACAGCAAAATATGGTAACATTTTATCAAAAAGTGATTCTCTCAAGAATTGAATCCTGAATAAAAATTTTAGAGGTCGCTCAAGCGATTTTTTAATGATTTCGACTAAAAATGGATACATGATCAAATTTCGAGCTGGTGTATCTCGACTATATTCAGACTAAAAATGCAATGTGAAATATTGTTCTAAGAAGTGTTGAAGTGAATTCAATCTTCGTAATTAACCGTCAATACTTATAAAATTATTAGATTACTTAAAACATACAGTAGTTCTGAGAAGACACGACGCATAAAAGAACAACGAACAAGTAAAAACGAATTTTTTTTTAATTTTGTATAAAAAAATTTCAAAAAATATTGCACCGAAACATCCCTGTCAACAGATCAACGGATCGGAAAATATTCCATAAAAATGATGCCGAAGAAATACTCCAATAGCATCAGAATGCACCGAAAGTTTTTAAATATAAGTAATCATAACGAAACGAGATTTTGAAACAAAAAAGTATACGTACAAAATTTCGAGAGCTAAAGTTTAATCGGAAAAAATAATTTTGGCCGCAGTACTACGCGAGTTTTGCTTTTATAATGTTTATTGATTACGAATTATATCTCGTGAGCAATAGATAAAAAAAAAAAATTGGTGAAGTACTTATGAAATTTTTTTTTTCTCAAATCAAATATCTTTTCGCTCAAAATTATTTCGCATCGCTTGATTCCGTTTTGGGTGACAAATGCAAATAGAATTTTCATGTATTTAAGGTCTCTACCGCTCTAGGGTGGTTTAAAACCATATATAATTCAAACCTAGGGTGGTTCAAACGTAGGGTGGTATCATATATCATTCTCTCAGTTATATAAAAAATGAAGAGAATGGTTTCCAAATAAACTTTATTATTGCATGCAAGAGACATTTTATGGTAAAAGAGAAGAGGCACTGTTTTCGACTCCGTTCTAGAGTTTACGTTCGGAAAAATGAATTGTTGCGGCTAGGGTTAATAAAAAAAATTATTTATTAAGGTGCTGTTCAAAAGTTTATTTATTAAATTACACTTTATTTTTGCACTATCACTTTTCTATCTATATATATAAAAGTTACTTTAACCAAAACTGAAACTGACCGCGATCTTTATAACCTTACGACTGTTCAAAGATATCAAATATTCACCGAATACGAGTTTATCATACAACATTCTCTTAATTATCAAAAAAAAAAAAAAATAAAGAAAATGGTTTCTAAATAAACTTTATTATTGCATTCAAAGAACATTTTATGTTAAAATAGAAAAAGCACCGTTTTCGACTCCGTTCTAGAGTTTGCGTTCGGAAAAATGGATTGTTGGGGCTAGGGTTAATAAAAAAAATAATTTATTTAGACACTGTTCAAAAGTTTATTTATTGATTTAAACTTTATTTTTGCACTATCATTCTTCTACATATATATAAAAGTCACTTTAATCACAAGTTAAAACTGACGGCGATCTTTATAACTTCACGACAAAGATATTAAATATTCACCGAATACGAGTTTATCATACACCATTCTCTTAGCTATCAAAAAAAAATGAAGAGAATGGTCTCTAAATAAACCTTATTATTGCATTCGAGGAACATTTTATGGTAAAAGAGAAAAGGGAACGTTTTCGATTCCGATAACCTTTTTCTAACTCACAACTGTCACTGTTTATATTGAGACGAACCGTACCACCCGTCGATAGCGAAATACCGCCTTACCGATACAGCAACGCGCGACTTCAATTATCGATCAATCGCGGCGCCAGCGTCCGGGCGCGTCTATCGACCGAAAGCCGTATAGATCATATATGAATCAATTTTGTTGAAATTTAGTATAAAAATTTTGCTTTCTCTATAAAATATTGAAAAGATCTCATGAAAAATCATTTTACAAAGCGAAGGGTGAAAATCTCAGGTTAAAATCATTCAAAAATGTAAGAAAATTTTACATTTTAAATTTAAGTGTTTTTATTTCAAATTCAAATGCGATCGCGCGCCAGAGTCGCAGCAGCCAATTGCGTAAAGTGGCCAATCAACTCGTACCGCAAGCAGCGAATCAGAGAAATACTCATTTATTATTGGCCATCACGAATTTTCACACTTGCGCAGTACTAAACACGATCGATTCAACCAATCAAAGAATTTTCACGAATAGCAAATCAGAAAAATAATCGATTACCATTCGCGACCGCCAAACATCCATCATAAGGCAACCAATAATAAGTAACGTCAAGCGAACGAAAACCAATCGATGGAATTCGTGAAAATAATTAGGTTCGAGAGCGAATCAGGAAAAAGGGCGCAATCCCGCCAAATCATTATCATTATTAGCTATTGTTTCGATGAGTATAAGAAGGGCAAGCACAGAGGGCTAAAGGCAGTCTAGTCCTCATCACGCTAGACTCGCTTACACTACTCGTGAGTACTGGTCCTTACCATGCCAGGCTCACTTACGCAATTCACAGGTACTGGTCCTCATCACGCCAGGCCTGTTCAACTCATAATCAATCAGTCCTAGAGAGATACTCTCAGACGACCAACTAAAAAAAAAAAAATATAATTCCACCACTGTGAAGAGGGCGGGTTCCATGCGGCTCCGTGTGGAAACCAGATTCTTCCTGTGAGTACCCGATCTAGTTCGGGGGGGCCGGGGCCATGCGATTCCGTTTGGTCTCAAGATCCCTGATAGATTTCCCGTAACCTTAATTTCCTACCTTATCGCGTCTGGAGGGCTGGGGCAGTTCGGGGACGTTCGGCCCTAAGATTCTGGACGTTCCACCTTAAGTAAGTTGTCTGAGTAGGTTTTAAAAGTTGTTTAAATAAATTGAAAAGAAAATATAATAATTTAAAAGTTAAAGTTTTTAAAAAAGGAAAATATGCATTACGGCTGATTGATTACAAATTCACAACAGCCCAATTATTAAAGAGTTTAAAATTTAAATTGCGAAATAAAATTTAGGTGGCGAAATTATTTGGGAATGAAATTTAGATAGAGAGATTATTTGGAAATAAGATAAAAAGTAGTTTGCGAAACAATTAGGAATTTAAAAATTATTTGCGAAACCAAAATTCGGCTGCGAAATTATTTACGAAATGCGAGGTAAAAGAATAGTTGCGGAATTAGCTATTAATTGTGAAGCAAACTGCGAATATCAAAATTTGTTAAATCCATTGATTAAAATTACGAGATTGTTAAATCTATAAAATTAGTTGTGATATTTAAATTCATTGATGGCGAAGATTGTTAATTGCGAATCCGAAATATCGCGTGCGATTTGAAATTAGAATTGTGAGAAAAATACCGGAAGTAAAGAAAAATTTGAACAAAGACAATTCTATGTTTTATACAATACACACATACAAAACAATATTTGATTGAATAAAAATTTTGTTTGTTTTTCCATCAAAATTTCATCACACTCTTGTTTTTCTTTCATGCCCGCTCCTTTATCTTGTAAGAAGCTCGAATCTACGCGTAACGGCGTGCTCTAGCAAAATCGTACCGTTACAATATATATATATATATATATATATAATCATATCTGTCAGCTTTCACATCGGCGATCTTTATAACCTTATTTTTTTTTTAATTTCCTCTTGGAAATTTGTAGCTATCTCTGTCGCACTCATACGGCTGATCCATATTAAAAAAAATATCCGTCAACTTTCACATCCGCGATCTTTATAACCTTATTTTTTTAACCTCACGTCACTATGCATATAGAATTGCACATCCGCGATCTTTATAACCTTTTTTTTTAACTCACAGCTGTCACTGTTTATTATAAAATATCATGAAGAAAAGTCAAATCTTTTTTGATGATTTCGATGATTTGATGATTTGGAAAGATGAAATATTAATATTTCCAATATGCGTTAGGCTACAGAGTTCTAAATAGTCACGATCGAAAGAAAAAAAAAATAAAAAATACGTAAACCCGCAGCATCTTTCAAAACGATGTTATTCATTAAATATCGCTGAAACAATTTTCGGAATACGTTCAGAATCACTCTTCTTGCTGTAAAGACTCTAGTAGCGATTCGTTTTCGCCATCTTATAATATACGTAAATGTACTTGTCTCGAGTCGCTACCGCGACTCTAGATATCCCTTATTGAGAGACGTAACACCCGGATTCTTATTACGATCAATTTCTATGGCATTAAGTTCATAGCGCACTTCTTCGAATAAATGACATATAGCATTGTTGACGAGACTTGTTGCACCTGTTGGCGTACCATCATTCTTCGTCAGTTTTCCACAAATGTGGAGGGAACTTTTGCTTGGTAGGATTGATAAATCTTGATGCTGGATTGAAATACGTATTTCATCACTGTTGTTGTAGGTCGACGATGCGTATGGTTGATGAGCATGGACCTCATAATGTATGATGGATTCATCGAAGATAATGGGTGTCTGAATGTTTACGATTTCCTCCTCCATTTTACGCAACAGATGCACAATGCACAAAATAAAAAATTCCTCACACGTGCACTCCACGAACTCTGAGACCCAAATTCTTCAAGAGGAGCGGGTTTTGACGTGTTAGCGATTTGAGCGTTGATCGGCGACTGCTTTCGCGATCCCACGATGGCTTATTAATATTAGATACTCTATTGTAAACTATGCCCATTGGGATTTTATATGCAGTCGTATGGTGATTACTTCACCGCGAAAATTTACCAAATCTCCGTCCTGATCCACAATACGAAGTTGTATGTTATCGATTATCCGACTTGTAATTGGTAGATAAATGACGTTTGAGGGTACTTCAATGATTTTATAGCCAGGCGGTACAGATGGGAAAAATTCATGAATTGTGTGAGCTTTTGGTCCGTTAATGTATGCACCAGTGGTTATGTTACACACGACACGTAAGGCGTTCACTTTAAGAATGGATACCGGCAGATCAGATTCATGTCTTTTATTGGCTTCCGGCCTGACTGGTGCAAAACCCAACAGAGGTCCGATTGATTTAATAGGTGTGAAGAGGAGAGGGACATTGCACTTGATTTCACTGCGCAGCGTATTAGTATTTGGTTGAAGCTGAATGTTCACGTTTTTGGGTGATAATTCAGCTTGTAAATACTTTTCAATATCCTCTATTTTATAACTCCCCGTCGGTATAGTCACCACATGTGTTCCAGCGTAAAATTTATTGCATCCAATGTCGATATTGGGAATGGAATTGAATGTCAGCAGCTCAACGAGTCCGAGACTATAATTCTTATGTGGAGATAGCTCAATGGGCGGAAAGTATTGTGCCTCGAGAACGGAGGATGATCCGAAGATGGTCAATGTGAAGCTGTCATCCATGATGCTGTCGAATTATCAACTAAACTATCGGGCTCTACAATCCACGTTTATATAGCGTGTATTTGTCTCGTCGATTTAACTGTCCGGAGAGAAACTTGAGACACAAATGTCCACATTCAATTCTATCATATTCCTGATATCTTTTATAATTATAATTCACGCTACCAACACCAAAATAATTTGTGATTTCGGATAGGGGTAAAAGATTGCCAAAACTGTCAAAGTAGAAGATTTTCCCTCCAGTCTTTTTGTATGCAACCCAGTGTGTGCCAGGATCCACATTTTCATACAAATTCACAATTGCTGATTCATGTTTGAGCGGCCCATTCGCGGGTAATGTATCACGCATATAAACCCCTCGAAAATGTGGAATTTTCATAATTTTCGCATATTTCAGCAGATCGCGGTCGGTGAGAAGTCGATGTGGTAGCGTGATTATACGTTTTTTGGCCTGATATAAAGGCCCAGACCCTGCTTGTACGGTTTCAAGTTACCCAAACCTTTACCCAAAAAGTCAACCTTTACCCAAAGCAATGACCTCAATTGTTTGGTTATGTCGCTTATTTTCATCCAATTCCTTTTTAGCCGCTTGAGCAGCATTTACAGCATTGGCTATTGCAGCAGCCCCACCAGACAATGCACCAGCAGCGCTGAGGCTGGCAAAAATGGGTATGAGAAAGGGCAATAAACCACCAATTTTCCGGGGAACCGGTAAAACCCGGGGCGTACGTACTTTAACACCCTTTACACTCGCACGGGCACCTTTTAATGCTGACATGATGACTTTACGAGGGTCATTACTACGAATCATTGCTTTCCGTGCAGCGCTAATGACTTTTTTCAAGCAAACACTGTTTTGCTGTTTCCTCTTCAGCGGCTTCATGCCCATACCAAATTTTGTTTTCGCCTTCATAATGTTTGTCACGGCCCAAGCACTTGCTCTCTCACCAAGACTAGCGTCTTTTGATGTTACACATTGCCAGGCTTGTTCAGCCAACACTTTATCCGCCAAATGTCTCGCTTCGAGATTATCACGATTTTTCGAATATGCGATATCATGCACTTTGCACGCAGCGTCCAATGGATTTATACCAGGATCACCACGAGCAATACGCTTAGCCAACTTTGTGCCAGGTCCACAATACTGATAGCCGGGCAGATGTAGTTCGACTGGAAGATTGTTGATTAGACTGTTGATTAAACCTTTACCCGGTTTATCATGCACGATCATCACCGTGAGCCAGCTAATTCTCGACTGATCATTCCGCACATTATAATAATGTATTTATAGGGTTTTTCGATTAGTCGTATGCGAGATGGTGTCCAAGAAACAAGTTTCGGACGGTCAACTCCCCGTAATAAATTTTGATAAATTTGTAGAGGATGGCGGTGGGGCAAAGAAGCAAAAGTGTCATGGTAATATACTACCTGATAGCATTCGTGCTGTGGTTTGTGGTCCGTCAAATTGTGGGAAAACTAATTCCCTACTCACACTACTCATACATCCAAATGGCTGGAGATTTGATAATATTTATCTATATTCCAAATCGTTGAAGCAACCAAAATATCGATTATTGGAACAGTTGCTTCAACCTATCCATGGCGTTGAATATTATCCATTCAACGAGCATGAACAAGTTGTATCACCGAGTGACGCCCGTCCAAACTCGATATTTATCTTTAACGATATAGCTTGTGAAAAACAGGATAATGTGAGAGCATTTTTTTCCATGGGAAGACACGAGATCGTCGACAGTTTTTATCTTTGTCAAACATATACCCGCATCCCGAAACATCTTGTAAGAGATAACGCAAATTTCGTGGTGCTATTTAAGCAGGACGATATGAATCTTAAACACGTATACAGCGACCACGTGTATACCGATATGTCTTATACAGGGTATCTAATAGGAAGTTGCTGAAACTAATCGGTTGTCATTTCAAAACACGCGCACAGAATCAGAAAATCCAAATTGCTTTAAGGGGTCTACCCTAATTAGAATGTTCAAAAAATCGATTTTTTTTTATTGCATTTTTCGAAAGTATACATATTTAAAAGTATCATACTAAAATTTTATGATGATCCTAGCAGTCTACGTGTACTTTTGAGGGTACTTTTGACATGAAAACTTTCAAAATCCTGCTCAATACACAACCATATGGCGAAGATTTTATCGTAAAAAGGTTAGAGTGCGTCTTACACGTTGCAAAAAGAATTTTCAAGCGTGCTAGTGAAGCTAAAAAAATTCTTACACAGGCACGAAAAGCTGCAAAGAAGGACGAGAAAGAAACCCCAGCGAAAAAAAGTGCAGCACGAACAGTTGTCGCGAAAAAGAAAAAAACCGTCGTTAAAACAGTTCCGGTTGTAAAAACTCAGGATTTAACGATCAAATTAATGAAAGAACTGTCAAAAAACTATAGTTTAGCAATTCAAAGACATTTCGATTCCGTGGAAGAAATACGCAAGGAGATCTGGGCAGGATTTTATCATAAGATTTCAACTGACAGCAATCCACAGCATTCGTACTGTTCTGAATCCTGGTGTAAATACAAGAAAGCTGTAAAAAATAATTCTGTTCATAAGTTCAAACACACTCCTGCTCTCGCTAAAGATGTTCAAGAAGTTTTAAAACCGATCTACGATGATTTCACAACACAAGAACTACTTGAAAGATGCCTCGGTCGAAACACGCAGAATAATAACGAATCTTTCAACAACTGCGTCTGGTCAATGGCTCCCAAACGCATATTTAGCGGGAAAAAAATTGTTGAAATAGCGTGTCGAACAGTTTCTTGTATTTTTAACGAGGGATTACAGCCAGTATTAAAAATCTTGGAAGTAATGGGCGTCAAAATCGGCCCGACCGCCGTGCAGTTCGTCGCTGACCGTGACAGAGCACGTATACAAGTTGCGAACCGCCGCAGCAGTGCTAGCCTCTAAGGAAGCCAGAACGAAACGAAGGCAGGCTATTTTGGATGAGAATGGGCACTATGAAGAAACTGAAGGCACAATGTATGGTGCAGGCATCGCTGATTAGACGTAAGTAAGATTTTTTCACGATTTTTCGTTAAAGAAAACTTTAAACGCGTTTTTCTCAAAATGACGTTTTTGGACGGCTTGTTGATAAAATCTCCGAAACTATTCAACTGACCCTCACCAAAATTTTACCACATGTTCTTTATGATTATAACTACAGGGCATATCATACGAATTTTGAAATTTTGAGTGTAACTATTTTTTTTTCAAAAAACGATGAAAAAAACGTGGTTTTTCGTAGTTTTTGAAAAAATGGCCGCCGTTTTGTCATTTTTGAAAAAATCAAAAATCGTATGATATGCGCTATAGCCATTTACCTAATGAATCTAAAACCATTTTTTTCCCCCAAATCATCCATTCCAGAGATTTCATCGACGGCGCACACCCATCTTTTTTTTTGGACCTGTCTTCTCCCCCATTTTTGTGTACAAAAACTGAGTGAAATAAATATGAAAAAAAAATTTTGTGTATTTTAAGAGTATATTTTTTAGGCCTAACACTTTTTATATCCATATTTATAATTTATACCGGTCAAAAAAATTCGTGAAAATAGTATTTTTTTGCCCGTCTAATTAGGGTACACCCCTTAATAGTCTAGAAAATAAGGTTACTGTCTAAGTTACGTGCAGCAGTAAAATTTATAATATAAATACTAGGACAAGTATTCCTTTGGTATACAGAAGTATACAGAAGATATCAACATCGACGTACTAAGAATACCTAACAAAATTGTTAAATTATAAATATTATAAATTGTAAATGTTTTAAAATTATGTTTAAATACATTTTAACAATACTTGTCCGGCCCATAACTTTTTATTAAAATTGCTAATTCAAGTAAAAATCAGGGGTCTCTCTCAAAATTGAAGGGTCATAATTATGCACATTTTCATTGTCGGTTTCCTCTTTTTCAATTTTAATTTTCTCATGATTAATTCCCGCATAACGTTTTTAATTCTTCATTTCAAAACACAAAGGGCTATCTTGATGGTTAGAGGCCAAGAACGTTAAAATGAAACGAACGAATCTAGATTACTTTGTATGGAATTTGCGTGATGTTAAAACCTTGGATTCAAATATGACAATGCATTCATAGCCTGTATTGATCGTTTGACAATTTACCAGTGGTTACTTAAATCTTCTACCAATAAATAGTAGATTTTCGAAGTATGATCACTTTCATTGCTGACAATATAAGTTTTTAATAATATGGCACGGTTCATTGCTAGCAATGTACTGTATCGCATCTTGAGAAATTTCATAACTACCTGAGTCTTATGTTAGTGTAATTTTATGACGACTACGTACAGGATTTCATTCTCAATGAATCGACGTCAAATGTTGTGCATGATACAAGGGTATCCTGAAATTTGGAGAAGAATTGATTTTCTTGTAAGTTGCTGCCGCTGAAATACAACACATGACTCCAACTCTAATTTGATTTTTAATTGAATTAGCAATTTTAATAAAAAGTTATGGGCCGGACAAGTACTCTTAACATGTATTTAAACATAATTTTATAATATTTACAATTTATAATATTTATAATTTAACAACTTTGTTAAGTATTCTCAGTACGTCGATGTCGATATCTTCTGTATCACCAAAGGAATACTTGTCCGAGTATTTATATCATAAATTTTACTGCTGCATGTAACTTAGACAGTAACCTTTTTTCTAGACTATTAATACTTCTTACATACCAATTATAAACAATATTTTTCTCATCTTCATTACGCTAATTTTTTAATGATTCAACTACTGTTTTTTTATGTGGAAACAAATTTAAGGTAAAATTTATTGTGATTTCGGAATGAAAAAATAGGTAAACACTTTTTAAAATTGCTTTCAGTGGAGTTTTGGATCTTTTGTACGATTTTTCGCGATATCATAGGAAAACGAGGGACCACCAATGTACTTGTCCGGGTTTTTTTCCCCCGGGAGGGGATTTTTGCTATTTATATATATATATCATAATGAGAAACTCTGCTGTAGCAAGAGAAAAATATCAGATTTAAATATGAAATTAAAAATTAAAAATATAAAATTTTTAAGATTCGAATATTTTTATTAACATTCTTCAAAATTACTGTTGCCACACTTTCGCAGGATTAGGTTAATCAAAACAATTAGGATGCTGTCACATTTTTTTTAGATAGTCCACAGGAGTATTCAATTATGAAAATATGAATATTTACAAATAATCGAATATTATAGTAGTAGTATAGCTATGCCGCTTCTCCCATGTAGGAATCTACCTTACCGTCGGTCGGTAATGCAGATTTCTACCGAGCCCACCCGCTCCTGCAACCCCAGCCTGGGCATCTACCTTACCGACGGTCGGTAATGCAGAATTCTTCCGAACGTGCACGGTGATCCCAGCCTGACAAATCTACCAACGGCCGGTAATGCAGATTTCCACCGAACGTACTCAGTATACAAACTGACCCAAACGCCATTGTCGGGGAAATTTGAAAGCAGCGTCGCGAACCACCGGCGGAAAATTCGAACCTACTTTCGCGAAATTCAACCGTAGTGACACGAACCTTTAGCGGAGACACGAACCTCTAACGGAGACACGAACCTCTAGCGGGGACACGAACCTTTAGCGGAGACACGAACCCACCGGCGGGAAATTTGAACCCACTCGCGGGAAAAGCGGAGATCTGTCGGCGGGAAATTCAAATGCAGATATACGAAGTCCGCGATAGCCGCATTCCGCGATCAGCATAGTTGAAATTATTTATAGGAATAGTTGAAGTTAACTATCGGGATAGTTAACTATCGACATAGTTGAAATTAACTATCGGGATGGTTGAGGTTAAGCAATGGAACAGTCAAAGTTAATTATCAGGATAGTTGAAGTTAACTATCGGGATAGTTAAAGTTAATTATCGCGACAGTCGAAGTTATCGATTAGGATTGTTTGAGGTTAGGATACTCAGTGACACACACACTCGGTTGATTACAACTTGGCTTTATTGCGAACTCAAGATACATTGTTTACATTCTCTTCTGAGTGGTGCAAGCAAACTCGGAATATGTTCTCGGCATCGTCGACACTCGACGACTTCGGGATCACTCCTCAGGGACTCGGACAATTTATCCCAGGCAAGGTCGACACTGTATGCGGCGAAGGTCACGACGCCGGTGGGTTCCATGGCTGAGAGAAGTCCACCGTGATGATGGTACAGCTTCAACGACCTTCCCATAGTCGGGAAGGCCTTGCGAAGAAAGTTCCGCAACAGCAGGGTGTTTCGAAGCGCGCAATGGGGCGAATCGTGGTGCGGGCAGGGTGCCGTCAGTTTGTTCGGCGTCCTGAGCGACGGGCACGCCACCACATTACATGCATCAAACCCGAATCCTTTCAGCCACTGCTGCTTCTGTTCACGTAGATGGCGCTCGCGTCGTGTAGAACCGATCGAAGCACGTCCCCCCACCTCGTTGTAGGGTATGTCGCCCGTGCTGCAGCACAGACGATGATAGTCGCGTTCGAGCTAGAAATTCACGATCTTGTACCTGGCTGGCAGGTCGTTCCACGGGATCGGCGGTTTGAACAGAAAGATCAGCGGCTGATCGTCCGAATTGAGCGGAGTCGTGGCCAATTCTTTGACTACAAACTCGTTGTTGTCGCGCTGGAAGCCTTGTGTATCCACCACGTACTCCATCGCGATTAACGAACGCGCCACTCGAGGACTTTATAGGCGGATTTTGCATCCCCTCCCTCGCTCAATTCCCCCCTCACTCTCCAGGCATCCCCACTCTACAAGCGTTTCTTCACATCCCCACATATGGGATTGTAGTCGATAAGTCGATCATGCAAGACCAGACGTGTAGTTCCCGCGGGGAAATTTGATTCGGCCTCGAGTTCGATACGAACGTCGACCGGTGTCTGCTTGAGCGCATCGTTCTGTCTCGAGCCGAAAGCAATGTCACGAAACCCTATTGGCGGGAAATGCGGTGACATAAACCCAACGGCGGAAAATGCGATAACCAAACCCAACAGCGGGAAATTGAAATGCCGTGTCATAAACCCAGTGGCGGGAAATTCAAATGCCGTGGCATAAACCCAATGGCGGGAAATTCAACTGTGGTGACACAAACCCAACGGCGGGAAATTAAAATGCGGTGACACAAACCCAATGGCGGGAAATTCAAATGTGGTGGCATAAACCCAATGGCTAAAATTCAAACGCAACGGCGGGAAATTCAAAAGCAGTGGCACAAACCCATTAGCGAGAAATTCAAACCCACCGTCGGGAAATGTGGTGATGCAAACCCAACGGCGGGAAATGCGGTAACCAACCCCCACGGCGGGAAATTCAAATGCCATGACATAAACCCAATGGCGGGAAATACAAATGTGGTGACACAAACCCAACGACTGTATTTTCAATTTGTTGAAAGTGTTTTTATTGGATTTTAATAGGTTTTAATGTATTTGACTATTAATGCTTTTATTATTTTTATTTATTTAATAACTTTTTGTAAAGTTTATACTTAATTTTTGGGCAGGTTTGAATTGGCATGTTTTGTGAAATTATGATTTGATTGGTAAATTTTTGAGCGGTTCTTATAACTATTTGTGAGTTTCTAATTTATTGAGAATATTTTTGTGGGGTTCTCCTATCATTTTTTGAGAGATTTGATATGATTCAGAGAATTTTTGCAAGGTTGGGTTTCTTGGGAGAAAATCTCTTTTATAATTTTTAGTGAAGGTTTTGTGTCGAAACTGAGATTTGTTACCGGACAAACTATTTGGAGGGAGTAAATGTACTTGTCTCAACTTTTTTTACAGCATTTATGCTGTTTTTTTGTAAGGTTTATTTGGAAACTATTTTCTACGTTTTTTATATAACCGAGAGAATGGTGTATGATACCACTCTAGGTTTGAATTATACATAGTTTTAAACCACCCTAGAGTGCTTAAATACATAAAAATACTATTTGCACTTGCAACCCAAAATGGAATCAAGTGACGCGAAATAATTTTGAGCGAAACGATATTTGATTCGAAAAAAAAAAATTCATAAGTACTTTACCAATTTTGTTTTCCCTATTGCTCATGAGATATAATTCGTGATCAATAAACGTTATAAAAGAAAAACTCATGCGGCACTTCAACCGAAATTCTTTTTTCCAATCACACTTTTGCTCTCGAAATTTGGTGCGCATACGTTTTAGGGTTCCGTACCCAAAGAGTAAAACGGGACCCTATTACTAAGACTCCGCTGTCCGTCCGTCTGTCTGTCTGTCCGTCTGTCACCAGGCTGTATCTCATGAACCGTGATAGTTAGACACTTGCAATTTTCACAGATGATGTATTTCTGTTGCCGCTATAACAACAAATACTAAAAAACAGAATAAAATAAATAGTTAAGGGGGCTCCCATACAACAAACGTGATTTTTTGCCGTTTTTATAGATAATGATACGGAACCCTTCGTGCGCGAGTCCGACTTGCACTTGGCCGGTTGTTTTTTGTTTCAAAATCTCGTTTCGTTACGATTACTTTTATTGTAAAAACTTTCAGTGCATTCCGATGATATTGGAGTAATTTCTCGGTGTCATTTTTTATGGAATACTTTCTGATCCGTTGATCTGTTGGAATGGATGTTTCAGTGTAATATTTTTTCAAATTTTTTTACAAAATCAAAAAAAATTAAAGTTTTGATACTTGTTCGTGGTTCTTTTATCAAGAGACTCGGTAGAGTCTCGGGACAAGTACATTGACAGCTCTGTCGTCTGCTGGCCCGAGGCTCGCCCGAGTATATTATCTCTGAATAAAACGATTCGCCGTGGTGGGGGTAAAAACTGAAATTCATTTTCTTTAATTACGAAGCTCAGGAGGCATATGATGATTTGAAAATTGAACTGGAGATTTATTACGAAAAAATACTTCGATCGAGCATTAAATCAGCACGATTGATGCCGTATTTGCTGAGAAAAGACTTTGCACATGCTCAAGTTTATGCTAACATCGAAGTATTGGCATGTCTGTATACGACGCAATGAAAGGCCTGTTGACGCTTTCCGAGCTTGGGATTGGCCATTCCGTTAGATCTTTCTCGTTTGGTCTGCAGTTTTTATTTTCCACACTTAACTCTACGACGGAAACGAAAGCGATCTCTTTTCTCTTTCGCGATTAAATGTTCCTCGTATGAGATTTCTTAAGAAATCATTCTTTTCGTTTCTTTGATATCTATGAAATGGTGTACGTTGAACTGTTGATCATGATTGGTGTGAATCGATGTAAATTTGGAAAAGAAACTATAAAACTAATAATGAGTGTCAAAAAAAATGTATTGGCAAAATTTGTTATTATCATGCCGAGTTTTGACCAGTGTCTAATGAATATTTTTTTTAACTCTACACCGTTGACAATTCATTTTTCTTCATACCTCGGTCGAAAGTACGCACTTTCGGCCTCGATTTCGGGACCCAAAGTTCAACATTCCTGCATTGGTAAAAAAAAACACGCTTGCCCTCTGTGACAGCGGGCGCAAAAATTTTTTCCTGCCCTGCCGCCGATCATTTGTCTCTAACTGTGTTTTTTTGTTCAATATGTCAAAGCTGTCATTTCTCTTGGAATTGAGAGTAATTCATCAGCTCAGCAGTTCATTAGATTAATTCAGTTTAGAATTAGAATCAGTGTTTAAAATAAAATAATGAACGAAGTGATTTCCACTGATGACTCCATGGACGAGGAAGAGGTGTTAAGAGATTTTGACGCGGAGGTGGAATTAATTATACAAACGGAAACTTTACCAAAAAAGTCGGCTGATCGGTACAAACTCGTCTACGAGAACTACAAAAAATGGCAGATAGAACATCAAAGTTCTTTGTCAAATTCAGAAGAAACGAATTTAGTTGTTTATTTTAAAGACTTGACCAAAAAACTGAAGCCGTCAACTTTATGGTGCATTTGGTCGATGTTAAAAAAAACTTTAAACACAAGAGACAATGTCGATTTAACCAAATTCCAAAATTTGAAAAGTTTGATGATAAATAATTCTAAAGGTTGTCAACCGAAAAAATCCCCAATGTTCAAGTGGGATGAAATTACAAAATTCATGAACGATGCATCAGACCACACCCATTTAGTTTCAAGGGTGAGTATTGTCATTTACTTGTATGAGTTTCTTATTAAATTTATATTTTTTTTTGTTACACTAATTTAAGGTTATCCTTGTATTTGGAATTTGTGGGGCTCTGAGATGTGATGAGCTCACTAAACTGACGGTGCAAGATGTTGAAGATCTTGGCAACAAATATCTCGTGTCCATCAACGACACAAAAAATGATGCTCCTCGCCAGTTCATAATTGGAGAACTTTTTTATCAAAAAGCCAAGGAATACATCTTGATGAGACTCAACGAATCATTTACGGACAGATTGTTTATCCAGTACCACAATGGAAAAATTCAACGCCAAGTCATCGGCAGAAATAAAATTAGAGAAACACCACACGCTATAGCTTCCTGTTTAAATCTACCGAACTCAAAATCTTATACTGGGCATTGTTTCCGAAGAACTGGCGCAACTCTTCTTGCTAACTCGGGAGCCAATACGACCATGCTCAAGCAACTAGGCGGATGGAAGTCGACTGGAATTGCTCAAGGTCACTTTTATGTTCTTTTAATTAGATTGTTAAAAATACTCATTGACAAACAAATAAATTATATTTACATTCAATGCTCTATTAAATATCCGAACGATATTTTTTTTTCAATTAAAATTTTATTTATAAACAATTTACTCATTTATAGGGTATGTGGAAAATTCCGTAAAAAGCAGAGAAAAGATTTACGAGAGCATAACTCACGCATCGATATCCGCTCCAACTCGTTCACAACCATCAACTTCAACACCAAACGACTTAACGCTGAAAGTACCGACCACCAAAAATGACAATAAGTCTACAGATGCAGGAATAAACCCAATTAACTTGTCGGATGAATTCGAGATTAATGACGAGGATCTAGCTAAAATTGATAATCTGGATCAACCGGAAGTTTTAAATAGTTCACCGACACCGTCTTTTACAACCGCGAACAACAAACAAATTCTGATCAATAATCGACAATCGACACTGCCAACATATTTTTTAACGAAACCGTCGATTAAATTTTTTTCAAAAAAAATCACAGACTAAACAACCGCAAAATGAAACTGCGATTCATGCGAGTGAACAAATCCCGAAATTTTTGTCAACGAACCCATCCGTTGTATACGAAAACTGCGTATTTCATGGGAATATTGTGAATAATTTTTATTATTCATCGGAGCAAACATCGAAATCTTGCTCAACCAATCGATCTCATGCTTACAAAAACTGCGTATTTCATAAGAATACAGTCAATAATTTTCATTATTCATGTGAACCCGATTAAAAAAATAAATAAATCGATTGAAAAAAATGGTACAAGTTTGAATTAATTTTTTTTGTCTGAATCATGATTATATTTGATTTTTCTTTATACTTCGGTCGCAAGGACGTACATCCCGCATCGATTTCGATGCAGAAAGACCGAGATTCTTCCATTGGTAAAACAGCAGAGTGACGGCGGGGGCAAAAACTTTTTTCACGCACATCTGTATGTAAGGCTGCCGTAACTGTCATCGATGACTTGTCTCTAACCGTGTTTTCTCTAATGTCAAAGCTGCCTCCAAAGCTGGTGATTTGATACCTGCCCCCGACCAGCTGGCACTCGCTTCGCTCGTGCCGCAAATTTCGGGGCAGGCATCAAATCATTAATCTGCCGTGAGTCTTTTGTACTTAATCGTACTTTCGACCGGGTATGAAGAAAAATAGTATACACAACACGGGCAAAAATTTGAGAGCCCTGAACTGCGCAACATGATGGTCCTCGGCTTCGCCTCGGGCATCATGATGCGCAGTGCAGGAATCTCAAACTTTCTGCCCTTGTTGTGTAATATACTATTATTGGTCCCTTTCCTCTTTATTATAAAATGTTACTTGCTTGCCATAATAAAGATATGCACATCATAAAATGTTCCTTGCATGATAATTGTTGGTCCATTTCAAAAGATTTTCGACGTCATATTTCTATACAAAATATGGTGTAGAATCATCTCCCGTTTGATGAATTAATAGACAAATACACTATCAACCTGCATCTGGATGTATATGGATGCCTCTGGATGACAACCGTAGTAAGTAATGATATATCTTTACGTGAAAATGGCTTGTATAATGTAGTTTTATGTCAAAAGACTATGGCGGTATATACTCCATATTCTGGTATTATCAAAATTTGTATCTTCGGATTGCAATGAATACCTATAGACTCTAAAAATTCTATGAAGCGACAAATGTACCAAGTATTTCCACTTCTTGGCTCCAATTGTAGCATTATGAATTGAACATTTCGTTATGAAAATTCTTCGGTTGCTCATTTGTCAATGGGATCAAAAATATTGTCTTTGGAACACCATGGATATATGCAATATTTCAGAATTTTGTTTGGCTCAATATGCTCTATATTTTTTCACATCCCCGCTTTAGTTGTAGCATAATGAATTTTAAAAAAATTATTTCAGAAAGTCTTCCGATGTGTTTTCTCTGACATTATCAAAATTTATATCTTTGGATTGCAACGAATGCCTACAGACTTTGGAAATTGTGTGAAACGACAAATGTACCAAGTATTTCTACTTTTTGCCTCCGATTTTAGCATTATGAATTGAAAATTTTGTTATGAAAATTCTTCGGTCGCTCATTTGTCGATGGGATCAAAATTATTGTCTTCGGAACGCCATGAATATATGCAAAATTTCAGAATTTTGTTCGGCTCAATATGCGCTCTATTTTTTCACTTCCCCACTTTAGTTGTATTATGAATTTTGAAAAATTGTTTCAGGAAGTCTTCCGATGTGTTTTTACTCATATTATCAAAATTTGTATAATTGAATTGTAATGGATACCTACAGACTTTGAAAATTCTGTGAAGCAACAGATGTGCCAAGTATTTTCCCTTCTTGGTTTCGATTATGGCATTAGGAATTGAAAATTTTGTTATGAAAATTCTTCGACTACACATTTCTCGATGGGTTAAGAATTGCTGACTTCAGAATGCCACGCATATATGCCAAATTTCAGAATTTTGATGGGCCGAATGTGCGCTACATTTTTTCAATTCCCTAATTTAGTTGTAGCATAATGAATTTTGAAAAATTGTTTCAGGAAGTTTGCTGATGTTTTTTTACCGATATTATCAAAATTTGTATCATTGGATTGCAACAGATACCTACAGATTTTGAAAATTCTGTAAAGTAACAAATGTACCAAGTATTTCCACATTTTGGCTCCGATTGTTGGATTATGAATTAAAAATTTTGTTATGAAAATTCTGCGGTTGCTCATTTATCAATGGGATCAAAATTATTATCTTCGGAACGCCGTGAATATATGCAAAATTTCAGAATTTTGTTTGGCTCAATATGCTGTATATTTTTTCACATCCCCTCTTTAGTTGTAGCATAATGAATTTTAAAAAATTGTTTCAGAAAGTCTTCCGATGTGTATTTTCTGACATTATCATAATTTATATCTTTGGATTGCAACGAATGCCTACAATCTTCGGAAATTGTGTGAAGCGACAAATGTACCAAGTATTTCTACTTTTTGCCTCCGATTTTAGCATTATGAATTGAAATTTTGTTATGAAAATTCTTCGGTTTCTCATTTGTCGATGGGATCAAAATGATTGTCTTCGGAACGCTATGAATATATGCAAAATTTCAGAATTTTGTATGGCTCAATATGCGCTCTATTTTTTCACTTCACCACTTTAGTTGTAACATTATGAATTTTGAAAAATTGTTTCAGGAAGTCTTCAGATGTGCTTTTACTGATATTATCAAAATTTGTATAATTGAATTGTAATGAATACCTACAGACTTTGAAAATTCTGTGAAGCGACAGATGTGCCAAGTATTTTCCCTTTTTGGTTTCGATTATGGCATTAGGAATTGAAAATTTTGTTATGAAAATTCTTCGACTACTCATTTGTCGATGGGTTAAGAATTGCTGGCTTCATAATGCCACGCATACATGCGAAATTTCAGAATTTTGTTGGGCCCAATGTGCGCTACATTTTTTCAATTCCCTAATTTAGTTGTAGCATGATGAATTTTGAAAAATTGTTTCAGGAAGTCTTCTGATGTTTTTTTTACTGATATTATTAAAATTTGTATCATTGGATTGCAACAGATACCTACAGATTTTGAAAATTCTGTAAAGTAACAAATGTACCAAGTATTTCCACATTTTGGCTCCGATTGTTGGATTATGAATTAAAAATTTTGTTATGAAAATTCTGCGGTTGCTCATTTGTCAATGGGATCAAAATTATTATCTTCGGAACGCCATGAATATATGCAAAATTTCAGAATTTCATTTGGCTCTATTGAGCTATATTTTATCACTTCCCCACTTTAGTTGTAGCATAATAAATTTTGAAAAATTGTTTCAGGAAGTTTCAGGAAGGATGTATTTTTACTGATATTATCAAAATTTGTATCATTGAATTGCAACAGATACGTACAGACTTTGAAATATCTGTGAAGTGATAAGTGGGGCCAATATTTCCACTTTTTGGCTCGAATAGTGGCAAATAGCAAAAATCCCCTCCCGGGGAAAAAAACCTGGACAAGTACATTGGTGGTCCTTCGTTTCCCTATGATATCACAAAAAGTCCAAAACCCCACTTAATTTTTTTTTTTTAATGTTTACTAATTTTATTCATATCCCGGAGGGAAACCAACCATATAGATCACGAAATATCCGGCCAAAAAACCAGACTTCACAATAAATGTTACTTTGAATTTATTTCCACAGAACAAAACAAGAATCAAAACATTAAAAAATCAGCATTATCAAGATGAGAAAAATGCCACTTATAATTGGTGTGTAAGAAGTATCAAAAGTCTAAAAAAAAATGAAAAAAGATCGACATCTAAGTTACGTGCAGCAGTAAAATTTTTGATATCGGTACTAGGACAAGTATTTCTTTGGTGACTGAGAAGATATCAATATGGACGTACCGGCAACGTAGGGCATGCAGTTGGTGCATTGCTTCTAGGATCTCCTAAGTTGAGTAGCTACTTTTGTTTTGGCTATGGCGCGACCAATATTGCCAAATAGTATTTACTTATATGACCTAATGAAACAACATTGCCTGCGCCGTGGCTAAAACAACGAAAAACATTCAGAAACCAGTCGAAAACTCGACACACAAACGCAGGAACAGGAAGTTTCGCATAAGATCCCGTACTTTTGTAATGTTAAAAAAAGGCTTTAATTTATGTTCGAACATGATAGCACAGTTTTGTTTGATTGGTAATAATTTGATGAACGTTCACCACCGTACGTTGAGCGTATACGCACAGAGTACTTGTCCGGTCCATAACTTTTTATTTGATTTTTACTTGAATGAGCAATTTTAATAAAACGTTATGGGCCGGACAAGTATTTTGTGCGTATACGCTCAACGTACGGTGGTGAACGTTCATCAAATTATTACCAATCAAACAAAACTGTGCTATCATGTACGAACATAAATTAAAGCCTTTTTTAACATTACAAAAGTACGGGATCTTATGCGAAACTTCCTGTTCCTGCGTTTGTGTGTCGAGTTTTCGACTGGTTTCTGAATGTTTTTCGTTGTTTTAACCACGGCGCAGGCAATGTTGTTTCATTAGGTCATATAAGTAAATACTATTTGGCAATATTGGTCGCGCCATAGCCAAAACAAAAGTAGCTACTCAACTTAGGAGATCCTAGAAGCAATGCACCAACTGCATGCCCTACGTTGCCGGTACGTCCATATTGATATCTTCTCAGTCACCAAAGAAATACTTGTCCTAGTACCGATATCAAAAATTTTACTGCTGCACGTAACTTAGATGTCGATCTTTTTTCATTTTTTTTTAGACTTTTGATACTTCTTACACACCAATTATAAGTGGCATTTTTCTCATCTTGATAATGCTGATTTTTTAATGTTTTGATTCTTGTTTTGTTCTGTGGAAATAAATTCAAAGTAACATTTATTGTGAAGTCTGGTTTTTTGGCCGGATATTTCGTGATCTATATGGTTGGTTTCCCTCCGGGATATGAATAAAATTAGTAAACATTAAAAAAAAAAAAATTAAGTGGGGTTTTGGACTTTTTGTGATATCATAGGGAAACGAAGGACCACCAATGTACTTGTCCAGGTTTTTTTCCCCGGGAGGGGATTTTTGCTATTTGATATCACTTCTTTTTTCTATAGTATTTTCATATTTCGTTTTATATAAACTCCAATAGAGCCTGTATATAACAAAAAAAACTTACAACGTGTCTGCATCATTACATGATCGATTTATTTCAATGTCAGGAATCAGCATTGCTCACACTACTAATTCGACATAAGAGAATGAGACAGATTTTCTACCATAAATTCCTTGTTATTGAGATTGTTTAAATATAGGAGCGTTTCGTTCCTGTGATAAGAAAAAAAGTTATAATGTTTTCAAAAGAGTTAACTACAGACTCGAAGTATTTTCGAGATGTTAGTAATTCGTTGATAGGTTATTATTCGATTATAGCTTGGCAGGAAGGTGTTATAGAAGAGACGTCAAGTACCAAATTTCCCCGAGGCGAAAATTCAGAAAATTAAATACTTTATCATTAGCTTTCAAGTTGTGTATTAGAATAAGGCATTCAGGGGCGAAAAGGCAGCGAGGATATTAGCAATTTCGGTCTAAGCTATAAATAGATAATTATATTTAACTTTACTGTCAGGAGCCTCAGAATTATTATTCTTTCAAAGATGAAATGACGGAAGAATATGATGCATCATCCTTGACTTACAAATTGTTTTATAAAACATAGAAAAAAATTAGATTGAAAAAGAATTCGGCCGAAGTACTTGACGAATGTTTTTTCACTTAATTTACATAATGTATCGGTCATGGTGACAACCTCGCCAAGTACTTCGGCCGAAATTCTTTTTCATCTAATTTTTTTTCGTTTGCAATCTTTTTTTGCTTCGGACCCTTATTGAAACAGAGTTTTTATTTTCATTCTGGTTGGTAAAACAACTGCATTTTCGAACATGATTCTTTTCTCTATCAACATTCAACATTATTTGAAGATTTTATCACACGATAAAGCCTCCCGTACTTGGCAACATCTATTTTAGTATAGCTCAATTTATTTTATAACTTTTTGCGAAACCCAACCTTAGCTTTTCGTGAGGATTAACTCATTTTGTTTTGTGTGATTTGAATTTATTTGATACATTTTTTGAGAGTGGTCACTTTTCTTACTTTGTGATAGGATTTGATTTTCTTAGGGATTTTTGCGAGAACAGGTTTTTGCAGTGTATGTATATTCGTGGAAAAATATGGGAACGGCGGTCAACAAATGTACTTGTCCAGGTTTTTTCCGCGAGGAGGTTTTTATGCGTGATATGATGCGTTTTTTCTCTTTCTTTTCAAACATCTCGCTTTACATAGATTAGAAAAAGGTTATATTGGGAAACTATCACCTTTTCATTTCCAAACCCTGACCCCTTCTACTTCGAGTCAGGTTTTTTCCCCATGAAATAAAGGGGCACGTGTTTTGGAATTTTCAATTTGGCATTTTTTTTATTCTCGAGCCAGTCAAATTTTTTTGACATTTCGATTTACCTTTCTGGAATCAGGCTAAAATAAGTCGGGAACTGGGAGTCTGATACAAAAATTTACAAAGCTTTTGAGAGCAAGATTAGAAGAGTCAGAACTTTTCCATAGAATTTGTAGCTATTTGAATTTGTGTTTATCAAATAAACATATTAAACAGCAGTATCTCCTTGTTATATTTGTAGATTTGTGGTAAAAAATATTACGCTTATTTCAGCTTGTTGATAAAAATGGGGCGATTTTTTTCGAAATTTTTCATTTTTGATTAATGATAAAATAAAAAACCAGTTTCACGTATGTTTAGAGAAAACATATCGAATCTATTGTGAAAAAAGTTCACGCATTTTTTCATTCTTATTTTTATTAACAAGGTGGAATCATGATTATTTGTCAATACCATTGAAGAAGTTACTACCATGAAAATAAAAAGTTACAACTATTTCAATATTCTCATTGAATATAGAAAAGTTCAAATAGTATGTTATGGGAACTCCAAAACAATATATTGAACAAAGCGGACAAATTCAGACCAGGATCGTACCCAAGAGAATGAAATGAATTTAGTTGTATTAGTCACATTAGCTTTAAGCAAATTTTGATACCATCAAACCCAGAGCGACTGTAGAGGAAAGCCTTTGGAATAAATTTTTTTCAATTTATTATGCCATAATCAGAGCTAAATAGTGGAAATACTTAACACACATGTCTCCTCTTCACAAAATGTTCAAAGTTTGTAGATATCGGCTACATTCCAATGATACAAATTTTGATACTATCAGCAGAAGAGCACCCGACGACTTTCTGAAACAACTTTTTAAATTTATTATGCCATAACTAAAGTGGAAAAGTGAAAAAAACATAGTGCACTTTAAGCCCAACAAAGTTCAGAAAATTTGGATGTATCTATAGCGTTCCGAGGACAGAAATTTTAATCCCATCCAAAAATGAGCAGCCGAAGACTTTTTGTAATAAATTTTTCAATTCATAATGCCACAATCAAAGATAAAACGTGGAAATACTTGGCGCTTCACAAAATGTTAAAAGTTTGTAGGTATCGGCTACATTCCCATGATACAAATTTTGATGCAAATTTTGATATTTATAACAATAATGGCCGTGAAAGCCTCAAAACTAGAACTTACAGATATTTTAATATTATCTTTGAATTTCGAAAAGTTCAGAAAGTATGTTATGGATATTTTAAAACAATACATTCAACAAAGCGGGCAAACTTAGATCAGTACTGTACCCAAGAAAATGGATCGAGTTGAGTTGTACCAGTTGCATTATCTTCGTGCAAATTTTCGTACCATCACAACCAGAGCATCCGTAGAGCAAATCTTTTTGAAAATATTTTTCAATTCGTTATGCCACAATAGGAGCCAAAAAGTAGAAATACTGAGCACACATGTTGCTCCAGGAAATTTCCAAAGTTTGTAAGTATACGTTGCGTTCCAATGAAACAAATTTTTATACTTCCAGAAAAAAGGAACCAAAGACTTTCTGACAATTTTTTGAATTAATCATGCCACAACTCAAGCATACCGCACATCGGGCTCAATAAAGTTTATGAATTTTGCATATAGCCATTACTTTTCGAAGCATAATTTTTATCCCATCCAAAAATGAGTAAGCGAATAATTTTCATAATAAAATTTTCAAGTCCTAATAATGCCACTATTCCAGCAAAAAAGTGGAAATATTGGGCACACTTGTTACTTCACAAGTATTTCAAAGTCTGTACGTATCTGTTGCAATTCAATGATACAAATTTTGATAATATCAGTAAAAACACATCAGAAGACTTCCTAAAACAATTTTTCAAAATTTATTATACTACAACTAAAGTGAGGAAGTGAAAAAATATAGCTCTATAGAGCCGAATGAAATTCTGAAATTTTGCATATATTCATGGCGTTCCGAAGACAATAATTTTGATTCCATTGACAAATGAGCAACCGCAGAATTTTCATAACAAAATTTTTAATTCTTAATGCCACAATCGGAGCCAAAAAGTGGAAATACTTGGTACATTTGTTGCTTTACAGAATTCCCAACGTCTGTAGGTATCCGTTGCAATCCAATGATACAAATTTTGATAATATCAGTAAAAAAATATCAGAAGACTTCCTGAAACAATTTTTCAATATTCATTATACTACAACTAAATTAGGGAATTGAAAAAATGTAGCGCACATTGGGCCCAACAAAATTCTGAAATTTTGCATGTGTGCATGGCATTCAGAAGGCAGCAATTCTTAATCCATCGACAAATGAGCAAAAGGGAAAATACTTGGCACATCTGTCGCTTTACAGAATTTTCAAAGGCTGTAGGTATCCATTGCAATTCAATTATACAAATTTTGATAATATCAGTTAAACGACATCGGAAGACTTCCTGAAACAATTTTTCAAAATTCATAATGTTACAACTAAACTGGTGAAGTGAAAAAATAGAGCGCATATTGAGCCATACAAAATTCTGAAATTTTGCATATATTCATGGCGTTCCGAAGACAATAATTTTGATCCCATTGACAAATGAGCAACCGAAGAATTTTCATAACAAAAGTTCAATTCATAATGCTAAAATCGGAGGCAAAAAGTAGAAATACTTGGTACATTTGTCGCTTCACACAATTTCCGAAGTTTGTAGGCATTCGTTGCAATCTAAAGATATAAATTTTGATAATGTCAGAAAAAACACATCGGAAGACTTTCTGAAACAATTTTTTAAAATTCATTATGCTACAATTAAAGCGGGGATGTGAAAAAATATAGAGCATATTGAGCCAAACAAAATTCTGAAATTTTGCATATATCCACGGTGTTCCGAAGACAATATTTTTGATCCCATTGACAAATGAGCAACCGAAGAATTTTGATAACAAAATGTTCAATTCATAATGCTACGATCGGAGCCAAAAAGTGGAAATACTTGGTACATTTGTCGCTTCACAGAATTTCCAGAGTCTATAGGCATTCGTTGCAATCCAAAGATACAAATTTTGATAGGATATGGAGTATATACCGCCATAGTCTTTTGACATAAACATATATTATACGAGCCATTTTGACATAAAGATATATCATTACTTACTACGGTTATCATCCAGATGCATCCATATATATCCAAATGCAGGTTGACAGTGTATTTGTCTATTAATACATCAAACGCGAGATGATTCTACACCATATTTTGGATAGAAAAACGACGTCGAAAATCTTTTGGAATGGACCAACAATTATCATGCAAGGAACATTTTATGATGTACAAATCTTATTATGGCCAGCGAGGAACATTTTATAATAAAGAGGAAAGGGACCAATAAAATAAATTGTCAACGGTGTACAGTTAAAAAAAAATATTTATTAAACACTGCTCAAAACTCGGCATGATAATAACAAACTTTGCCATATACATTTTTTTGATACTCATTATTAGTTTTATAGAGTTCCTTTTCCAAATTTACATCGATTCACACCAATCATGATTAACAGTTCAACGTACACTATTTCATATTTATCAAAGAAACGAAAAGAACGATTTCTCAAGAAATCTTATACGAGGAACATTTAATCGCGAAAGAGAAATTCCGTCGAAGAGTTAAGTGTGGAAAATAAAAACTGCAGGGTTAACAATAATAAAAGAATGTATATTCATTTCAGCACTGTTCGAAAGTTGATTAAAAGCACTTCACTATTTTCACACCATCACTTTCTTATTATTGCTGTAACCAAGAGTCGATTGAACCTAACCTCGATATTTATAACCTCACAAATGTTCGTGAAAAAAGATTAATATTTTCAATACTGTTTAAGCCACGAGATTCTAATTAGTCGCTATCGAAAGGGGGAAAAAAATAAAAAATACGTGAATTTGAATGAAACTCTAAATTGCTGTCATTGAATTTATATTAAAGAAATCATTTTTGGATCGTACGCGTACGATCCAAAATTATTTCGCGATTTGTGAATAAATTTATTTATAGATCGCGAAATAATTTTTTCCCCGAATTTATCCACAACACGTCCCGCATAAGAACTTCTCACTTCGAAAACTCCGTTCAGACTTTCCGCGGTATGGGTACTTCGAACTATTTATTTATTCACAGATCGCGAAATAATTTTTTTCCCGAATTTATCCACAAACACGTCTCGCGTATAAGCACTCATTCTCACTTCGAAAACTCCGTTCAGACTTTGCGTGGTATAGGTAGAGAAAGATGAAACGGAATGGCCAATCACAAGCTCGGAAGGCGTCAAGAGGCCTTTCATTGTGTCGTATACAGACATGCCAATACTTCGATGTCAGCATAATCTTGAGCCTGTGCAAAGTTTTTTCTCAGCAAATACGGCATTAATCGTGCTGATTTAAGGCTCAATCGAAGTATTTTTTCGTAATAAATCTCCAGTTCAATTTTCAAATCATCATATACCTCCTGAGCTTCGTAATTAAAGAAAATGGTTTTCAGTTTTTACTCCCACCACGGTGAATCGTTTTATTCAGAGATAATAACACTCGACCTGTCAAACTTTCGGCGGTTCGGTATATATATATATAGCGACGAGGTGGAGCTAGTCTCATGTGACGTCGGTCTGCGACAGCGCCGTGAAGTTAGCCGCGAGGACATGAGGTCTTTGATAGTGTTATATATATATGGGTGTCGTCAGAATCAACCAATCAGAAACTCGAGAGACACTTTCAGCCGGCTTTGGTGTTGTATACAGACACGTCTGATTCTTGAATGTGTAGGTGACTTTTGCGTGATTTTGAGCCCGTGCAAAGTTTTTTCTCAGCATTTACGTCACCGATCGTGCTAAATTTGGGCTCATTCGAAAGATAATTTCTTAATGAAGCTCCAGTTCAATTTTCAAGGCCTCAAACGACTCGTGAGCTTCGAAAACGAACAAAATGATGTGCCAATTTTACCCCCACCACCGCGAAAAGTTTTGTTTCGAGAAAGTATAGTCTCGGCGAGCCTCGGGCCAGCAGACGACAGAGCTGTCAATGTACTTGTCCCGAGACTCTACCGAGTCTCTTGATTATAAGGATTTGAACATTTTATTATGAAAATTCTTCGGTTGCTCATTTTTGGATGGGATTAAAATTTGGCTTCGAAAAGGAATGGCTACATGCAAAATTCATAAATTTTATTGAACCCAATGTGTGGTATGCTTGAGTTGTGGCATGATTAATTCAAAAAATTGTAAGAAAGTCTTTGGTTCCTTTTTTTCTGGAAGTATAAAAATTTGTTTCATTGGAACGCAACGTATACTTACAATCTTTGGAAATTTCCTGAAGCAACATGTGTACTCAGTATTTCTACTTTTTGGCTCCTATTGTGGCATAACGAATTGAAAAATATTTTCAAAAAGATTTGCTTTACGGATGCTCTGGTTGTGATGGTACGAAAATTTGCATGAACATAATGCAACTGGTACAACTCAACTCGATCCATTTTCTTAGGCACAGTACTGACCTACGTTTGCCCGCTTTGTTGAATTTATTGTTTTAAAATATCCATAACATACTTTCTGAACTTTTCAATATTCAACGATAATATTAAAATATCTGTAAGTTCTAGTTTTGAGGCTTTCACGGCCATTATTGTTATATATATCAAAATTTGTATCAAAATTTGTATCATGGGAATGTAGCCGATACCTACAAACTTTTAACATTTTGTGAAGCGACATGTGCGCCAAGTATTTCCACTTTCTGTCTCTGATTGTGGCATTATGAATTGAAAAATTTATTACCAAAAGTCTTCTGCTGCTCATTTTTGGATGGGATTAAAATTTCTGTCCTCGGAACGCAATAGATACTACATCCAAATTTTCTGAACTTTGTTGGGCTTAAAGTGCAGTATGTTTTTTCACTTTTCATACAAATATAACAAGGAAATACTGCTATTTAATATGTTTATTTGATAAGCACAAATTCAAATTGCTACAAATTCTATGGAAGAGTTCTGACTGCTTTAATCTTGCCCTCAAAAGCTTTGTAAATTTTTGTATCGGACTCCCAGTTCCCGACTTATTTTAGCCTGATTCCAGAAAGGTAAATCGAAATGTCAAAACAATTTGACTGGCTCGAGAATAAAAAAAATTCCAAATTGAAAATTCCAAAACACGTGTCCCTTTATTTAATGGGGAAAAAACCAAATTCGAAGTAGAAGGAGTCAGGGTTTCGAAATAAAAAAGCGATAATTTCCGAATATAACCTTTTTCTAATCTATATAAAGCGAGATGTTCGAAAAGAACGAGAAAAAACGAATCATATCATGCATAAAAATCCCCCTCGCGGAAAAAACCTGGACAAGTACATTTGTTGACCGTCGTTCCCATATTTTTCCACGAATATACATACACTGCAAAAACTTTTTCTCACAAAAATCCCTGAGAAAATAAAATCCTATCAAAAAGTAAGAAAAGAGACCACTCTCAAAAAATATATCAAATAAATTCAAATCACACAAACCAAAATGAGTTAATCCTCGCGAAAAGCTAAGATTGGGTTTCGCAAAAAGTTATAAAATAAATTGAGTTATACTAAAATATATGTGGCCAAATATGGGAGGCTTTATCGTGTGACAAAATCTTTAAATAATGTTGAATGTTGATAGAGAAAAGAATCAAGTTCGAAAATGTAGTTGTTTTACCTACCAGAATGAAAATAACAACTCTGTATCAATAAGAGTCTGAAGCGAAAAAAGATTGCAAACGAAAAAAAATTAGATGAAAAAGAATTTCGGCCGAAGTACTTGGCGAGGTTGTCACCATGACCGATACATTACGTAAATTAAGTGAAAAAACATTCGTCAAGTACTTCGGCCGAATTTTTTTTTAATCTAATTTTATTCTATGCTTTATAAAACAGTTTGTAAGTCAAGGACGATGCATCTTATTCTTCCGTCATTTCATCTTTGAAAGAATAATAATTCTGAGGCTCCTTACAGTAAAGTTAAACGCAAAAAACAGCATAAATGCTGTAAAAAAAGTTGAGACAAGTACATTTACTCCCCCCAAATAGTTTGTCCGGTAACAAATCTCAGTTTCGACACAAAACCTTCACTAAAAATTATAAAAGAGGTTTTCTCCCATGAAAACCAACCCTGCAAAAATTCTCTGATTTATATCAAATCTTTCAAAAAATGATAGGAGAACCCCACAAAAATTTTCTCAATAAATTAGAAACTCACAAAAAGTTATGAGCCTCTCAAAAATTTATCAATCAAATCATAATTTCACAAAAGATGCCAATTCAAACCAGCCCAAAAATTAAGTCTAAACTTCACAAAAAGTTATTAAATAAATAAAAATGATACAAGCATTAATAGCCAAATACATTAAAACCTATTAAAATCTAATAAACACACTTTCAACGAATTAAAAATACAGTTGTTCTACCCAAGCAGAATAAGAATAAAAAATAATTAAGAGAAAAAATTTTGATACAAAAAAGATTTCAAACGCAAAAAATTAGATTGAAAAAAAAATTTCGGCCGAAGTACTTGGCGAGTTTGTAACCATAAGTGATATATTATGTAAATTAAGCGAAAAAACTCACCAAGTACTTCGGCCGAAATTTTTTTTTCAATCTAATTTTTTGCGTTTGAAATCTTTTTTGTATCGAAATTTTTTCTCATAATTATTTTTTATTCTTATTCTTGTTGGGTAGAACAACTGTATTTTCAATTCGTTGAATGTGTTTTTATTGGATTTCAATAGATTTTAATGTATTTGACTATTAATGCTTTTATAATTTTTATTTATTTAATAACTTTTTGTGAAGTTTAGACTTAATTTTTGGGCAGGTTTGAATTGGCATCTTTTGTGAAATTATGATTTGATTGATACATTTTTGAAAGACTCTTATAACTTTTTGTGAGTTTCAAATTTATTGAGAAAATTTTTGTGGGGTTCTCCTATCATTTTTTGAGAGATTTGCTATGAATCAGAGAATTTTTGCAAGGTTGGTTTTCTTGGGAGATTATCTCTTTTATAATTTTTAGTAAAGGTATTGTGTCGAAACTGAGATTTGTTACCGGACAAACTATTTGGGGGGAGTAAATGTACTTGTCTCAACTTTTTACAGCATTTATGCTGTTTTTGCGGTATCATATTATAAACGAAAACACTCGATATTTTTTTTCGGATCGACGTTGAAGAGCGTTCTGCTGCGTGCCGCGAATCACTGCGGAGATGACGCGAGAACTTGCCCAGCGCCACCATGCGGCGTGAAAAATGTGAAAAAAATGTTTTTTGATACATTAATAAACAAGGAACAAAACCCAAAAATTTTTTTTCGAATATCTCTTTTTTCCCACAAAAAAAATTCTTGAACAATGTGAAAAAAATAGGGGGTCACAGTGGTATTGTTCGTTAATCCCATCCAAAAATGAGCAGCCGAAGACTTTTTGTAATAAATTTTTCAATTCATAATGCCACAATCAAAGACAGAAAGTGGAAATACTTGGCGCACATGTCGCTTCACAAAATGCTAAAAGTTTGTAGGTATCGGCTATATTCCCAAGATACAAATTTTGATACAAATTTTGATATTTATAACAATAATGGACGTGAAAGCCTCAAAACTAGAACTTACAGATATTTTAATATTATCTTTGAATATTGAAAAGTTCAGAAAGTATGTTATGGATATATTAAAACAATAAATTCAACAAAGCGGACAAACTTAGATCAGTACTACGCCCAAGAAAATGGATCGAGTTGAGTTGTACCAGTTGCATTATCTTCGTGCAAATTTTCGTACTATCACAACCAGAGCATCCGTAGAGCAAATCTTTTTGAAAATATTTTTCAATTCGTTATGCCATAATAGGAGCCAAAAAGTAGAAATACTGAGCACACATTTTGCTCCAGGAAATTTTCAAAGTTTGTAAGTATCCGTTGCGTTCCAATGAAACAAATTTTTATACTTCCAGAAAAAAGGAACCAAAGACTTTCTGACAATTTTTTGAATTAATCATGCGACAACTCAGGCATACCACACATTGGGCTCAATAATGTTTATGAATTTTACATGTAGCCATTACTTCTCGAAGCCAAATTTTAATCCCATGCAAAAATGAGCAACCGAAGAATTATCATAATAAAATGTTCAAGTCCTAATAATGCCACTATTCGAGCAAAAAAGTAGAAATATTGGGCACACTTGTGACTTCACAGATATTTCAAAGTCTGTACGTACCTGTTGCAATTCAATGACACAAATTTTGATAACATCAGTAAAAGCACATCAGAAGACTTCCTAAAACAATTTTTCAAAATTTATTATGCTACAACTAAAGTGGGGAAGTGAAAAAATATAGTTCAATTGAGCCGAATGAAATTCTGAAATTTGGCATATATTCATGGCGTTCCGAAGACAATAATTTTGATCTCATTAACAAATGAGCAACCGCAGAATTTTCATAACTAAATTTTTAATTCATAATGCCACAATCAGAGCCAAAATGTGGAAATACTTAACGATTAAACGAACTTACCTAAGTGAAGTTCTATCGTGATTGTATGAGCGCCTCTTCCGAAGAGATCAAAATGTAGTATCCCTCACTTTTCAAGTGTGTCGCCACAAAGTTTAAAGCCAAACAAAAAATACTCACGACATGCGTGTGTTGTTTGCTGATGCTCATTCTTCAAAGCTCTGTCTGATAAGCCGTAAATAGAATAAATTTTGGGTTTCTCACATGAGATTAATGGGTGGGGGGGACTGATCTGTTCGGAAGAGGAGCTCATACAATCACGATAGAACTTCACTTAGGTAAGTTCGTTTAATCGTTAATTGTATTTCACGCCTATTCCTTCAGAGATCAAAATGTAGCTGTTTAAAGCGAGTTACGGATGATGAAAAGACTGTTATATTTATTTTTGAACATTTTTAAATGTATATAACAGTTGAAACAAAAAAACGCAAGAATGTAAGAATATGAATATAATCTTATGCATTGCATATTTTTAAATATAACCAATGTCACATACAAACAAAACAACCTTAATCCCTATTACTGAGAATACCTTCAGCGAATTGGACTTCGTCCGACAAAACCTCTCGGTCGTAGAATCGACCAAAAGTCGCCGACTCCTGTGTCCAACCCGCCGTTTTTCGTATTAAATCGACGCTTACGCCAGCCCGCTTTGCTGCTGACGTGGCGGCGTGACGCGTACTATACGCGGCAAAAACGTTAACATCCACGCCGCTTATGGACAAAGTCTTTTTTACCCAGCGAGATAACGTCTGCGACGTAACCGTCTTATGCGGTTTTTTGAAAGAAATAAAAAGATTCAAAATCTCGTTACGTAAATCTTTTGTTCTGTCTAAGTAACTTTCAAGAGCCGATGCCAAACATAGAGACCTGTCTTCTGTGAAGAACGGTAAGCGCAATACCGGTTGCTTTTTATTCCTAGCCGAAGTTTTTATTCGGTCCGGGATTTTTATCTCGTAAGATTTCTCGTTGATTTTTCGGATATTTCGAATATCTATTAACGAAACAGTTTGCAGCCGATGGCCTGTCATTAGCGCTAGTAGTGTAACTAGCTTCATAGAAAGTTTCTTCAACGAAATTTCTTCATTTGAACCCCAGCTTGAAAGTAATCGCAACACAATCTTTGGGTCCCACGTTGACTCGTAACGTGGCGCAGAAGGCCTCAACTTTGAAACCCCTTTAAAAAATCGTGTTACCCTCTCCTCTTCTCCCAAATTTGAGCCAAGAACGAGTGAAAGCGCTGATCTATAACAATTTAGCTACCCATATGACGCGTTGTTCTGGAATTCTCTTGTAAGAAAAGATAAAACGTTGATTGGCGAGCCCCTTAATGGATCGATCCGGGTGGATGCACAGAAACGCCACCATTTTTTCAACCCACAATCGTACTGCCGGATAGTTGCGTCGATTAGAGACGCAATAAGAATGTCGATTGACTCCGGTGGGGCTTGTCTCAAGACGAACGCTTCCCTGATAACATGCCGGCAACCAATGTAAGATGGTTCGACAGCGGGTGAGGGTCCCTGTTGGAAGAATGCAACAGATTAGCATTCGGTTTAAAATAAATAAGATCGCCAATCACTAATGAGGAGAAAAGGGGAAACCAAGGTTGACCTTCCCAATACGGTACAACAACAATACCCTTTGCGCGATCCTGGCAAATTTTTCGCAAAACTCTCGAAATGACTGAGAATGGCGGAAAAGCGTAAAAAAACCATTGATTCCATTCTACGGTAAAAGCATCGATCGCGAATGACTCGGGATCTCGGCGCCATGAAATATATCGCTCGCATTTCGTATTTGCTCGTGAAGCAAACAGGTCAATTCTTGGCTCACCAAACACCCTTACTATTCTTTGAAACGCATAATCCGCGAGTTCGAATTCCGTTTCGGGCTGTAATTTTCGCGACTCGTAATCCGATTCTATATTTTCTTCTGATGCAATGTATCCCGCAACGATCCAAATATCTCTGGCCTCGCACCAATCCCAAATTTGTTTCGTTATATCGCTAAGATGCTCGAACCGGCTGTCTCGCATACGATTTATCAAGAGACTCGGTAGAGTCTCGGGACAAGTACATTGACAGCTCTGTCGTCTGCTGGCCCGAGGCTCGCCGAGACTATATTATCTCTGAATAAAACGATTCGCGGTGGTGGGGGTAAAATTGGCATGTCATTTCTTTCAATTACGAAGCTCAGGAGCCATTTGATGCCTTGAAAATTGAACTGGAGACTAATTAAGAATTTCTCTTTCGCTTGAGCCCAAAATCAGCATTATCGGTGGTGTAATTGCTGAGAAAAAACTTTGCATAGGGTCAAGATTATGGAAAAAATACTAACACATCGGAAATTCGACGTGTATGTACATAACACCATCAGAGGCTCAAAGCCGCTCGCGAGTTTCTGATTGGTTGGTTTTTTCAACGTTCTATATAACACATCGGAAATTCGACGTGTATGTACATAACACCATCAGAGGCTCAAAGCCGCTCGCGAGTTTCTAATTGGTTGGTTTTTTCAACGTGGCTCTACACACCAACATAACACCATCAAAGGCCTCTTGAAGCCTCTCGAGTTTCTGGTTGGTGTCTGTATCTGTGATAAACCATTAAAGGTGTGTGATCTGTGGTCGTGTTCGTTGGGTCTCATCATTTTGATGAACAAGTGCGCATGCGCATAATGATGCGCAACATGCAACTGCGCAATGAAACGAGTCATGCGCAATGTGTGAATCTGTATGAAACGGAATTCAAAAAATAAATAATGAAAACAGTGCAGGACGTGTGGAAGAGTTTGGTTATAATTTTTAAAAGATTGATCGAAGTTTCGTAAAAACAGTGCGGGATGTGTTGGTTGGTTTTTTCAACGTGGCTCTACATAACACCGTCAAAGGTCTCTTGAAGCCGGAGGAAATGACCCATTATTTTTCATGAATTTTTTTGTCGCGAATGGACATATACCGACACAGCGGAAAGCTGGAACAGAGTTTTGACATAACCAAGTGTGGGGCGTACAAGCTAACGGATAAATTATTTTAATGTTTTAATTAATTTTAGAATCTCGTTGCTTAAACAGTATTGAAAATATGAATGTTTTTTCACGGACAGTTGTGAGGTTATAAATATCATGGTTAGGTTCGATCGACTCTTGGTTACGGTAATAATAAGAACGTGATGGTGTGAAAATAGTGAAGTGCTTTTAATCAACTTTCGAACAGTGCTGAAATGAATATGTATTTTTTTATGATTATTAACCCTGCTGTTTTTATTTTCCAAACTCTACGACGGAATTTCTCTTTCGCGATTAAATGTTCCTCGTATAAGATTTCTTGAGAAATCATTCTTTTCGTTTCTTTGATAACTATGAAATGGTATACGTTGAACTGTTAATCATGATTGGTGTGAATCGATGTAAATTTGGAAAAGAAACTATAAAACTAATAATGAGTGTCAAAAAAATGTATATGCGGCAAAGTTTGATATTATCATGCCGAGTTTTGAGCAGTGTCTAATAAATATTTTTGTTAACTCTACACTGTTGACAATTTATTTTATTGGTCTCTTTCCTCTTTATTATAAAATGTTCCTCGCTTGCCATAATAAGATTTGTACATCATAAAATGATCCTTGCATGATAATTGATGGTCCATTTCAAAAGATTTTCGACGTCGTTTTTCTATCCAAAATATGGTGTAGAATCATCTCGCATTTGATGAATTAATAGACAAATACACTGTCATCAACCTGCATCTGGATATATATATGGATGCATCTGGATGATAACCGTAGTAAGTAATGATATATCTTTATGTCAAAATGGCTCGTATAATATATCTTTATGTCAAAAGACTATGGCGGTATATACTCCATATCCTATCAAAATTTGTATCTTTGTATTGCAACGAATGCATATAGACTCTAGAAATTCTGTGAAGGGACAAATGTACCAAGTATTTCCACTTTTTGGCTCCGATTGTAGCATTATGAATTGAATATTTTGTTATAAAAATTCTTCGGTTGCTCATTTGTCAATGGGATCAAAAATATTGTCTTCGGAACACCATGGATATATGCAAAATTTCAGAATTTTGTTTGGGTCAATATGCTCTATATTTTTTCACATTCCCGTTTTAGTTGTAGCATAATGAATTTTAAAAAATTGTTTCAGAAAGTCTTCCAATGTGTTTTTTCTGATATTATCAAAATTTATATCTTTGGATTGCAACAAATGCCTACAGAATTTGGAAATTGTGTGAAGCGACAAATGTACCAAGTTTTCTACTTTTTGCCTCCGATTTTAGCATTATGAATTGAACTTTTGTTATGAAAATTCTTCGGTTGCTCATTTGTCGATGGGATCAAAATTATTGTCTTCGGAACGCCATGCATATATGCAAAATTTCAGAATTTTGTTTGTCTCAATATGCTCTATATTTTTTTACATCCCCGGTTTAGTTGTAGCATAATGAATATTAAAAAATTGTTTCAGAATGTCTTCCGATGTATTTTTTCTGATATTATCAAAATTTATATCTTTGGATTGCAACGAATGCCTACAGACTTCGGAAATTGTATGAAGCGACAAATGTACCAAGTATTTCTACATTTTGCCTCCGATTTTAGCATTTCAAATTGAACTTTTGTTATGAAAATTCTTCGGTTGCTCATTTGTCGATGGGATCAAAATTATTGTCTTTGGAACGCCATGAATATATGCAAAATTTCGGAATTTTGTTTGGCTCAATATGCGCTCTATTTTTTCACTTCACCACTTTAGTTGTAACATTATGAATTTTGAAAAATTGTTTCAGGAAGTCTTCCGATGTATTTTTACTGATATTATCAAAATTTGTATAATTGAATTGCAATGGATACGTACAGACTTTGAAATATCTGTGAAGTAACAAGTGTGCCCAATATTTCCACTTTTTTGCTCGAATAGTGGCATTATCAGGACTTGAAAATTTTATTATGAAAATTCTTCGATTGCTCATTTTTGGATGGGATTAAAATTTGGTTTCGAAAAGTAATGGCAACATGCAAAATTCATAAACTTTATTGAGCCCAATGTGTGGTATGCTTAAGTTGTGGCATGATTAATTCAAAAAAATTGTCAAAAAGTCTTTGGTTCCTTTTTTCTGGAAGTATAAAAATTTATTTCATTGGAACGCAACGTATACTTACAAACTTTGGAAATTTCCTGGAGCAACATGTGTGCTCAGTATTGTTACTTTTTGGCTCCTATTGTGGCATAACCAATTGAAAAATGTTTTCAAAAAGATTTGCTCTATGGATGCTCTGGTTGTGATGGTACGAAAATCTGCACGAAGATAATGCAACTGGTACAACTCAACTCGATCCATTTTCTTGGGCACAGTACTGATCTAAGTTTGCCCGCTTTGTTGAATTTATTGTTTTAAAATATCCATAACATACTTTCTGAACTTTTCAAAATTCAAACATAATATTAAAATATCTGTAAGTTCTAGTTTTGAGGCTTTCACGGCCATTATTGTTATAAATATCAAAATTTGCATCAAAATTTGTATCATGGGAATGTAGCCGATATTTACAAACTTTTAATATTTTGTGAAGCGACATGTGCGCCAAGTATTTCCATTTTCTGTCTCTGATTGTGGCATTATGAATTGAAAAATTTATTACAAAATGTCTTCGGCTGCTCATTTTTGGATGGGATTAAAATTTCTGTCCTCGGAACGCAATAGATACATCCAAATTTTCTGAACTTTGTTGGGCTTAAAGTGCACTATGTTTTTTCACTTTTCCACTTTAGTTGTGGCATAATAAATTTAAAAAGTTGTTTTAGAATGTCTTCGGGTGCTCTTCTTCTGATAGTATCGAAATTTGTATCATTGGAACGTAGCCGATATCTACAAACTTTGACCATTTTGTGACGAGGAGACATGTATGCTAAGTATTTCCACTTCTTAGTTCTGATTATGGTATTATAAATTGAAAAAGTTGTATTCCAAAGGCTTTCCTCTACAGTCGCTCTGGTTTTGATGGTAACAAAATTTGCTCAAAGCTAATGTGACTAATACAACTAAATTCATTTCATTCTCTTGGGTACGATCCTGTTCTCAGTTTGTCCGCTTTGTTCAATATATTGTTTTGGAGTTTCCATAACATACTATTTGAACTTTTCTATATTCAATGAGAATATTGAAATAGTTGTAACTTTTTATTTTCATGGTAGTAACTTCTTCAATGGTATTGAAAAATAATCATGATTCCACCTTGTTAATAAAAATAAGAATGAAAAAATGCGTGAACTTTTTTCACAATAGATTCGATATGTTTTCTCAACTGGTTTTTTATTTTATCATTAATCAAAAATGAAAAATTTCGAAAAAAATCGCTCCATTTTTATCAACAAGCTGAAATAAGCGTAATATTTTTTACCACAAATCTACAAATATAACAAGGAGATACTGCTGTTTAATATGTTTCTTTGATAAACACAAATTCAAATAGCTACAAATTCTATGGAAAAGTTCTGACTGCTCTAATCTTGCCCTCAAAAGCTTTGTAAATTTTTGTATCAGACTCCCAGTTCCCGACTTATTTTAGCCTGATTCCAGAAAGGTAAATCGAAATGTCAAAAAAATTTTACTGGTTCGAGAATTAAAAAAATGCCAAATTGAAAATTTCAAAACACGTGCCCCTTTATTTCATGGGGAAAAAACCTAACTCGAAGTAGAAGGGGTCAGGGTTTGGAAATGAAAAAGCGATAATTTCCCAATATAACCTTTTTCTAATCTATATAAAGCGATATGTTTGAAAAGAACGAGAAAAAACGCATTATATCATGCATAAAAATCCCCCTCGCGGAAGAAACCTGGACAAGTACATTTGTTGACCGCCGTTCCCATATTTTTCCACGAATGTACATACACTGCAAAAACCTTTTCTCGCAAAAATCCCTGAGAAAATCAAATCCTATCAAAAAATAAGAAAAGTGACCACTCTCAAAAAATGTATCAAATAAATTCAAATCACACAAAACAAAATGAGTTAATCCTCGCGAAAAGCTAAGGTTGGGTTTCGCAAAAAGTTATAAAATAAATTGAGCTATACTAAAATATATGTGGCCAAGTACGGGAGGCTTTATCGTGTGACATAAAATCTTCAAATAATGTTGAATGTTGATAGAGAAAAGACTCAAGTTCGAAAATGTAGTTGTTTTACCAACCAAAATGAAAATAAAAACTCTGTATAAATAAGAGTCCGAAGCAAAAAAAGATTGCAAACGAAAAAAAATTAGATGAAAAAGAATTTCGGCTGAAGTACTTGGCGAGGTTGTCACCATGACCGATACATTATGTAAACTAAGTGAAAAAACATTCGTCAAGTACTTCGGCCGAATTTTTTTTAAATCTAATTTTTTTCTGTTTTATAAAACAATTTGTAAGTCAAGGATGATGCATCATATTCTTCCGTCATTTCATCTTTGAAAGAATAATAATTCTGAGGCTCCTGACAGTAAAGTTAAATATAATTATCTATTTATAGCTTAGACCGAAATTACTAATATCCTCGCTGCCTTTTCGCCCCTGAATGCCTTATTCTAATACACTACTTGAAAGCTAATGATAAAGTATTTAATTTTCTGAATTTTTGCCTTGGGGAAAAATTGGTACTTGAGGTCTATTCTATAACACCTTCCTGCCAAGCTATAATCGAATAATAACCTATCAACGAATTACTAACATCTCGAAAATACTTCGAGTTTGTAGTTAACCCTTTTGAAAACATTATAACTTTTTTCTTATCACAGGAACGAAACGCTCTTATATTTATACAACCTCAGTAACAATGAATTTATGGTAGAAAATTTGTCTCATTCTCTTATGTCGAATTAGTAGTGTGAGCAGTACTGATTCCTGTCATTCAAATAAATCGATGATGTAATGATGCAAACACGTTGTAAGTTTTTTTGTTATATGCAGACTCTATTGGAGTCTATATAAAGCGAAATATATGAAAATACTATAGGAAAAATAAGTGATATCAAATAGCAAAATTCCCCTCCCGGGGAAAAAACCTGGACAAGTACATTGGTGGTCCCGCGTTTCCCTATGATATCACAAAAAATCCAAAACCCCACTTAATTTTTTTTTTTTTATGTTTACTAATTTTATTCATATCCCGGAGGGAAACCAACCATATAGATCGCGAAATATCCGGCCAAAAAACCAGACTTCACAATAAATGTTACTTTGAATTTATTTCCACAGAACAAAACAGGAATCAAAACATTAAAAAATCAGCGTTATCAAGATGAGGAAAATACCACATATAATTGGTGTGTAAGAAGTATCAAGAGTCTAGAAAAAAATGAAAAAAGGTCACCGTCTAAGTTATGTGCAGCAGTAAAATTTATGATATCAGTACTAGGACAAGTATTTCTTTGGTGACTGAGAAGATATCAATATGGATGTACCGGCAAAGTAGGGCATGCAGTTGGTGCATTGCTTCTGGGATCTCCTAAGTTGAGCAGCTACTTTTGTTTTGGCTATGGCGCGACCAATGTTGCCAAATAGTATTTACTTATATGACCTAATGAAACAACATTGCCTGCGCCGTGGCTAAAATAACGAAAAACAAGCAGGAACAGGAAGTTTCGCATAAGAACCCGTGCTTTTGTAATGTTAAAAAAAAACTTTAATTTATGTCCGTACATGATAGCACAGTTTTGTTTGATTGGTAATAATTTGATGAACGTTCACCACCGTACGTTGAGCCTATACGCACAGAGTACTTGTCCGGCCCATAACTTTTTATTAAAATTGCTCATTCAAGTGAAAATCAAATTGGAAGTGCTTTTCGTTGCATGCGTTGCTTTTCGCTGTCAGAAATTTATAAGAAAATCAATTCTTCTGCAAATTTCAGAATGGCCTTGTATCATACACAACATTCGACGTCGATTCAATCGAAATAAAATGGTGTTCTTAGTCATCATAAAATTACATTAACATAAGGTGCATTCAGTTATGAAATTTCTGAAGATGCGACTCAGTAAACCATTGCCAGCAATGTAGCGTATCATACTTTCGAAAACTACTATTGCCAGCAATGAAAGTTATTATACTTTGGAAAGCTACTATTTATTAGTAGAAGATCTAAGTAACCACTGGTGAATGGTCAAAAGATCAATGCAGGCTATGAATGCACCGTCAAATTTGTATCCAGTTTTAAGATCACGCAAATTTCACACAAAATAATCCCCCTCCGTTCGTTTCATTTTGACGTTCTTGGGCGCCAGCTATCAAAATAGCCCTTTATGTTTTGAAAAAGAGAATTTAAACCGTTATGCGGGATTAATCATAAAAAAAAATAAAAATTAAATAAGACAATACCAACAATGAAAAAGTGCGTATTTATGACCCTTGACTTTTGAGAGAGACCCCTGATTTTCACTTGAATGAGCAATTTTAATAAAAAGTTATGGGCCGGACAAGTACTCTGTGCGTATAGGCTCAACGTACGGTGGTGAACGTTCATCAAATTATTACCAATCAAACAAAACTGTGCTATCATGTACGGACATAAATTAAAGTTTTTTTTTAACATTACAAAAGCACGGGTTCTTATGCGAAACTTCCTGTTCCTGCTTGTTTTTCGTTATTTTAGCCACGGCGCAGGCAATGTTGTTTCATTAGGTCATATAAGTAAATACTATTTGGCAACATTGGTCGCGCCATAGCCAAAACAAAAGTAGCTGCTCAACTTAGGAGATCCCAGAAGCAATGCACCAACTGCATGCCCTACGTTGCCGGTACATCCATATTGATATCTTCTCAGTCACCAAAGAAATGCTTGTCCTAGTGCTGATATCATAAATTTTACTGCTGCACATAACTTAGACGGTGACCTTTTTTCATTTTTTTCTAGACTCTTGATACTTCTTACACACCAATTATATGTGGTATTTTCCTCATCTTGATAACGCTGATTTTTTAAGGGGACCGTATGGTCTAGAGCACGAAAATTTCACCTATTTTCACGATTTTTTTTTGCCTTAAAAAATTTAAAAATCGATGTTTTAACTTTTCAGGTTTATTACTACCTTTATTAAGTATACAAAAAAATTTTTTTTTAATTTTAAAAACAGTGTTTATTATCATATAATTGGCATTGAAGACGACCCTCTCGAAAAATCCGACCCGGACGGTGAAGATCGATCCGAGACTTCTACTCATCTGAAACACAAAATTCAAGAAGATTCTTAATCAGAAAGAGTGCAGTTATGGTCGGGACTAGAACAAATCGAAAAAATTAAAAATTGACAAAATGGCGCGCTTTTGAAAAAAAATTCGTAAAATCGGGTTTTTTTTTCACTAGTTTTTTAGTATAAACAATAAGAAATTATTTAAATAAAATTATGATTGTAGTTCCGACGATAGCCATACATGTTGTGAACAACATATCCAAATTTCAAGTGATTCGGTTGAATAGTTTTTTTGTTTTCACCTGCGCAGTGCCGAAAAAAGTCGTTTCGAGATAAATGAGTTTAAAGTTTGAGGTACAGATATTTTCAAAAATTGAGCAAATTTTGAATACTTACAGTTAATCCGCGATTCCGGCACCATATAGGATTCCTTCGGAACGTTCATAATTCAAGATTTCCTCACTCCTTTCATTTCTTCGAGCTGTCCGAGCCTCTTTGGAGTTGTCCGTGCTCCTACGGTTGGCGCTCGATACTCGCAGCTCGTCTCGGTTTTGCGCTAGTTGCTCCGCTTGTGGCCCGATTGTTATGCCCATGGTCTCCATTATTTTCAATAGGGATGCAAATCCTTCATTGAATATGCAAGCGGAAATGTGAGTGGCAATATCAATGATTTTTTTTCCGGCAAACAGATGTTTCGGCGCAAGGTGCCACACGCAAGCATTGAAACTTTCGTTATTGTTCTGCGTATTACTGCCAATACACCTTTCCAATAAAGTCTCTGCTGTCAATTCTTCATAAATTGGTTTTAATATCTCTTGTGCTTCATCGCACAGAGCAGGTGGGTGCTCGTAGGTGTCTAAAGTACCTGCAGCCTCACTTTGACGCCACTTGCACCACGATTCGGAACCTGGAGGACAGTACGAGTGTTGCGGATTTTCATCTGTTGAAATTTTGTGATAATATGCTGCCCATATTTCACTTCTCATCCCTTCAGTCGAATCTGAATTACGTCTAATTGCTAGACCGTAATAAGTTGACAGCTCTTGCAATAATTTATTCGTCAATTGTTGACGCTACGGTGTTTTATTTATCGATTTCCGCTGTGTCTTTTTTCCCTCTTCTTTTTCTGTCAATTTCTTTGTTGCTTTCTTTATTTGTGCATGTTTTTTTTCGCATCAACAGCACGTTTGTACAAACGTTTTTTAACATGCAAAACACATTCTTTTTTGCAAACTAAAAAATCATCCCCGTAAGGCTTTGTGTCCAATAAGGCTTTGAACGTTTTCGTGTCGCGGACCGCTCTCTACCTGCGTTATGGGCTGTAGAAGCTGTAATATTGAGAATTTCCGCATGAAAATTTCACAGTATATTCTTGAGATACTATACTTTCGACATATCGAAAAAAAAAAAAATCGATTTTTTCAAATTTCTAGACCATACGGTCCCCTTAATGTTTTGATTCCTGTTTTGTTCTGTGGAAATAAATTCAAAGTAACATTTATTGTGAAGTCTGGTTTTTTGGCCGGATATTTCGCGATCTATATGGTTGGTTTCCCTCCGGGATATGAATAAAATTAGTAAACATAAAAAAAAAAAAATTAAGTGGGGTTTTGGATTTTTTGTGATATCATAGGGAAACGCGGGACCACCAATGTACTTGTCCAGGTTTTTTTCCCCGGGAGGGGAATTTTGCTATTTTGTAAGCTATCGCGGTGGTGTTGTCGATACGAAGAAGCACGTTGCATTGTTTTTTATGACTTAAAAAACATTTTAGTCCAAAAAATGCGGGCACCAACTCGAGATGATTGATGTGCAACTTCAAATCATCCGTGCTCCATTGTCCGTTCGCCCTCCGACCTTCGCAAGCTGCTCCCCATCCTGTACGCGAAGCATCGGTAAAAATCTCGTAATCGAATACTGGTTCATTCAGAGGAGCGCTGGCTGAGGCTATATTAAGGCGTCTTCTCACTTTGGAAATTTAAAAAAATCGATTTTTTTTTTTTTTTAAATTTTGAAAGTACATATCTTCAAAAATGTCATCTCGAAATTTCATAAAGATCGGACGAGTCTAACTACATTTTTTGGCGACCGTTAGGTGACTACCTGAGAGTACCCGGCGATCCCTCCAAAACTTTAAACGCAGTTATCTCAAAACAAGGTTTTTCGGTGCTTTGTTGATGAAATTTCGGAAACTATCCGGCCGATTGTCATGAAATTTGAATGACATATGCTTCATAGTTATGGCTATAGCGCATATCATCAGATTTTTTAAATTTTGATTTTAAGAATTTTTTTTTTACAAAAAACTGCAAAAAAATCGTGGTTTTTTTTTACTTTTTCGAAAAACGTGCGCCATTTTGTTATTTTCGCGAATATCAAAAATCTGATGATATGCGCTATAGCCACTGACATACTGAATCTAAAACAGTTTTATTTTTTTGTTTCAGACGACCCGTCTCGGAGATACCATCAACAAGCCACGACCATAACATTTTTACACGGGTTTTTCAATGCTACTGATGTATTATAATAATTGTTTAAAAAAATAAAATAAAAATTTTTTCATGTACTTGAAAGATGTGTTTATTACATAGGATCCGTTTTATCCCATAATTTTAAGCAAAAATCCTCGAAAAAAAATCGCAAAAACAGCCTATTTTTGAGGCGCTTAAAGTGAGAAGATGCCTTAAGCGTCCACCAATCGATATCTTCTTTCAACTCCTCCGGAATAATCATTGTCATGTCATAATTATTATTATTTGCTTCGAGTGCTAATAATCTGACTTTTTCGAACCTTCTCATATGTATCATGCCATATTTCAGCGCTGGACAGCACGAGCCCAGAGTACCGATACAGGATGCGAACTCACGAATCGAGCATTTTTTCATTTTCCTAAATTTTTTCAATAGATTAAGAGATCTTTGGATCTTGTCCTCTGGCAATTCGATCGTCATCTTCGCCGAGTCGAAAATAAGCCCTAAATATTTGCATCGTTTTTCGGGAATCCTACGACATTTTTTATGATTAATTATGAACCCGAGTTCTTCTAAAATAGCCGCCGTAGCTCGAAAATTTTCCGCACACTCTTCGTATGATTTTCCGATAAGCAAAATATCATCTAAGTAGAAAACGGATCTAAAGCCTTGTCTTCTTAGATATGCTGCCACCGGTATAAGTATTTTTGTAAATACGAAAGGTGCGACATTCAACCCGAACGGTAAGCAATTAAATTCGTAATATACGCCGATATATTGGAATTATAATAACTTTCGAGAAATCTTTTTTATCGATACGAGGTAATAGGCGTCCTTTATATCGATTGATGCCATAAAACAATCAGGCTTAATTAATGACTTCGCCACTCGCCAATCTTCTATCTTAAAATGTTTCGCAATTATGAACTCGTTAAGGGGACCGTATGGTCTAGAAATTTGAAAAAATCGATTTTTTTTTTTTCGATATGTCGAAAGTATAGTATCTCAAGAATATACTGTGAAATTTTCATGCGGAAATTCTCAATATTACAGCTTCTACAGCCCATAACGCAGGTAGAGAGCGGTCCGCGCGCTCCTAACGGGTCTAGCGCTAACCGGTAACCTAATCGGAGCGCAGCAGCTGTCCCAATCCTTCTCCGAAAATATATACCTGTATATAGTACATACTATATACCTATATATACTTTTCCCTTCCCCGAAATATACCTATTGTCGAACATTTGTGAGGGAAACGGTCATTTCGCTTTCCCCTGACTTGATCAGTACAACGTTACGTTTTGACGAACCAACATCGAAAATTTTGAAATAAAATATCAGAAAATATGGATAGAAAGCAAGGCCGTGACTCTTCTAGACGACCATCTTCTGTAGGTCGCAAAAGATATTTCAAGGGCAATCGATTCACTATCGAAAATACTACTGATTTTACGAGCACGTCTGCGAAAAAATTAAAAGGCAATGAGGAATTGGAAGTAAACGTTAATCCTACTTTCAATTATTGCATCATCGAATTCAGCATGATATTTTTAACGTTGCAACAGTTGTTGAAGTGTAAAGATTGTAACGGTGCGGTCACTTTTAGCAAAAACGGACAACGTGGTCTAGGATTCAAACTCTCTGTGAAGTGTGAGTGTAAAGAAACTTTTATTTTGTCTTCGCCGTTAATTGATAAGGCATTTGAAATCAACCGTCGACTTGTTCTCGCCCTGAGAATGCTTGGAGTAGGATTTGAAGGCTTGAAAAATTTCTGCGGTCTCATGGATCTTGGACAAGGAATTTGTAAGAGTACATATTACGGCATCGTGGACAATATAAAAATTGCAGCTGAAGCCGTCGCGAAAATCGTTTTCCAAAGAGCATTGAAAGAAGAAGTCGAGTTGAATGTAAAAGCTGGGCGTCCCGCGGATGAACTTTCTGTGTCTGGTGATGGATCGTGGGCGAAACGTGGATTCTCATCGCTTCTCGGTATTGCCTCGTTAATAGGGAAATACAGTAATAAAATTTTAGATGTTGTCGTCAAATGCAGTATATGTCAAGCCTGCTCTCAATGGAAAGGCCAAGAGGATACGATTGAATATGAAGCGTGGTATCGAGAGCATGAAGATCACTGTGACGCAAATCATACCGGAAGTGCTGGCAAAATGGAGGTAGACGGCATCGTGGAAATGTTCAAGAGATCGGAAGAGTTGTACAACGTAAAATACGCGAACTATATCGGAGACGGCGACACGAAAACGTTCAAAGCCTTATTGGACACAAAGCCTTACGGGGATGATTTTTTAGTTTGCAAAAAAGAATGTGTTTTGCATGTTAAAAAACGTTTGTACAAACGTGCTGTTGATGCGAAAAAAAAACATGCACAAATAAAGAAAGCAACAAAGAAATTGACAGAAAAAGAAGAGGGAAAAAAGACACAGCGGAAATCGATAAATAAAACACCGAAGCGTCAACAATTGACGAATAAATTATTGCAAGAGCTGTCAACTTATTACGGTCTAGCAATTAGACGTAATTCAGATTCGACTGAAGGGATGAGAAGTGAAATATGGGCAGCATATTATCACAAAATTTCAACAGATGAAAATCCGCAACACTCGTACTGTCCTCCAGGTTCCGAATCGTGGTGCAAGTGGCGTCAAAGTGAGGCTGCAGGTACTTTAGACACCTACGAGCACCCACCTGCTCTGTGCGATGAAGCACAAGAGATATTAAAACCAATTTATGAAGAATTGACAGCAGAGACTTTATTGGAAAGGTGTATTGGCAGTAATACGCAGAACAATAACGAAAGTTTCAATGCTTGCGTGTGGCACCTTGCGCCGAAACATCTGTTTGCCGGAAAAAAAATCATTGATATTGCCACTCACATTTCCGCTTGCATATTCAATGAAGGATTTGCATCCCTATTGAAAATAATGGAGACCATGGGCATAACAATCGGGCCACAAGCGGAGCAACTAGCGCAAAACCGAGACGAGCTGCGAGTATCGAGCGCCAACCGTAGGAGCACGGACAACTCCAAAGAGGCTCGGACAGCTCGAAGAAATGAAAGGAGTGAGGAAATCTTGAATTATGAACGTTCCGAAGGAATCCTATATGGTGCCGGAATCGCGGATTAACTGTAAGTATTCAAAATTTGCTCAATTTTTGAAAATATCTGTACCTCAAACTTTAAACTCATTTATCTCGAAACGACTTTTTTCGGCACTGCGCAGGTGAAAACAAAAAAACTATTAACCGAATCACTTGAAATTTGGATATGTTGTTCACGACATGTATGGCTATCGTCGGAACTACAATCATAATTTTATTTAAATAATTTCTCATTGTTTATACTAAAAAACTAGTGAAAAAAAACCCGATTTTACGAATTTTTTTTCAAAAGCGCGCCATTTTGTCAATTTTTAATTTTTTCGATTTGTTCTAGTCCCGACCATAACTGCACTCTTTCTGATTAAGAATCTTCTTGAATTTTGTGTTTCAGATGAGTAGAAGTCTCGGATCGATCTTCACCGTCCGGGTCGGATTTTTCGAGAGGGTCGTCTTCAATGCCAATTATATGATAATAAACACTGTTTTTAAAATTAAAAAAAAATTTTTTTGTATACTTAATAAAGGTAGTAATAAACCCGAAAAGTTAAAACATCGATTTTTAAATTTTTTATGGCAAAAAAAAAATCGTGAAAATAGGTGAAATTTTCGTGCTCTAGACCATACGGTCCCCTTAAGCTTTTTGAGGTTCAAAATAAATCTTTGCGTACCGTCGGACTTTGGCACTAAAAAGATATTTGATAAAAACTGGTCCGAAGACGGAGTAACCCTCTGTATCGCGCCTTTTTATAATAATTTTTCGATTTCGCAAGCGATCGCCAATTTTTCGCTATTTGACCAATCCGTTTTTTCCCCCATCCGACCCTGCACAGGAAGCGATACAAAGGGAATTTTAAATCCCCTTATCCATTCATGAATTACAGGATCAGCCGATTCTTTTGACCATGCCCCATAGAAAAACCGTAATCGGCCCGCAGGTTTACCTACGTTGGAAATTAACGGCGTCTGTCCGGGAACCGCGCCTTTCGAGGAAACGTTTTCTTCGGCCTCGAGGCGTATTTGTCGTTCGTTGGTCTCTTTGGCCCGCTCGACGTCCAATTCCTCTTGCGCACCAACTGACGCTGCGCCGGCGGGCCCCTCAGGTTTTTTGAGTCCTTGAATTTTGATGGTTTTTCCGGTTGGGCAAGGTCCTTCGATGTACGCTCGATCGTCTTCGCAGTCTTGATTTTTTCTTCCAGATTTTCCCCGAACAGGAAACCGTCGACTGTCGAGTACGTCAAGATTTCTCTCACGGATGAGTTGAGATTTGCGAGGACTAAACTCCTGCGAATTTCCGATTCCTCCCTCTGGAGAAACGCCAGGAGTTTTCCTGTGTCACTCATAATTTCGAGCAACTCGAGTTTTTCTTGACTGTCCGATTTTAGAGTAATCGACATAGCTTTTCCCATGGCTGCCATACAAGAAGCAATGCGCTCCTGTTTTTCAGTGATACTCTTGTCTCTTGTTTTGACACTTTCTTGTATCGCGGCAACAACCTCCGAGTTCAACACCGGGGCAACTATGAATCCGGAATTTTCCGGAATATTATACTTTTCCACGAGACTCTTGTTTTCCTCCTTAGAAAGCCCTTTTTTGAAGATTTCCATCCAACGAATAACGATATCTTTATGCAATGAAGGGCCCTTTTTCTGGTTCGGTTCCAACCGCGGTCCCATAACGTTTAACACGTCTTCTTGAAGATCCGCTTCATGCTCAGGCTGATCTAGATTATTTTTTGCGGTCACGCTCGCCTGTTGTTCAGTGTTGACCGGGACTGTTGTTTCAGGCGCCGATGGGCCTGCTGGCAGCTGTTCATTGACAATTTTCACCTTGTCATTTTTCTGAGTCAGTATTCGAGACTCCTCTCGCTCTTCCTCCGACTCCTGCGGAGACTGTTGTGATCCATAATCACATTCTTGCGAGCGACTACGTCCTGAGCTACGAAAATGATCCGAGCGACTACGCTCTGAGCGACGAGAGTGACTTGGACGGCTGCTCGAACGTCGTAATCGATCGCTAGACTGTCTTCGACACCGGCTGCGACGATCTGATCTCCGCCTGCATTCGCCGTCCCTCCTGTGACGGGTTCGAGAACGATCCCGACGATGCGGCGAACTCGATCTATAACCTGGAAGATAAACGGCCATAATGCCAATCCTTGTCATACCCTGTTTTTAAATTGTTCAATTTTTCATCAAATGAAAATGTCTATTTCCGAGGGTCAGACCCATGGAGACTGAACAATGTTTGTTGCATTCCTTCGTCAAACGAAGGCGTGCACCTCGGTCAGACCGAGGGCATGCTGCCGAGCAATCAAATTGCTGGCACAACAAATAGGTATCCAAACCAACAAATCTTTGTCGGTAATTGATCTTTCAGAAAGAGTCAATTTTTCGTGGCGTCCCCTTTCCGCCACGTAAGCATAGATTATATTCGCCTCAACTTACGTTTTTTATGCCTCCGGTCGACATTCTTCAGTATTTCTTTTATTCTCTCAACTAAATCCTCATTTTCCTTCTTCTCCCTTGACGCTGAATGATCGTGATTCCCCTTCTTGCCCATTTTCTGAATTGTTTGCGTTTTTAATAATATTTTGCGTGTGACGACTCTCACACAAAGCGAAAGAATGAGCATCAGCAAACAACACACGCACGTCGTGAGTGTTTTTTGTTTGGCTTTAAACTTTGTGGCGACACACTTGAAAAGTGAGGGATACTACATTTTGATCTCTGAAGGAAGAGGCGCAAAATACAATTGGTACATTTGTTGCTTTACAGAATTTCGAAAGTCTGTAGGTATGCGTTGCAATCCAATGATACAAATTTTGATAATATCAGTAAAAAAACATCAGAAGACTTCCTGAAACAATTTTGCAAAATTCATTATGCTACAACTAAATTAGGGAATTGAAAAAATGTAGCGTACATTGGGCCCAACAAAATTCTGAAATTTTGCATGTATGCATGGCATTCTGAAGCCAGCAATTCTTAACCCATCGACAAATGAGCAATCGAAGAATTTTCGTAACAAAATTTTCAATTCCTAATAGGGAAAATACTTGGCACATCTGTCGCTTCATAGAATTTTCAAAGGCTGTAGATATCCACTGCAATTCAATTAAACAAATTTTGATAATATCAGTAATAACACATCGGAAGACTTCCTGAAACAATTTTTCAAAATTCATAATGTTACAACTAAAGTGGTTAAGTGAAAAAATAGAGCGCATATGGAGCCAAACAAAATTCTGAAATTTTGCATATATTCATGGCGTTCCGAAGACAATAATTTTGATCCCATTGACAAATGAGCAGCCGAAGAAATTTCATAATAAAATGTTCAATTCATAATGCTACAATCGGAGCCAAAAAGTGGAAATACTTGGTACATTTGTCGCTTCACAGAATTTCCAGAGTCTATAGGTATTCTTTGCAATCGAAACATACAAATTTTGATAATACCAGGATATGGAGTATATACCGCCATAGATTTTTGACATAAAGATATATTATACGAGCCATTTTGATATAAAAATATATTACTTACTACGGTTATCATCCAGATGCATCCATATATATCCAGATGCAGGTTAACAGTGTATTTGTCTATTAATTCATCAAACGCGAGATGATTCTACACTATATTTTGGATAGAAAAACGACGTCGAAAATCTTTTGAAATGGACCAACAATTATCATGCAAGGAACATTTTATGATCTACAAATCTTATTATGGCAACCGAGGAACATTTTATAATAAAGAGGAAAGGGACCAATAAAATAAATTTTCAACGGTGTAGAGTTAAAAAATATATTTATTTTATATTTATTTATATAACATCCGGGGGAAAACTGAAGTTACAGAGCATCTAAACGGTGCTGTACACCCGAAATAAGTAATCCGGTACCATTTACACGCACTTTTACACCGGTTTTTACTACAACAGGTTTTACAAAACGGAATAAGCCTGCCATGTAAGAGCGGTCATCAATTGATTGCATTCCAAGGCGGGTAAGATTCAAATCTGCGTCAGGAGATCCGAATGTTCGGAGTGGTTGAAAAATTTACCGTGAATAAAAAAGCATATTTTTCGCTGACTAGTCGAAAAATTTTCGGGCCGGACAAGTACTCTGTGCATATCCGCTCTACGTACGATAGTAAACTTTTATCAATTTGTTACCAATAAAACTATACTACAAATATTACAAATGAGAGTGTGGCAGCGTTCAAGCTCACGCAGGCTAATGCAATTTTGTGTTTTTTTTTAAAGCCCTTGTAGTTCCAAGTCATAGGATAATAATTCATTGTAATAAAGCATTAATTAGAGAAATGGCATATGAACATAATTGGAGATTTTATAAACATAATCAAATCCCACATACTTGACCATATATACTTTAGTAGATATTTATTTATTTATCAACTTTTTGTGAACTCACAACATTTACGAGAATGAAATTATCATCTCTGTACAATTTGACTTAATTTGATAAGATAATGAGAGCGGTTACCCATAAAACTTTGTATGATGAGTTGTTTTCAGAAAGAATTTTTGTGCGGAGATCTTTGCATGAACGACTTAGACGGGTTTTTGTAAATTTTTGTGGGGATCGGTACTTTGGCGCTGGGTGGTGGGGGGGATTAACTGGAACAACTCTTTGGGGGGTATAAATGTACTTGTCTCAGCTTTTTTCACAGCATTTATGCTATTTTTGGCTAGGATTTGTCGACTTTTTGTATAGAATTCATAGCTTGTTAATTAAACATGTCAATATTGTGTGCGTACTTGGGTATGAAATTCATAGCCTGCCAATTAAACATGTCTATATTATGTATGTATATGAGTGATGCAAAAGAATTGACATTTTTTTCGGCATTGCAGCAAAATATGGTAACATTTTATCGAAAAGTGATTCTCTCAAGAATTGAATCCTGAATCAAAATTTCAGATGTCGCTCAATCGATTTTTTAATGATTTCGGCTAAAAATGGATACATGATCGAATTTCGAGCTGGTGTATATTCGGACTAAAAATGCAACGTGAAATATTGATCTAAGAAGTGTTCAAGTGAATTCAATCTTCGTAATTAACCGTCAATACTTAAAAAAATATTAGATTACTTAACGGGGTCATCCCATGTGACAGCTATTTTTTTTCGCTTTTTGGGATTTTTTTTTTGATGAACCATTAAAACATAATATCTTTGAATTTTTACGACACATTTATTAACATTTTTACAGTCCCTCAGAATTTTATTAAACAAAAATGACGAGTTGAATCGACTTTACACCGTTCGGAAGACACTCATGTATTGGTTGACGGCTGCCATGATTCCGGAGGTTTTGCTCATCTGAAATCAAAAAATCGAACGGCATTTTAATTTGTAGATCTGAAACTATCGCTGGTACTAGAGTAATGTAAAAATATCGAAAATTGAATTTTTGGCATGGTTTTAAAAGTCGAAAAAAACGACGAAACTCGGAACTTAACATTTAAAACCGTGCGAAAAATTCAATTTTCGATATTTTTACATTATTCTAGTTCCAGCGATAGCCTCAGGTTCACAAATTAAAATGCCGTTTGATTTTTTGATTTTAGAAGAGCAAAACCTCCGGAATCATGGTAGCCATCAACCAACACATGAGTGTCTTCCAAACGATGTAAAGTTGATTCAGCTCGTTATTTTTGTTTGATAAAATTCTGAGGACTGTAAAAATGTTAAGGGGACCGTATGGTCTAGAGCACGAAAATTTCACCTATTTTCACGATTTTTTTTTGCCTTAAAAAATTTAAAAATCGATGTTTTAACTTTTCGGGTTTATTACTACCTTTATTAAGTATACAAAAAAAAATTTTTTTAATTTTAAAAACAGTGTTTATTATCATATAATTGGCATTGAAGACGACCCTCTCGAAAAATCCGACCCGGACGGTGAAGATCGATCCGAGACTTCTACTCATCTGAAACACAAAATTCAAGAAGATTCTTAATCAGAAAGAGTGCAGTTATGGTCGGGACTAGAACAAATCGAAAAAATTAAAAATTGACAAAATGGCGCGCTTTTGAAAAAAAATTCGTAAAATCGGGTTTTTTTTTCACTAGTTTTTTAGTATAAACAATAAGAAATTATTTAAATGAAATTATGATTGTAGTTCCGACGATAGCCATACATGTTGTGAACAACATATCCAAATTTCAAGTGATTCGGTTGAATAGTTTTTTTGTTTTCACCTGCGTAGTGCCGAAAAAAGTCGTTTCGAGATAAATGAGTTTAAAGTTTGAGGTACAGATATTTTCAAAAATTGAGCAAATTTTGAATACTTACAGTTAATCCGCGATTCCGGCACCATATAGGATTCCTTCGGAACGTTCATAATTCAAGATTTCCTCACTCCTTTCATTTCTTCGAGCTGTCCGAGCCTCTTTGGAGTTGTCCGTGCTCCTACGGTTGGCGCTCGATACTCGCAGCTCGTCTCGGTTTTGCGCTAGTTGCTCCGCTTGTGGCCCGATTGTTATGCCCATGGTCTCCATTATTTTCAATAGGGATGCAAATCCTTCATTGAATATGCAAGCGGAAATGTGAGTGGCAATATCAATGATTTTTTTTCCGGCAAACAGATGTTTCGGCGCAAGGTGCCACACGCAAGCATTGAAACTTTCGTTACTGTTCTGCGTATTACTGCCAATACACCTTTCCAATAAAGTCTCTGCTGTCAATTCTTCATAAATTGGTTTTAATATCTCTTGTGCTTCATCGCACAGAGCAGGTGGGTGCTCGTAGGTGTCTAAAGTACCTGCAGCCTCACTTTGACGCCACTTGCACCACGATTCGGAACCTGGAGGACAGTACGAGTGTTGCGGATTTTCATCTGTTGAAATTTTGTGATAATATGCTGCCCATATTTCACTTCTCATCCCTTCAGTCGAATCTGAATTACGTCTAATTGCTAGACCGTAATAAGTTGACAGCTCTTGCAATAATTTATTCGTCAATTGTTGACGCTTCGGTGTTTTATTTATCGATTTCCGCTGTGTCTTTTTTCCCTCTTCTTTTTCTGTCAATTTCTTTGTTGCTTTCTTTATTTGTGCATGTTTTTTTTTCGCATCAACAGCACGTTTGTACAAACGTTTTTTAACATGCAAAACACATTCTTTTTTGCAAACTAAAAAATCATCCCCGTAAGGCTTTGTGTCCAATAAGGCTTTGAACGTTTTCGTGTCGCCGTCTCCGATATAGTTCGCGTATTTTACGTTGTACAACTCTTCCGATCTCTTGAACATTTCCACGATGCCGTCTACCTCCATTTTGCCAGCACTTCCGGTATGATTTGCGTCACAGTGATCTTCATGCTCTCGATACCACGCTTCATATTCAATCGTATCCTCTTGGCCTTTCCATTGAGAGCAGGCTTGACATATACTGCATTTGACGACAACATCTAAAATTTTATTACTGTATTTCCCTATTAACGAGGCAATACCGAGAAGCGATGAGAATCCACGTTTCGCCCACGATCCATAGTATATGAGCTAGGCCGGTTCAAACTCAGGGATCTCAGGGGGTGCGGGGACGGGGGAGCGCGGGGTCCGGTGCGGGGAACGCTGTGGTGCGGGGAAGGGATTGTTGCGGGGGAGGTGGTTTGTGGAGGGGATGGTTGAGTGAGGGCGGGAGAGAGAGATGAAAGAAGGGTGTGAGAGAGATAGAAAAGAAAAATAGAAGCGCTGCAGAGGGGGAAGGAAGGGCTCGCTTCTTTTGTCGGTCCCGCTGAGGACCTGCAACAACCTGCACGGTAGTAATAAACAAAGTTAACACAATGGGGTGAACATTTTTGAGCCTGACACCCGTGACTGTACTAATTATATTTATGTTCTCTAGGAGACGTGGTTTTTTCCACGGTATAATCTATAGAATTGTGGCATTCTACCATGATTGAGACATTGTCTCTATAAAAATATGTCTCAGTGGAAATTTTGACTCAATTGGAGGGTGCACACCCACATTTTTCCCTTGACCTATAGCTGATGTATATCTGCGTAATGAAACGAAGAAAATGCCGACTGATAAATTTTTCATCATCAGTTTTCTATCTTAAACTCCCATCTTGTAACAAAAGAGTAAAAAAAAAAAAAAAAGCCGACTTTGTGGGAAAAAGCAGCAACATTTTTTATTTTTCATACCACATTTTTCGCGGTAACATAAAAAGAAAGAATTCCAACAAATGAAACTTCCACCTTGCAACAAAAGAGTAAAATAGCCGACTTTGTGGGAAAAAGCAGCAACATTTTTTATTTTTTCATACCACATTTTATCGCGGTAACGGAAAAAGAGAAAATTCCAACCAATAGATTTACATCTTCATGTCTACATCTTTCCACATATACAACCCCCACCCCCTCACCTCAATAGCATTGCTTTTTGGAAAATCTATATAAGAGATGATGATTTTGTTAGAAACATTTTTTAAGGATGGAGGGGGTAGTGTGTGTGTGTGTGAGAGAGATGGAAGGAGTGTGAGGGAGAGGCTGAGGTTAAAAATGATGATGTTAAAAGGGGGGAGGGGGGAGGGGGGGCAGAACATCACATTAATGAGAGATTTATATATTCCGTGTTACATATTTTTACACTCTGGCCATGAGATTTCTTTTGAAAATGCACCTGCCCTTCCCCCAACTTTGAAAAAATTCCACATCGAACTAGAAATCTTTACAAAGATGCACTCGCTCAATGACAGAGTTATGTGTCCGGTGTTGCATATATTTTAACCTGTAGAGACATTTCTCACGAGGCGCAAGAAGGGATGGAGATTTTTAAAGTCGCCCATACCTCAAAACTTGCAGGTGACGATCACACCTGACCTCCATTGAGTCATTGTTTGCTTAAAACGATGCATTAGTAGAATTTTAACAAAAGATAAATCTCCTACCTGCTAGTCCATATTTTTTTTGCGTTATGTACAGTCTTGCGTTGATGCTGTATGGGTGGGGCGAGGGTAGGGGAAATGCGGGGTATAGTGAGTGTGAGAGATGTATGATTATTTTTAAATAATTTTAGTTTGAAAAAGTGGATAAACTTATAAGATTGAGAGTTAAATGTTTATTCTGAAAGTAGACGTCGACATGGATAGATGCGCAATCTTGTATGCAATCCACCCGTCGAAAGACCCCTGGACATTGACGAAAAATGAACTCGAATCGATTCCCAAGGCTTTACTTTTAAAATATTTTAGCTACTGTATAACTTCATTGTGGGATCGTTTACCAGAGCATTTACAGTGTGACAGTGAGATACAATCATATCATGAGTGTGATGATCATTTTAATCCACCATGGGAACTGACTCATGTTGATGCTGTTGGACCCATGCGTTGAGATTGTGAAAAGTGTTTCATCATGGAACAACTGGTGAATATTTATGTGATTCAACGCATTAGGAATCCTCGAGAAATTACGCGAGAGGAGCTAGAAATTATATCACCAACGGCGTTTAAAAAATATTTCAGTGACTACACAGATATTTTGTGGGAGCGTTTACCAGAATATTACAAATCCGGCAGTGAAATTAAATCATTTCGTCGATGCAATGAACATTGGAATACACCATCGATGGAAGATCACATTGACGGTCCCACACCTCTACGTCGAAATTGTAGAAAATGTCGAGAGAGTGAAGAACGCGTTTGAGCTTATTCCGGGGTGCACGTGTCCACAGACGGGGGAGGCTGACGACTTGTTTGAACAGGGTATCTTCTGCATGCTCGTGGGAGAAAGGATGGGTACTGAAATCGTGGAGAAGGAATCATCATTCGACTACAACATTAGCTCAAAGTCAGATATATACTTCTCGAAATCACTCTACAAAAATGGATTGTGTGTCATTAAACAAATTTTTCATGTCGACATATGGTCTTTCATTGAAAAAGGCGAGGGAACTTCAGGCTGGTGTGCGTTATCCGGTCATTGATATATCATACGTGGAAAAAACCATTTACGAGCCACAATACTTCGTTATAATCGCAGATTACATTGTGGTTATGCTACCACAGTCTGACTTCAGAGATTTCCATAGAGATGAAGATGAATACCTTGAGACGTTGGCTGAAGTTCACAAGAAGAATGTCTACGTGTGGACGGACATCTTCCTGAGCGATATAATCCATCTCGGTTATTATAAACTACCATGGTTCGTTTGAAAAGTTTCATCGTTGCGAAAAAATGGTGTAAAAATATGTATGTCGTGAAAAATTTCATCGTTTGTGGGAAAAAAATGTAAAAATATGTATGATTCTCATCGTTGTCAAAAATCATTTGTAATAATGTATGCTGAGTGGTGGAGAAGGAGGAGATGAGTGTTTATAATAAAAACGAATAAAGCCATATATAATCATAAAAAAATATTTTGTTTATTCAAAAATCCCTCGTTCACACAATGCATGATAGACATATAACCAACTTCTCAGAGATTTCACATTCTTATTCGCACAATTATATTTCGAATTGCGGTGGTGGTGGTGGTGGTGGGGGCAATTGGGTCGAATTTTCGGTAACTTCTGCAGCGATGGACAGTCCAGAGTCTCCAAATCGATAATTTCCGTTGATAGATCCAAGAAACTCATCAGCCACGAAGACTTTTCACATCCTTTCACGTATATTGCAGGAGCTCGTTGTAAGATGGTTTGAATTATCACTTTTGCTGCATCGTATGGTATACTGCCATAATCCCATGGTAGTCCGTGACAATTACGTTCCAACCATTTGTATGTCATTTTGTATCTTCCTGGTAGAGTGTCCCAGGCGTATGGTGATTCGAAGATAAGCGTCAGAGGCTCAACATTTTTGTCATAAGCTTGATCGATTGATATTTCTTTGAGGATGAATTCATTGAGAGGCCCCTTGAAACCTTGTACATTGACGATGAACTCCATTTTGACTAATGTCCAGCAGCATCATCACCCCCGATTTTATACCAATTTTTGACTCCACCACTTATGGGATTATATTCGACTATACGATCGTATAGAATGAGGCAGTATGCGCATGTTTGTGCAGAGGAATGTTCGTTTTCTATTTCAAATTCGAGACAAACATCCACGGGGCCAGACTTGAGGGAATCATATTGTTTTGAGCAATCAATTACAACAAGTGGTGCATATTTTTAAAATTCCGTTTTGTTCAACCATGGCTCACTCTCCTTATTGTAATACATGGATTGGAAATTTGTATACATGTCGTAGAGTAATGCATACTGATTTTGTTGTATATTCAAATTCATGTTACCGTATGGATAACATTGTGAATTTAAGTAGAGTTTCACATCGGTTTGTCAACAAAAAAAGGTCCCTGGTCTCATGAAGGATGAGAACAACGGGGCTATAATGACTGAATTCGTTTAAAATATTGAGAGTTTAAGACAGTTTGAGAATTTGAGGGTTTGAGATAGTTTGAGAGTTACAGAGATTGAGAGTTTAAAAGTTTGAAAGTTTGAGAGTTCGAGAGAGTTGAAAAGTTTGAGAGTTTGAGAGAGTTTAAGAGAGTATGGGAGTGTGAGAGTTTCAGAGAGGATGAGAGTTTAAAAGTTTGAGAGAGTTTAAATGTTTGAGGTTTTGAGAGAGAGTTCAAGAGTTTAAGAGTATGATAGTTTGAGAGAGTTCAAGAGTTTGAGAATTCGACAGTTCGAGAGAGTTTGAGAGGTTGAGAATTTGGGAGTGAGAGTTTAAGAGAGTATGAGAGTCTGAGAGTTTGAGAGAGTTTGGGAGTTTAAGAGAGTATAAGAGTCTGAGAGTTTAAGAGAGTATGAGAGTATGAGAGTTCGAGAGTTAGAGAGAGTTTGAATGTTTGAGAGCTTGAAACAGTTCAAGAATTTGAGGTTGAGAGAGTTTGAGAGCTTGAAAGTTTGAGACAGTTTGAGAATTTGAGAGTTTGCCAGATTGAGAGTGTGAGAGTTTGAGAGTGAAAGTTTGAGAGTTTGAGAGAGTTTGAGAGTTTGAAAGTGCAAAAAAATTAAGAGAGTTCGAGAGTTTGAGACCTTGAGAGTTTGAGAGTTTTAGAGTTTGAGAGTTTGAGAGAGTTTAAGAGTTTGAGAGGTTGAGATTTTGAGAGTTTAAGAGTTTGAAAGATTGAGAGTTTAAGAGTTTGAGAGTTTAAGAATTTGAGAGAGTTTGAGAGTTTGAGAGTTCGAGACAGTTTGAGAATTTGGGAATTTGAGAGTTTGAGAGTTCAAAACAGTTTGACAGTTTGAGAGTTTGAAAGTTTGAGAGTTTAAGAGAGTTTGAGAGTTTGAAAGTTTGAGAGTTTAAGAGAGTTTGAGAGTTCGAAAGTTTGAAAGTTTGAGAGTTTGAGAGTTTAGGAGTTTAAGAGGTTGAGAGTTCAAAAGTTTATGAGTTTGAGAGTTCGACAGAGTTTGAGAGTTTGAAAAGTTGAAAGTTTCAGAGTTTGAGAGTGAGAGTTCAAGAGTTTGGGTGGTTGAGAGTTTGAGAGAGTTTAAGAATTTAAGAGATTAATGAATAATGCAGTTTTTGGAAAAACCATGCAAGATGTTCGTAGTCACGTGCAAGTCAAACTGTTAACTGAATGGGTAGGCCGATATGGAGCAGAGGCTATGATTGCAAAACCTAATTTTCACAGTCGAAGTATCTTTGCGGAAAATTTAATCGCTGTAGAGTTGCGAAATCTACAGGTCAAGTTTAACAAACCAATATATGCGGGTATGCCCATTTTGGATATCTCAAAAACTTGTCGATATTCGATATGCGTTCCACCACGAGTTTATAACTCCATCGTATCAAAACAAATGTAAAGTTATGTATACGGATACTGATAGTCTGATTTATCATATTGAATGTGAAGATGTATACCAGGATATGAAACGTAATCTTGATAAATATGACACAAGCGACTACCCCCCTGACAATGTATATGGTACACCGCTTGTCAACAAAAAGGTCCCAGGTCTCATGAAGGATGAGAACAACGGGGCCCTCATGACTGAATTCGTTGGATTTAGATCGAAAATGTATGCGATGCGAGTTGAGGGGAAGAAAGATGTTAAAAAAAGCGAAAGGTGTAAAGAGCAATGTTGTTGTGAGAACCATAAAATTTGAAGATTATGTGAAATGTCTCGATGAGCAGATTGAAATGAAGTGTTGCCAATCATCGATTCTATCGACATTACATAATGTCTATACCATAACAGAGACAAAAATCGTTCTAAGTCCACACGATGACAAGCGATATATTATACCTGGAACGGTAGACACGTTGCCATGGGATCATTACAGTATTCCCAAAGGTTCGGAAGCAATGAAAACGTAGAGAATTGTAAACCAAGAGCGCGTACGTATGTGTATGAGAGAGAGAGAGAGAGAGAGAGAGAGAGAACATTTTTCTTCAATATTTGTACATTTGATGTGAAATAAAAAGAATCTTTTTTGTGAAACTCAATGTGTCCATCCTTTTTTTTCCTTCTGTCTGCTTTCCAGGGCTATGCAGAGACCTGCTTGGATGTGTCGGGAGGGTCATAAAGAATAAATCAGACTTTAAAAATCTGTTTGTCTTCTTTATTGTTCACAAATCATCCTTACTTATCCAACTATTATGTGTATTGTCGAAACCTAGCCATTTCACAAGCAACTGACTACCACGCCTCTTCCAGGCTTTTTCGATGAGATATATGTCGGGATATTTAACTCGAAGTAACTCTTGCTCATAGAAACCACCTGCAATGGGCTTATCTTGGTGATCTTTTATGTTATATGTAGCAGGGCTAGTTTTTCCTACTCGACATATTGTGAAAATTTCCGTTGGCCAGTTTGGCGTATAACCTTTCTCAAATACATTCTTAAATTTACTTTCGGAAAAAGTCAACAAACCGATAGAAATTTACCGAAGCATATAGCTTCAAGTATGTGGGCTTTTATTATAGGCTTTATCATGTTTTATGAAATCTGCAAATAATGTTGAAATCGTTCCTCTCATTGAAGTTGTGTGATAACGAATCATTATTCCACGACTCAGATCTCCCAAATGTGTTTAAGCCTTCAACAGATATTCAAACATATTCAATACTCATATAAAAATTAAAACCCTGAAAAAAAAACTTTCAACCCTACCAAAAAGTGATCAAATTAATGAGTCATGACAAACTTTACAAATCCTATACTTGCAAAAAAAATATACATACATATATATATATATATATATATATATATTAGACTGGGCCAAAAACCGCTTGTCTGGCGAAAATTTTCAATCAGAACTTTTTTGTAGGGAATTCGATTTTATATAGAAATAAGTATAATCGAAATTCTTTCACTCTAATGTTTTGGCAGTTCTGACGTCAAACATCCGATCATGAGTAAAAATAAAAAATAGCGATGATAGACCTCTAAAAAATTTTATTACGGGCTCAAACTTTCAGGAAATTCTTTTTTTGTCATCCTGAATGATATTCTCGATAGCCATTTCAAAAAAAAAAATAGTCATTTTTTTTGGCCCAGTCTAATATATATATATATATATATATTTCAAGACTTCACAAAAGTTACTGTTGCATATTACACGAAAGTTTAAGAAACCTTCCTTATTTCAGAGCATCTTTAAAAAGTGATGAAATACATTCCAATTATCTAATTATCGTCCTATAACGTGAAAAAAAAATTATGTCATGATTCTAAAGTATATAGGCTCAAGTACGTGGGTTTCTATTATAGGCTTTACCATGTTTTATAAAATCTGCAAATAATGTTAAAATCGTTTCTCTCATTGAAGTTGCGTAATGACGAATCATTATTCCACGACTCAGATCTACCAAATGTGTTGAAGCCTTCCACAGATATTTAAACATATTCAATCCTTCCACAAAATTAAAACTCTGAAAAAAAAAAATTTCAACCCTACCAAAAAGAAAAAGTGATCAAATTAATGAGTCACGACAAAATTTACAAATCCAATCCTTGCAAATATATATATATATATATATATATATATATATTTCAAGACTTCACAAAGTTACTATTACATATTCCACGAAAGTTTTAGAAACCTTCCTTATTTCAGAGTATCTTTAAAAATGATGAAAAACATTCCAATGATCTAATTAACGTCTTATAACGTGAAAAAATGTCATGCTTATAAAGTATAAGAATTTAAAAATTGGAAAACGTCGTTAGATTTACAAATGTTTACTAAGCCAATTGAGATCATTATTCAGGCTCAAGTCGCGGCCAGGGGTATGTGGTGCGAGGGCGGAGCCCCCGCTGCATCATACCACTGGCCGCAACTTGAGCCTGAATAATGATCTCAATTGGCTTAGTAAACATTTGTAAATCTAACGACGTTTTCCAATTTTTAAATTCTTATACTTTATAAGCATGACATTTTTTCACGTTATATTAATATTATTAATTATTATTAATAATTAATTAGTTAAATTAATATTATTTTCACGTTATAAGACGTTAATTAGATCATTGGAATGTATTTCATCATTTTTAAAGATACTCTGAAATAAGGAAGGTTTCTAAAACTTTCGTGAAATATGTAATAGTAACTTTGTGAAGTCTTGAAATATATATTTGCAAGGATTGGATTTGTAAATTTTGTCGTGACTCATTAATTTGATCACTTTTTCTTTTTGGTAGGGTTGAAATTTTTTTTTTTCAGAGTTTTAATTTTGTGGAAGGATTGAATATGTTTAAATATCTGTGGAAGGCTTCAACACATTTGGTAGATCTGAGTCGTGGAATAATGATTCGTCATTACACAACTTCAATGAGAGAAACGATTTTAACATTATTTGCAGATTTTATAAAACATGATAAAGCCTATAATAGAAACCCACGTACTTGAGCCTATATACTTTAGAATCATGACATAATTTTTTTTTCACGTTATAGGACGATAATTAGATAATTGGAATGTATTTCATCACTTTTTAAAGATGCTCTGAAATAAGGAAGGTTTCTTAAACTTTCGTGTAATATGCAACAGTAACTTTTGTGAAGTCTTGAAATATATATATATATATATATGTATGTATATTTTTTTTGCAAGTATTGGATTTGTAAAGTTTGTCATGACTCATTAATTTGATCACTTTTTGGTAGGGTTGAAAGTTTTTTTTTCAGGGTTTTAATTTTTATATGAGTATTGAATATGTTTGAATATCTGTTGAAGGCTTAAACACATTTGGGAGATCTGAGTCGTGGAATAATGATTCGTTATCACACAACTTCAATGAGAGGAACGATTTCAACATTATTTGCAGATTTCATAAAACATGATAAAGCCTATAATAAAAGCCCACATACTTGAAGCTATATGCTTCGGTAAATTTCTATCGGTTTGTTGACTTTTTCCGAAAGTAAATTTAAGAATGTATTTGAGAAAGGTTATACGCCAAACTGGCCAACGGAAATTTTCACAATATGTCGAGTAGGAAAAACTAGCCCTGCTACATATAACATAAAAGATCACCAAGATGAGCCCATTGCAGGTGGTTTCTATGAGCAAGAGTTACTTCGAGTTAAATATCCCGACATATATCTCATCGAAAAAGCCTGGAAGAGGCGTGGTAGTCAGTTGCTTGTGAAATGGCTAGGTTTCGACAATACACATAATAGTTGGATAAGTAAGGATGATTTGTGAACAATAAAGAAGACAAACAGATTTTTAAAGTCTGATTTATTCTTTATGACCCTCCCGACACATCCAAGCAGGTCTCTGCATAGCCCTGGAAAGCAGACAGAAGGAAAAAAAAGGATGGACACATTGAGTTTCACAAAAAAGATTCTTTTTATTTCACATCAAATGTACAAATATTGAAGAAAAATGTTCTCTCTCTCTCTCTCTCTCTCTCTCTCTCTCATACACATACGTACGCGCTCTTGGTTTACAATTCTCTACGTTTTCATTGCTTCCGAACCTTTGGGAATACTGTAATGATCCCATGGCAACGTGTCTACCGTTCCAGGTATAATATATCGCTTGTCATCGTGTGGACTTAGAACGATTTTTGTCTCTGTTATGGTATAGACATTATGTAATGTCGATAGAATCGATGATTGGCAACACTTCATTTCAATCTGCTCATCGAGACATTTCACATAATCTTCAAATTTTATGGTTCTCACAACAACATTGCTCTTTACACCTTTCGCTTTTTTTAACATCTTTCTTCCCCTCAACTCGCATCGCATACATTTTCGATCTAAATCCAACGAATTCAGTCATGAGGGCCCCGTTGTTCTCATCCTTCATGAGACCTGGGACCTTTTTGTTGACAAGCGGTGTACCATATACATTGTCAGGGGGGTAGTCGCTTGTGTCATATTTATCAAGATTACGTTTCATATCCTGGTATACATCTTCACATTCAATATGATAAATCAGACTATCAGTATCCGTATACATAACTTTACATTTGTTTTGATACGATGGAGTTATAAACTCGTGGTGGAACGCATATCGAATATCGACAAGTTTTTGAGATATCCAAAATGGGCATACCCGCATATATTGGTTTGTTAAACTTGACCTGTAGATTTCGCAACTCTACAGCGATTAAATTTTCCGCAAAGATACTTCGACTGTGAAAATTAGGTTTTGCAATCATAGCCTCTGCTCCATATCGGCCTACCCATTCAGTTAACAGTTTGACTTGCACGTGACTACGAACATCTTGCATGGTTTTTCCAAAAACTGCATTATTCATTAATCTCTTAAATTCTTAAACTCTCTCAAACTCTCAACCACCCAAACTCTTGAACTCTCACTCTCAAACTCTGAAACTTTCAACTTTTCAAACTCTCAAACTCTGTCGAACTCTCAAACTCATAAACTTTTGAACTCTCAACCTCTTAAACTCCTAAACTCTCAAACTCTCAAACTTTCAAACTTTCGAACTCTCAAACTCTCTTAAACTCTCAAACTTTCAAACTCTCAAACTCTCTTAAACTCTCAAACTTTCAAACTCTCAAACTGTCAAACTGTTTTGAACTCTCAAACTCTCAAATTCCCAAATTCTCAAACTGTCTCGAACTCTCAAACTCTCAAACTCTCTCAAATTCTTAAACTCTCAAACTCTTAAACTCTCAATCTTTCAAACTCTTAAACTCTCAAAATCTCAACCTCTCAAACTCTTAAACTCTCTCAAACTCTCAAACTCTAAAACTCTCAAACTCTCAAGGTCTCAAACTCTCGAACTCTCTTAATTTTTTTGCACTTTCAAACTCTCAAACTCTCTCAAACTCTCAAACTTTCACTCTCAAACTCTCACACTCTCAATCTGGCAAACTCTCAAATTCTCAAACTGTCTCAAACTTTCAAGCTCTCAAACTCTCTCAACCTCAAATTCTTGAACTGTTTCAAGCTCTCAAACATTCAAACTCTCTCTAACTCTCGAACTCTCATACTCTCATACTCTCTTAAACTCTCAGACTCTTATACTCTCTTAAACTCCCAAACTCTCTCAAACTCTCAGACTCTCATACTCTCTTAAACTCTCACTCCCAAATTCTCAACCTCTCAAACTCTCTCGAACTGTCGAATTCTCAAACTCTTGAACTCTCTCAAACTATCATACTCTTAAACTCTTGAACTCTCTCTCAAAACCTCAAACATTTAAACTCTCTCAAACTTTTAAACTCTCATCCTCTCTGAAACTCTCACACTCCCATACTCTCTTAAACTCTCTCAAACTCTCAAACTTTTCAACTCTCTCGAACTCTCAAACTTTCAAACTTTTAAACTCTCAATCTCTGTAACTCTCAAACTATCTCAAACCCTCAAATTCTCAAACTGTCTTAAACTCTCAATATTTTAAACGAATTCAGTCATTATAGCCCCGTTGTTCTCATCCTTCATGAGACCAGGGACCTTTTTTTGTTGACAAACCGATGTGAAACTCTACTTAAATTCACAATGTTATCCATACGGTAACATGAATTTGAATATACAACAAAATCAGTATGCATTACTCTACGACATGTATACAAATTTCCAATCCATGTATTACAATAAGGAGAGTGAGCCATGGTTGAACAAAACGGAATTTTAAAAATATGCACCACTTGTTGTAATTGATTGCTCAAAACAATATGATTCCCTCAAGTCTGGCCCCGTGGATGTTTGTCTCGAATTTGAAATAGAAAACGAACATTCCTCTGCACAAACATGCGCATACTGCCTCATTCTATACGATCGTATAGTCGAATATAATCCCATAAGTGGTGGAGTCAAAAATTGGTATAAAATCGGGGGTGATGATGCTGCTGGACATTAGTCAAAATGGAGTTCATCGTCAATGTACAAGGTTTCAAGGGGCCTCTCAATGAATTTATCCTCAAAGAAATATCAATCGATCAAGCTTATGACAAAAATGTTGAGCCTCTGACGCTTATCTTCGAATCACCATACGCCTGGGACACTCTACCAGGAAGATACAAAATGACATACAAATGGTTGGAACGTAATTGTCACGGACTACCATGGGATTATGGCAGTATACCATACGATGCAGCAAAAGTGATAATTCAAACCATCTTACAACGAGCTCCTGCAATATACGTGAAAGGATGTGAAAAGTCTTCGTGGCTGATGAGTTTCTTGGATCTATCAACGGAAATTATCGATTTGGAGACTCTGGACTGTCCATCGCTGCAGAAGTTACCGAAAATTCGACCCAATTGCCCCCACCACCACCACCACCACCGCAATTCGAAATATAATTGTGCGAATAAGAATGTGAAATCTCTGAGAAGTTGGTTATATGTCTATCATGCATTGTGTGAACGAGGGATTTTTGAATAAACAAAATATTTTTTTATGATTATATATGGCTTTATTCGTTTTTATTATAAACACTCATCTCCTCCTTCTCCACCACTCAGCATACATTATTACAAATGATTTTTGACAACGATGAGAATCATACATATTTTTACATTTTTTTCCCACAAACGATGAAATTTTTCACGACATACATATTTTTACACCATTTTTTCGCAACGATGAAACTTTTCAAACGAACCATGGTAGTTTATAATAACCGAGATGGATTATATCGCTCAGGAAGATGTCCGTCCACACGTAGACATTCTTCTTGTGAACTTCAGCCAACGTCTCAAGGTATTCATCTTCATCTCTATGGAAATCTCTGAAGTCAGACTGTGGTAGCATAACCACAATGTAATCTGCGATTATAACGAAGTATTGTGGCTCGTAAATGGTTTTTTCCACGTATGATATATCAATGACCGGATAACGCACACCAGCCTGAAGTTCCCTCGCCTTTTTCAATGAAAGACCATATGTCGACATGAAAAATTTGTTTAACCCATTAACGCCGAGGTGATCAGAATTTTTACTAACTTTTCAACGTGTTTATTTATTATGTTATCGGACCAAAAAAATAATGCAATACCTCTATTCCTACGCGGAATTCGATGCTCTTTCAGAATCTGAGCTCAAAATTTCGATTATACACCGAGAAAAAAAAATATGGCCGATTTAAACGTGAAAAACGTGAAAATTTTCGAAAAAAAATTTTTTTCACATTTTTTTCACAATGATACCGCAAAGCTATCAACTTTTTACAATGATCAGAGGTGATCATGGCACTCGAACATTAAGAGGAATTTTTTTCAGAAAAATTCATCGATGCGTTTTTTCAAAATGGCGGCGAGAATGAAAAAATTTTATAAAAATCTTAATCTATCGGTTTCTTCAAAACTATAAACTTGAGAAAAAAATTTCTAAGAACAAAAATGGCTTAAAATTAGTCGACGAATACTCCTAAATTTTTTCAGAATTTTTGAAAACAATTTTTAATTTTCGAAAATTTCAAAAAATCCAATTTTTCAAAAATACCTGAAACATTTTTGGAAATATTTCAGAGTGTTCCTTGACTAATTTTAAGACTTTTTTGTTGTTAAAAATTCTTTCGTAAAGTCTATAGGTTTAGAGAAAAAAAAATTTCTTGAATGGTACATAAAATTTTGTTTCTATCTACCACTACAAAATTCACGAACAAACTCGTATATCCTTTCACTTGTGCATCGACACATATGTTGTATACAATTTTTACATGAATTATAGGTAAAGCATATAAAAAAAATATTAGTTTTCACTTTTGCAGTACATTTGTTATGTCACGAAAACGTTCAAAATCTTCTGCTTCATTGCATGCAGAGTATGAATCAGATTATTCGGATAGTGATTCCGACGAAAGCATTTTGATTCCGAATGCAGACAATTCAGGCTCCGGTGATTCTGATTCCGATTGTGATTCGATATTTGATTCAGATTCTGAACATGAATTCACAATACCAAATATTACTTATAAAAAAGCTTGTGCTACTTATTCTGAAAACTTAGATAAACTTGAAAAAAATCACGAATTCATTTGGATCGATGGCGAGAAATCATATCCAAATACTTGTGAAGAAACAATATTATTATCTGAAGCTACAAAAAAGAATATACAGGCGTGCGAGCCTTTCCAATTGTTTGAAACCTTTTTTTCCGCCGAAATGAAACAATATATAATTGATGCATCTAAAGAGAATAATTATGATCTGAAATTACAAGATCTTGACACTTTTATAGGTATAGTTATTTTCAGTTCATTCAATAAAAGAAAGTCTCAGAGAGATTATTGATCATCTGATCCATTCTTATCTAGTGAAATTGTTTCTTCTGCAATGACTCGCGATAAGTTTGAAGAAATCAAGTCTAAAATAAAATATTCAAAAGCTGAAGACAAGGATCCAAACGATAGAGGGTGGCGGGTTCGTTCGATGTTGAAACTTTTCCAAAACAACCTCCTAAAGTTCGGAATATGGAAAACTTCTATATCTATTGATGAAATGATGGCCAAGTCTTATGCAAAAACTGTTTTGAAACAATTTATTCGAGGGAAACCAATAAGGTTTGGTTTGAAATTTTGGGGTTTATGCACTTCAGACGGCTATCTACTAAATTTAGATCTATATTGCGGTAAAAATTCCCAAACCGGAAACAAATTAGTAAAATGTGCTTTAGGTACTCGTGTAGTATTGCATTTATTAGAACCTTTTTTTCGGCTAATAAATTATAATAAAATCCCTGCATTTCATTTGTACTTTGATAATTTTTTTACAAATATGGATTTAATTTTACACTTGCAAAAATTGCGTTTGAAATGCACTGGCACTATCAGAGACAATCGAGTCAAAGAAAAGAATATACTTAAAAAGAAAGCTCCACGAGGTACTTATATTGTAAAACATGATCGAAATAGTGGCATAAATTTCATCACTATTATGGATTCGAAGCCCGTTTCAATAGCTTCAACTGCTGCAGGTGTAAGTCCACTATCAACTTCGAGAAGACATAGTTCAGAGGCTCGATCCAAAACTGATATACCTTTTCCGCAAGCTTTTCATTTGTACAACAAATTTATGGGTGGTGTTGACGTGCATGATGGACACTGCAATAATATACTTCCAAGTATACGTTCCAAAAAATGGACATGTGTCGTTTTTATAAGATTTATACAGGCATCCATTACAAATGCCCACGTAATTTTCAATGCTACACGTGATGGAAAGAAAAAAAGTGGAATAAAAGAGTTAACTACTTCAATTGCTAAATATTATATTCAAAAAGGTCAAACAAGTAAAACACTTCATACACGATCGAATAGGGACAAATTAAAAAATTGTTCAAATGAAAAATGTCCAATAAGAACAAGGATCTATTGTGAAAAATGCAATCTATATGTATGCAATAATTGTTGGGCAAAAAAGCACTGATAAAAGAAATGTTAAAATGAAAGACAAGAAGACTCACGAAAAGAAGCACTCCGAAACGTGAGAGGCAAGGGGACTCACGAAAAAAAGCACCCCGAAACGTGAGAGGCAAGGGGACTCACGAAAAAAAGCACCCCGAAACATGAGAGGCAAGGGGACTCACGAAAAAAAGCACCCCGAAACGTGAGAGGCAAGGGGACTCACGAAAAAAAGCACCCCGAAACGTGAGAGGCAAGGGGACTCACGAAAAAAAGCACCCCGAAACGTGAGAGGCAAGGGGACTCACGAAAAAAAGCACCCCGAAACGTGAGAGGCAAGGGGACTCACGAAAAAAGCACCCCGAAACGTGAGAGGCAAGTGGACTCACGAAAAAAAAGCACCCCGAAACGTGAGAGGCAAGGGGACTCACGAAAAAAAAGCACCCCGAAACGTGAGAGGCAAAGGGACTCACGAAAAAAGCACCCCGAAACGTGAGAGGCAAGGGGACTCACGAAAAAAAAGCACCCCGAAACGTGAGAGGCAAGGGGACTCACGAAAAAAGCACCCCGAAACGTGAGAGGCAAGGGGACTCACGAAAAAAAGCACCCCGAAACGTGAGAGGCAAGGGGACTCACGAAAAAAAAGCACCCCAAAGGAGACAAAGTTCTACCACGTCCACGCCGTTGTCTCTGGGTAATGCTAAGAGTAGAAAAAAACAATGTATATGCACAGAATCAGAAAAGAAGTAGTCAAGGAACACTTGAAGGAAATTTTTCCAAAAATTTTTCAGGTATTTTTGAAAAATTGGATTTTTTGAAATTTTCGAAAATTAAAAATTGTTTTCAAAAATTCTGAAAAAAATTTAAGAGTATTCGTCGACTAATTTTAAGCCATTTTTGTTCTTAGAAATTTTTTTCTCAAGTTTATAGTTTTGAAGAAACCGATAGATTAAGATTTTTATAAAAATTTTTCATTCTCGCCGCCATTTTGAAAAAACGCGTCGATGAATTTTTCTGAAAAAAATTCCTCTTAATGTTCGAGTGCCATGATCACCTCTGATCATTGTAAAAAGTTGATAGCTTTGCGGTATCATTGTGAAAAAAAATGCGAAAAAAATTTTTTTTCGAATATTTTCACGCTTTTCACGTTTAAATCGGCCATATTTTTTTTTCTCGGTGTCTAATCGAAATTTTGAGCTCAGATTCTGAAAGAGCATCGAATTCCGCGTAGGAATAGAGGTATTGCATTATTTTTTTGGTCCGATAACATAATAAATAAACACGTTGAAAAGTTAGTAAAAATTCTGATCACCTCGGCGTTAATGGGTTAATGACACACAATCCATTTTTGTAGAGTGATTTCGAGAAGTATATATCTGACTTTGAGCTAATGTTGTAGTCGAATGATGATTCCTTCTCCACGATTTCAGTACCCATCCTTTCTCCCACGAGCATGCAGAAGATACCCTGTTCAAACAAGTCGTCAGCCTCCCCCGTCTGTGGACACGTGCACCCCGGAATAAGCTCAAACGCGTTCTTCACTCTCTCGACATTTTCTACAATTTCGACGTAGAGGTGTGGGACCGTCAATGTGATCTTCCATCGATGGTGTATTCCAATGTTCATTGCATCGACGAAATGATTTAATTTCACTGCCGGATTTGTAATATTCTGGTAAACGCTCCCACAAAATATCTGTGTAGTCACTGAAATATTTTTTAAACGCCGTTGGTGATATAATTTCTAGCTCCTCTCGCGTAATTTCTCGAGGATTCCTAATGCGTTGAATCACATAAATATTCACCAGTTGTTCCATGATGAAACACTTTTCACAATCTCAACGCATGGGTCCAACAGCATCAACATGAGTCAGTTCCCATGGTGGATTAAAATGATCATCACACTCATGATATGATTGTATCTCACTGTCACACTGTAAATGCTCTGGTAAACGATCCCACAATGAAGTTATACAGTAGCTAAAATATTTTAAAAGTAAAGCCTTGGGAATCGATTCGAGTTCATTTTTCGTCAATGTCCAGGGGTCTTTCGACGGGTGGATTGCATACAAGATTGCGCATCTATCCATGTCGACGTCTACTTTCAGAATAAACATTTAACTCTCAATCTTATAAGTTTATCCACTTTTTCAAACTAAAATTATTTAAAAATAATCATACATCTCTCACACTCACTATACCCCGCATTTCCCCTACCCTCGCCCCACCCATACAGCATCAACGCAAGACTGTACATAACGCAAAAAAAATATGGACTAGCAGGTAGGAGATTTATCTTTTGTTAAAATTCTACTAATGCATCGTTTTAAGCAAACAATGACTCAATGGAGGTCAGGTGTGATCGTCACCTGCAAGTTTTGAGGTATGGGCGACTTTAAAAATCTCCATCCCTTCTTGCGCCTCGTGAGAAATGTCTCTACAGGTTAAAATATATGCAACACCGGACACATAACTCTGTCATTGAGCGAGTGCATCTTTGTAAAGATTTCTAGTTCGATGTGGAATTTTTTCAAAGTTGGGGGAAGGGCAGGTGCATTTTCAAAAGAAATCTCATGGCCAGAGTGTAAAAATATGTAACACGGAATATATAAATCTCTCATTAATGTGATGTTCTGCCCCCCCTCCCCCCTCCCCCCTTTTAACATCATCATTTTTAACCTCAGCCTCTCCCTCACACTCCTTCCATCTCTCTCACACACACACACACTACCCCCTCCATCCTTAAAAAATGTTTCTAACAAAATCATCATCTCTTATATAGATTTTCCAAAAAGCAATGCTATTGAGGTGAGGGGGTGGGGGTTGTATATGTGGAAAGATGTAGACATGAAGATGTAAATCTATTGGTTGGAATTTTCTCTTTTTCCGTTACCGCGATAAAATGTGGTATGAAAAAATAAAAAATGTTGCTGCTTTTTCCCACAAAGTCGGCTATTTTACTCTTTTGTTGCAAGGTGGAAGTTTCATTTGTTGGAATTCTTTCTTTTTATGTTACCGCGAAAAATGTGGTATGAAAAATAAAAAATGTTGCTGCTTTTTCCCACAAAGTCGGCTTTTTTTTTTTTTTTTACTCTTTTGTTACAAGATGGGAGTTTAAGATAGAAAACTGATGATGAAAAATTTATCAGTCGGCATTTTCTTCGTTTCATTACGCAGATATACATCAGCTATAGGTCAAGGGAAAAATGTGGGTGTGCACCCTCCAATTGAGTCAAAATTTCCACTGAGACATATTTTTATAGAGACAATGTCTCAATCATGGTAGAATGCCACAATTCTATAGATTATACCGTGGAAAAAACCACGTCTCCTAGAGAACATAAATATAATTAGTACAGTCACGGGTGTCAGGCTCAAAAATGTTCACCCCATTGTGTTAACTTTGTTTATTACTACCGTGCAGGTTGTTGCAGGTCCTCAGCGGGACCGACAAAAGAAGCGAGCCCTTCCTTCCCCCTCTGCAGCGCTTCTATTTTTCTTTTCTATCTCTCTCACACCCTTCTTTCATCTCTCTCTCCCGCCCTCACTCAACCATCCCCTCCACAAACCCCCTCCCCCGCAACAATCCCTTCCCCGCACCGCAGCGTTCCCCGCACCGGACCCCGCGCTCCCCCGTCCCCGCACCCCCTGAGATCCCTGAGTTTGAACCGGCCTAGCTCATATACTATCCATCACCAGACACAGAAAGTTCATCCGCGGGACGCCCAGCTTTTACATTCAACTCGACTTCTTCTTTCAATGCTCTTTGGAAAACGATTTTCGCGACGGCTTCAGCTGCAATTTTTATATTGTCCACGATGCCGTAATATGTACTCTTACAAATTCCTTGTCCAAGATCCATGAGACCGCAGAAATTTTTCAAGCCTTCAAATCCTACTCCAAGCATTCTCAGGGCGAGAACAAGTCGACGGTTGATTTCAAATGCCTTATCAATTAACGGCGAAGACAAAATAAAAGTTTCTTTACACTCACACTTCACAGAGAGTTTGAATCCTAGACCACGTTGTCCGTTTTTGCTAAAAGTGACCGCACCGTTACAATCTTTACACTTCAACAACTGTTGCAACGTTAAAAATATCATGCTGAATTCGATGATGCAATAATTGAAAGTAGGATTAACGTTTACTTCCAATTCCTCATTGCCTTTTAATTTTTTCGCAGACGTGCTCGTAAAATCAGTAGTATTTTCGATAGTGAATCGATTGCCCTTGAAATATCTTTTGCGACCTACAGAAGATGGTCGTCTAGAAGAGTCACGGCCTTGCTTTCTATCCATATTTTCTGATATTTTATTTCAAAATTTTCGATGTTGGTTCGTCAAAACGTAACGTTGTACTGATCAAGTCAGGGGAAAGCGAAATGACCGTTTCCCTCACAAATGTTCGACAATAGGTATATTTCGGGGAAGGGAAAAGTATATATAGGTATATAGTATGTACTATATACAGGTATATATTTTCGGAGAAGGATTGGGACAGCTGCTGCGCTCCGATTAGGTTACCGGTTAGCGCTAGACCCGTTAGGAGCGCGCGGACCGCTCTCTACCTGCGTTATGGGCTGTAGAAGCTGTAATATTGAGAATTTCCGCATGAAAATTTCACAGTATATTCTTGAGATACTATACTTTCGACATATCGAAAAAAAAAAAATCGATTTTTTCAAATTTCTAGACCATACGGTCCCCTTAAGGATGTTGGATCGTGATGATACAATGTTGCTATGCTTAACTATGTTAAAAACATTAAAAATTTCAAAATTACAAGAATTTAATAAAATTTGGTAAATGTATTCTTTCAAAATATATATGACAATACAAATTTTTTTAGATTTTTCTACCACATAGTTCTCGAGTAATTGAACACTAAAGTTCACGTGTATAAGCATAGAGTTTACATATATACTGTTATACATCTCGTGCATAAGAACTTCGATTCAACGCTCAATTATTCGATAACCATGTGGTAAAAAATTTTGAAAAAAATTGTGTTTGTATACTTGGAGCCAAAGAATGTGATCACCAAATGTTATAAAATTCTGATTATTTTGATTGCGTGATCCAACCTCCTTAATAAATGTGTGGTAAAAATTCAAAGACAGTGTGTTTTAATGGTTCGTCAAAAAAAAATTCCCAAAAAAAGCGAAAAAAATAGCTGTCACATGGGATGACGCCGTTAAAACGTACAGTAGTTCTGAGAAGATACGACGAATAAAAGAACAACGAACAAGTAAAAGCTTGACATTTTTTTTAACTTTGTAAAAAAAAATTTCAAAAAATATTGCACTGAATCATCCATGCCAACAGATCAACGGATCGGAAAATATTCCATAACAAATGATGCCGAAGAAATACACCGATAGCATCAGAATGCACCGAAAGTTTTTAAATATAAGTAATCATAACGAAACGATATTTTGAAACAAAAAAATATACGTACAAAATTTCGAGAGCTAAAGTTTGATTGGAAAAAATAATTTTGGCCGAAGTACGACGCGAGTTTTTTTTAAATAATATTTATTGGTTACGAATTATATCTCATGAGCAATAGATACAAAAAAAATTGGTGACGTATTTATGACATGTTTTTTTCTCAAATCAAATATCTTCGTTCAAAATTATTTCGCATCGCCTGATTCCGTTTTGTGTTGCAAGTGCAAAGTGCACTCTAGGGTGGTATAAAACCACATATAATTCAAACCTAGGCTCGTATCATACACCATTCTCTCAGTTATATAAAAAATGAAGAGAATGGTTTCGTAATAAACTTTATTATTGCATGCAAGAGACATTTTATGGTAAAAGAGAAGAGACACTGTTTTCGACTCCGTTCCAGAATTTACGTTCGGAAAAATGAATTGTTGGGGCTAAAATTAATAAAAAAAAAATATTTATTGAGGTACTGTTCAAAAGTTTATTTATTAAATTACACTTTATTTTTGCACTATCACTCTTCTGTCTATGTATCAAGAGACTCGGTAGAGTCTCGGGACAAGTACATTGACAGCTCTATCGTCTGCTGGCCCGAGGCTCGTCGAGATTATACTTTCTCTGAATAAAACGATTCGCGGTGGTGCGGGTAAAATGGCATGTATTTTCGTTTAATTGCGAAGCTCAGGAGTCGCTTGATATAACGAAAATTGGACTGGAGACTAATTGTCAAAAATGCTTTTGATTGAGCCCAAAATCAGCATGATCGGTGGCATAATTGCTGAGAAAAAACTTTGCACAGGTCAAAATTATGTATTTTTCTATAATTGTGTGAAGGATTTCGACGTATCTGTATGTAACACCATCAAAGGCCGCTTGTCTCTTTCGAGTTTCTGATTGATTGGTTTCTGACTACCGATACCAGTGAATGACGTGTCTGTATATAACACCATCAAAGACCTCTTGAAGCCTCTCGAGTTTCTGAATGGTTGGTGTCTGTATCTGTGATAATACCATTAAAGTTGTGTGATCTGTGTTCGTATTCGTTGGGTCTCATCATTTTGATGTGAACAAGTGCGCATGTGCATAATGTTGCGCAACACGCAACTGCGCAATAAAACGAGTCATGCACAATGTGTGAATTTGTGTGAAACGGAATTCCAAAAATAAATGATGAAAATAGTGCAGGACGTGTGGAATAGTTTGGTTATAAACAGTAATACAAATAGCAAAAATGCCCTCCCGGGGAAAAAAAACTTGGACAAGTACATTGGTGGTCCCTCGTTTCCCTATGATATCACAAAAAGTCCAAAACCCCACTTAAATTTTTTTTTTTAATGTTTACTAATTTTATTCATATTCCGGAGGGAAACCAACCATATAGATCACGAAATAACCGGCCAAAAAACCAGACTTCACAATAATTGTTACTTTGAATTTATTTCCACAGAACAAAACAAGAATCAAAACATTAAAAAATCAGAATTATCAAGATGAGAAAAACACCACTTATAATTGGTGTGTAAGAAGTATCAATAGTTTAGAAAAAAATGAAGAAAGATCGACATCTAAGTTACGTGCAGCAGTAAAATTTAGGATATCAGTACTAGGACAAGTATTTCTTTGATGACTGAGAAGATATCAATATGGACGTACCGGCAACGTAGGGCATGCAGTTGGTACTGTTACGTCCTGAAGGGACTTTTGTAACGTAGAGAAATAATAATAGGAATAAGATTGGTAAATAAAATAATAATTGAATAGTAGTTGCTGCCACCAGGTTGTACGGAGGGTACAACCAAATAAAAGAAATAACTCAGATAAGAAAGTAACTCGTAAGAGAATCTAAGAAGAAAATAAATAGGTAACGTGAAAGGGCTAGGCTTTAGGCGAGGGGCGCCCGTGCGGTCCCGTACGGGCCCCGGTATTCTCTGAAAATGGTGATGACTGGCGGATATAAATTATTCAAACAAAGAAACAAGTTGGGAATCTATAATTATTGATTTATTCCAAACACAAAAGAAATATAGAAATACAGAATTCTCAGATAAGTATATATTGGTATGGATTTATTAACTCACGTTATCGCATTCGACACTCACATACGACGCGGGGGCAATCACCCCCGCGTAATCTCTCCTTCGCTCTACTCTCTTTCACGAACTCCAATAAACGAGCGATTTTGTCTCGGTGCGCAGCTCGATCGCTTAGAGGAGTTCCTCGCACGATTTCGCGGTTAACAATATCGATTAAAGAATTGGTCGAATTATAATAATAATAATAATAAAGATTTATATTTGGAATTAAAGATTAATGATTCAGAAACGTCCTTGTCGCGAAGTGGTACACAACGAACAAAGCGCAAGTGTGTTATCGAATTAAAGACTTATGTCTCTGTGCGGGTCCGCCTGGTGATCAACCGGGTCTTACTACACCGCCGCGAGGATGGCTTTAATACGGAGCCTTTATTCCAACCCCAGGAGTGAATCGTGGCCAAGTTGGGACTAATGAGCCGCACCCGCCACAGGAACGACGAGAGCTTGAAGAGCTATCGTCCCGGTGGGGTTTGTTGCTTGCTCGGCATTTTTGGGACAGTTCCGGGGTTTTTCCACCGTCGAATTCCTCGGATCGCGCGATGCGCGATCAGCGGAATTCGACGCGATATCTCCAGCCCGCGACGGCGATTGCACGGCTGGCCAGGACGTTTACAGAGACTTTGTTCGCGACAAGGGCGTTAGATATAAAATATAAAGTATAAAATAATATAAGTAATAATTATGATTCCCAGGGAGCGGAAGCTCGTCACATGCCGTTTCATGTAATTACTATCACATATATGTGTATTTACACATATATGCGCCGGAACAAAAAAAAAGAATTATTGTGAAACGGGACGTGACAGTACATTGCTTCTGGGATCTCCTAAGTCGAACAGCTACTTTTGTTTTGGCTATGGCGTGACCAATGTTGCCAAATAGTATTTACTTACATGACCTAATGAAACAACATTGCCTGCGCCGAGGCTGAAATAACGAAAAACAAGCAGGAACAGGAAGTTTCGTATAAGATCCCGTGCTTTTGTAATGTTAAAAAAAAACATTAATTTATGTCTGTACATGATAGCACAGTTTTGTTTGATTGGTAATAATTTGATGAACGTTCACCACCGCACGTTGAGCGTATACGCACAGAGTACTTGTCCGGCCCATAACTTTTTATTAAAATTGCTCATTCCAGTAAAAATCAGTGGTCTCTCTCAAAAGTCAAGGGTCATAAATACGCACTTTTTCATTATTGGTAATATCTTATTTAATTTTTATTTTTTATGATTAATCCCGCATAATGGTTTAAATTCTCTTTTTCAAAACATAAAGGGCTATTTTGATAGTTTTCCGCCCAAGAACTTCAAAATGAAACGAAAGGAGGGGGATTATTTTGTGTGAAATTTGCGTGATCTTAAAACTTTAGATACAAATTTGACGGTGCATTCAGAGCCCACATTGATCTTTTGACCATTCACCAGTGGTTACTTAGATCTCCTACTAATAAATAGTAGCTTTCCAAAATATAATAACTTTCGTTGCTGGCAATAATAGTTTTCGAAAGTATGATACGCTACATTGCTGGCAATAGTTTACTGACAATGAGTCGCATCTTCAGAAATTTCATAATTGACTGCACCTTATGTTAATGTAATTTTATGATTACTACGAACACCATTTTATTCCGATTGAATAGACGTCGAATGTTGTTTATGATACAAGGCCATTCTGAAATTCGCAGAAGAATTGATTTTCTTGTAAATTTCTGACGGCGAAAAGCAACGCATGCAACGAAAAGCATCCCCAATTTGCTTTTCACTTGAATGAGCAATTTTAATAAAAAGTTATGGGCCGGACAAGTACTCTGTGCGTATACGCTCAACGTACGGTGGTGACCGTTCATCAAATTATTACCAATCAAACAAAACTGTGCTATCATGTACAGACATAAATTAATGTTTTTTTTTTAACATTACAAAAGGACGGGATCTTATACGAAACTTCCAGTTCCTGCTTGTTTTTCGTTATTTTAGCCACGGCGCAGGCAATGTTGTTTCATTAGGTCATATAAGTAAATACTCTTTGGCAACATTGGTCGCGCCATAGACAAAACAAAAGTAATTACTCGAATTAGGAGCACCCAGAAGCAATGCACCAACTGCATGCCCTACGTTGCCGGTACGTCCATATTGATATCTTCTCAGTCACCAAAGAAATACTTGTCTTAGTACTGATATCATAAATTTTACTGCTGCACGTAACTTAGATGTCGATCTTTCTTCATTTTTTTCTAGACTCTTGATACTTCGTACACACCAATTATAAGTGGTGTTTTTCTCATCTTGATAATTCTGATTTTTCAATGTTTTGATTCTTGTTTTGTTCTGTGGAAATAAATTCAAAGTAACAATTATTGTGAAATCTGGTTGTATGGCCGGTTATTTCGTGATCTATATGGTTGGTTTCCCTCCGGAATATGAATAAAATTAGTAAACATTAAAAAAAAAAATTTAATTGGGGTTTTGGACTTTTTGTGATATCATAGGGAAACGAGGGACTACCAATGTACTTGTCCAAGTTTTTTTTCCCAGGGAGGGGATTTTTGCTATTTGATATCACTTCTTTTTTCTAAAATATTTTCATATATTTCGCTTTATATAAACTCCAATAGAGCCTGTATATAACAAAAAAACTTACAACGTGTCTACATCATTACATCATCGACTTATTTCAATGTCAGGAATCAGTATTGCTCATACTACTAATTCGACATAAAAGAAAGAGACAGATTTTCTACCATAAATTCCTTGTTATTGAGGTTGTTTAAATATAGGAGCGTTTCGTTTCTCTGATAAGAAAAAAAGTTATAATGTTTTCAAAAGAGTTAACTACAGACTCGAAGTATTTTCGAGCTGTTAGTAATTCGTTGATAGGTTATTATTCGATTATAGTTTGGCAGAAAGGTGTTATAGAAAAGACCTCAAGTACTAGTTTTTCCCCAAGGCGAAAATTCAGAAAATTAAATACTTTATCATTAGCTTTCAAGTTGTGTATTAGAATAAGGCATTCAGGGGCGAAAAGGCAGCGAGGATATTAGCAATTTCGATCTAAGCTATAAATAGATAACTATATTTAACTTTACTATTAGGAGCCTCAGAATTATTATTCTTTCAAAGATGAAATGACGGAAGAATATGATGCAACATCCTTGACTTACAAATTATTTTATAAAACATAGAAAAAAATTAGATTGAAAAAAAATTCGGCCGAAGTACTTGACAAATGTTTTTTCACTTAATTTACATAATGTATCGGTCATGGTGACAACCTCGCCAAGTACTTCGGCCGAAATTCTTTTTCATCTAATTTTTTTTCGTTTGCAATCTTTTTTTGCTTCGGACCCTTATTGATACAGAGTTTTTATTTTCATTCTGGTTGGTAAAACAACTGCATTTTTGAACTTGATTCTTTTCTCTATCAACATTCAACATTATTTGAAGATTTTTTCACACGATAGAGCCTCCCGTACTGGGCACATATATTTTGGTATATCTCAATTTATTTTATAACTTTTTGCGAAACCCAACCTTAGATTTTCGCGAGGATTAACTCATTTTGTTTTGTGTGATTTGAATTTATTTGATACATTTTTTGAGAGTGGTCACTTTTCTTACTTTTTGATAGGGTTTGATTTTCTCAGGGATTTTTGCGAGAACAGGTTTTTGCAGTGTATGTATATTCGTGGAAAAATATGAGAACGGCGGTGAACAAATATACTTATCCAGGTTTCTTCCACGAGGGGGATTTCTATGCGTGATATGATTCGTTTTTTCTCTTTCTTTTCAAACATCTCGCTTTATATAGATTAGAAAAAGGTTATATTGGGAAATTATCGCTTTTTCATTTCCAAACCCTGACCCCTTCTACTTCGAGTCAAGTTTTTTCCCTATGAAATAAAGGGGCACGTATTTTGGAATTTTCAATTTGGCATTTTTTTTATTCTCGAGCCAGTCAAATTTTTTTGACATTTCGATTTACCTTTCTGGAATCAGGCTAAAATAAGTCGGGAACTGGGAGTCTGATACAAAAATTTACAAAGCTTTTGAGAGCAAGATTAGAAGAGTCAGAACTTTTCCATAGAATTTGTAGCTATTTGAATTTGTGTTTATCAAAGAAACATATTAAATAGCAGTATCTCCTTGTTATATTTGTAGATTTGTGGTAAAAAATATTACGCTTATATCAGCTTGTTGATAAAAATGGGGCGATTTTTTTCGAAATTTTTCATTTTTGATTAATGATAAAATAAAAAACCCGTTTCATGTATGTTTAGAGAAAACATCGAATCTATTGTCAAAAAAGTTCACGCATTTTTTCATTCTTATTTTTATTAACAAGGTGGAATCATGATTATTTTTCAATACCATTGAAGAAGTTACTACCATGGAAATAAAAAGTTACAACTATTTCAATATTCTCATTGAATATAGAAAAGTTCAAATAGTATGTTATGGGAACTCCAAAACAATATATTGAACAAACCAAAGTGACTGTAGAGGAAAGCGTTTAGAATAAAACTTTTTCAATTTATTATGCTATAATCAGAGCTAAAAAGTGGAAATACTTAGCACACAAGACATGTCTCCTCTTCACAAAAAGGTCAAAATTTGTAGATATCGGCTACATTCCAATGATACAAATTTTGATACTATCAGAAGAAGAGCACCCGAAGACTTTCTGAAACAACTTTTTAAATTTATTATGCTATAACTAAAGTGGAAAAGTGAAAAAACATAGTGCACTTTAAGCCCAACAAAGTTCAGAAAATTTGGATGTATCTATTGCGTTCTGAGGACAGAAATTTTAATCCCATCCAAAAATGAGCAGCCGAAGACTTTTTGTAATAAATTTTTCAATTCATAATGCCACAATCAGAGACAAAAAGTGGAAATACTTGGCGCTTCACAAAATGTTAAAAGTTTGTAGGTATCGGCTACATTCCCATGATACAAATTTTGATGCAAATTTTGATATTTATAACAATAATGGCCGTGAAAGCCTTAAAACTAGAACTTACAGATATTTTAATATTATCTTTGAATTTTGAAAAGTTCAGAAAGTATGTTGTGGATATTTTAAAACAATAAATTCAACAAAGCGGGCAAACTTATATCAGTACTGTGCCCAAGAAAATGGATCGAGTTGAGTTGTACCAGTTGCATTATCTTCGTGCAAATTTTCGTACCATCACAACCAGAGCATCCGTAGAGCAAATCTTTTTGAAAATATTTTTCAATTCGTTATGCCACAATAGCAGCCAAAAAGTAGAAATACTGAGCACACATGTTGCCCCAGGAAATTTCCAAAGTTTGTAAGTATACGGTGCGTTCCAATGAAACATATTTTTATACTTCCAGAAAAAAGGAACCAAAGACTTTCTGACAATTTTTTGAATTAATCATGCCACAACTCAAGCATACCACACATTAGGCTCAATAAAGTTTATGAACTTTGCATGTAGCCATTACTTTTCGAAGCCAAATTTTAATCCCATCCAAAAATGAGCAAGCGAATAATTTTCATAATAAAATTTTCAAGTCCTAATAATGCCACTATTCCAGCAAAAAAGTGGAAATATTAGGCACACTTGTTACTTCACAGATATTTCAAAGTCTGTACGTATCTGTTGCAATTCAATGATACAAATTTTGATAATATCAGTAAAAACACATCACAAGACTTCGTAAAACAATTTTTCAAAATTTATTGTGCTACAACTAAAGTAGGGAAGTGAAAAAATATAGCTCAATTGAGCCGAATGAAATTCTGAAATTTTGCATATATTCATGGCGTTCCGAAGACAATAATTCTGATCCCATTGACAAATGAGCAACCACAGAATTTTCATAACAAAATTTTAAATTCTTAATGCCACAATCGAAGCCAAAACGTGGAAATATTTGTACATTTGTTGCTTTACAGAATTTCCAACGTCTGTAGGTATCCGTTGCAATCCAATGATACAAATTTTGATAATATCAGTAAAAAACATCAGAAGACTTCCTGAAACAATTTTTCAAAATTCATAATGCTACAACTAAATTAGGGAATTTAAAAAATGTAGCGCATATTGGGCCCAACAAAATTCTGAAATTTTGCATGTATGCATGGCATTCTGAAGCCAGCAATTCTTAACCCATCGACAAATGAGCAAAAGGGAAAATACTTGGCACATTTGTCGCTTCACAGAATTTTCAAAGGCTGTAGGTATCCATTGCAATTTAATTATACAAATTTTTATCATATCAGTAAAAGCACATCGAAAGACTTCCTGAAACAATTTTTCAAAATTCATAATGTTACAACTAAAGTGGTGAAGTGAAAAAATAGAGCGCATATTGAGCCATACAAAATTCTGAAATTTTGCATATATTCATGGCATTCCGAAGACAATAATTTTGATTCCATCGACAAATGAGCAACCGAAGAATTTTCATAACAAAAGTTCAATTCATAATGCTAAAATCGGAGGCAAAAAGTAGAAGTATTTGGTACATTTGTCGCTTGACACAATTTCCGAAGTTTGTAGGCATTCGTTGCAATCCAAAGATATAAATTTTGATAATGTCAGAAAAAACACATCGGAAGACTTTCTGAAACAGTTTTTTAAAATTCATTATGCTACAACTAAAGCGGGGATGTGAAAAAATGTAGAGCATATTGAGCCAAACAAAATTCTGAAATTTTGCATATATTCATGGTGTTCCGAAGACAATATTTTTGATCCCATTGACAAATGAACAACCAAAGAATTTTCATAACAAAATGTTCAATTCATAATGCTACAATCGGAGCCAAAAAGTGGAAATACTTCGTACATTTGTCGCTTCACAGAATTTCCAGAGTCTATAGGCATTCGTTGCAATCCAAAGATTCAAATTTTGATAGGATATGGAGTATATACCGCCATAGTCTTTTGACATAAAGATATATTATACGAGCCATTTTGACATAAAGATATATCATTACTTACTACGGTTATCATCCAGATGCATCCATTTATATCCAAATGCAGGTTGACAGTGTATTTGTCTATTAATACATCAAACGCGAGATGATTCTACACCATATTTTGGATAGAAAAACGACGTCGAAAATCTTTTGAAATGGATCAACAATTATCATGCAAGGAACATTTCATGATGTACAAATCTTATTATGGCAAACGAGGAACATTTTATAATAAAGAGGAAAGGGACCAATAAAATAAATTGTCAACGGTGTAGAGTTAAAAAAAATATTTATTAAACACTGCTCAAAACTCGGCATGATAATAACAAACTTTGCCATATACATATTTTTGACACTCATTATTAGTTTTATAGAGTTTCTTTTCCAAATTTACATCGATTCACACCAATCACGATTAACAGTTCAACGTATACCATTTCATAGTTATCAAAGAAGCGAAAAGAATGATTTCTCAAGAAATCTTATACGAGGAACATTTAATCGCGAAAGAGAAATTCCGTCGTAGAGTTAAGTGTGGAAAATAAAAACTGCAGGGTTAACAATAATAAAAAAATGCATATTCATTTCAGCACTGTTCGAAAGTTGATTAAAAGCACTTCACTATTTTCACACCATCACTTTCTTATTATTACTGTAACCAAGAGTCGATCGAACCTAACCACGATATTTATAACCTCACAAATGTTCGTGAAAAAACATTCATATTTTCAATACTGTTTAAGCCACGAGATTCTAATTAGTCGCGATCGAAAGGGGGAAAAAAATAAAAAATACGTGAATTTGATGAAACTCTAAATTGCTGTCATTGAATTTATATTAAAGAAATCATTTTTGGATCGTACGCGTACGATCTAAAATTATTTCGCGATCTGTGAATAAATTTATTCATAGATCGCGAAATAATATTTTTCCCGAATTTATCCACAACAGGACCCGCGTAAGCACTGCTCACTTCGAAAATTCCGTTCAGACTTTCCGCGGTATGGGTACTTCGAACTATTTATTTATTCACAGATCGCGAAATATTTTTTTTCCCGAATTTATCCACAAACACGTCTCGCGTATAAGCACTTATTCTCACTTCGAAAACTCCGTTCAGACTTTGCGTGGTATAGGTAGAGAAAGATGAAACGGAATGGCCAATCACAAGCTCGGAAGGCGTCAAGAGGCCTTTCATTGTGTCGTATACAGACAAGCCAATACTTCGATGTAGCATAATCTTGAGCCTGTGCAGTTTTTTCTCAGCAAATACGGCATCAATCGTGCTGATTTAAGGCTCAATCGAAGTATTTTTTCGTAATAAATCTCCCGTTCAATTTTCAAATCATCATATGCCTCCTGAGCTTCGTAATTAAAGAAAATGAATTTCAGTTTTTACCTCACCACCGTGAATCGTTTTATTCATTGCTCGCACGTCCCGCACTTCGTTGTGTCGAAACTCCATTCAAACTTTCCGCTGTGTCGGTACCGAGAAAAGAGAGAGAACTTTCCGCTGTGTCGGTACCGAGAAAAGAGAGAGAAAAGTAGTTGTGACCAATCGCAGCTCGTTGCTCTCGTCGCCAGAGACCGGCTTTCATGTAAATGGGTTTTGATGGGCATCAAAACGCCTTTGATTGTGTCATATACAGATACGTCGAATCCTTCGATGTGTTAGTATTTTTTACATAATCTTGAGCCTGTGCAAAGTTTTTTCTCAGCAACTACGCCACCGATCATGCTGATTTTGGGCTCAATCGAAAGAGAATTTCTTAATTAGCCTCCAGTTAAATTTTCAAGCCATCAAATGACTCCTGTGCTTCGTAAATGAACAAAATGACATGCCAATTTTACCCCCACCACCGCGAATCATTTTATTCAGAGATAATATAGTCTCGACGAGCCTCGGGCCAGCAGACGACAGAACTGTCAATGTACTTGTCCCGAGACTCTACCGAGTCTCTTGATCTTCTACGATTGTTTCGACGCCCACGTAATCTTGCATAGCATTCGTTAATATATTTTCAATGCTTTCTTTTAATTATATTTCATCATTATTTATAGGGCTTTAAGGTATATTTAGGGCCTAAAAATGTGCCTAAACTAATCGTATCATATTAAGCGGATTCCCTTTCATTTTTGATCATAAATACACGTGATTTCTTGACTTATGGAACTTTTAACAACTTTTGATTGTAAACAAAACACAGAGTTATAGACGCCTTTGATTGTTGATGTTATTTTATCACGAGATAAATTCCTTCTAACTCGCACTTATCGAATTGAAGCAATTTCTGAAGAACGCGATTTATATGCGTAGCACAGGAGGCAGATAACAGTTGTATATTTCTTATCAACGTATTTTGAAACTTCTTTCAATTATAGGTGAAGTAGAATATCAACTTGGAGAATCAGATAGCTAATAAGTAAGGCTAACGAACATATACAAAGTAAGGTTCGAAATGATAAAAGATATCAGTTCATTTACTGCTACGTGATTGTAACAACAAACATCACGTGTATAACAAACTTCTTTTTCTCTAACAAAATGAGAACGAATTTAGCCGTTTTTTTCAACAGTTTTTTGATAATAAAAAATAAAGAAATAAAAATAAACCCTCCATAGCAAAATAGTGACACACATGCAAATTATCCTCTATTCTTTAAGAGCAATTTAATGAAACATCAAAAAATCGGTTGAAACAAAATTGCGAAAAAAGCTACTTTTCGACCCCTCACACAGAAATGATCTCTCAAGAAAAGAATTTTCATTATCTGCAATGCCTGAATCATATGTTCTATCGATTATTATAATCTATCGATTATTTTCAAGGGATTTTTTTTTATGTTGATAACAATCTTTTTAAACAGTTTCACGACATGTTCTATATCCAAAAGAATATTTTCTAGCAGATAGATACTTAAAAAAATATGTATCTACAGAAATTAAAAGTATTAGGATGTAAGGGTAGTAGACTTTATATTTTTATTAGGTCCCCAATAGAATGACTTAACTAGAACAGGAAAGTAGACAATGCAACGCAGTTTACGCTGGCCCTTTTGTCTCCCGTCTTACTACTTATACTATGCTTATACTATACCATATTTCCGCGAGAAATTCGACTTCTGCATGGCGGGTTGATCTTTCCGCGGACGTGTGATGGAAGAAATATTTTCGAATCAAATACTATAAATAATTTTTGATTCTGCTAAAAAGTAATGACGAATTTACTGCATTTTAATGAAGCTAACTTCAACATCAATACATTTATCATTTAACATAAATATGTGACTTACTTTTAAGATTTTTCTTCTAATTGTGATTCTCCCAAGAATTGGATACTGAATAAAATTTTTAAAGGTCGCTCAAGCGCGTTTTTAATGATTTCGGCTAAAAATGGATACATGATCGAATTTCGAGCTGGTGTATCGCGACTATATTCGGCCTAAAAATGTAATGTGAAATGCTGATTTAAGAAGTATTCTAATTAGTTCTATCTTCATAATTAACCATCAATACTTATACAATTATTAGATTACGTACAGTAGTTCTGAGAAGATACGACGTATACAGGAACCACGAACAAGTAAAAACTTAAATTTTTTTGAATTTTATAAAAAAAAAAAATTTGAAAAAAATATTACACGGAAACATCCATTCCAACAGATCAACGGATCGGAAAATATTCCATAAAAAATGTAATGTGAAATATTGATCTAAGAAGTGTTCAAATTAGTTCTATCTTCATAATTAAACGTTAATACTTGTAAAATTATTAGATTACTTAAAACGTACAGTAGTTCTGAGAAGATACGATGTATAAAAGAACCACGAACAAATAAAAACTTTGAGTTTTTCCATTTTGTAAAAAAAAAAATATTTGAAAAAATATTACACTGAAACATCCATTCCAACAGATCAGCAGATCGGAAAATATTCCATAAAAAATGACACCGAGGAAATACTCCAATATCATCAGGATGCACCGAAAGTTTTTCAATAAAAGTAATCATAACGAAATGAGATTTTGAAACAAAAAAAGTATGTGCACCAAATTTCGAGAGCAAAAGTTTGATTGGAAAAAAGTATTTCGGTCGAAGTGCCACATGAGTTTTTCTTTTATAACGTTTATTGATCACGATTTATATCTTCTGAGCAATAGGGAAAACGAGATTGTGAAACAAAAAAAGTATGCGCACCAAATTTCGAAAGCAAAAGTTTGATTGGAAAAAAGAATTTCGGTCGAAGTGCCACATGAGTTTTTCTTTTATAACGTTTATTGATCACGATTTATATCTCATGAGCAATAGGGAAAACAAAATTGGTAAAATACTTATGAATTTTTTTTTCTCGAATCAAATATCGTTTCGCTCAAAATTATTTCGCATCACTTGATTCCATTTTGGGTTGCAAGTGCAAATAGTATTTTCATGTATTTAACCACTCTAGGGTGGTTTAAAACCATGCATAATTCAAACCTAAAGTGGTATCATACACCATTCTCTCGGTTATATAAAAAACGTAGAGAAGAGTTTCCAAATAAACCTTATTATTGCATGCAAGGGACATTTTATGGTAAAACAGAAGAGGCACCGTTTTTGTAGACTCCATTTTTAAACTCCATTTATAAACTCTATTTGTAAACTCCATTTGTAAACTCCATTGTAGAGTTTACGTTCGGGAAATTGGAATATTGAGGCTAGGGTTAAAAAAAAATTATTTATTTAGGCACTGTTCTAAAGTTTATTTATTGATTTACACTTTATTTTTGCACTCTATCACTCATCTATCTATATATTCAAGTCACTTTAACTAAAAGTTTCACTTTAATCAAATAAAACTGACCGCGATCTTTATAACCTAACGACTGTTCAAATTTAGGACCATCGTAATTGACAAATTAACGATACATAGAACCGCTTGAAAAATACCTCCATAAACTGGAGCCCGCTGTGCACGATGCTATTTTTCGTGGTAAAAAGCATTCGTGATATACATTCGTAAAGCGCACGCATGATATTTACCATGAAAAATAACGGCGTGTGGACTTTGTATACGTCTGAATTCACTGTTATATTACAGATGATGGTAAAATAGCAAAAATCCCCTCCCGGGGGAAAAAACCCGGACAAGTACATTGGTGGTCCCTCATTTCCCTATGGTATCACGAAAAATCGTACAAAAATTCAAAACTCCACTGAAAGCAATTTTAAAAATTGTTTACCTATTTTTTCATTTCGAAATCACAATAAATTTTACCTTGAATTTGGTTCCACAGAAAAAAAAATAGTTGAATCATTAAAAAATTCGCGTAATGAAGATGAGAAAAATACTACTTATAATTGGTATGTAAGAAGTATTAATAGTCTAGAAAAAAAGGTGACTGTCTAAGTTACGTGCAGCAGTAAAATTTATTATATAAATACTCGGACAAGTATTCCTTTGGTGATACAGAAGAAATCAACATCGACGAACTAAGAATACTTAAAAAATGGTTAAATTATAAATATTAAAAATTGTAAATGTTTTAAAATTATGTTTAAATACATGTTAAGAGTACTTTTCCGGCCCATAACTTTTTATTAAAATTGCTAATTCAAGTAAAAATCAAATTACAGATGAAATCATGTGTTGCATTTCAGCGACAGCGACTTACAAGGAAATCAACTCTTCTCCAAATTTCAGGATACCCTTGTATCATGCACAACATTTGACGTCGATTCATTCAAAATAAAATCCTGTTCGTAGTCGGTATAAAATGACACTAACATAAGACTCAGGTAGTTATGAAATTTCTCAAGATGCGACACAGTACATTATCAGCAATAAAGCGTGTCATATTATTGAAAACTTATTTTGCCAGCAATGAAAGTGATCATACTTCGGAAATCTACTATAAATTTGTAGAAGATTTAAGTAACCACTGGTAACTAGTCAAACGATCAATACAGGCTATGAATGCACCATCAAATTTGAATCCAAGGTTTTAACATCGCGCAAATTCCATACAAAATAATCTAGGTTAGTTCGTTTCATTTTAACGTTCTTGATCGCTAACCATTAAGATAGCCCTTTATGTTTTGAAATGGAGAATTAAAAATGTTATGCAGGAATTAATCATAAGAAAATTAAAATTAAACAAGAGGAATCCGACAATGAAGAAGTGCGTAATTATGACACTTCAATTTTGAGAGAGACCCCTGATTTTTACTTGAATTAGTAATTTTAATAAAAAGTTATGGGCCGGACAAGTACACTTAACATGTATTCAAACATAATTTTATAACATTTATAATTTAACAACTTTGTTAAGTATTCTTACAGGGAAACCTTCCCAGGTGTACCCCGCCGATTTTGTTACGCTTGGAGTATGTTATTCTACATTGCAATCTAAGAGGTACGTATTTTTTTTTTTGCGGAAACTCATATTTAAGGGGTGAAACACACCCCTAAATTTGAGGTTCTCTAGGGGAGGTTATTCAGTTCCGTATATATGCAAACAAGGGGGCAAAATCAAATCAATTGCATCCAATGCTTCATAAAAAGTTATGACTACTCAATTTTTTTCAGCCCTGAGGGGGTGAATAAGCCGAAGTTATAGGGGTTGAAAATTTAAAAAAACGTTATAACAAAGAGAGTATGCTCGATATGGAAGTGAAAAAAATTGCATAATTAACAGTTTCAAAAGTTAAGAGATATATGTTTTTGCATTTTTCGAAAAAATGCATACTTAAGGGTGGTCCATAAGGTCAGCATCAACGGCAGCTTTAAAATTGCCTAAAGTGTACTCGCAAATTCTAGCTATTTTTTCTTTATAAGTTCCACCTTTATTTAAATATTTAGCCAATCTTTTTGATTGAGTCACTGATTGTACTTTTCTAAATTTTTGATTAACGCTTGATAGGCTCAAATTTTTAATTTTGCCACTTCTCCAATAGTTGACTGCGCTCGATTTATACTCGTACGAAACAGACTCATCATCAGTAGTACAAACATCCGGGGGTAGTATCGGATCATTGATTGCCGATCCCCATTCTTGGTCTTCTACTATTTTCATATCCCAATCTTTGTAAGGTTCTTGGAAATATAATGAATCTTCTACGATTGTTTCGACGCCCATGTAATCTTGCATAGCATTCGTTAATATATTTTCAATGCTTTGTTACGTTCGGAGCGGTGCGAACGCCAAAGTTAACCTACTCGCGAGAAGCGCGAGTAGTTTAGTATTATTTTTATTGTGGGTACGTTCTAGTCTCGTCCTCTACAGGGCGATTCAAGGAGGGTGGTTTGTCAGGATAGATTAGTAAATAAGTAGCAACTCAGAATATTAGGATAAAATAAATGTTTGTAGGAATTTATTTTAAACCACGTGTGGCGTCTTTCCCACAATTGTAACCGGAAACGGAAGGTTGACTTGTAGGGAACCTCGCGTGTTTGGCCGCATAAAAAGATACAAAAGTACTTACAAATTTGGTTACAGTCCTTGACGCGTCGTCGGTTGTAACCCTCACACAGTTCTCACACGCTCACACGCAATACATACGATCACACGCTTACAATTGATTTTCTCTCCTTGCACACTCACACACACACACTTAAAGTCAATCGGATTCACTCTTAATTCTACACGACGCGAAAGAGTTCGTGGCAGGACGTTAGACTTGATTATTTAAAATTAATAGCAGAGGGAACAGATTGAATTAGCGACGCGACACACTTTTAAGGCGCCTTTCGATCTATTCGTCCGAATGGTACGTTTTTATAAGATCGCGGACTCAATAAAAGATTTTGAGGTCGCTATGCAAAAACTGCTCGAGGAGTTGCTCTTCGAGATGCTTGCGATTTTGGAACTCGTAACAGACTGCCCACCCCCAACGCCTTTCTCGATAAGCTCGCTCATCGAGCAAGGAATGGTGGGGGAGGGGGCGGGGGCGGTGATTTTCGCCCGCGAGTCCAAGAATATGTCATAAGAAGCGTTCTCACATCCGCTCAGCATTTTCAAGCCCGGGATCCTCAGAATAAAAGTACAAATACATGCCTCGCGAGCGTATACTCGGTGTAGAACAGTATACCGGATACGGTCGCGACAACAGCTCAGCAATTTGGTTACAAAGACAGCAAGTCAGAGCAAATCTCTTTCAGAATTAACTAAGTCTAAATATTATTTAAACCCAAATGATTCCTATTTATTAGTAGATATTGTTTACGCGATCAAGAGACTCGGTAGAGTCTCGGGACAAGTACATTGACAGCTCTGTCGTCTGCTATCCCGATGCTCGCCGAGTCTATATTATCTCTAAACAAGACGATTCGCGGTGGTGGGGGTAAACATTTTATGACGTTTTCGCTAATTGTAGAGCCTAGGAGTCATTTGGCGGCTTGAAAACCGAACTTTTGACTAATTGAGCGATGCTCTTTCGATTGAGCCTAAAATCAGCACGATTGGTTGCGTAATTGCTGAGAAAAAACTTTGCACAGGCTTAGGATTATGCTCGATTCTACTACATTCAAGAATTTGCCGTGTCTGTATATGCGCTCAGACGATACAATCAAAGGCGTTTTGATGCCCATCAAAAGCCATTTCCATAAAAGCCAGTCTCCGGCAATGGAAACAACGAGTTGCGATCGATCACGACGACTCGTCTTTCCTCTGTACGGAGCCAACATAAAGTTTGAACGTTGTTTTGACATAACGAAATGCAGGACGTGTGAGCAATTTTATGGATAAATTTATAAAAAAAATCATTTCGTGGTTCAGTGTGGTGATATTCGATCGATCGTCCATATGACAGCTGACCAATATCATTTTTATAACAGTCATGAGGTTATAAAGATCGCGGTCAATTTCAACTTTTGGTTAGAGTGGTGTTTATAGATAAACGAGTAAAGAGTGACTTTTATATAGATAGAAGAGTGATGGTGGGAAAATAACGTGTAATAATGAACCATTGAACAGTGTCTAAATAAATATTTTTTTAATTAAACCTAGCCCTTACAATTTTTTTCCAAACGTAAACTCTGCTACAACGGAAACGAAAATCATCCCTTTTCTCTTTTACCATCAAAATGTTCCCCGAATGCAATAACAAGGTTTATTTAGAAACCATTCTCTTCGATTTTTCTGTTAACCAAGAGAATGGTGTATGGTAAACTCGTATTCGGTGAATATTTAATATCTTTGTCATGAGGTTATAAAGATCGCGGCCAGTTTCAACTTTTGCTTAAAGAGACTTTCATTATAGATAGAAGAGTGATAGTGCAAAAATAAAGTGTGATTCAATAAATAAACTTTTGGACAGTGTCTAAATAAATATATTTTTTTATTAACCCTAGACCCAACAATCCATTTTTCTGAACGTAAACTCTAGAACGGAGTCGAAAACGGTGCCTGCTTACTTTTACCATAAAATGTTCCTCGGATGCAACAATAAGATTTATTTAGAAACCATTCTCTTTGTTTTTTTTTTTTTGATAACTAAGAGAAAGGTGTATGATAAACGCGTATTCGGTGAATACTTAATATCTTTGTTGGAACTTATAAAGATCGCGGTCAGTTTCAACTTGTGTTTAAAGTGACTTTTATCATATTACCGATGGAAGAGTAATAGTGCAAAAATAAAGTGTGATTCAATAAATAAACTTTTGAACGGTGTCTAAATAAATATTTTTTTTTTATTAACCCTAGTCCCAACAATTCATTTTTCCGAACGTAAACTCTAGAACGGAGTTGAAAACGGTGCTTCTTCTCTTTTACCATAAAATATTGCTCGAATGCAATAACAAGGTTTATTTAGAAACCATTCTCTTTTTTTTTTATAACTATATAAGGGAATGGTGTATGATAAACTCGTATTCGGTGAATAATTAATATATTTGAACAGTCGTTAGGTTATAAAGATCGCGGCCAGTTTTATTTGGTTAAAGAGAACTTTAGGTTAAAGTGATTTGAATATGTAAATAGAAGAGTGATAGAGTGCAAAAATAAAGTGTAATTCAATAAATAAACTTTAGAACAGTGCCTAAATAAATATTTTTTTTTTAACCCTAGCCTCAATATTCCAATTTTCCGGATGTAAACTCTACAATGGAGTCAAAAACGGTGCCTCTTCTGTGTTACCATAAAATATAATTTGCATGCAATAATAAGGTTTATTTGGAAACTATTCTCTACGTTTTTTATATAACCGAGAGAATGGTGTATGATATCACTCTAGCTTTGAATTATACATAGTTTTAAACCACCTCAGAGTGGTTAAATACATGAAAATACTATTTGCATTTGCAACCCAAAATGGAATCAAGTGACGCGAAATAATTTTGAGCGAAACGATATTTGATTCGAGAAAAAAAAATTCATAAGTACTTTACTAATTTTGTTTTCCCTATTGCTCATGAGATATAATTTGTGATCAATAAACGTTATAAAAGAAAAACTCATGTGGCACTTCGACCGAAATTCTTTTTTCCAATCACACTTTTGCTCTCGAAATTTGCTGCGCATACGTTTTAGGGTTCCGTACCCAAAGGATAAAACGGGACCCTATTACTAACAAGGAAAGGTACTTTGGTGTCCCCCTCCGATTTTGATAATTTTTATATATGTTATAGTCCATCGAAAATTAAGAGACACGTAATTTTTTTTATCGGCTTAAAGTTATTTTTAAGGGGTGAAATCGACCCCCAAAGTTGAGCATGTTTTGCATCTGGTAGAGTGTTTCATATAGAAGCACTTAACCGATCGTAACGAAACCAATTGCAAAACGTTTTTCACGTCAAATAACCTGTATATAATGTTCAACTTCTTATGCACCCCTATTACATGGGGATGATTCACCCCCGAATATCCAGAATTCTTTTGTATAAAAAAAACTTGCAATCCGATTTCAATAAAACAAACGCCATTTTGCAGAGCAAAAAAAATAAAATTGACGTATTTTTGGGTTTTTCTCAGATTAAAAAAATTAAGGGGGTAAAACACCCTTAAAATGTCAAATTTCATTTTGAGCACTGTCCCCTTCCGATTTCAATATTTTTTTTATAAAATGTAGCTTATCGAAAAATAAGACCACCTATTATTTTTATTGGCTCAAAATTATTTTTAAGGCGTGAAATCAACCCCCAAAGTTGGGCATGTTTTGCATCTGGTAGAGTGTTTCATATAGAAGCACTCAACCGATCGTAACGAAACCAATTGCAAAACGTTTTTCACGTCAAATAACCTGTATATAATGTTCAACTTCTTATGCACCCTTACTTACTGCAGGGGGCTGAATCACCCCCTGACATTCATAATTTTTTGTATAAAAGAAAAATTGTCATTCGATTTCAATGGAAAAACCAACATTTTGAAAAGCAAAAAAAAATTATAGTGAATGTGTCTAGATTTTTCGAATAAAAAAAATTAAGGGGGTAAAACACCCCTAAAATCTCAAATGTCATTTTGCGCACTTAAATGATAAAATTCAATTCAATTGGTCTCATTATCATTGCGTATCGACTTATATGCTAAATAATATTTATTTCGCATGTACATCCGCTGCCCTTCTGACATGCTTCACGTTTATAAAGAAGTGTTGGTATCCGTTCTATTTATATAAGTTTCTATTTTGAACGATTTACGAAAATAAAAAAAAAACTCAAATATCAAAAGAGTCGCATCAGCAATTCACCGCCCAGAATGTAAACAAAGCTGGCTCATGCCTTGCCATATTCTTATTCATATCAAGAACCGCTATAGTGGCTCGACCCCAAGTATTCTTGAAAAAGCCAGTTCGCTCAGGCTAATGTTTGAGGTATATCCGAAAACCAAATAAAAATGCTGTTTTCGTGGTGATGTCAGATCAAACCGCCCACTCAAGATGAAAAAGGTAAAACTGACTTTATATTATTCCAGAAGTTAAGTTGCTGTTCGACTGTTGATCAGTCATTATCGTGTCCGCTATCGTGAATACCGTATTGTTATTAACATGTCCATCAATCCAATGAACGTAATAAGACTGTTGTTTCTTACATTCGAGGTAATGAACATTCCTGACAGTCCTGTTAACAATAATGAAGTGGAATTGAAAGAGAGTTTCGCGGAAATTCTGAAGGCCTCTATGGCAGAGTTCAATCAGTTAGAAATCGTCGAAGATACGACATTAGATTTTCAAGAACCGTTTAGAGATGTCATAGTAGAACCTGTCGAAGATAATGACATCGAATGGGGTCTTGGAGAATCTCCATTAAGCCCTGAAACGTGTACTGACGATGAAGAAGATTTGAGCTACGACTACAAACAAAGAACTGTTGAGTACTGGAGAAGTGCAAAAACGAAACAAAATAGGAAAATAGAAACAGTCCAAAACCGATTTAAACTCGTTAAATCTGTGCGCCAATTAAGGCGCTGGGCTCAACAAATTAATAAAGGCGGAACTTACAAGGAAAAATTGTCGCGCATTTCTGAATATACAATCGATAATTTAAAAAGCGCCATAGAAGCAGGTCTCATTGTACACGATATCGATCTTCGGAGATGGGCATTACAAGCCCAAAAATTGATTGGGCATGAGAATTTGCGTTTCAGGGCTTCGCCAACATGGATAAAAAAGTTTAAAAAAGTTCATCGAATAACAAGTAGAAAAATAAATAAATTCGTGACAAGAAAGACTCTCGAATCAAAGGACATATTACAAAACGATGCTAATAAATTTGTCTCCGCAGTTCAATTGAAAATTGAGGAATATGGCTTGGAAAATATTTATAATTCTGATCAAAGTGGTTTCCAATTAGAAGTCCATTCAGGGCGAACGTTAACAGAAGAAGGTACAAAACAAGTAGAATGCCTTGTACAATCCGTTTCAGCGACAACCCATAGCTACACCATCCAGCCGACAATATCAGCAGCAGGAAAATTGTTGTCACCTCTTCTGATAATTTTAAAAGAGCCATCCGGGCGGTTGGGGCCAATCGTAGAACGAACCATTTTTCGACCTCCCAATGTTTTTATAAGTGTTTCAAAATCTGGCAAGGCTACATCAGGTACGTTGGTATGTAATATTCAAATATAAAAAATAGATGTGCTATTAATTTTTACATATTGATTTATAGAACATTTCAAAGTATGGCTTCAAGAAGTGTTCTTCCCAAATGTCGGTGAGAAAAGTGTGCTTTTAATAGACTCATGGAGTGGACATTGCCCTAGTGTTGTCACGGAAGTTACACCACATAACAAAGAAATTGTTACAATGATCATACCGAAAGGAACAACAGGGAATATCCAGCCACTTGATGTCTTCGGATTTAGAATTTGGAAAAATTATGTCAGACATTTTTCAGACAGTGTCATGTTACTTGATTATGATTTAAGTCTACATTTACGAAATAATATAATCAAGCTGCAATCTCTAGTACATAATCAATTATCATCTCCGAGGTACGAAAATTTATTTCGATATGCCTGGTTCAAAAGTGGGTACATAGAAGAACGACCTGAGCATTTCGAAAATCCCGTTGAATTCGCTTTTGGTATGTCATCTCAAACACAATGTGAAATTGAAGGCTGCACAAATGTGGCTGTAGTAAGATGTTCATGGTGTAAAAAGTCACTTTGTTTCAAACATTTCTTCGAAGAACATCATTACTGTTCAAAATATAATCATTAAGTTCAGGAATGATAATTGAAACGAAAATTTGAATTGGAATCTATTTTTACTACATGAAAGATTTTAGCGCCTATGTATAACCTATATATATATATTTGTGTACAGACCATGTGTATACAAAAATAAAAAATCGTGAAGCTCACGACCACCGAAGATGTAGGAGTACTCAATTTTTCATATAATTAAAAAGCCGATGTACATGCGAAATAAATATTATTTAGCATATAAGTCGATACGCAATGATAATGAGACCAATTGAATTGAATTTTATCATTTAAGTGCGTAAAATGAAATTTGAGATTTTAGGGGTGTTTTACCCGCTTAATTTTTTTTATTGGAAAAATCTAGACACATTCACTATAATTTTTTTTTGCTTTTCAAAATGTTGGTTTTTCCATTGAAATCGAATGACAATTTTTCTTTTATACAAAAAATTATGAATGTCAGGGGGTGGTTCACCCCCCTGCAGTAAGTAAGGGTGCATAAGAAGTTGAACATTATATACAGGTTATTTGACGTGAAAAACGTTTTGCAATTGGTTTCGTTACGATCGGTTGAGTGCTTCTATATGAAACACTCTACCAGATGCAAAACATGCCCAACTTTGGGGGTTGATTTCACGCCTTAAAAATAATTTTGAGCCAATAAAAATAATAGGTGGTCTTATTTTTCGATAAGCTACATTTTATAAAAAAAATATTGAAATCGGAAGGGGACAGTGCTCAAAATGAAATTTGACATTTTAAGGGTGTTTTACCCCCTTAATTTTTTTAATCTGAGAAAAACCCAAAAATACGTCAATTTTATTTTTTTTGCTCTGCAAAATGGCGTTTGTTTTATTGAAATCGGATTGCAAGTTTTTTTTATACAAAAGAATTCTGGATATTCGGGGGTGAATCATCCCCATGTAATAGGGGTGCATAAGAAGTTGAACATTATATACAGGTTATTTGACGTGAAAAACGTTTTGCAATTGGTTTCGTTACGATCGGTTAAGTGCTTCTATATGAAACACTCTACCAGATGCAAAACATGCTCAACTTTGGGGGTCGATTTCACCCCTTAAAAATAACTTTAAGCCGATAAAAAAAATTACGTGTCTCTTAATTTTCGATGGACTATAACATATATAAAAATTATCAAAATCGGAGGGGGACACCAAAGTACCTTTCCTTGTCAGTGGGAAAAAAAGGGTGTAAAAATAACAAATAATCATAGTGTTTAAGTATTAATTATTAACGTAAGCGAAGATTTGGATGAACTGACGGAGCGAGGCAGGCCGGATAACATTGCAACAAACGTAAGCTGAAACTATTATTTTTTATATATTATTGTTTTTACATGAGTACCAGGGTGCCGAGTTGACAATGTCCCGTCTAATTGATTATCGCGATGCTCAAGTCGACGAGGGCGTCGACGCTTAACGGGGGAAGATTGTCACGTTCCGAAATAGTATATCACGTAAACAATATCTACTAATAAATAGGAATCATTTGGGTTTAAATAATATTTAGACTTAGTTAATTCTGAAAGAGATTTGCTTCGACTTGCTGTCTTTGTAACCAAATTGCTGAGCTGTTGTCGCGACCGTATCCGGTATAGTGTTCTACACCGAGCATACGCTCGCGAGGCATGCATTTGTACTTTTATTCTGAGGATCCCGGGCTTGAAAATGTTGAGCGGACGTGAGAACGCTTCTTATCACATTTTCTTGGACTCGCGGGCGAAGATCACCCCCCCCCATTCCTTGCTCGCTGAGCGAGCTTATCGAGAAAGGAGTTGGGGGGTGGGCAGTCTTTTACGAGTTCCAAAAGCGCAAGCATCTCGAAGAGCAACTCCTCGAGCAGTTTTTGCATAGCGACCTCAAAATCTTTTATTGAATCCGCGATCTTATAAAAACGTACCATTCGGACGAATAGATCGAAAGGCGCCTTAAAAGTGTGTCGCGTCGCGAATTCAATCTGTTCCCGCTGCTATTAATTTTAAATAATTAAGTTTAACGTCCTGCCACGAACTCTTTCGCGTCGTGTAGAATTAAGAGTGAATCCGATTGACCTTAAGTGTGTGTGTGTGTGAGTGTGCAAGGAGTGAAAATCAATTGTAAGCGTGTAATCGTATGTATTGGGTGTGAGCGTGTGAGAACTGCGTGAGCGTTACAGCCGACGATGCCTCAAGGACTGTAACCAAATTTGTAAGTACTTGTGTATCTTTTATCCGCGGCCGGACACGCGAGGTTCCCTCCAAGTCAACCTCCCGTTTCCGGTTACAAAGGTTGGAAAGATGCCACACGTGGCTTAAAATAAATTTCCTACGAATATTTATTTTATCCTAATATTCTGAGTTGCTACTGATTTACTAATCTTCCCTGACAAACCATATTTCTTGAATCGCCCTGTAGAGGACGAGACTAGAACGTACCCACAATAAAAATAATAATAAACTGCTCGCGCTTCTCGCGAGTAGGTTAACTTTGGCGTTCGCACCGCTCCGAACGTAACAATAGTCTCATCGGGATTTCGACTCAATATTATCAAATCACAGGCTATGGTCTGTTCCCAAAGACCAAAGACGTTGCAACCATTGCAATTTGTTTTGCCTAAGGCCTTGAAATGATTAAAAAAAAATTTTCACATCCAATGTCATTCATTATCACCATCAATAAATGTAAAAAGAAAAAAGTTTCAAAAAATCTTGGAAACAGTCTCGGCGCAACTCCCAAAAAAAATTTTTTTTAAATGTTGAAAACAGTCTTGACAAGACGTCTGGGTAAGACGTCTTGCCCAGATGTCTTGCCCAGACTGATTTTTTTTTTAATTTTAGAAACAGTCTCGGCGAGACTCCCAAAAAAAATTTCAAAAAATCTTGGAAAAAGTCTCGGCGAGACTCCCAAATTTTTTTTTTTTTAATGTTGTAAATAGTCTCGGCGAGACTTTCAAAAAAATCTTGGAAAGTCTCGGCGAGACTCCCAAAAAAAAAATTTAATTTTGGAAACAATCTCGGCGAGACTCTAAAAAAAATGTTCAAAAAATCTTGGAAACAGTCTCGGCGAGAATCCCAAAAAAACATTTTTTAAATGTTGGAAAGTCTCGGCGAGAATCCCAAAAAAAAACTTTTTAAATGTTGGAAACAGTCTCGGTGAGACTCGTAAAAATTGGAATAAAATCTTGGAAACAGTCTCGGTGAGACTCTCGGGAAGAATTCAAAAGAGTCTGGGAAACCGTTCTAAGCCAGACGACTCGCCAAGACGTCTTGCCCAGACTGTTTTTTTTTTACGTGAGTTATTGGGCTAATATGATTGAATTGAAAGGATGCGATCAGCTGTATTAGAAATTGTGTTGAAAGCTCGTGAAAAACAGACTGTGAATTTCTCTCTTTCTCTCTCTCTCTCTCTCTCTCTCTCTCTCTCTCTCTCTTTCTCTCCCTTTAATTCTCCATTCTTCTATCGCTAGCCTTTCCCCCACAACTTATCACTATTGTAATATGTGATGAAAAAGTGATCGATTGATATATGAATATGAGGTGAGCCATGTATCCATGCGTCAGCTTCCAGGAATTAGCTGGATTGAGAACGAAACTTCCTCTCTTGCTTTCTTTTTTTCCTACTCTTTTTTATCCTATTTTTATACTCCGTCTTGCACTTAGTGACGATTAATATGTATCCTATCAGAAATTCTTAGTGCAAGAAACTTACAAATGCACGTTGCACACGATATGTTAACCATTTATATCGCTATCGAATATATATAAACTTGTCGGTTGAAATTTTGGTCGCAAAGACAGCTCATAAAAAAGTCACAGATTACTCGCAGTTCCATACTATTTAGAATATTGATTTAAGAAAACAGTAAAACATATTTAATTAATAGTAATAGTTTTATAAAGGTATAAACTTTGTTTAGCGTTATTCTTTCTCAATAGGTTTTATTCATTAAATATAAATATTCATGTAAAAATAAATACATTTAAGAAACCAACAGCAATGGGTGCATGGTTGGTGTGTATCGCCGCGGCGATCTCTCAAATTAAGCAACCTTGGACGAGGTCAGTACTTGGTTGGGGCACCGCTTAGCTAAAAGGTTTGTTCGTGCTAGCTGCACTTTTTACACTTTCGTGGTTGTAATACATACAACATTACGTGAAATACATTACATGATCCAAGCTGAGCAAAAAAACTCGCCAAGTACTTCGGCCGAATTTTTTTTTTCAATCTAATTTTTTTCGTTTGAAATTTTTTTCTTCAAGTTTCTTTTCATCCCGATTTTTTTTTCTGGACTCTGTTCTTTTGACCGATTTTTATTTTTGTACATTGATGACTTTTTTCAATAACCAACTAATTTTTCCTTTTTTTTAAATACTCCATCCTCACGCGACAATAAAATACTTGTCCTATTATTGATATTATAAATTTTAGTGCTGAACGTAAATCATTGGCTTTACCATTTCTGTTTTTGTGAAGTAATTATTTTTTTTTATGCACAAATCGATCATTTACTTGTAGACGCTGTTTTTTACCGGACACTCACGATGGGCATTGTTGCTTTTTTTCTTGTGATCTCGATAAAATATGTGAAGTTTTTCATTTCTATTTGTCATTTGGAGTATAGTTATTTTATAGAAACAATCTTCTTTTTCCTGTCTCGAACTTGCCAATTTTTAAAAAATTTTGTACTTTTTTGGGTAGTTTTTTTCTGTGAAAACAAATGGAAACAGTGGTCAACAAATGTACTTGTCCAAGGTTTTTCCCCCGGGGAGTGGATTTTTGGCCAGGATATAACTTCTTTTTTTCTGAACAGCTCCGAATCCTAGAATTTTTACATGATAAAAGATAATCCTTGAATATCTACGCTGACATAATCAGTAAAATCCTAGCTCAATATCAAATATGCAATGCGATGCTATAAAGAAAAAGCGAACGAACTTAGTATAGCTTGCACAAACAAAGCGCAGAAATTCATTTCAGTTAACACCTTGCGTCTCCTACAGTATATTGAGAAATTCAATACATATATATGGTGCGTCTCAGCAATGTGCATTTCACTAATATGAGAAAAACATGAGCGAAAGGACAAAACTGAAACCGTATAGAAATATTTGTGGAACACTTTTTTTTAACAAATCATATCACAATGCACACTAAAAACTTGAATGAATATTGAATTTTTACATTATTTTCTCATGCTTTTATTTCCACTTATATGTTTTGCACAAGCCTGACCGAGCGATGCCATTACACTATTGCTGAATTTCTGATCCTTCGACTTGTTGTGAAATATGATAACAGATGATCCTTGAATATTTACGCTGACATAATCAGTAAAACCCCAGCTCAATATAAAATATATAGTGCGATCCCAAAAAGAAAGAGCGAAGGAACTTAGCACAACTCGCAGTAACGAAGCGGTGATCCTTGTATGCAAAGGAAATAAGGCATATCTTGTTTCCGCAAGGAATAGACAATGCTTCATTGCTTTAAGTTTCACCAGTTTTTTTAGATCGAATTGTCCAAGCAGAGAATCTCAGCCCAATTCACAACTCGCAGTGCCTTCAGTATATTGGTAAATTTCTTGAAGCCCAAAAGAAAAACTGAAGGAACTGAGCACAACCTGCAGAATATTGGAAATTTTATGTTTATTTGTAGACCGCACCTGAAAAGTATTGAAAATCATGATTTCACGACAAAAGTAATTTGTCAAATTTTTATAATTAAAGTTTTTCATCAACAATTAATATTTTTACAGGTTTTTATTTATGAGCACATGATACATCTTGTCACAACTATTTTCATACACTCACTTTTGGAAAAACAAACAGTCTTTTGATCTGTAAGAAAATTTTAAGTGACATGATTGAAAAACAAAAAATCGTTGCGTTCTAGATCGAAACTTCAACATCATTATTTGCGAAATCACGCATTTTCAGAACGTTTAACACTGATTTTTGAGGTTATGTTCATCGTATTTTCTAGCACTTATTCCGGCCACGCGAATTAACGGTTTTATTCGGATTATTTTGTATGGAAAAATAAAAATGATAACCTCAACGAGTGGTGAGGTTTGTTTTTATTTGGCTTTTCTGGAATCCGAAACAAAAATGATTTCACCAGCGGGTGCGAGGTTATCTTTTTTAATTTCGCTGATGATTAATTCCGAGATATTAAAATTATTATTATCACATTTCGCAATATTTATATATTACCGTTTTTTCGCACTATTTATATATTCAAACTATTTATGAATCACGATTTTTCACAATCTAAAAAACTCGCGATTTACACGACTCGCACTTTACACTGTCAAAAGTCAAAACTACCGTAACACTGGTTAAACATTCCAACTTTCCGTGGTATGGGTGCAGAGGAATGTAGTCACAGGGCCACATTTTAAAACATCACTCGTGTGCACACTGGTTTACCGGTTTTTCGCACTATTCATAAATTTCCGTTTTTTCGCACTATTTATATATTACTATTTTTTCATACTATTTGCCCAAAAATTACGCGGTTTACACGTTCAAACATTCAAACTGTCCGCCGGATCGGTACAGAGGCAAGTCGACATAACCAAAAACATCGTAAGTAAGTCACTCGTAATCAGAAACTTTCCACCGGATCGGTACAGAAGAAAGTCACTCGCGACTAATAGAAACTCATCGCTTCCGTCACCGGAGACCGACTTTCATGAAAATGGGTCATGACGGGCATCAAAAGCCCTTTGATCGTGTCGTCTGCGCGTATATACAGACACACTGAATCTTTCAATGTGTTGGCGCTTTTGCATAACTTTGCATGTGCAAAGTTTTTTCTCAGCAATTACGGCATCGATCGTGCTGATTTAAGGCTCAATCGAGGGAGTCTAGCGTAATTAGTCTCCAGTTCAATTTTCAGATCATAATATTTCTTCTGGGCTCCACAATTAAAGAAAATGGTTCCCCCCACCACCGAATTTGCTTTATTCAGAGATAATATACTCGGGTGAGTCTCGGGCCAGCAGACGACAGAGCTGTCAAATGTACTTGTCCCGAGACTCTACTGAGTCTCTTGATTGTTGGGGTTAGAGTTAATAAAAAAACTTATTTATTAAGGTACTGTTCAAAAGTTTATTTATTAAACTACACTTTATTTTTGCACTATCACTCTTCTATTTATATATATAAAAGTTACTTTAACCAAAACTGAAACTGACCGCGATCTTTATAACCTCACGACAGTTCAAAGATGTCAAATATTCACCGCATACGAGTTTATCATACACCATTCCCTTAGTTATCAAAAAAAAAGCAAAGAGAATGGTTTCTAAATAAACTTTATTATTGCATTCAAGGAATATTTTATGGTAAAAAAGAAGAGGCACCGTTTTCGACTCCGTTCTAGAGTATACGTTCGGAAAAATGGATTGTTGGGGCTACGGTTAATAAAAAAAATTATTTATTTAGACACTGTTCAAAAGTTTATTTATTAATTTAAACTTTATTTTTGCACTATCACTCTTCTGCCGATAATATAATAAAAGTCTCTTTAATAAAAAGTTGAGGTAAATATTTACAATATTCACTTTTGCCAAAAATGATGGGAATTTTTTTTTTTCTTCGGAAACTGGTTGCTTTCATTGCGACAAGTGATATTCCATGGGGGGAGGTTAACATTTCCCATAAATTCCCATGAATTATGGTGTTTTCATGTTAGAGAAAATATTCGGCAAAATCTCGAATATAATGTAAACAATTCCGTTAATTTGTAATATTTAAAGATTTCAAACTTTCAAACGCACACACATACACACACAGTCGTGACTGTAGAAACGCTGGCAATAATATGAAAAAATGTCAACAAAGGCATAAGGTACATATTTCTCGCAAGACAGGGAACGGAATAATTGTATAATGTTAACAGTTAGTACGATAAAATCATGTGCGACGGGTGTTCCTTATCGCTTACAGAAGCAATTATAAAATTTGAAATGGAGCCGGAAAGTATTGATTTTTTGAAAAATCATGGTGTGTTTGAAGAGGAAGTGATTTGCAAACAGTGCGAAAATCCTTGCGTCCTGGATAAAAAAGGAAAGTATTGGCGTTGCCAAAAGCAGCATGAAAAGCGGATCGGGAAAAAAGTGATTAGATCGAAATGTAATTTCCAACAATCTGTTCAAAGAAATAGCTGGTTCCACAATGCTCACTTGCCTATAAATAAATGTTGTATATTCATTACATACTATATTTTAATCAATCCACCACACCAAACATTTTTAATGAATGAATTTGGGATGAGTTCGAAAACGGTATGTGATTGGAGCAATTTCATCCGAGAAGTGCTAGAATACTGGAGTATTAAAACTTCAATACCACAAATTGGTGGTCCGGATAAAATCGTGGAAATTGACGAGGCCAAATTTGGCAAACGAAAGTATAATAGAGGTCGCATCATCGATGGTGAATGGGTGTTCGGTGGAATTGAACGAGATTCCAAAAACATATTTATGGAACTTGTTCCAAATCGGAGTGCGCAAACTTTATTGCGTATCATAAAAAAAAAAATTCTGCCCGGTACCACCATTATGTCCGATTGCTGGAAGGCGTACAACTGTCTTGATACGGAAGGTGATCAAAGTGAATTTTAATACGCTCATTGGAATGAACGTTTATGATTGTTGACATTACTGTTTACGTTCTGTTTTTATAGGATATAGGCACTTAACAGTGAACCATCAGATGAATTTTGTTGATCCCGATTCTGGTGCATACACTCAGAACATCGAAAGAACATGGCGTGACGCTCGATCTTCAATTCCGAAATACGGTCGTCGAAAATACTTCATGAGCGAGTATATTGCGGAATTCATGTTTCGACGAAATTTCCCTAATCACACCGAACGTCTCCATACTCTATTTACGGCCATGAGAAATATGTACATGGACAACAACAACAACAACAACAGAAACACGACTCACAGACACAGTGACACTGACAGCGACGAGGACAGTGATAATACAAAAGAAACAGAAGGTGTAAGGAAAGAATAGGAAATATAGTTAAAATGCAATAACTTTTTTTTTTTGCCTTCCCCCTCGCCGAAATTTAATGTAGGACGATTTGTTATCGATATTTCATCGAAAAAAAATTTGTAGACCACTTTTTAGCAAAAGTGAATATTGTAAATATTTACCAAAGTTGAAACTGACCGCGATCTTTATAACCTTACAACAAATATATTAAGACAGTCATATGGGAAGTGCTGAGAGGAGGTTAAGAGACGAGAAAAGAAAGGTCGAGAAGGAATCAATGAAACGGCGAAGGAGAGGAAGGAGCTGGTGGAAAAAGTGAAGGAGGAACTGATGGGATGGCGCGAGATAAAGAAGTACGTGGGAAAGGTAATGGCGGCGCAGGGACATGTGGAAAGTGAAGGGCATAGTGAGTGCGACGAAAAAAGTGGGAACATGGGCTCGGATGAAGAAGGGAGTGAGAGAGAGAGAGAACAAGTGATGCAAAGAAAGTGAGACAAAGGAGAAGGCGGCAGCAGAGAGAGAAAGGGAGAACGGACAGAACAAAGAGAGAGGGGCGGAGAGCAATGAAAAGGACACAGTGAAGGGAAATAAGGGAAGGGAAAAGATAGTGTGTGTTGTGGAAAAGAAGGGAAAAGAGGAGAGAGAAAACGACGAGGAACAGGAGAGGGGAAGGAAAAATACAGATGGCGAAGAAAGAAAAAATAAGACGGAGGGAACGAAGAGAGAAGAGAAGAAGAAGGAGTCAACAGAAGAAGAGAACGAGGATACCGAGGAAGTGAGAGGACGAGAAAGCAGCGGCGACGAGGAAAACAGGAGGAGTTGGATAGGTATGATGGACGAAGAGAGCGAAGAGGAGGAGGAAGGAAGGGCACCGAAAGAGGAAAAGGAGGAAGAAGAGGGGGGCGAGATGGAGGAAGAGAGAAGGCGACGGCAAGAATCGAAGAGAATGGAGGATGGAGGATAAAAGCAAGACGCGAAGCAGAGGAAGAAAGGAAAAGGAGAATGGAGGAAAGAGAGCAAGAGCAGGGATGGAGAGGGGAGGTGGAAGAAAGGAGAAAAAGGAGGATGACGTGTGCCTGAGAGGCAAGGAGAAGGCGGAGAAGATAGTGATAAAAGGAAAATAGAACGGGGAAAGAGTGTCGATAATAGTGGAGATGAAAGAGGCGAAAGATCGGAGAGAACTATCGGAGAGAACTGTCGGAGAGAAGAGAGGAAATGGCGTATGCGGGAGTAGAGGTGAGCGAAGATCTAACGTGGTGAGATGGAAAGACGAGATACAAGATGAACGAGAAAATTGCAGAGGAAAGAAGGAAAGGAAAGAAGGTGACGATAGAAGACGGGTGGTCAACGGAGGAAGAGAGGGGGGAATCGAACGAGAGAGTGGACAGATGGAAGAAGGTCGACGAAAGGGGTGAACGAGAGACGAAGGAAGGGGAAAGAAGAGTGAAGAAGGAAGAGCGAGAAGGAAGGAAACGAAGACGAAGAAAGCAGAAGAGGGGAACGAAGGGGGGAACTGACGAAATGTAGAGAAGGGAGGGGCGCCGAAACCCTGAGGGGAAAGGCGCCCGGAATTATAAATAAAGATACATACATGTATGTAATCTTTATTGCTTCCCTTACGGGTTACACGGCTTCCGCTTCTCACAATATAAAGATACATACATACATATAAAGATATTAAATGTTCACCGAATACGCGTTTAAAGTTCTGATCTCGACTATGTCTAACAAAAAATCAAGTTATTTGCCTTCACACCCGCGATTTTTATAACCTTACTATTTAACCCCACAACTATCACTGGTATAACCGCGATCTTTTTTCTAAACTCACAGCTGTCACTCTTACTTATACATCCTGAAGAAAAGTCATCGGCTATCACATCAACGAACACAGTCTCGCATATCACCAGAAAATTTCTAGTTATAACTAGTGTCACTAGACAGCAACCGCTAAACGTCAAAAAATGTATTCGAAAAATGCCACCTTTTTTGATGATTTGGAAGGATGGAACATTAATATTTCCAATATGCGTTAGGCTACAGAGTTCTAAATAGTCACGATCGAAAGAAAAGAAAAATACGTGAACTAGCAACATCTTTTCAAACGTTGTAATTAATTAAATATCGCCGAAACAATTTTCGAAAACCGTTCGAAACCGCTTTGCTTGCTGTAATGACTCTAGTAGCGACTCGTTTTCGACTTTTATAGTATACGTAAATGTACTTGTCTCGAGTCGTTACCGCGACTCTAGATATGTAACTTAGAAAATCTTGACCAAGTCGTTTTTTTCTTTTTTTTAATATGCTTATTTTTTATGAATATAAATAATCATAGGCAGCTAAGAAAAAAATACATTTAATCCAAATTTATTTAAATTAAGTGGGGAAGACTCTCCAGAACTTTCAATTTTTGCATTTTTTTTGCTTTAAAAATTTATTTACAACCTAAAAAATATATTTTCAATGTTTTAAGCTCAATATAAAGTCTAGAAAGTCCTTAGAAAGTCAGTGAAGTGATGAGCGTCGGAATTACCGAAAGCGGGTAAACAATCGCGCGCTCTTTACGGCCTGTACTTTTTAATTTCTTACCCAAATAAGTTTTGTACTTTACTTTTTGGAAAATAGGCGATACTTCGGACGATTATTCGGATTGTGTAACTGTCGTTTTTGTTTGCACACAAACAGTCAGCTGAGAAACGGCTTGTTGTTAGTATACAGTCCTGTACCTTGTATTGTTATTTTCAATCGCGTTTTGAATAATTACTTGGTAAAATGAGTCGTAAAGTTGATAAAAATAATCCAAATTATCGTCCAAACTATACTTGCCGTAAGAAATTTCAAGGAAATCAATTTTCCAGTGTACCAAAGATGGAAGTTGACAAAGAGTCCAACGGCGAAGCTAGAGTGTCTGAAAAAAAATTGAAGTCATCGCCGGACGATATTATTGTTAGCCAAAATTTTTCCTATAGAATCATTGAGTTTGTTAGTGTATTTTCTGCTCTTGCCGATATATTAGTGTGCAAACTGTGCAAACAGAAAGTGTCGCTTGAACAATCAGGTGACAAAGGACTCGGCTTCAAAATTTCTGTTACTTGCAGATGTGGTAATTTACTTCTTCAATCAAGCCCGTTTATTCATTGTGTTTATAAAATAAACAGACGTATTGTTTTCGCAATGCGTTTATTTGGTATCGCTCGAGAAGGTATACACATTTTTTGTGGCGTAATGAATTTAGGCAGCGGACTAACAAGGAAACCTTCCCAGGTGTACTCCGCCGATTTTATTCCGCTTGGAGTATGTTATTCTACATTGAAATCTAAGAGATATGTATTTTTTTTTGTTGCGGAAACTCATATTTAAGGGGTAAAACACACCCCTAAAGTTGAGGTCTCTTAGGGGAGGTTATTCAGTTCCATATATATGCAGACAAGGGGGCAAAATCAAAACAATTGCATTCAATGCTTCATAAAAAGTTATGACTACTCGATTTTCTTCAGCCTTGAGGGGGTGAATAAGCCGAAGTTATAGGGGTTGAAAATTAAAAAAACGTTATAACAAATAGAATATGCTCGATATGGAAGTGAAGAAATTGCATAATTAACAGTTTCAAAAGTTAAGAGATACATGTTTTTGCATTTTTCGAAAAAATGCATCCTTAAGGGTGTACTACCCTTACATCCGAATACCTTTAATTTCTGTAGATACGTATTTTTTTAAGTATCTATCTGCTAGAAAATATTCTTTTGGATATAGAACATATGGTGAAATTGCTTAATAAGATTGTTATCAACATAAAAAAAAAATCCCTTCAAAAAATTTTTATTAATAAAAAAATTGCGATTTCGTCTTCGTTATATATAATAATCGTTACAACATATGATTCAGGCATCGCAAATAATGAAAATTCTTTTCAATCACATTGTTACCATATTAATATTTCTAATTATTGTATCATTGTTTTTATTATATTTTATATGCTGTAGTTTGTACAGATGTATTTTTGATTGAGAAATGTAAATATTCATTATATTCTTTATAATAGTGGAAATCGTCAAAAAAGTGTTGGAAACATAATGATATTTTATACCATGAACACCTAACAACAGCAATATTTTGACATCCGGGTACATCACAATGCACTTTGCAAGTTTTTAAACTAAAATCTACAGGATTTTCAAAATTCTCTGGTCGCCATTCATTATAACCGCTTTGGAACCATGAATACCTAAATAAGTTTACATATCGTGGAGATGATAATTGGTTGTGAACAAGTGACTGAAGCTTAATTATATTCTTTCGTAAATGCAAATTTAAATCATAATCCATTAATAAGACATTGTCAGAAAAATGTTTCACATTATTTTTCCATATTCTGCATCCAAAAACATCCAAAGGTTGAATCTTTCCCGTTGTACCCTGCGGTATTTTTCTTAATTTTATATTTTTATCCCGAGGTTTCGCATCGTTAACAGCTCGAGGGCAATGTCCTGTACTGGACATTGCCCTCGAGTTTTTTTGCTCAGCTTGGATCATGTAATGTATTTCACGTAATGTTGTATGTCTTACAAACTCGCCAAGTACTTCGGCCGAATTTCTTTTTTTCAATCTAATTTTTTTCGTTTGAAATTTTTTTCTTCAAGTTTCTTTTCATCCCGATTTTTTTTCTGGACTCTGTTCTTTTGACCGATTTTTATTTTTGTACATTGGTGACTTTTTTCAATAACCAACTAATTTTTCCTTTTTTTTAAATACTCTATCCTCACGCGACAATAAAATACTTGTCCTATTATTGATATTACAAATTTTAGTGCCGAACGTAAATCATTGGCTTTACCATTTCTGTTTTTGTAAAGTAATTATTTTTTTTTATGCACAAATCGATCATTTACTTGTAGACTCTGTTTTTTACTGGACACTCACGATGGGCATTGTTGCTTTTTTTCTTGGGATCTCGATAAAATATGTGAAGTTTTTCATTTCTATTTGTCATTTGGAGTACAGTTATTTTATAGAAACAATCTTCTTTTTCCTATCTCAATCTTGCCAAATTTTTAAAAATTTTGTACTTTTTTGGGTAGTTTTTTTCTGTGAGAACAAATGGAAGCAGGGGTCAACAAATGTACTTGTCCAAGTTTTTTTCCCCCGGGGAGGGGATTTTTGGCCAGGATACAACTTCTTTTTTCTGAACAGCTCCGAATCCTAGAATTTTTACATCATAACAGATAAACCTTGAACATCTACGCTGACATAACCAGTAAAACCCTAACTCAATATCAAATATGCAATGCGATGCTATAAAGAAAAAGCGAATGAACTTAGTACAGCTTGCACAAACAAAGCGCAGAAATTCATTTCAGTTAACACCTCGCGTTTCCTGCAGTATATTGAGAAATTCGATACATATATTTGGTGCGTCTCAGCAATGTGCATTTCACTAATATGAGAAAAAGTAGTGAAGCTATGCTGGTTCCCCCCCATGTAGGAATCTACCTTACCGACCGTCGGTAATGCAGATTTCCCACTAAACCCAAACAATCAACCCCAAACAAACCCAAACGGTCGGTAATGCAGATTTCCACTAAACCCAACCAAATCTACCTTACCGACCGTCGGTGATATATATTTCCCACTAAACCCAAACAAACCCAAACAAACCCAAACAAACCCAAACCCAAACAAACCCAAACGTAAACCCAAACGTGCGGGGATTCAAAGTGCGCGCCTCAGGATGGTTAGATATCAAGATAGCCAACTGTAAGGATAGTCGACTATCAGGATAGCCATCTATCAGGATAGCCAACAGCGGAGATGCTCAGGCGGGATATTCGAACGCTATGGCGGGAAATTCAAACGCTACAGTTGCAGATTTCCCACTTAACCCAAACGTGCGGGGGGATTCAAAGTGCGCGCCTCAGGATGGTTAGATATCAGGATAGTCGACTATCGGAATAGCCAACAGCGGAGACGCTCAGGCGGGAGATTCGAACGCTATGGCGGGAGATTCAAACGTTCCAGTTGGGAAGGCGTGGGATAGCCGACTCAGCTAAGAGCTTCTACTTTACCGACTGAACCCAGCGTAGAATCCTTATTGATAGCGGAGACTCATCCTCGGAATAGTTAACTATTGGAATAGTTGAAGTTAACTATTGGAATAGTTGAAGTTAACTATCGGGATAGTTGAAGTTAGCTTTCGGAATAGTTGAAGTTAACTATCGGGATAGTTGAAATTAACTATCGGGATAGTTGAAGTTAACTATTGGAATAGTTGAAGTTAACTATTGGGATAGTTGAAGTCAATGATTGGGATACACGGTTAATTATAACGGATTTTTATTAACATTCTGTGTGATTTTTTTTTTTTACATTCTGAGTGATTTTTATTTACAATGTTTACATTCTATCTTGAGTGGCGCGAATAATTTTCCCGTTGCGTGCTCTCGGCATCGCCGACACTCGGCAACTTCAGGGTCATTTCTCAGGGACTCGGGTAATTTATCCCAGGCGGCGTCTACGCTGTACGCAGCGAAGGTAATGACGAATTCCTTCGGCAGCTGAGCGATGTCGGTGGGTTCCATGGCTGAGAGAAGTCCACCGTGATGATGGTACAGCTTCAACGACCTTCCCACAGACGGGAAGGTCTTGCGAAGAAAGTTCCGCAACAGCAGGACGTTTCGAAGCGCGCAATGGGGCGAATCGTGGTGCGGGCAGTATGTCGTCTGCTTGTTCGGTGTCCTGAGCGACGGGCACGCCACCACATCACGCGCATCGAACCCGAATCCTTTCAGCCACTGCTGCTTCTGTTCACGTAGATGGCGCTCGCGTCGTGTAGAACCGATCGAAGCACGTCCCCCCACCTCGTTGTAGGGTACGTCACCAGCGCTCCAGCACAGACGATGATAGTTGCGTTCGAGCCAGAGATTCACGCTCTTGTACGTTGCTGGAAGCTCGTTCCACGGTATCGGCGGTTGAAACAGGAAGACCAGCGGCTGATCGTCCGAATTAAGCGGAGTTCTTTCACTACAAACTCGTTGTTGTCGCGATGGAAGCCTCGTGTGTCCGCCACGTACTCCATCGCGATTGACGAACGCGCCGCTCGCGGACTTTATAGGCGGATTTTGTATCCCCTCCGTCGCTCACCCCCCCCCCCCCCCCCACTCTCCAGGAATCCCCACTCTACAGACATCCCCACTTATGGGATTGCAGTCGACAAATCGACCATGCAAGATCAGACTTGTAGTTCCCGCGGTGAAATTTGATTCGGCCCCGAGTTCGATACGAACGTCGACCGGTGCCTGCTTGAGCGCATCGTTCTGTCTCGAGCAGAAAGCAATGTCACGAAACCTATTGCGGTGACACAAACCTAACCGCGGAAAATGCGGTAACCAAACCCAACGGCGGGAAATTCAAATGCCGTGGCATAAACCCAATGGCGGGAAATGTGGTGACACAAACCCAGCGGCGGGAAATACGGTGACACAAACCCAATGGCGGGAAATTCAAATGTGGTGGCATAAACCCAATGGCTGAAATTCAAACCCAACGGCGGGAAATTCAACAGCAGTGGGACAAACCCATTAGCGAGAAATTCAAACCCACCGACGGGAAATGTGGTGACACAACCAACCCCCACGGCTGGAAATTCAAATGCCGTGGCATAAACCCAATGTCGGGAAATGTGGTGACACAAATCCAGCGGCGGGAAATACGGTGACACAAACCCAATGGCGGGAAATTAAAATGTGGTGGCATAAACCCAATGGCTGAAATTCAAACCCAACGGCGGGAAATTCAATAGCAGTGGCACAAACCCATTAGCGAGAAATTCAAACCCACCGACGGGAAATGTGGTGACACAACCAACCCCCACGGCTGGAAATTCAAATGCCGTGGCATAAACCCAATGGCGGGAAATGTGGTGACACAAACCCAACGGCGGGAAATGCGATGACACAAACCCAATGGCGGGAAATGTGGTGGCATAAACCCAATGGCTAAAAATTCATACCCAACGGCGGGAAATTCAAAAGCAGTGGCACAAACCCACCGACGGGAAATGCGGTGACGAAAACCTAACGGCGGGAAATGCGGTAACCAAACCCAACGGCGGGAAATTCAAATGCCGTGGCATAAACCCAATGGCGGGAAATTCAAATGTGGTGGCATAAACCCAATGGCTGAAAATTCAAACCCAACGGCGGGAAATTCGAAAGCAGTGGCACAAACCCATTGGCGGGAAATTCAAACCCACCGACGGGAACGGCGGTGCCACGAATCTACCGGTGGGGAAAGCAAACACATCGTGAAGAAATGCGGGGACACGAACCCACCGGCGGGAAATTTGAAAGCCAACCCATCGGCAGGAAATTTGAAGCCACCGGTGAGAAAAGCGGAGACACGAACCCATCGGCGGGAAATTCAAATGCAGATATACGAAGTCCGCGATACCCGCAGTCAGCGATCATGAAGACACCGATCGGGATAGTCGGGAAATCCGAAGCGGAGTCACGAACCCATCGGCGGGAACACAGAGACGCGAACCCAATGGCGGGAAAAATCAAAAATACGAAGGGCGTAGTTAATTATCGAGATGGTTGAAGTTAGCTATCGGCATAGTTGAAGTTAACTACCCGGATAGTCAAAGTTAACGATAAGGATTATTGAGGTTAGGATACTCAGTGACACTCGTTGATTACAATTTGTCTCTATTGCGAATTCAAGATACATTCTCTCCGAGTGGTGCAAGCAAACTCTTCCCATCCGGAACGTGTTTTCGGCATCTTGGATGAAACCTAAACAAATTCAGCCCAACCTAAGCAGACCCTACCTAATCTAGAATCATTTAAAAGCTGAGACACGAACCCTCTCCCGCTGGTAGTAAAATTCAGAAACTGAGACGAGAACCCTCTGACAGCATAATTCAAAAGCTGAGGCTCAAACTCCCCTGGCGGCAAAATTCAAAAGCTCAGGTATGATCTCCCCCCCCCCCCCCCCACCCTGGTGTCAAAATTCAAAAGCTACGACAGGACCCCCGCCCCTCCTCTGGTGACAAAATTCAAATGAAGAGACACCCTGGCGATTCAATTAGAGATTAGCAATATAGCCTTGCAGCAAAATTCTGAAGCGGGATTGTAAGTGACAAAATCAAGACACGGAAACACAAATTCTGCGATACCTGCAGTCGACAATCAAGATAGTCAGCGATCGGGATTCTCGAAGTGAACAATAGGGATAGTCAAAGTCAGCGATCGTGATAGTCGAAGTCAACGATCCGGATAGTCAAGGTCAGTGATCCAGGTAGTCGGAGTAAACAATCAGGCCAGTCGAAGTGAATGAGCGAGAAAGACAAAATCGGTGATTCGAATAGTTACAGTCAACAATCAAGGTGGTGGACGAAGCCGGTGATCAGAATAGTCGGCGTCAACGATCAGTCACAGTCAGTGATCCAGGTAGTCGGAGTCAACAATCAGGCTAAGTTAGGCGAAGTCAACAATCAAGATAGTCGAAATCGACGATCATGATAGTTGTAGTCTGCGATCGGGATACTCAAATTCAACGATCAGAACAGTCACAGTTAACAATCAAGATAGTCGAAGTCAGTAAGCCGACGATCAAAATAAACAAAGTCAGTGATCGAGGTAGTCGAAGTCAGTGATCAAGATGGTGGAAGTTAGTCATCAGGATAGTTGAAGTCAACAATCAAGATAATCGAAGTGGGTGATCAGGATAGTCGAAGTCAACAATCCAGATAGTCGAAGTGGGTGAGCAGGATAGTCAACAATCAAGATAACGGAAGTCTACTACCAGAGTAGTCGAACAATCAACATAGTCGAAGTCGGTGGTCAGGATTGTCAAAGAACAATTAGAATAGTCAACGTTAATGATCACGACAGTCGTTGTCAGTGATCGAGATAGTCAACGATCAGAATAGTCCAGTTAACAATCAAGATGATCGAAATCGGTGATTAGGATGATCAAAGTCAGTAATCTTGGTAGACGAATCAGTAATCGAGATAGTTCAAGTCAACGATTAGGACAGTCAAAGCCAGTGATCAAAGTAGTTGAAGTCAACAAACAGGCTCGTCGAAGTCAACAATCTAGTTAATCGAAGACAGCGATCGAGATAGTCGAAGTCAGCGATCGAGATGGCCGAAGTTGACAATCTAGACAGTTGAAGTCGGTGATCAGGATCGTCAAAGTCAACGATCAGATTAGTTGAAGTCAACAATCAATATAGCCAAAGTAAATGATCAAGATAGTTGAAGTCGGCGATTAGGATAGTCAGTCAGCGTTCGAACTAGTCGAAGTCAACGATCAGCCTAGTCGAAGTCAACGGTCAGGTTAGGCAAAGTGAACATACACGATAGTCGATGTCAACAATCAAGACAGCCGAAGTCGGTGATTAGAATAATCGAACTCGGTGATCAGGATAGTCAGAGTCAACGATTAGAGTAGTCAAAATCGGTGATCAGAACAGACGGAGTCAACGATCAATGTGGTCGCAGACAACAATCAGGCTAGTTGAAGTCAACGATTTGGATAGTTGAAGTCAACAATCAAAATAGTTGAAGGCAACAATGAGGACGATCAAAATAGTCTAAGTTAGCGATCAAGATAGTCGAAGTTAACAATTTAAATATTCAAAGTTGACGATTAGAATAGTCGAAGTCAGCAATAAGGATAGTCGTTGGCTATAAGTAAGTTGGTCAAAGTCAACAATCAGGATAAACAAAGTCAACAATCAAGTTGGTTAAAGTCAACATTTAAAATAGTCGAAGACAACAACAATCAAGATGGTTAAAGTCGACAATCAGAAATATTCGAAGCTTACGTTTACAATAGTCGAAGTAGGCGATCGAGACAGTCGAAGTCAACAATCAAGATAGTTAAAGTGAATAGTCAAAAATAGTGGAAGTTGAAGATTTGGATGGTCGAAGTTAACGATTGAGACACGTGAAGAAAACGATCAGAATAGTCGAAATCGGCTACCCGACTGTGGAAATATTAGATTTAACCGCATTCATCAAGGTGTCATTCCTCGTGGCAAATAAACTTTCTAGCCTTAGTAATCCAAGTCAAGCAATCAATCCCCAAATCCTGACGAGAAAGTCAAAAACGAAGACATGAACTCCGGATGGACAATTTTAACGTCGAGACATGGACTCGTGGCATGAAATTTAGAAACGAAGATGCGAAACACGGTAAGAAATCCGAAAGCGGAGATAAGAGCCCCAGTCGATAAGTATGTCCGTTTCCGGATAGAGATTCCTATGACCGACTCTTAATTCGAACCTCATCAAAAAGCCCCGAGATTCTTCTCGATGGTTCGACGACGATATCATGCGTGCTTTCTCGAAGATTCAACGATGACGTTAGAGGTGCAAGTGAAACGGGGGCTGGGAAAATCACAAGATGGCAGCCTTTAGGTTCGACGACGATATCAGAGGTGGGAGCAATGAGGGCTACAGGATGGCGGCCTACAGGTTCATCGATGACGTCGGAGTTAGGGTAACGGGGGGGGGGGGGGGGGTAATGGAGGTCACAAGATGGCAGCCTTAAGTATCGACGATGACGTCATAGGATTCTTCTTGAATGTTCGACGTTAGGAGGTTATGAGTGGGGTCATAACATAATCACATGAAATATTTTATTGGGGGCCTGGCACTCGTTATATGCGCATTGTAACTATTCGAGGACAAAGATTTGTGCACGATCTCGAGATGTCCATAGCAGTGGGGATGTATCAATTTTAAACAAACACAGGTTGTGCGCCCGTCCGACAAGATTTATCAACAAAATATTCCAGAACTTTCAACGAACGGGATAGTCGAGTCAAAATCAAGATAGTCGAAGTCGGCGATTGACTTACTCAAAGTCGGTGATCAGAATAGTCTCAGTCAATAATCAAGGTGGTATTCAAAGTCGATGATCAGAATAGTCGACGTCAACGATCAGGATATTCAAAGCCAGGGATCAGAATTATCGACGACAACGATTAGGATGGTCAAAGGCAGTGATCAAGGTATTGGGAGACAACAATCCGACTGACCGAAGTCAACAATCAAGATAGTCAACGATCAGTATAGGCGAAGTGAGCGATCAAGACAGTCAAAGTCAACGGGACAGTGGAGGTCATCGATCATGATAGTCGAAGTCAGCCATCGAGATAGTCGAATTCAATGATCGGGTTAGTTGAAGTCCACAATAACGATAGTTGAAGTCAGCGATCGGAATATTCGTAGTCAATGATCAAGATAGTCGAGCCAATAATTGGGATAATCGAAGTCAACAATCACAATAGTCGAAGTCAATGATCGAAATAGTCAAAATCAACGACGAGAACAATCACAGTTAACAATCAAGAGGGTCGAAGTCAGTGATCAGGATAGTCGAAGCCGACCATCAAGATAATCAAAGCCAGTGACCGAGGTAGTCACGGTTAACGATCGAGATATTCGAAGTCAACGATCAGCATAGTCGAAGTTAACAATCAAGATAGTCGAAGTCGGCGATCAGGATAGTAGAAGTCAACAATCAAGATAGTTGAACTCAGCGATCGAAATAGCCGAAGTCAATGATCGAAATAGTTAACGTCAACGATCAGAATGATCAAAATCAACGACTAGACTAGTTGAAGTCAGCGCGCTGACTTCAACTAGTCTAGTCGTTGATTTTGATCATTCTGATCGTTGACGTTAACTATTTCGATCATTGACTTCGGCTATTTCGATCGCTGAGTTCAACTATCTTGATTGTTGACTTCTACTATCCTGATCGCCGACTTCGACTATCTTGATTGTTAACTTCGACTATGCTGATCGTTGACTTCGAATATCTCGATCGTTAACCGTGACTACCTCGGTCACTGGCTTTGATTATCTTGATGGTCGGCTTCGACTATCCTGATCACTGACTTCGACCCTCTTGATTGTTAACTGTGATTGTTCTCGTCGTTGATTTTGACTATTTCGATCATTGACTTCGACTATTGTGATTGTTGACTTCGATTATCCCAATTATTGGCTCGACTATCTTGATCATTGACTACGAATATTCCGATCGCTGACTTCAACTATCGTTATTGTGGACTTCAACTAACCCGATCATTGAATTCGACTATCTCGATGGCTGACTTCGACTATCATGATCGATGACCTCCACTGTCCCGTTGACTTTGACTGTCTTGATCGCTCACTTCGCCTATACTGATCGTTGACTATCTTGATTGTTGACTTCGGTCAGTCGGATTGTTGTCTCCCAATACCTTGATCACTGCCTTTGACCATCCTAATCGTTGTCGTCGATAATTCTGATCCCTGGCTTTGAATATCCTGATCGTTGACGTCGACTATTCTGATCATCGACTTTGAATACCACCTTGATTATTGACTGAGACTATTCTGATCACCGACTTTGAGTAAGTCAATCGCCGACTTCGACTATCTTGATTTTGACTCGACTATCCCGTTCGTTGAAAGTTCTGGAATATTTTGTTGATAAATCTTGTCGGACGGGCGCACAACCTGTGTTTGTTTAAAATTGATACATCCCCACTGCTATGGACATCTCGAGATCGTGCACAAATCTTTGTCCTCGAATAGTTACAATGCGCATATAACGAGTGCCAGGCCCCCAATAAAATATTTCATGTGATTATGTTATGACCCCACTCATAACCTCCTAACGTCGAACATTCAAGAAGAATCCTATGACGTCATCGTCGATACTTAAGGCTGCCATCTTGTGACCTCCATTACCCCCCCCCCCCCCCCCCCGTTACCCTAACTCCGACGTCATCGATGAACCTGTAGGCCGCCATCCTGTAGCCCTCATTGCTCCCACCTCTGATATCGTCGTCGAACCTAAAGGCTGCCATCTTGTGATTTTCCCAGCCCCCGTTTCACTTGCACCTCTAACGTCATCGTTGAATCTTCGAGAAAGCACGCATGATATCGTCGTCGAACCATCGAGAAGAATCTCGGGGCTTTTTGATGAGGTTCGAATTAAGAGTCGGTCATAGGAATCTCTATCCGGAAACGGACATACTTATCGACTGGGGCTCTTATCTCCGCTTTCGGATTTCTTACCGTGTTTCGCATCTTCGTTTCTAAATTTCATGCCACGAGTCCATGTCTCGACGTTAAAATTGTCCATCCGGAGTTCATGTCTTCGTTTTTGACTTTCTCGTCAGGATTTGGGGATTGATTGCTTGACTTGGATTACTAAGGCTAGAAAGTTTATTTGCCACGAGGAATGACACCTTGATGAATGCGGTTAAATCTAATATTTCCACAGTCGGGTAGCCGATTTCGACTATTCTGATCGTTTTCTTCACGTGTCTCAATCGTTAACTTCGACCATCCAAATCTTCAACTTCCACTATTTTTGACTATTCACTTTAACTATCTTGATTGTTGACTTCGACTGTCTCGATCGCCTACTTCGACTATTGTAAACGTAAGCTTCGAATATTTCTGATTGTCGACTTTAACCATCTTGATTGTTGTTGTCTTCGACTATTTTAAATGTTGACTTTAACCAACTTGATTGTTGACTTTGTTTATCCTGATTGTTGACTTTGACCAACTTACTTATAGCCAACGACTATCCTTATTGCTGACTTCGACTATTCTAATCGTCAACTTTGAATATTTAAATTGTTAACTTCGACTATCTTGATCGCTAACTTAGACTATTTTGATCGTCCTCATTGTTGCCTTCAACTATTTTGATTGTTGACTTCAACTATCCAAATCGTTGACTTCAACTAGCCTGATTGTTGTCTGCGACCACATTGATCGTTGACTCCGTCTGTTCTGATCACCGATTTTGACTACTCTAATCGTTGACTCTGACTATCCTGATCACCGAGTTCGATTATTCTAATCACCGACTTCGGCTGTCTTGATTGTTGACATCGACTATCGTGTATGTTCACTTTGCCTAACCTGACCGTTGACTTCGACTAGGCTGATCGTTGACTTCGACTAGTTCGAACGCTGACTGACTATCCTAATCGCCGACTTCAACTATCTTGATCATTTACTTTGGCTATATTGATTGTTGACTTCAACTAATCTGATCGTTGACTTTGACGATCCTGATCACCGACTTCAACTGTCTAGATTGTCAACTTCGGCCATCTCGATCGCTGACTTCGACTATCTCGATCGCTGTCTTCGATTAACTAGATTGTTGACTTCGACGAGCCTGTTTGTTGACTTCAACTACTTTGATCACTGGCTTTGACTGTCCTAATCGTTGACTTGAACTATCTCGATTACTGATTCGTCTACCAAGATTACTGACTTTGATCATCCTAATCACCGATTTCGATCATCTTGATTGTTAACTGGACTATTCTGATCGTTGACTATCTCGATCACTGACAACGACTGTCGTGATCATTAACGTTGACTATTCTAATTGTTCTTTGACAATCCTGACCACCGACTTCGACTATGTTGATTGTTCGACTACTCTGGTAGTAGACTTCCGTTATCTTGATTGTTGACTATCCTGCTCACCCACTTCGACTATCTGGATTGTTGACTTCGACTATCCTGATCACCCACTTCGATTATCTTGATTGTTGACTTCAACTATCCTGATGACTAACTTCCACCATCTTGATCACTGACTTCGACTACCTCGATCACTGACTTTGTTTATTTTGATCGTCGGCTTACTGACTTCGACTATCTTGATTGTTAACTGTGACTGTTCTGATCGTTGAATTTGAGTATCCCGATCGCAGACTACAACTATCATGATCGTCGATTTCGACTATCTTGATTGTTGACTTCGCCTAACTTAGCCTGATTGTTGACTCCGACTACCTGGATCACTGACTGTGACTGATCGTTGACGCCGACTATTCTGATCACCGGCTTCGTCCACCACCTTGATTGTTGACTGTAACTATTCGAATCACCGATTTTGTCTTTCTCGCTCATTCACTTCGACTGGCCTGATTGTTTACTCCGACTACCTGGATCACTGACCTTGACTATCCGGATCGTTGACTTCGACTATCACGATCGCTGACTTTGACTATCCCTATTGTTCACTTCGAGAATCCCGATCGCTGACTATCTTGATTGTCGACTGCAGGTATCGCAGAATTTGTGTTTCCGTGTCTTGATTTTGTCACTTACAATCCCGCTTCAGAATTTTGCTGCAAGGCTATATTGCTAATCTCTAATTGAATCGCCAGGGTGTCTCTTCATTTGAATTTTGTCACCAGAGGAGGGGCGGGGGTCCTGTCGTAGCTTTTGAATTTTGACACCAGGGTGGGGGGGGGGGGGGGGAGATCATACCTGAGCTTTTGAATTTTGCCGCCAGGGGAGTTTGAGCCTCAGCTTTTGAATTATGCTGTCAGAGGGTTCTCGTCTCAGTTTCTGAATTTTACTACCAGCGGGAGAGGGTTCGTGTCTCAGCTTTTAAATGATTCTAGATTAGGTAGGGTCTGCTTAGGTTGGGCTGAATTTGTTTAGGTTTCATCCAAGATGCCGAAAACACGTTCCGGATGGGAAGAGTTTGCTTGCACCACTCGGAAGAGAATGTATCTTGAATTCGCAATAGAGACAAATTGTAATCAACCGAGTGTCACTGAGTATCCTAACCTCAATAATCCTTATCGTTAACTTTGACTATCCGGGTAGTTAACTTCAACTATGCCGATAGCTAACTTCAACCATCTCGATAATTAACTACGCCCTTCGTATTTGATTTTTCCCGCCATTGGGTTCGCGTCTCTGTGTTCCCGCCGATGGGTTCGTGACTCCGCTTCGGATTTCCCGACTATCCCGATCGGTGTCTTCATGATCGCTGACTGCGGGTATCGCGGACTTCGTATATCTGCATTTGAATTTCCCGCCGATGGGTTCGTGTCTCCGCTTTTCTCACCGGTGGCTTCAAATTTCCTGCCGATGGGTTGGCTTTCAAATTTCCCGCCGGTGGGTTCGTGTCCCCGCATTTCTTCACGATGTGTTTGCTTTCCCCACCGGTAGATTCGTGGCACCGCCGTTCCCGTCGGTGGGTTTGAATTTCCCGCCAATGGGTTTGTGCCACTGCTTTCGAATTTCCCGCCGTTGGGTTTGAATTTTCAGCCATTGGGTTTATGCCACCACATTTGAATTTCCCGCCATTGGGTTTATGCCACGGCATTTGAATTTCCCGCCGTTGGGTTTGGTTACCGCATTTCCCGCCGTTAGGTTTTCGTCACCGCATTTCCCGTCGGTGGGTTTGTGCCACTGCTTTTGAATTTCCCGCCGTTGGGTATGAATTTTTAGCCATTGGGTTTATGCCACCACATTTCCCGCCATTGGGTTTGTGTCATCGCATTTCCCGCCGTTGGGTTTGTGTCACCACATTTCCCGCCATTGGGTTTATGCCACGGCATTTGAATTTCCAGCCGTGGGGGTTGGTTGTGTCACCACATTTCCCGTCGGTGGGTTTGAATTTCTCGCTAATGGGTTTGTGCCACTGCTATTGAATTTCCCGCCGTTGGGTTTGAATTTCAGCCATTGGGTTTATGCCACCACATTTTAATTTCCCGCCATTGGGTTTGTGTCACCGTATTTCCCGCCGCTGGATTTGTGTCACCACATTTCCCGACATTGGGTTTATGCCACGGCATTTGAATTTCCAGCCGTGGGGGTTGGTTGTGTCACCACATTTCCCGTCGGTGGGTTTGAATTTCTCGCTAATGGGTTTGTCCCACTGCTGTTGAATTTCCCGCCGTTGGGTTTGAATTTCAGCCATTGGGTTTATGCCACCACATTTGAATTTCCCGCCATTGGGTTTGTGTCACCGTATTTCCCGCCGCTGGGTTTGTGTCACCACATTTCCCGCCATTGGGTTTATGCCACGGCATTTGAATTTCCCGCCGTTGGGTTTGGTTACCGCATTTTCCGCGGTTAGGTTTGTGTCACCGCAATAGGTTTCGTGACATTGCTTTCTGCTCGAGACAGAACGATGCGCTCAAGCAGGCACCGGTCGACGTTCGTATCGAACTCGGGGCCGAATCAAATTTCACCGCGGGAACTACAAGTCTGATCTTGCATGGTCGATTTGTCGACTGCAATCCCATAAGTGGGGATGTCTGTAGAGTGGGGATTCCTGGAGAGTGGGGGGGGGGGGGGGGGGGTGAGCGACGGAGGGGATACAAAATCCGCCTATAAAGTCCGCGAGCGGCGCGTTCGTCAATCGCGATGGAGTACGTGGCGGACACACGAGGCTTCCATCGCGACAACAACGAGTTTGTAGTGAAAGAACTCCGCTTAATTCGGACGATCAGCCGCTGGTCTTCCTGTTTCAACCGCCGATACCGTGGAACGAGCTTCCAGCAACGTACAAGAGCGTGAATCTCTGGCTCGAACGCAACTATCATCGTCTGTGCTGGAGCGCTGGTGACGTACCCTACAACGAGGTGGGGGGACGTGCTTCGATCGGTTCTACACGACGCGAGCGCCATCTACGTGAACAGAAGCAGCAGTGGCTGAAAGGATTCGGGTTCGATGCGCGTGATGTGGTGGCGTGCCCGTCGCTCAGGACACCGAACAAGCAGACGACATACTGCCCGCACCACGATTCGCCCCATTGCGCGCTTCGAAACGTCCTGCTGTTGCGGAACTTTCTTCGCAAGACCTTCCCGTCTGTGGGAAGGTCGTTGAAGCTGTACCATCATCACGGTGGACTTCTCTCAGCCATGGAACCCACCGACATCGCTCAGCTGCCGAAGGAATTCGTCATTACCTTCGCTGCGTACAGCGTAGACGCCGCCTGGGATAAATTACCCGAGTCCCTGAGAAATGACCCTGAAGTTGCCGAGTGTCGGCGATGCCGAGAGCACGCAACGGGAAAATTATTCGCGCCACTCAAGATAGAATGTAAACATTGTAAATAAAAATCACTCAGAATGTAAAAAAAAAAAATCACACAGAATGTTAATAAAAATCCGTTATAATTAACCGTGTATCCCAATCATTGACTTCAACTATCCCAATAGTTAACTTCAACTATTCCAATAGTTAACTTCAACTATCCCGATAGTTAATTTCAACTATCCCGATAGTTAACTTCAACTATTCCGAAAGCTAACTTCAACTATCCCGATAGTTAACTTCAACTATTCCAATAGTTAACTTCAACTATTCCAATAGTTAACTATTCCGAGGATGAGTCTCCGCTATCAATAAGGATTCTACGCTGGGTTCAGTCGGTAAAGTAGAAGCTCTTAGCTGAGTCGGCTATCCCACGCCTTCCCAACTGGAACGTTTGAATCTCCCGCCATAGCGTTCGAATCTCCCGCCTGAGCGTCTCCGCTGTTGGCTATTCCGATAGTCGACTATCCTGATATCTAACCATCCTGAGGCGCGCACTTTGAATCCCCCCGCACGTTTGGGTTAAGTGGGAAATCTGCAACTGTAGCGTTTGAATTTCCCGCCATAGCGTTCGAATATCCCGCCTGAGCATCTCCGCTGTTGGCTATCCTGATAGATGGCTATCCTGATAGTCGACTATCCTTACAGTTGGCTATCTTGATATCTAACCATCCTGAGGCGCGCACTTTGAATCCCCGCACGTTTGGGTTTACGTTTGGGTTTGTTTGGGTTTGGGTTTGTTTGGGTTTGTTTGGGTTTGTTTGGGTTTAGTGGGAAATATATATCACCGACGGTCGGTAAGGTAGATTTGGTTGGGTTTAGTGGAAATCTGCATTACCGACCGTTTGGGTTTGTTTGGGGTTGATTGTTTGGGTTTAGTGGGAAATCTGCATTACCGACGGTCGGTAAGGTAGATTCCTACATGGGGGGGAACCAGCATAGCTTCACTACTAGAAAAAGATGAGCGAAAGGCCAAAAATGAAACCGTATAGAAATATTTGTGGAACACTTTTTTTTTAACAAATCATATCACAATGCACACTAAAAACTTGAATGAATATTGAATTTTTACATTGTTTTCTCATGCTTTTATTTCCACTTATATATTTTGCACAAGCCTGACCGAGCGATGGCATTACACTATTGCTGAATTTCTGATCCTTCGACTGGTTGTGAAATATGATAACAGATGATCCTTGAATATTTACGCTGACATAATCAGTAAAACCCCAGCTCAATATAAAATATGTAGTGCGATGCCAAAAAGAAAGAGCGAAGGAACTTAGCACAGCTCGCAGTAACGAAGCGGTGATCCTTGTATGCAAAGGAAATAAGGCATCTCTTGTTTCCGCAAGGAATAGCAAATGCTTCATTGCTTTAAGTTTCACCAGTTTTTTTAGATCAAATTGTCGAAGCAGAGAATCTCAGCCCAATTCACAGCTCGCAGCACCTTCAGTATATTGGTAAATTTCTTGAAGCCGAAAAGAAAAATCGAAGGAACTGAGCACAACCTGCAGAATATTGGAAATGTTATGTTTATTTGTAGACCGCACCTGAAAAATATTGAAAATCATGATTTCACGACAAAAGTAATTTGTCAAATTTTCATAATTAAAGTATTTCATAAACAATTAATATTTTTACAGGTTTTTATTTATGAGCGCATGATACATCTTGTCACAACTATTTTCATACACTCACTTTTGGAAAAAAAACACAGTCTTTTGATCTGTAAGAAAAATTTAAGGGGTTATATACAGTTGGAAGGCCAAAAAAACTCGTTTTTTTAGGAATTTTTTCCGGATAGGGATTTCATTTGACGAGGAAAAGCATAAGGAAGTAAATGGAGTGTCATCTTTTAACTCTTTATCGCAATTTTTTATTTAACAAAATATTGCTTCAGATAGCTCCTGTGATTGATCTCCTGTAGGTCCTCTAAAAAAAGGCGTCTTGCGGTGAGCATGAAATCTCCCGTTTGGATCAGCTGAAATTAAAAAACCAAAGAGATTTGTTTAGTGGATAGATAAATGCTAGGATTGGACGAAGGAATAGTTGGAATTTCCAATTTTGATAAAATGACGGCTCCTCAAAGACGAAATTTCAATTTTTAACCGAATTTTGGTCGTTCAATGGTTCAAAAAAAATAGAAATAATTTTCGGAAATCTTACTCCTTCGTCCAATCCCAGTAGAATGTATCTGAGAAAGTTGTGTTAAAATTGCAGACCGATCGGTTGAGCCATCTTTGAGAAATCGTGCTCACCGACTTTGAAAACATCGTTTCGAGATAAACGCCTTCAAAGTTTCATAAGTGGTGAACACATGGATAAAAATTTTTTTTTACAACTTACAAGGAGTCATCTATTCCAGGGCCATAAGAAGTTCCCTCTGCATCATCAGCAGCTTCCAAATTGTCGAATTGCAGTCGTCGGCGAACCATTCTTCCTTCGCGCGTGCGCTCATGCGCTCTTAAAATAGAGATCGCGACGCGCTCTGCACCCTGTTTTTCGGCATAGGCATGGGCATTGGGCCCAATCGATAGACCCAGTGCACTCATATAATATAATAGTGATGCCGTACCTTCATTAAAGGTGCCGGCTGCCATGTGAGCTGCTATTTCCACTATTTTTGAACCACTAGGAATTATTTTCGGTGTGATTTTCCAAATCAACTGATTATAGCTTTCGTTGTTATTTTGTGTGAAACCACCAACACATCTTTGAAGCAACTTTTCATTGCTCAGATCCGTGTAGATCGGAAACAGAGCGTCAGCAACATCTTGTGGAAATGGAGAATAATCGTGTTTATAATCCGATAATTTATTCGAAGCTCGCGCTCGCTGCCAACAACACCATGACTCAGTTCCGACCGGGCATCTTTCGTGTTGAGGATTTTCGTCTGTTGAACAATATGTTCAACAATATGGTAATATGTTGCCCATATTGCATTATACATATTGTCAACGGAATCACAGTGCCTCCTGATTGCCAAGCCATAATAAACAGTCAATTTATCGATCAGTTTGGCTGTGAGCCTTCCTTTTCCACCAAGTACTTTTTTTTGCATTTTTTTCCCACTTTTATTTACAGTCATCTCGGTATTTTTTTTGACACAGTCTCGGAGTCGTGAACCCATTCTTTTTTGAACGTGTCCAATACATTCTTTTTTTACCACTTCGTTGTTTCCGTAAGGCACAGCTTTCAAAATCCCCGAGTAGGTTTTCGAGTCACCGTCGCCGATGTAATTTTTGTATTGGACGTTAAATTTTTCCATTGAACGCTTGAACATTTCTACGACCGCATCGACTTCCATTTTTCCTGAAGAACCGTTATGATTCGCAGCACAAACATCTTTGTGATCGTCATACCATTCGTTGTACTCTTCAGTGTCGATTTGTTTTTTCCAAACCTCGCATTGTTTGCAGTACGAACTTTTCACGACGATATCGATAATTTTCCCCGTATAATAACCGATCAGTGATGTTACTCCGTATAAAGAAGTAAACCCTCGTTTTTTCCAGGTTCCATCGCCAGATATTGTCAATTCTTCACAGTTTCCATCGCCTCGATTTTGAGCAGACGCTTCTTTTTCTTCAGCACAAGCTTTTTCGAAAAGTTTTTCGGTGGCCATTTGCGTGCATGAATGAATATTTTTGACGATCAGATCGTACGCAGCTTGCATCACAAAAGGTGGCATGTCCATCAATCCACAAAATTTCGCTGCACCTTTCAATCCTATTCCGAGAGTTCTCATCACAAATAAAAATCGTCTGTTTATCGCGTAAGAATGTTTGATGAAAGGACAAGAGTTTATGGCTCGAGGATCGCACTTATCACACAGAATGACGATTTTAAAACCGAGTTCTCGTTGTGCAGCCGTTTGAAATTGCACTTTTCCTTTGCAAGTTTTACACTGGACGTATTCACTTATCGCTGCGAAGACCGTTATAAAATTGAAAATGCGATATTCAATGGAGGAATCACGAGGAACTAAGATCTCCTTCTGATTTTTCAATTTTTTCGCGGATGTACTGAAGCTACTTTCATCGGCCTCGACTGTTTTTGGATTGTACGATTGTTTTCGCTTTTTCCCTCTTGAAATTTGCGTCTTGTCGGATAGTCTCCGTTGTCTGGTACACTTGTAAGGCATTTTTATTCGCAAAACTACGAAAACGGAGTAAAATTTGAACGCGCGACTTTACACTGTGGCAGAGCTAGTTCGACTGACAAAATTCCTTTCTTCGGTATAAGAAATGACCACGCTTAGCTCTCGCATATACCATGTATGCAAAAACAATGAAAAGGGTCACCTCAGGCACGCGGGCCACAACAACCGCTGCCGCTCGGGCCGTTCGGAGCGCGCTTACTTTGTAATGCTCCAAGCGTCCTTTCAAGGTACGCATGTATCTCTACGAATATTTGCCGTATCGCTTTGAAAATTTCAGAGAATCTATTTGAATATATGTAGACTCCAAAAATGCAACAAAAAAAATCGATTTTTTGAAATTTGAAATTAATCATAAAATAGCATATAACTCCGACATTACTTGCTGGATTAATTTGAAATTTTCAGAGAATGTACTCAAATGTATGTACATTCTGAAAATGCCATAAAAAAAAAATCGATTTTCTGAAATTTCCAACTGTATATAACCCCTTAAGTGACATGATTAAAAAAAAAATCGTTGTGTTCTAGATTGAAACTTCAACATCATTATTTGCGAGTTCACACATTTTCAGAACGTATAACACTGATTTTTAAGGTTATGTTCGTTGTATTTTCTAGCACTTATTCCGGCCACACTAATTAACGGTTTTATTCGGATTATTTTATACGGAAAAATAAAAATGATAACCTCAACGAGTGGTGAGGTTTGTTTCTATTTGGCTTTTCTGGAATCCGAAACAAAAATGATTTCACCAGCGGGTGCGAGGTTATCTTTTTTGATTTCGCTGATGATTAATTCCGAGATATTAAAAAATATTATTATCACATTTCGCAATATTTATATATTACCGCTTTTTCGCACTATTTATATATTTAAACTATTTATGAATCACGATTTTTCACAATCTAAAAAACATGCGATTTACACGACTCGCACTTTACACTGTCAAAAGTCAAAACTGCCGTCACACTGGTTAAACATTCAAACGTTCCGTGGTATGGGTGCAGAGGAATGTAGTCACAGGGACACTTTCAAAAACATCACTCGTGTGCACACTGGTTTACCGGTTTGGGAACACAGGGAAATGACCACACTCGTGACCAATCAGAATCTCGATAGGCACGCTGAGGCCTTTCATTGTGACATATACAGACACATCAAATTCTTCGATGTGTTGGAATTTTTGCATAATTTTGAGCCTGTGCAAAGCTTTTTCTCAGCAAATACGGCATCAATCGTGCTGATTTAAAGCTCAATCGAAAGATTTTTTCTTAATTAGTCTCCAGTTCAATTTTCAAGTCATCATCTGTCTCCTGAGCTTCGTAATTCGAGAAAATGACTTTCAGTTTTTACCCCCACCACCGAAATTTACTTTATTCAGAGATAATATACTCTGGCGAGCCTCGGGCCAGCAGACGACAGAGCTGTCAAATGTACTTGTCCCGAGACTCTACCGAGTCTCTTGATCTTCTACGATCGATTCGATGCCCATGTAATCTTGCATAGCATTCGTTAATATATTTTCAATGCTTTCTTTTAATTGTATTTCATCATTATTTATAGGGCTTTCAGGTATATTTAGGGCTTGAAAATGTGCCAAAACTAATCGTATCACATTAAGCGGATTCACTTTCATTTTTGATAATAAATACACTTGATTTCTTAACTTATGGAACTTTTAACAACTTTTGATTGCAAACAAAACAGAGAGTTATATACGCCTTTCATTGTTGATATTATTTTATCACGAAATAAATTTCTTCCAACTTGCACTTATCGAATTGAAGCAATTTCTGAAGAATGCGACTTATAAGCGTAGCACAGGCCATCATATGTCAAATAAGAGAGGCAGAGGCAGATAACAGTTATATATTTCTTATCAACGTATTTTGAAACTTCTTTCAATGATAGGTGAAGTAGAATATCAACTCGGAGAATCAGATAGCTAAAAAGCAAGGCTAACGAACATATACAAAGTAGGGTTCGAAATGATAAAAGATATCAGTTCATTTACTGCTACGTGATTGTAACAACAAACATCACGTGTATAACAAACTTCTTTTCCTCTAACAAAACGAGAACGAATTTAGCCGATTTTATCAACAGTTTTTTGATAATAAAAAATAAAGAAATAAAAATAAAAATAAACCCTCCATAGCAAAATAGTGACACACATGCAAATTAATAATCTTTTTAAAATTTTGTTTCAGACAATAATTACGGCTAGAATCGTGCACATCGTTTTTTTATAGGACATTTTCAATGATAGAAAACAAACAGTGTAAAAAATGAAAATAACGTTAAGAATTCATCCTCTATTCTTTAAGAGTGATGCAATGAAACATTAAAAAATCGGTTGAAACAAAATCGCGAAAAAAGCTACTTTTCGACCCCTCACACAGAAATTATTCCTCAAGAAAAGAATTTTCATTATCTGCAATGCCTGAATCATATGTTCCATCGATTATTATAATCTATCGATTATTTTCAAGGGATTTTTTTTTATGTTGATAACAATCTTTTTAAACAATTTCACGATATGTTCTATATCCAAAAGAATATTTTCTAGCAGATAGATACTTAAAAAAATACGTATCTACAGAAATTAAAGGTATTTGGATGTAAGGGTAGTACACCCTTAACCCTTTAAGGCCGGACTTTTTTAAAGTAACGCAATTTTCGTCACATTCTGTATTTAAGGATTTTCGGGGTCGCTGATTACGAATACGATGTCACATTTTCAAAATTCAAAATGGCGGATCCAATATGGAGGACGATTTTTTGAAAATCGATCCAATTGGCCTGAAATTTGTTACTCGGGGGTTTTTGGGGTTGCAGATTACGAATCTGATGTTAGTTTTTAAAAATACAAAATGGCAGATCCAAGATGGCGGATGAAAAAATCAGAAAATGGATCTACGCTCATGAAAATAACTACCTGTGGGTTTTCGAGGTCGCTGATTAGGAATCCGATTTCAGATTTTTAAAATAAAAAATGGGGGATCCAATATGGCAGACGACTTTTAAAAATCGACCCAATTGGCCTGAAATTTGTTACTCGGGGGTTTTTGGGGTCGCAGATTACGAATCTGATGTTAGTTTTTAAACATACAAAATGGCGGATCCAAGATGGCGGATGAAAAAATCAGAAAATGGATCTACGTTCATGAAAATAACTACCTGGGGATTTTCGAGGTCGCTGATTACGAATCCGATGTCAGATTTTCAAAATTCAAAACGGCGGATCTAATATGGCAGATGTTTTTTCTTACGCAGAAAATAAGAATTTTGTTTTTGATTCATAATTATTATAACTATTATAATAATTATAACAAAAATGCAATGACAGATGTATAATTAGGAAATCTCAAGCAAACTGTCCCATAAAACGTGGCTCTATTATAAAAAATCAAAATATCCGAATGCTTAAAGTAAAAATCAGTTCAGAAACAAATTACAACCGCTATTCGTTATAAAAAACAAATGCCTAACGCGATATCGGGCGCAGGAGTGAATGACTCACGCTATTTTGGACAGTTGAATAAAAAAACAAATGCGTAACTGAACCACGGGTTCAGAAACAAATGACTTACGTGTGTTGAAAATAAAAAAAAAAATGCCGAATACAAAATGTAGTTCGGAAAAAAAACTGACGTTATTATTGATAATTGCAAAAAAACAAATGTCCAACGCAATATCAGGCTCAGGAGTGAACGACTCACGCTATTTTGGGCAGTCGAATAAAGAAACAAATGCTTAACTGAAATACGGGTTCAGAAACAAATGACTTACATGTCTTGAAAATCGAAAAAAATGCCTAATACAAAATGTAGTTCGAAAAAAAAACTTACGTTATTACTGATAATTGAGAAAGAACAAATGCCTAACGCAATGTCAGGATCAAGAGTGAATGACTCACGCTATTATTAATTATCGAAATAATACAAATGCACAATTGAAAAACAGGTACAGAAAGTCAACTTTTGAATTTTTCGCCCGCCGTCCTGAATAAGCCATTTTGTATTTCGTAAAGTTAACACCAGATTTGTGAACAGTGACCCCGTAAAAGTTTGAGTGGTCATTTTCTGGAGCGCAAGTGAACTTATTAAATTTTCGTCCGCCATATTGGATCTGTCATTTTGAATTTCGAAAAACTAACATCGGATTCGTAATCAGCGACCCCGAAAACACCTGAGTAACAAGTTTCAGGCCAAATGAATCGATTTTTAAAAAGTCGTCCGCCATATTGAATCCGCCATTTTGAATTTTGAAATTCTGACATCGGATTCATAACCAGCGACCCCGAAACCCCTAAGTACCAAGTTTCAGGCCAATTGGATCGATTTTTAAAAAAGTCGTCCGCCATATTAGATCCGCCATTTTCAATTTTGAAAATTTTGAAAATCTGACATCGGATTCGTAATCAGCGACCCCGAAAACCTCCGAGTGATCATTTTTATGAGCCTAGCTCCACGTGATTTGATAATTTGCATTTTTTTTGCAATTCTTACCACAAACATTCATTTGTTTATATTGTTATAATTACAAAATTGTTATTAATTTATTGCACTATAAAATTTTTTTACAAAATAATATAAATTTGTGGGTCATGGCGTTAAGAAATCAAAAATATATTGATTTTTGACAAAGTTATGAACGTTTGAATGCAAAAGTGGTTTCGAACGAAACCGCTGGGCCTTAAAGGGTTAAGGATGCATTTTTTCGAAAAATGCAAAAACATGTATCTCTTAACTTTTGAAACTGTTAATTATGCAATTTTTTTCACTTCCATATCGAGCATATTCTATTTGTTATAACGTTTTTTTAATTTTCAACCCCTATAACTTCGGCTTATTCACCCCCTCAGGGCTGAAAAAAAATCGAGTAGTCATAACTTTTTATGAAGCATTGAATGCAATTGGTTTGATTTTGCCCCCTTGTCTGCATATATATGGAACTGAATAACCTCCCCTAGGAGACCTCAACTTTAGGGGTGTGTTTCACCCCTTAAATGTGAGTTTCCGCAAAAAAAAATACGTATCTCTTAGATTTCAATGTAGAATAACATACTCCAAGCGGAACAAAATCGGCGGAGTACACCTGGGAAGGTTTCCTTGTAAGTAAACATGCTTATAAACGCATTATCGAACACGTACATACTTCCGTCAAGAAATTGTTTGATATCACATGCAAAAATGCAATTGAAGACGAAAAAAGAGAAAATAAGGCAAAAGAAAGACCTTTACTAAATTTCACTGTTAGCGGTGATGGATCTTGGAAGAAGCGCGGCTTCTCGTCTTTGTACGACGTAACTACACTAATATCCTATTATTCGGAAAAAGTAATTGATTTTGTTGTGAAAAGTAGCTACTGCCAAGTATGTACGTATTTTAAAAATAACCCCGACAATCCTGAAGGCGCTGATCACGAAGAAAGTTGTACCATCAATCATAAAGGCTCTGCAAGCAAGATGGAAGTCGATGAGATTCTTGAGATGTTTAGCCGTTCAGAAGAAAAGTATGGGGTACGCTACATTAATTATGTCGGAGATGGCGACACAAAAACGTTCAAAGCTATATTAGATGCTAATCCATACGAAGATGTTGAAGTTAAAAAAAGTGAGTGCGTAGGTCACGTAGAAAAGCGTATAGGAAGCCGCCTTCGAAATTTAAAAAAGACAGCAAAGCTTGGTGGAAAAGGCAAACTAAGTGATGCTTTGATTAAAAAATTAACAAAATACTATGGTCTTGCGATACGAAGAAATGCGCAGTCGAAAGATGATATGAAAAAAGAGATTATGGCCACGTATTATCACTTGATCTCGAGTGATAGAAATCCGCAACATCAGTTCTGTCCCACTGGCGTCGACTCGTAGTGTAAATATTTTCGCAGACTCGTACGATAGCAATCGAGAGAAGAGGCAAGAGCGGCGTTCGTTAAATTTGACAAAAGAGGCCAGAACTGCACAGAAAGAAAAGAATGCAGTCGTAATGAATAATTTTTTCGAAGTAGAAGGCTTGCTTTATGGTCCTGGAATCGCAGATTAAGCTTGGGTAACTATAAATTGCTTTTAACTCTACTTTACACGAACGAAAACTTTAATCGCGTTTTTTTCAAAACATATTTTTTTCCTTGCTGTCGAATATGACTTAAAAAGTAATTTAGCTATTAACTTGAAATTTTGCACAGATATTCTTTAACGTGTTGGCCTTTGGATATACCTAAAAGTTTGTATTAATTATTACTAAAAATATTGTTTTTAACAATTTATTTATTAAAAAAAGTGTAATTTTTTCTTTTTGTGTTCAAATTTTCATTTTTTTTCGTTAAAAATAGGTACATACAAAGCGAAATAACTTATATTAATGAAAAACTTTTGATTGGTTGATTTCAGTTGACTACAAGGGGCTGGGCATTCCACAGCGCTAATTGAAGGTGCCAAGTTTGAGCAGCTGTAGCGCCGCCATTTTGTTTTTGTTCTTATAAAAAAATTTGTATGTATACATTTGAACATCAATGTCAATATGTAATTTCATTCAATGTAATAAATACTTAAGTTTTTTGTAAAATTTATTGAAAAACCTGTTGTCTGGAGGGTCTTCCCCCATTAAATCATTCAATAATAGCCATTCATGACTGAATATCGGAAGTCGACGCTGGACAACCTTTGGTTATTAGCATTGGGTCAAAATCAAAAGTCGACGTTGGCCGAACGTTGGCTGCCAGCACCTGAACCATAGCTATCATTTCGGCTTTGAGACAGCTCTTGACCGGTGGTAATGCCTGGCGTTGGCCAAGCATCAAGTATTGTTGGGACGATACTGGGCGAATGCTGGGCCAGTTGTAAATTTTTTCAAGGTAGGCGTTTCATAATAAGGTTACCCGTTATACAACTCGATCACGACCTACTCCAGAACATACGAATCCTAAAAAATGTCTAGGCGGACGCCTGCGTGACTTTTGGTACACCCAATATACAACTATAAATCGAAAGCAACTATACCTGGTCACAGCTGCGGCACTTTACGCGTTTTCAAAAGCTCGTTCTGTAAACGTAGAGGTATACAGTTGTGCGTATGCGAGAGCTGGATATGTTGGAGCGTGATTTTCGCCCTGCTTGTTCTGCCCTTCTGCGCTTTCATCCCTCAACTGGCCCTGACTATATAGCCTCGACGTATCATTCAGCTATTCTCTCTAGTGTTTCCCTCAGTATGTATACATGAATACATACATGATTATATCTGTATGTCGTGATAACAAACCGGCAATGGATTTCATCCTTGTTCAGTCGTATATGTACACGTTGGCGTACCTCTGACGGAAAAGAGAAAGGGGTTTGTGCAGAGAGCATTGTACTACATATCCTCCGATAACTCGCTGACGTACATTTATCCACGTGTCAGTCGTATTTATACGAGTCAATCCCTAATTCTTAGCTATCCATGGCATGCCAGTAAATTATGATATTGGAGTTAGCTTCGTTCGACGGCAACGAAAAAAATCCAGCAGAACATTTCGGGAAATTGAAATAACAACAAAGTTGATAATCGAAATCCAATTTGTTTTATAATCACTTCATTCATTTTTGTACTGTTCAAACTTTTTCTAGATTCAGTTTTCGAGTTCCTATAAAATTCGTGACAAATTTCGAAGCAACGAAATGCAACTAAATTTCGCCGCAAAAATAAAAAAATCGTCGAATTCCAATGAAGCAAACTTTAGTATTTCAATTTTTAGTAGCTCCATTATGCTTTTCACATATTATATGCAATAAAAAAATATGCAGTTTGGAAATTATAGCGATTTTCACCTCCATTGCTGCTTTAAAAAAAATTAATAAATTCACCTCATTATTTGTGAAATTGAACATTTAGATAATGTTCAAAAAAATTACATTTGTTAAAAAAATAGTCCAATAAATAACTACGCAGCGAATTTTTTTCATTACGATATTTTGAGCGAAGATTTTTTGATGCATTAAATGAAGGCATTTAATTACATTTTTATACCATATGAATGCAAAATACCACCCGTAGGAAATTACGTTTCAGGTTCTTTGATTAATATGAATAGACGTACAGATAAGTACACTAAATTTTAAAGAATTCAGAGAGGAAGAAAGCTATTAATATCTTTCCCAATGCAATGACTGGTGATCTTCCTGAACAAGAAAAATTACTTCAATAGGTTCATAAAGCTGCTCTCACGACATAGCTGGAACATCAATACGACGATCCCGGAATCCGCAAGTCCTTTGGGAGACCGATGAAAGCGGCGCTATGATGAAATGAATCAATCCTTCCTCTTCTATATAAAAAGGTATGTCATATAAAGAAATAAGAATTATTAAAGAGGAAAAAACGAGATGAAAGCGAATAATCGATAAAATCTTTAAAAAACGATGAAAGACAAAAGTTAATACAATCTTGATAGCATTCTCCCTAAGATCTACCAAAGATGACATTGCTGGCAAGTACCAACCATCTTTCATGAGGATACGGATGTTTTTCAACCCTATAATAACGGAGTGAACAAATAGAGAAACAATAAACATCGGAATGTTGATGCGATAAGTATGAAATTTAATATCTTCTTTATAGGGTGCAGTAATAGACGGGTAAAAAAAAATAATTCAAATGTCGAAAATTCAAAGATTAAAAACTTGCTCCGTAATTCGTGAATGAAATGAAGCTGTAAACTTTTACATCAGTCATGCACACTCCTTAACAGCGAAAATGTACGAGATTTAAAAAATGCATTAACGGGACAGACCTAGTTAGAATTTTCGAAAAATCGATTTTTTTTTATTTCATTTTCAAAAAGTAGAATCTCTTACGAACATTTTCCGCCCAGGTAAATGTAAATCGGACCATTATTCGCCGAAATACAAGACTTTGTAGCACGTCGTGTCTGAGCCATGCAAACCGTACTCAAAACTTTAAGTGCGTTTTTCTCGAAACCATGTTTTTGAAGTCGGTGATCACTGTAGCTCGAGAACGGCTTTACCGATCGGGTTGAAATTTATATCACTTCTTCTATACATGGTAGTCCTCCATATGAACGAAGGATTTTTTTTTTGGATAATTATTTTTATTTTTAATAGCAAAAAATGGAACTGATATTTTGGTCAAAAAAACACTTTTGACTTTTAACGGCCGCCATTTTGTGAAAAATGGAAATTTTTCAAAACCCTTCGTTCAACCGGAGCATTATATCATTAACTAAAAATCCCCTCCGTTTTTTTTGTTTCAGATGAGCCGTTGCAGCGTGAGCTTGATCACCGCAAACCGTGTTTTTTTTTGCAGCGTCCTCGGCAATTGACGGTCACCAGCTTATTTCGATATGTATTGCGTTGAAAAAATTGCAACATATACATTACATATGTATCTTTTAAACGGAAGAACTTTTGTTGTGAATTATTTTATCGTTTGACCAAAAAAAAATCGGAAAAAGGCCTTTTTTTTGACGTTCCAACTAGGTCTGTCCCGTTAAGTCGAGTAGCTACTTTTGTTTTGGCTATGGCGCGACCAATGTTGCCAAATAGTATTTACTTTTATGACCTAATGAAACAATATTGCCCGCGCCATGGCTAGAATAACGAAAAACAAGCAGGAACAGGAAGTTTCGCATAAGATCCCATGCTTTTTAATGTTAAAAAAAAACTTTAATTTATGTCTGTACATGATAGCACAGTTTTGTTTGATTGGTAATAATTTGATGAACGTTCACCACCGTACGTTGAGCGTATACGCACAGAGTACTTGTCCGGCCCATAACTTTTTATTAAAATTGCTCATTCCAGTAAAAATCAGGGGTCTCTCTCAAAAATCAAGGGTTATAAATACGCACTTTTTCATTGTTGGTATTGTCTTATTTAATTTTTATTTTTTTATGATTAATCCCGCATAACGGTTTAAATTCTCATTTTCAAAACATAAAGGGCTATTTTGATAGCTGGCGCCCAAGAACGTCAAAATGAAACGAACGGAGGGGGATTATTTTGTGTGAAATTTGCGTGATCTTAGAACTTTGGATACAAATTTGACGGTGCATTCATAGCCTGCATTGATCTTTTGACCATTCACCAGTGGTTACTTAGATCTTCTACTAATAAATAGTAGCTTTCCAAAGTATAATAACTTTCATTGCTGGCAATAGTAGTTTTCGAAAAAATGATACGCTACATTGCTGGCAATGGTTTACTGAGTCGCATTTTCAGAAATTTCATAACTGACTGCACTTTATGTTAATGCAATTTTATGGTGACTACGAACACCATTTTATTCCGATTGAATCGACGTTGAATGTTGCGTATGATACAAGGCCATTCTGAAATTCGCAGAAGAATTGATTTTCTTATAAATTTCTGACGGCGAAAAGCAACGCATGCAACGAAAAGCAACTCCAATTTGATTTTCATTTGAATGAGCAATTTTAATAAAAAGTTATGGGCCGGACAAGTACTCTGTGCGTATAAGCTCAACGTACGGTGGTGAACGTTCATCAAATTATTACCAATCAAACAAAACTGTGCTGTCATGTACAGACATAAATTAAAGTTTTTTTTTAACATTAAAAAAGCATGGGATCTTATGCGAAACTTCCTGTTCCTGCTTGTTTTTCGTTATTCTAGCCATGGCGCGGGCAATATTGTTTCATTAGGTCATAAAAGTAAATACTATTTGGCAACATTGGTCGCGCCATAGCCAAAACAAAAGTAGCTACTCGACTTAGGAGATCCCAGAAGCAATGCACCAACTGCATGCCCTACGTTGCCGGTACGTCCATATTGATATCTTCTCAGTCACCAAAGAAATACTTGTCCTAGTACTGATATCATAAATTTTACTGCTGCACGTAACTTAGATGTCGACCTTTTTTCATTTTTTTCTAGACTATTGATACTTCTTACACACCAATTATAAATGGTATTTTTCTCATCTTGATAACGCTGATTTTTTAATGTTTTGATTCTTGTTTTGTTCTGTGGAAATAAATTCAAAGTAACATTTATTGGGAAGTCTGCTTTTTTGGCCGGTTATTTCGTGATCTATATGGTTGATTTCCCTCCGGGATATGAATAAAATTAGTAAAGATTTAAAAAAAAAAAATTAAGTGGGGTTTTGGATTTTTTGCGATATCATAGGGAAACGAGGGACCACCAATGTACTTGTCCAGGTTTTTTTCCCCGGGAGGGGATTTCTGCTATTTGATATCACTTCTATTTTCTATAGTATTTTCATATATTTCGCTTTATATAGACTCCAATAGAGTATGTATATAACAAATAAACATACAAGGTGTTTGCATCATTACATCACCGATTTATTTCAATGTCAGGAATCAGTACTGCTCACACTACTAATTCGACATAAGAGAATGAGACAGATTTTCTACCATAAATTCATTGTTATTGAGGTTGTTTAAATATAGCAGCGTTTCGTTCCTGTGATAAGAAAACAGTTATAATGTTTTCAAAAGAGTTAACTACAGACTCAAAGTATTTTCGAGATGTTTGTAAACCGTTGATAGGTTTTAATTCGATTATAGCTTAGCAGGAAACTGTTATAGAAGAGACCTCAAGTACCAGTTTTTCCTCAAGACAAAATTTCAGAAAATTAAATACTTTATCATTAGCTTTCAAGTTGTGTATTAGAATAAGGCATTTATGGGCGAAAAGGCAGCGAGGATATTAGCAATTTGGGTCTAAGCTATAAATAGATAATTATATTTAACTTTACTGTCAGGAGCCTCAGAATTATTATCCTTTCAAAGATGAAATGATGGAAGAATATGATGCATCAGCCTTGACTTACAATTTTTTTTTATAAAACATAGAAAAAAATAGATTAAACAAAATTCGGCCGAAGTAGTTGACGAATGTTTTTTCACTTAATTTACATAATGTATCGGTCATGGTGACAACCTCGCCAAGTACTTCGGCCGAAATTCCTTTTCATCTAATTTTTTTTCGTTTGCAATCTTTTTTTGCTTCAGACTCTTATTAATACAGAGTTGTTATTTTCATTCTGGTAGTTAAAACAACTGCATTTTCGAACTTGATTCTTTTCTCTATCAACATTCAACATTATTTAAAGATTTTGTCACACGATAAAGCCTCCCATATTTGGCCACATATATTTTAGTATAACTCCCTTTATTTTATAACTTTTTGCGAAACCCAACCTTAGCTTTTCGCGAGGATTAACTCATTTTGTTTTGTGTGATTTGAATTTATTTGATATATTTTTTGAGAGTGGTCTGTTTTCTTACTTTTTGATAGGATTTGATTTTCTCAGGGATTTTTGCGAGAAAAGGTTTTTGCAGTGTATGTATTGTGACGACTTTTTCCAACGGTCGCACAAAATATTCCGATCTCGACAATTCCTTGGACGCCAGCCTAAGATGACCTTAGACAAATTTTATTTGAAATTATCGAGAACGAATAAAGGTTTTCCCGGTCGTGGCTGTAGTGTTTAACCAAGTTGGTAGAGGGGCGTGTCTAGGCAAGTTAAGAAAATAATCACACACGAGACACGAAAATCCGGAATTACAATTGAAATTTATTAAATAGCAAAGAACAAGGATGAAAATATTTTTCCGGAAAATAATAATAAAATTTACATTCAATTTTACTGAAGTTTCGATAATCAATCAATCCTCACAATTAATTTTTCGTTAACCGTCGACAAAACAATTTTTATAAAATATTCGGCTCGATCGCCCACGAGACACAATTTCGTAACGCTAAGGATTTCGCCATTAACGCACTTTAAAGATATGTGACCCGATCGATACCGACAATTACATAACAAAAATTACTAAAACTATGGATCTCGAGATTGGACAAAATTATAATAGAATTCCTCTCTGCAATTCAAATTCATTAAACGACAACGACAAATCGCGAGAAATAAAAATCGCGAGACAAGGCGTAACCAGAATTTTCCAAACGCGTGCGTGCCCCGAAACAATATCGCTCGTTAATCACAAAATTCTCCAAAAAGTTACTCGCGAGTAAATACGATACGATAAACGATAAACCCAATAAGAGCGAAACGACGGCTCACCACTACAGTTTCCGTAGGACGAGATCCGGAAAAGACCACGAATCTCTCCATCGATATTCTGGCGGCGTCGAATTCTTGATCAGGAACGGCAACGGCCCGAGAAAAGACGTCCTCCGTCATTGCTGCCCAAAACTCGAGTCCTCGATCATTATCGCGAGAGCAAGTACGCGGACCAGGGTCCTAACCCCCCACCCTTAGCCTACTCGCGAGAATCGCAACCGTTTGTTCTAGAATATTCGAGAGTTTTCAAGAACCTTTTCTCGCCGACCTGACCTCAACGTATTATTTTGAATTCCGACGATATGCTGAGCCGATACGTTTGACATTATGCTGAGCGGTAATTTCGATGTTTGGTTGAGCGGTATTTTCGATGTTTCGACACGATGAAATTGTGCCTTCGGCTTATTCCAACGAGAATATGGCGATCTCTAGATGCTGATGGACGCATCCTGAGGTTAGACAGCTGAGGGTGAGGGCATGGAGTTAGCGACCCACGCGTGATGACCTTCAACAGCGAAACTCAAAATTTGAATTTCCCTCTGCTCTCCGACTCGATGACGTTTCGATATCCCCTCTCTGAATCGCCTAAGCCTTCCTTGACTCGAAATTATCGTGGATAACCGCCGCTCGCTCGTACAATAATAAAATTAAATCAAAATAAAATTAATATTCGGTAAATACGCTCGCATTTGGCCCTTCTGGATTTGCTCGAGAGAGATTCTTCGATGCCGAAGAACGCTCCTTTCCCGTGCCGTGCCAAAACTTAATCGTTTAGTGACGTGGGCAAAATTACCACGTCACAGCACATAATATTCGGCAATTACAAAGTGGTATATTTCATAAACTTAATGTTATCGATGGACGCATGCAATACACATCTGCTTCTTACTTGGCACATTTGATGAAAGGAGAGCTGGAAGGAAATTTGTCGACAATATTTTCCAAACTTCGAAATATCGAACAGTATTGGCAGATACCGCGAAGTAATTTGAATTGTATGGTACGAAATTATGGACCTCCGACACGGTTTCTCACATTGAGTCCGAGTGAGTGGCAATGGGATAGATTATCCAAATTCTTACGAGAAATGAACCCCTCAGTGGAAGTTAATAAATCGTTGAGCGAACTCATAGGCGCTGATCCTATATCAGCTTCGATATTTATAAATAACGAATTCCGCGCAATGTTTGATTTTCTCAGGTCAAACGACAATCCGATTCGAAAAGTAATACATTACGTAATCAGAACAGAGTATCAGGGAAGAGGTATCCAACATTTTCATTCACTTATATAGACAGAGGATGCTCCAGTTCTTGGAAAAAACTCGAACGAAGAAGTCGCTGACTTCATCAAAACATACGTGACTTGTAGAATACCGAATCCAAAAGTTTCGCCCATATTGTACCGTCGCGTTACAACACATCAGAGTCACCATCACAATTCCTACTGTATGCGTACTAAATCGCTAGGAACGAAGGGTGAGGGCGGAAATCGTAAAGTTTGTCGTTTTTCATTTTCAAGACCGGTAACTAACGAGTGGATTATCAGGGATGTTCAAACATCCATTGCCGGGAGGCGAAAGTTGAAATCAAAATGCCAACTTTATGACAATCCTCGTGGTCTTGATGAAGTTAACATAAATAATTACAACCCTGCTGTATTGACAGCGTGGGAGGGTAATATGGACATTTCATTCGTAGGAGAAAATTCGTCATCGTTGGCTTGGTATATTACCAAGTATATTTCCCAATCAGAAAAAACGCATGTCGGGGAGACTTTCGAACAAATGAATAATACGAAATCTGTAGCCAGTAGGCTTTGGAATATTGGAATGCGTGGATTGAATAGTCGAGAATACGGGGCACTTGAAGCAGTAGATACATTATTAGGCTATCCTTTGTTTGAAACCGATCCCGAAACGGTCATTCGGTGGGTTGATATTAATATTACCAGAAGTAGGCGAGTCAAGCCCCGCAAAGTAGTGGAGGCTATGGACGCTGAATCTACCGATATTTTTTATGACGGCTTAATCGAAAATTATCCAAAAAGAGATCTGTCGAATTGGACAGCCTGTGTCTTTATGATTATGCAAAGTGGTATGACATAGTAAAAACCATGCCTCAACTGAAAAATGTTGTATTTTATAAATTAAAACCTGGCTCGCATCTACGGAAACGCGGACGTGGCTATGTAATTAATCATTATCAATATGATCCCATAACTAATCCCGAAAAATACTTTTACTCGTTACTGGTGTTATTCCAGCCATGGCGAAACGTGACCGAACTTAAAAATGGTGAGGAAACATATACTGCGTCGTATTGTTCAGTGCACGCCACATTGCCTATGGCCGCTGAATATCATGAGCGTTTGTCCGAAATCGCGAAAAACATGGAAGAAGCCAAAGAATTAATTCAGCAAAAAATGGATGAGATGGACAAAGATCAAGAAAATCATCCTGATTCAGATAATGTCCCACATGGATGCGATCCTGTTGAAGCTGGCGAAGCGATGAAAGATTTTGTTAATTTAGGCGCGAACGAAGTTCATAAAGAGCTTAATGTTACAGAAATGATCCAAGAATTGAACGCAGACCAAAAACGTATTTTCGACTTGGTTACGAAAACAATGAATTCCAGTGAAATATTACGGTTGTATGTGAGCGGTGAAGGTGGAACAGGTAAAAGTTTCTTGATAAAAACCCTAACTTGCTGGCTCAAGCAAGTAAAAGGTAAGGATTCGGCTGTAACCGCACCCACTGGAATAGCTGCATTCAACATAGATGGATTCACCGTACATAGGTTGTTCCAATTACCCGTTGAATATAATCAGACGCCAAAATACAGGGAATTGTCGGATGCTGCTTTAAAAGTCATGAGAGACACTTTGAAAAACGTTGATCTTATTATTATTGACGAAATATCCATGGTCTCGAATATTACCCTGATGTATATTCATTTGAGACTCACTGAAATTTTCAACAGTGCTGACGTCGAAGACGGTTGGTTTGGAAAAAAACATATCATAGTTTTTGGTGATTTGTTACAACTACCACCTTTTCGTGAAGAACCCGTATTAATGAAACTTTCAAACGAGAAGGTGGAAAAATTGATCGGGTCGCTAGGTAGCACCGATCTATGGGGTAATTTATTGAAGTATGATGAACTGTCTATCAACATGCGCCGAAAAAATGATTCATCATATCGAGACATTCTCTCGAAAATCCGGTTCGGCTACATAGATAGTGAAGGTGTGCAGATGTTAGAGTCAAGAAGAATTAAATTGGAATCTTCGAAAATCTGTGATAGAATCAGGGAGATGTGCAATTATATCAATTCTTTACCCAGTGATACAGTTTGCTTAATGCCAGTTAATCGGATGTGTGATGTGCTCAATGAGGCAATGCTAGACTTGATTCCATCAAAAGTAATTGAATTAATAGCCGAAGACATAATCGACAAACCATCACTCAAAACTAGAATTACAAAAATTTTACAGCGGTGGGAGGATGACGCGAGTCAAACGGCAGGGCTTTCTCGGTTGATCGCTGTCAAAATTGGTGCTAAAGTTATGCTCCGACGAAATATCGATGTTACGGTAGGTCTCGTAAATGGAACAATCGGCACCATAGTTGCAATTTCCGAATCTTTAGATAAAAGTATGATTGAAAAAGTGACAATTGCCCTATCCAACGGTACACAATATGATATAGAGCGTGTAAATGTCAAATTTCAAGTCATTGACGGTGTATATGTGGTCCGAAGACAATTTCCCCTATGCCTTAGCTATGGTATAACAATTCACAAAAGTCAGGGATTGAGTTTGAAACATGCTGTTATGGAGTGTGGAAACTCAGTATTTAGTTGTGGCCAAATTTATGTAGCCGTGTCGCGAGTAACGTCTCTTGATGGATTACATTTGATAAATTTCGACCCATATTCGATTCGTGCCAATCCTTTATGTATTACCGAATATAATCAGTTAAGAAAGTTATATCGGCCAGACCTTGAAAATATAAAGATTCCAGATATTCGAGGAACTAAAACGCTTGACGTTATTAGGGCTGTGCCTAAAGATTTGACCGATGTCCAAATACAGGATGACATAACTTGTAAACGGCAAAACAATACTATCACTGGATTCCTAAATAATGACGGAACATCTTGCTATGCTAATTCTGTCATTCAGTACATTTTCAACTGCCAGCCTATTGTTGTAACATTGATTCAAAAAGCAAATGATTGCCAACCCCTTGCGGCTTTATTAAATATCTATAGAAACAAAGACAGCCCTTCGTTGGAATTGAATTCAGTTAGAAAATATATTGGTGGGACATTCGTTTAACCCGTTTGGCAAGATACATCAAAGTTTTTCAATGTTGTATGTCAAGCGGTACCGTGCATTAAAAGCGTTGTAGAATTTCAACTTTTGACGAAGGCTCGTTGTAAAGCCTGTGAATATACGACCACTTTAACAGAAGAACGTAGAAATGTTTTGATTGTAGATGTGTTGAAATCGAAAAAAACCTTGACACTCCAGGAAGTTATCAATGGCAATTTAGAACACTGGAAATCAGCTGATTCCCCTTGCAATAATTGTCCTGCCAAGAGAAGGGATGTGCGATTCTCGTTGACTACCGTCCAAAAAGTACTGGTAATTCTATTGGCATTATCATCAGTTGATCTCAAAACAAGCAAGCAAAGCAAAAAGCGTTGCAAAATCAAGGCTGTGCCTAGCTCGAAGATAAAATTGTGTGGCCAGACATACAAAGTAATAAGTGCAATATTTCATCATGGTGAAAATATCGACACTGGTCACGATATATAGCCAAAAACAGCATAAATGCTGTGAAACAAGCTGAGACAAGTACATTTATGCCCCCCAAATAGTCGTTCCAATTAATCCCCCCTACCACCTAGCGCCAAAATACCGATCCCCATCAAAATTTACAAAAACCCGTCTAAGTCGTTCATGCAAAGATCTCCGCACAAAAATCCGTTCTAAAAACAACTCATCATACAAAGTTTTATGGGTAACCGCTCTCATTGTCTTATCAAATTAAGTCAAATTGTACAGAGGTGATAATTTTATTCTCGTAAATGTTGTGAGTTCACAAAAAGTTGATAAATAAATAAAGATATACTAAAGTATATATGGTCAAGTACGTGGGATTTAATTATGTTTATAAAATCTCCAATTATGTTCATATGCCATTTCTCTAATTAATGCTTTATTACAATGAATTATTATCCTATGACTTGGAACTACAAGGGCTTTAAAAAAAATACAGAATTGCATTAGCCTGCGTGAGCTTGAACGCTGCCATACTCTCATTTGTAATATTTGTAGTATAGTTTTATTGGTAATAAATTGATAAAAGTTTACTATCGTACGCAGAGCGGATACGCGCAGAGTACTTGTCCGGTCCGAAAATTTTTCGACTAGTCAGCGAAAAATATGCTTTTTTGTTCACGGTAAATTTTTTCACCACTTCGAACATTCGGATCTCCTGACGCAGATTTGAATCTTACCTGCCTTGGAATGCAATCAGTTGATGACCGCTCTTACATGGCAGGCTTATTCCGTTTTGTAAAACCTGTTGTAGTAAAAACCGGTGTAAAAGTGCGTGTAAATGGTACCGGATTACCTATTTCGGGTGTACAGCACCGTTTAGATGCCCTGTAACTTCAGTTTTCCCCCGGATGGTACAAAACCGGAATAAACGTGCCGTGTATTAACGCGAGATATGCTCTACACGAGCATCAATTCATCGATAACAATTGGTTAAAGGAAAGGAGGATAATTTGGGACACAAAACAATCCGCATATTGTGATTCCAAATTAGCTGTGTTTACTTTACTAGTTAACGCCAAAATGTATGGTAGATTAATGTTGACTTATGTGACAAATTCTATGAAAAATTTTCGGGCCGGACAAGTACTCTGTGCGTATCCGCTCTGCGTACGATAATAAACTTTTATCAATTTATTACCAATAAAACTATACTACAAATATTACAAATGAGAGTGTGGCAGCGTTCAAGCTCACGCAGGCTAATGCAATTCTGTATTTTTTTTAAAGCCCTTGTAGTTCCAAGTCTTAGGATAATAATTCATTGTAATAAAGCATTAATTAGAGAAATGGCATTTGAACATAATTGAAGATTTTATAAACATAATTAAATCCCACGTACTTGACCATATATACTTTAATAGATATTTATTTATTTATGAACTTTTTGTGAACTTACAACATTTACGAGAATAAAATTATCACCTCTGTATAATTTGACTTAATTTGATAAGATAATGAGAGGGGTTACTCATAAAACTTTGTATGATGAGTTGTTTTTGGAAAGGATTTTTGTGCGGAGATCTTTGTATGAACGACTTAGACGGGTTTTTGTAAATTTTGATGGGGATCGGTATTTTGGCGCTAGGTGATAGGGGGGATTAATTGGAACGACTATTTGGGGGGCATAAATGTACTTGTCTCAGCTTTTTTCACAGCATTTATGCTGTTTTTGGCTAGGATTTGTCGACTTTTTGTATGGAATTCATAGCTTGTTAATTAAACATGTCAATATTGTGTACGTACTCGGGTACGAAATTCATAGCCAGCCAATTAAACATGTCTATATTATGTATCCTGGCCAAAAATCCCCTCCCCGGGGAAAAAAACTTGGACAAGTACATTTGTTGACCCCTGTTTCCATTTGTTTTCACAGAAAAAAACTACCCAAAAAAGTACAAAATTTTTAAAAATTTGGCAAGATTGAGATAGGAAAAAGAAGATTGTTTCTATAAAATAACTATACTCCAAATGACAAATAGAAATGAAAAACTTCACATATTTTATCGAGATCCCAAGAAAAAAAGCAACAATGCCCATCGTGAGTGTCCGGTAAAAAACAGAGTCTACAAGTAAATGATCGATTTGTGCATAAAAAAAAATAATTACTTTACAAAAACAGAAATGGTAAAGCCAATGATTTACGTTCGGCACTAAAATTTGTAATATCAATAATAGGACAAGTATTTTATTGTCGCGTGAGGATGGAGTATTTAAAAAAAAGGAAAAATTATTGGAATAAAGGAAGGTTATTGAAAAAAGTCACCAATGTACAAAAATAAAAATCGGTCAAAAGAACAGAGTCCAGAAAAAAATCGGGATGAAAAGAAACTTGAAGAAAAAAATTTCAAACGAAAAAAATTAGATTGAAAAAAAAATTCGGCCGAAGTACTTGGCGAGTTTTTTTGCTCAGCTTGGATCATGTAATGTATTTCACCTAATGTTGTATGTGTTACAATCTCGCCAAGTACTTCGGCCGAATTTTTTTTTCAATCTAATTTTTTTCGTTTGAAATTTTTTTCTTCAAGTTTCTTTTCATCCCGATTTTTTTCTGGACTCTGTTCTTTTGACCGATTTTTATTTTTGTACATTGGTGACTTTTTTCAATAACCTTCCTTTATTCCAATAATTTTTCCTTTTTTTTAAATACTCCATCCTCACGCGACAATAAAATACTTGTCCTATTATTGATATTACAAATTTTAGTGCCGAACGTAAATCATTGGCTTTACCATTTCTGTTTTTGTAAAGTAATTATTTTTTTTTATGCACAAATCGATCATTTACTTGTAGACTCTGTTTTTTACCGGACACTCACGATGGGCATTGTTGCTTTTTTTCTTGGGATCTCGATAAAATATGTGAAGTTTTTCATTTCTATTTGTCATTTGGAGTATAGTTATTTTATAGAAACAATCTTCTTTTTCCTATCTCAATCTTGCCAAATTTTTAAAAATTTTGTACTTTTTTGGGTAGTTTTTTTCTGTGAAAACAAATGGAAACAGGGGTCAACAAATGTACTTGTCCAAGTTTTTTTCCCCGGGGAGGGGATTTTTGGCCAGGATATAACTTCTTTTTTCTGAACGGCTCCGAGTCCTAGAATTTTTACATGATAACAGATAATCCTTGAATATCTACGCTGACATAGCCAGTAAAATCCTAGCTCAATATCAAATATGCAATGTGATGTTATAAAGAAAAAGCGAACGAATTTAGTACAGCTTGCACAAACAAAACGCAGAAATTCATTTCAGTTAACACCTCGCGTTTCCTGCAGTATATTGAGAAATTCGATACATATATTTGGTGCGTCTCAGTAATGTGCATTTCACTAATATGAGAAAAACATGAACGAAAGGCCAAAAATGAAACCGTATAGAAATATTTGTGGAACACTTTTTTTTTAACAAATCATACCACAATGCACACTAAAAACTTGAATGAATATTGAATTTTTACATTGTTTTCTCATGCTTTTATTTCCACTTATATCTTTTGCACAAGTCTGACCGAGCGATGCCATTACACTATTGCTGAATTTCTGATCCTTCGACTGGTTGTGAAATACGATAACAGATGATCCTTGAATATTTACGCTGACATAATCAGTAAACCCCCAGCTCAATATAAAATATGTAGTGCGATGCCAAAAAGAAAGAGCGAAGGAACTTAGCACAGCTCGCAGTAACGAAGCGGTGATCCTTGTATGCAAAGGAAATAAGGCATCTCTTGTTTCCACAAGGAATAGCAAATGCTTCATTGCATTAAGTTTCACCAGTTTTTTTAGATCAAATTGTCGAAGCAGAGAATCTCAGCCCAATTCACAGCTCGCAGCACCTTCAGTATATTGGTAAATTTCTTGAAGCCGAAAAGAAAAATCGAAGGAACTGAGCACAACCTGCAGAATATTGGAAATTGTATGTTTATTTGTAGGCCGCACCTGAAAAGTATTGAAAATCATGATTTCACGACAAAAGTAATTTGTCAAATTTTTATAATTAAAGTATTTCGTCAACAATTAATATTTTTACAGGTTTTTATTTATGAGCGCATGATACATCTTGTCACAACTATTTTCATACACTCACTTTTGGAAAAAAAGCACAGTCTTTTGATCTGTAAGAAAAATTTATGTGACATGATTAAAAAAAAAAATCGTTGTGTTCTAGATTGAAACTTCAACATCATTATTTGCGAGTTCACACATTTTCAGAACGTATAACACTGATTTTTAAGGTTATGTTCGTTGTATTTTCTAGCACTTATTCCGGCCACACTAATTAACGGTTTTATTCGGATTATTTTATACGGAAAAATAAAAATGATAACCTCAACGAGTGGTGAGGTTTGTTTCTATTTGGCTTTTCTGGAATCCGAAACAGAAATGATTTCACCAGCGGGTGCGAGGTTATCTTTTTTGATTTCGCTGATGATTAATTCCGAGATATTAAAAAATATTATTATCACATTTCGCAATATTTATATATTACCGTTTTTTCGCACTGTTTATATATTCAAACTATTTATGAATCACGATTTTCCACAATCTAAAAAACACGCGATTTACACGACTCGCACTTTACACTGTCAAAAGTCAAAACTACCGTCACACTGGTTAACATTCAAACTTTCCGTGGTATGGGTGCAGAGGAATGTAGTCACAGGGACACGTTCAAAAACATCACTCGTGTGCACACTAGTTTACCGGTTTGGGAACGCAGGGAAATGACCACACTCGTGACCAATCAGAATCTCGATAGGCACGCTGAGGCCTTTCATTGTGACATATACAGACACGTCAAATTCTTCGATGTGTTGGAATTTTTGCATAATTTTGAGCCTGTGCAAAGCTTTTTCTCAGCAAATACGGCATCAATCGTGCTGTTTTAAGCTCAATCGAAATATTTTTTCTTAATTAGTCTCCAGTTCAATTTTCAAGTCATCATCTGTCTCCTGAGCTTCGTAATTCGAGAAAATGACTTTCAGTTTTTACCCCCACCACCGAAATTTACTTTATTCAGAGATAATATACTCTGGCGAGCCTCGGGCCAGCAGACGACAGAGCTGTCAAATGTACTTGTCCCGAGACTCTACCGAGTCTCTTGATGTATCTGAGTGATGCAAAAGAATTGATATTTTTTTCGGCATTGCAGCAAAATATGGTAACATTTTCTCAAAAAGTGATTCTCTCATAAATTGAATCCTGCATCAAAATTTTAGAGGTCGCTCAAGCGATTTTTTAATGATTTCGGCTAAAAATGGATACATGATCGAATTTCGAGCTGGTGTATATTCGGACTAAAAATGCAATGTGAAATATTGATCTAAGAAGTGTTCAAGTGAATTCAATCTTCGTAATTAACCGTCAATACTTATAAAATTATTAGATTACTTAACGGGGTCATCCCATGTGACAGCTATTTTTTTTCGCTTTTTTGGGATTTTTTTTTTGATGAACCATTAAAACATAATATCTTTGAATTTTTACCACACATTTATTAATATTTTTACAGTCCCTCAGAATTTTATCAAACAAAAATAACGAGTTGAATCGACTTTACACCGTTCGGAAGACACTCATGTGTTGGTTGACGGCTGCCATGATTCCGGAGGTTTTGCTTATCTGAAATCAAAAAATCAAACGGCATTTTAATTTGTAGATCTGAGACTATCGATGGAACTCGAGCAAAGTAAAAATATCGAAAATTGAATTTTTGGCATGGTTTTAAATGTCGGAAAAAAACGACGAAACTCGGAACTTAACATTTAAAACCGTGCCGAAAACTCAATTTTCGATATTTTTACTTTATTCTAGTTCCAGCGATAGTCTCAGGTCTACAAATTAAAATGCCGTTTGATTTCTTGATTTTAGATGAGCGAAACCTCCCGAATCATGGCAGCCGTCAACCAACACATGAGTGTCTTCCAAACGGTGTAAAGTTGATTCAGCTCGTTATTTTTGTTTGATAAAATTCTGAGGACTGTAAAAATGTTAATAAATGTGTGGTAAAAATTCAAAGATAGTGTGTTTTAATGGTTCGTCAAAAAATATTCCCAAAAAAAGCAAAAAAAATAGCTGTCACATGGGATGACCACGTTAAAACGTACAATAGTTCTGAGAAGATACGACGCATAAAAGAACGACGAACAAGTAAAAACTTGACTTTTTTTTAATATTGTAAAAAAAAATTCAAAAAATATTGCACGGAATCATCCGTGCTAACAGATCAACGGATCGGAAAATATTCCATAAAAAATGATGCCGAAGACATACTCCAATAGCATCAGAATGCACCAAAAGTTTTTAAATATAAGTAATCATAACGATACGAGATTTTGAAACAAAAAAATATACGTACAAAATTACGAGCGCTAAAGTTTGATTGGAAAAAATAATTTTGGCCGAAGTACTACGCGAATTTTTTTTTAATAATATTTATTTATTACAAATTATATCTCATGAACAATAGATTAAAAAAGTTGGTGAAGTACTTATGACATTTTTTTTTCTCAAATCAAATATCTTTTCGCTCAAAATTATTTCGCATCACCTGATTCCGTTTTGTGTTGCAAGTGCAAAGTGCACTCTAGGGTGGTTTAAAACCACATATAATTCAAACGTAGGGTGGTATCATACACCATTCTCACAGTTATATTAAAAATGAAGAGAATGGTTTCCTAATAAACTTTATTATTGTATGCAAGAGATATTTTATGGTAAAAGAGAAGAGGCACTGTTTTCGACCCCGTTCTAGAATTTACGTTCGGAAAAATGAATTGTTGGGGCTAAAGTTAATAAAAAAAATTATTTATTAAGGTACTGTTCGAAAGTTTATTTATTAAATTACACTTTATTTTTGCACTATCACTCTTCTATTTATATATATAAAAGTTACTTTAACCAAAACTGAAACTGACCGCGATCTTTATAACCTCACGACTGTTCAAAGATATCAAATATTTATCGAATACGAGTTTATTCTCTTAGTTATCAAAAAAAAAATCTCTTAGTTATCAAAAAAAAAAAAAAAGAGAGAATGGTTTCTAAATAAACTTTATTATTGCATTCAAGGAACATTTGATGGTAAAAGAGAAGAGGCACCGTTTTCGACTCCGTTCTAGAGTTTACGTTCGGAAAAATGGAATGTTGGGGCTAGGGTTAATAAAAAAAATTATTTATTTAGACACTGTTCAAAAGTTTATTTATTGATTTAAACTTTATTTTTATACTATCACTCTTCTACCGATAATATAATAAAAGTGACTTTAATGAAAAGTTGAAACTGACCGCGATCTTCATAACCTTACAACAAAGATATTAAATGTTCACCGAATACGCGTTTAAAGTCCTGATCTCGAATATGTCTAACCAAAAATCAAATTATCTGCTTTCACACCCGCGATTTTTGTAACCTTACTTTTTAACCCCACAACTATCACTAGTATAACCGCGATCTTTTTTCTAAACTCACAGCTGTCACTCTTACTTATACATCCTGAAGAAAAGTCTTCGACGGTCACATCAACGAACACAGTCTCGCATATCACCAGAAAATTTCTAGTTATAACTAGTGTCACTAGACAGCAACCGTCAAAAAATGTGTACGAAAAATGCCACCTTTTTTGATGATTTGGAAGAATGAAATATTAATATTTCCAATATGCTTTAGGCTATAGAGTTCTAAATAGTCACGATCGAAAGAAAAAAAAAGAAAAAAATACGTGAACTAGCAACATCTCTTAAAGTGTTGTAATTAATTAAATATCGCTGAACCAATTTTCGAAAACCGTTCGAAACCGCTCTGCTTGCTGTAAAGACTCTAGTAGCGACTCGTCTTCGCCATCTTATTATAGTATACGTAAATGTACTTGTCTCGAGTCGCTACCGCGACTCTAGATCATGAATAAATCGTATATAGGTTATGTTCGCATAAATGCCTCCAACACATGTGAAATTACGTGTTGATACGCGGAACTAAGGCCGATTTACACGCTTTCGCATAGGGTAGCATAATGTAGCATAAGAGATTTCGACCAATCGGGTAACTCCAAACGCATATATATAGTACACATGTACGCTACCTGAATGGTCGAAATCTCTTATCCTACGTTATGCTACGCTATGCGAATGCGTGTGTGATCGGCCTAGTACATGCAATAGTGTTCCATCAGCGTCGCCAGCACCACCTCACCGAGTCACGATTTCGGCTTCACCCTGTCCTATGCAATTTGCACGGAGTGAACCCTCCTGTACTCTAGACTCCATTCGCTTGACATTTCGAGAAAAGCGAGAGTTACGCCTTATTCTCTGATGAAAAGAGAACGTGTAATGTTTGATTTTCTCGAAAATTAAACTATGTAGGAGAAAAGTATGTAGCAAAATATTTACCGACCACGAGACTGATAGATATAAAATATGATTCTATAGAGTTTACGTCCGAAAGAATGGATTGTTCGGGCGAGGGTTAATAAAAAAAATTATTTATTTAGACTGTTCAAAAGTTTATTTAATGAATTACACTTTATTTTTGCACTGTCTATAATAAAATTCACTTTCATCAAAAGTTAAAATTGACCGGGATCTTTATAACCTCACGACAAAGATATTAAATATTCACCGAATACGAGTTTATCATACACCATTCTCTTAGTTATAAAAAAAAAACGAAGGGAATGATTTCTAAATCTAAATAAACTTTATTATTACGTTCGAGGAACATTTTATGGTAAAAGAGAAAAGGGATCGTTTTCGACTCCGTTGTAGAGTTTACGTTCGGAAAAAAAATTGTAGGAGATAGGTTTAATAAATGAAATTATTTATTTATGCACTGTTCAATAGTTTATTATTACACTTTATTTTGCCACTATCACTCTTCTATCTATAATAATAAAAGTCACTCTTTACTCGTCTATCTATCTATAAACGTCACTATATAACCAAAAGTTCAGATTGACCGCGATCTTTATACTTCACGACTGTTTTATTTTAAGAAAACTGACCAAAAGTAAGGACAGTCACGCAAACCAAAAAATCAAGACTGACGAAAAAAATATTGGTCAGCTGTCACATCCGGGATCTTTGTAACCTCATCACTATTGTCACTTCATAAAACCATAATAAGAGGAAAGTCAATCAGAAATATATAGTTATATAGTCAGTGTATTATTCACGAATCACCAGATTTCTATACCAGTATTACTAGTGTCACTAGACAGCGACTGCGAAAAAAAAACAAATAAACATAAAAAATGTGTGCGAAGAAATGCACAATTTTTGGATGCAACGAAAAAATAAAATACTAATATCCTCAATACGCGTTAAGCTACAGAGTTCCAAATAGTCACGATCGAAAGAAAAAAATAAATAAAAAATACGTGAACCCGCAACATCCTCCAAAATATCGTAATTATTTAAATATTACGGAAACAATTTTTGAAAGTTTTCGAAAACAGTTGGAAACGCGGTCCTCGCTGTAAAGAGTCTTGGAGCGAACTCTCTTTTATAAATGTACTTGTCTCGAGTCGCTACCGCGAATCTAGATGCATGATACGACAGGGCCGTTCGACTTGGATGAAGGTTGATGATACTACCATTCAAAAGAACACCTGGCCCGTTAATGCAAATGATGCTTATATATTTTTCTTATCGAAATAAATATATCAACACTGTAAAAGGTAACGTTAATATATATACTCGATTTTGATAGACATTTTACCACTGTCATCGATGAATAAAACAAAAGAGAACAAAGTATTAATAAAAAAAACTCATTTATCCATTGATAGTTCATCCATTGATAGACAGTATAATAGAATAAAAGTGCGTATCGAGTAGATTGGAAGAACCCGACTCGAATGAAGAGTAACTCTACCAAAGATTAAACATTTATTATTTTTATTGTTCCTTATCCGGTAACTTCTTCCATCATGGCATACAAAAATCTCTTCTCCTTCTAAACTTTTACGTCTCCATCAATCAACTTAATCTTCATACGAATAATATCAAGAGATTCGGTAGAGTCTTGAGACAAATACATTTGACAGCTCTGTCGTCTGCTGGCCCGAGACTCGCCGGGTATATTACCTCTGAATAAAGCAATTTTCGGTGGTGGGGGTAAAAACTGAAAGTCTTTTTCTTTAATTACGAAGCCCAGGAGAAATACTATGATTTGAAAATTGAACTGGAGGTTAATTGAGAAAAAAGCTTTCGATTAAGCCTTCAATCAGCAGGATTGATGCCGTAATTGCTAAGAAAAAACTTTGCACGGGGCCAAGATTATGCAAAAGCGCCAACACATTGAAAGATTCGATATGTCCGTATATAACACAATGAAAGGCCTCAACGGCGTTATCCTGTTTCTGATTGGTCGCGACTGACACCACATTTTTCTGTACTCACACAACGGAAAGTTTTAATGTTCTATTGGTTGCGAGTGACGCGTTTTCCTTCTGTACCGATCCGGCGGAAAGTTTTTGCGGTTACGAGTGACACGAGTGACACGATGTTTTTGGTTACGTCTTTACTGTGTACCAATCCCGCGGAGAGTTTGAATTTCAACGTGTGTATTGCGAAGTGCGAAGTGCGGGACGTATGATCGAGTGTCGAATAAATTGTGAGAAAAAAATTACTTTGTGATTTTATAAATTTGAGTTATCCGCGAAATTGAAAAAATAACCTCACTTGCGGGTGACATCATTTTTGTTTTGGTTTTTACAGCCAAAATTCTGATCTTATGGAGAGACAATCATCGAGGGCATCGTCGAAGGAAAAAGTATCTGGTGCGAACAACGATTTGAGCAGAGGATCGCGACGCGACGATGAACAATTTGGTGTGTTCACGGACTTTGATTTTCTCGAGTACGAGAGCGAAAGCGTTGAGGTAAGATGCCCGAAAGGGTGCATATTAATCACAATAATACCGTATCTTTTCCAAGATCGCTACAAATATTGACTTTTTTTGTTTTTTTTTTATGTTTTCAGGATGAGAGCACCGAAAATTCTAATTGGGAAGTTTGGAGATGACCGCTCAGCGAGGGAGAGGAAAGGGAAGCAAGTTTTCGCCACTTTGAGGAGAGTCAGCGAAAAAACACCTTCGTCGCGCAAACACAGGACGCAGGTAAAAACAAATAGATAATACCAGGGGATCTAACGCTGGTGATTTGGGTGACGTAACGCCCTGCAACGCTTCACCCATATCTGTCAGCCTTGATACACTACCGTCAAGTCGTATGTGATGATGCCGAAGAAATATATTATATTTTTCTTTCGCAATTGCCCAGACTCGCATGATCGATCCCGAAACCTTGTTTCCTGTGATGGATACTTATGATTGACAGAAATTGTTGCATCGCTGGGCTCGGAGGTTTGATTTTTATGATTTCATATGAGGTTTAATTTTGCCAAGCTTAAATAATTAATTAAATAAAAACATTGGTGCATTGTGATTTTAGGTTTCCAACATTCGGCGTACACATTTGGGATCGAGTCACACATATCCCAGAGTAACATCAATGGGGCGCTGGTGCCACCAGCAGTGCTTCGCTCAATCCTGCAAAAAGGTCTCCAGTACACGGGAGCAGAAATATCCATCAGTGAGGATGGAACTGTGCAGAGAATGGCAGAGTCGCTGTCTCTCATTGACGCGATCATGCCGATCATCGTTGCTTTGCGTCAGAATCAGCAGAATCAACAGAAACAACAGGTGAAAACAGAAGTTCAAGACACCAATGGAGAAAAAGGTATAATTGTTTTTCTCAAACTATTTCGTTTCCTTATTTGTTTAATTATGCGACTAGCAGTTGATTTTGAAAAATCCTGGTACACCCTAGTTCGGGAATCTTCAATATTTTCGAACTTCCTTTAAATCCAGGCATATTATAGGACCGCTTTTGTATTCGGGTGTCAAACCTGTTGGAATTTTCTGCCAAAACTGTCTCGTATTGGTAAGGTAAAAAAAAAAAAAGAAAAATATCGACTACACGAGAAAATTTTTGTTTTTTCGAGAACTGAAAATCTCCAATTTATTCCAGTGATCACGGCGAACGAGGGTGTAGGGACGAACGAGAGAGGGGGTGACAGAGCAGAAGTTTTTCCTTCAGTTTTTCTTTTCGGCTTCAAGAAATTTACCAATATACTGAAGGCGCTGCGAGCTGTGAATTGGGCTGAGATTCTCTGCTTCGACAATTTGATCTAAAAAAACTGGTGAAACTTAAAGCAATGAAGCATTTGCTATTCCTTACGGAAACAAGGGATGCCTTATTTCCTTTGCATACAAGGATCACCGCTTCGTTACTGCGAGCTGTGCTAAGTTCCTTCGCTCTTTCTTTTTGGCATCGCACTACATATTTGATATTGAGCTGGGGTTTTACTGATTATATCAGCGTAAATATTCAAGGATCATCTGTTATCATATTTCACAACAAGTCGAAGGATCAGAAATTCAACAAAAGTGTAATGGCATCACTCGGTCAGGCTTGTGCAAAAGATATAAGTGGAAATAAAAGCATGAGAAAACAATGTAAAAATTCAATATTCGTTCAAGTTTTTAGTGTGCATTGTGATATCATTTGTTAAAAAAAAAGTGTTCCACAAATATTTATATACGGTTTCAGTTTTGGCCTTTCGCTTATGTTTTTCTCACATTAGTGAAATGCACATTGCTGAGACGCACCAAATATACGTATCGAATTTCTCAATATACTGCAAGAGACGCGAGGTGTTAACTGAAATGAATTTCTGCGCTTTGTTTGTGCAAGCTGTACTAAGTTCGTTCGCTTTTTCTTTATAGCATCGCATTGCATATTTGATATTGAGCTAGGGTTTTATTGGTTATGTCAGCGTAGATATTCAAGAATTATCTGTTATCATGTAACAATTATAGGATTCGGAGCTGTTCAGAAAAAAAAGAAGTTATGTCCTGGCCAAAAATCCCCTCCCCGGGGAAAAAACCTTGGTCAAGTACATTTGTTGACCCCTGTTTCCATTTGTTTTCACAGAAAAAAACTACCCAAAAAAGTACAAAATTTTTAAAAAACTGGCAAGATTGAGACAGGAAAAAGAAGATTGTTTCTATAAAATAACTATACTCCATATGACAAATAGAAATGAAAAACTTCACATATTTTATCGAGATCCCAAGGTAAAAAGCAAAAATGCCCATCGCGAGAGTCCGGTAAAAAACAGAGTCTACAAGTAAATGATCAATTTGCGCATAAAAAAAATAATTACTTTACAAAAACAGAAATGGAAAAGCCAATGATTTACGTTCAGTACTAAAATTTATAATATCAATAATAGGACAAGTATTTTATTATCACATGAGGATGGAGTATTTAAAACAAGCAAAAATTAGTTGGTTATTGAAAAAAGTCACCAATGTACAAAAATAAAAATCTGTCAAAAGAACAGAGTCCAGAAAAAAAAATCGGGATGAAAAAAAACTTGAAGAAAAAAATTTCAGACGAAAAAAATTAGATTGAAAAAAAAATTTCGGCCGAAGTACTTGGCGAGTTTTTTTGCTTAGCTTGGATCACGTAATGTATTTCACGTAATGTTGCATGTGTTATAAACTCGCCAAGTACTTCGGCCGAATTTTTTTTTCAATCTAATTTTTTTCTTTTGAAATATTTTTCTTCACGTTTTTTTCATCCCGATTTTTTTTCTGGACTCTGTTCTTTTGACCGATTTTTATTTTTGTAAATTGGTGACTTTTTTCAATAACCAACTAATTTTTGCTTTTTTTTAAATACTCCATCCTCAAGCGACAATAAAATACTTGTCCTATTATTGATATTATAAATTTTAGTGCTGAACGTAAATCATTGGCTTTTCCATTTCTGTTTTTGTAAAGTAATTATTTTTTTTATGCGCAAATTGATCATTTACTTGTAGACTCTGTTTTTTACCAGACACTCACGATGGGCATTGTTGCTTTTTTTTCTTGGGATCTCGATAAAATATGTGAAGTTTTTCATTTCTATTTCTCATTTGGAGTATAGTTATTTTATGGAAACAATCTTCTTTTTCCTATCTCAATCTTGCCAAATTTTTAAAAATTTTGTACTTTTTTGGGTAGTTTTTTTCTGTGAAAACAAATGGAAACAGGGATCAACAAATGTACTTGTCCAAGGTTTTTTCCGTGGGGAGTGTCTACTATTTATTGGTAGAAGATTTAAGTAACCACTGGTAAATGGTCAAACGATCAATACAGGCTATGAATGCACCGTCATATTTGAATCCAAGGTTTTAACATCACGTAAATTCCATACAAAATAATCTGGATGCATTCGATTCATTTTAACGTTCTTGGCCTCTAACCATCAAGATAGCCCTTTGTGTTTTGAAATGGAGAATTAAAAACGTAATGCGGGAATTAATCATGAGAAAATTAAAATTAAAATAGAGGAAACCGACCATGAAAAAGTGCGTAATTATGACCCTTCAATTTTGAGAGAGACCCCTGATTTTGACTTGAATTAGCAATTTTAATAAAAAGTTATGGGCCGGACAAGTACTCTTAACATGTATTTAAACATAATTTTTAAACATTTACAATTTATAATATTTATAATTTAACAATTTTGTTAAGTATTCTTAATACGTCGATGTTGATATCTTCTGTATCACCAAAGGAATACTTGTCCGAGTATTTATATCATCTAGAGTCGCGGTAGCGACTCGAGACAAGTACATTTAATATACTATAATGTCGAAGATGATGAGTCGCTACTAGAGTCTTTACAGTAAGCAGAGTGATTTCTAACAGTTTTTGAAAATTGTTTCGGCGATATTTAAAGAATTACAGCGTTTTGAAAAATGTTGCGAGATCACGTATTTTTTATTTTTTTTTTTCTTTCGATTGTGACTATTTAGAACTCTGTAGCCTAACGCATATTGGAAATATTAATATTTCATCCTTCCAAATCATCAAAAATATGGTGCGTTTTTCGCACACATTTTTTGACGTTTCGCGGTCGCTGTCTAGTGACACTAGTTGTAACTAGAAATCTGGTGATATGTGAGACTGTGTTCATCGATGTGACAGCCGATTGGCTTTTCTTCATGTAATAACAGTGAACAGGTGTGAGTTCAAAAAGGTTATAAGGATCGCGGATGTGAAATTCTATATTAATAGTGACAGTTGTGAGTTTAAAAAAATAAGATTATAAAGATCGCGGATGTGAAAGCTGACGGATATTATTTTCAGTATTGATTTTGGTTAGTAATAGATAAAGAATAATAGTGCGAGAACTAATAAGTGTTTTTCATATCATGTAATAACCGTGACAGCTGTGAGTGGAAAAAGGTTATAAAGATCGCGGATGTGAAATCTAGAGTCGCGGTAGCGACTCGAGACATGTATATTTACGTAGTGACAGCTGTGAGTTTAGAAAAAAGATCGCGGTTATACTAATGACGGTTGTGGGGTTAAAAAGTAAGGTTATAAAAATCGTGGGTGTGAAAGCAGATAATTTGATTTTTAGTTAGACATATTCGAGATCAGGACTTTAAACGCGTATTCGGTGAACATTTAATATCTTTGTTATACGGTTATAAAGATCGCGGTCTATTTCAACTTTTGATTAAAGTTCCTTTTATTATATGATCAGTAGAAGAGTAATAGTGCAAAAATAAAGTTTAAATCAATAAATAATCTTTTGAACAGTATCTAAATAAATGATTTTTTTTATTAACCCTTGCCCCAACAATCCATTTTTTCGAACATAAACTCTAGAACGGAGTCGAAATCGGTGCCTCTTCTCTTTTACCATAAAATGTTCTTTGAATACAATAATAAAGTTTATTTAGAAACCATTCTGTTTTTTTTTTATAACAAAGAGAATGGTGTATGATAAACTCGTATTTGGTAAATATTTGATATCTTTTTGAACAGTCGTGAGGTTATAAAGATCGCGGTCAGTTTCAGTTCTGGTTAAAGTAACTTTTATATATTGTGACGTGGCAATTTTGCTCGTCACTAAAAAGTATTAAATATCGTAAAAAGGCACGAGAAAATGCGTCTTTCGACGTTGTAAGATTCTCTCTCGAGCAAAATCAGAAAGGACTCCTGCGATAGCGTAGTTATTTATTTTTTTTCTAATGTTATTTTGTTTATTTCGAAATGTTGTAAGAACGAGGGAGACGAGTATCTAAGAATCGGGGAGTCGAAGGAGAGGAAAAATAAACGTCGTTACAAGTATTGAGTCGTCATCATCATTCTCGCTGGTCGGTAGAAGAGCGAATTTGAAAACATCGAGTGGGGGTCGCTAACTCGAAGCCCTCACCCTGAACCGTCGGACTCGCGGTGCGTCTATCAGCACCGAGATCAACTGTCGTTTCTGTCACCAGCGAATATTCCAGAACAGCGATATTATGATCATTATTGGAACGGACATTTCTCGAAAATTCTCGAAGGAAACGTTGAGGTCTTGCGAGGAGGTAAAGGGTGGGGGGTTAGGTCCCAAAATCCACTTTACCGAAGTATAGATCGCTCTCATTACTCGAGTTCTGGACGACAGCGAGGGAAGACGTAATTTTCTCGTGTCATGGTAGTCTCCGTCAAGAATCCGACGCCCCGAATTATCGATGATCGTTTCCGAGGTCAATGGCCGGATATCGATCTACAGAAACCGAAGCGGTGAGCCGTCGTCTCGTTCTGAATTTTGAGAATTTTGTTGAGTTGTGCACAACTAATTATTTAGAGGAGGTATTGAGTTAAAAAGAACGATATTGTTCGGGTACGTTATCGCACGAGTAAATTAAATTAAAACTTTTTATATTCTTTTGGTCATCTCGTGTAGAATAATCTCGCTGTAAAAATTCAAAGGAATCGCTGAGAGGGATTCCATAAATTATAATAAAGTCCGAACGAGAGTCATAGGTTAAGTTTTGTTGTGTAATTGTTGAATGGATGTTTTTTTTTTTTTAGATGGGCCGAGAAAATTATTATTGGAAATATATCGAAGGTCCTCGCCTAGAGTGTATTGTTGTTCTCGGCCATCGAATCTAAAAATTATTGTAATACAAAAGACGAAGACGAAATCGAATTTATATTGTATCAAACGGTAATAATTCCATATGGATTAAGTTACCAAATTTCATCATAATTTAAACCCGTTTATATTTTTTTAATAAATTATAATTGTTAATTATGAATTCCTGTACTTCGTTGGAATTTGTTTTTCCTGGAAGGCGCACGCCCCTCTACCATCATCAGGCTAAGATTGCTATCGCCGGGAAAATAACTTAATTCGTTCTCGATACTTTTATAAAAATTCGTTTAAGAGAAATCTTAAACTGGCGCCCAGGAGTTATCGAGAGCGAATGTTAATTTGAACGCTGAATTACCGGAAAAAGCGTTACAATATATATATATGTAGATAGAAGAGTGATAGTGAAAAAATAAAGTGTAATGTAATAAATAAACTTTTGAAAAGAACCTTAATAAAAATTTTTTTTTATTAACTCTAGCACCAACGATTCATTTTTCCAAACGTAAACTCTAGAACGGAGTCGAAAACAGTGCCTCTTCTCTTTTACCATAAATTGTCTCTTGCGTGCAATAATAAAGTTTATTTGGAAACCATTATCTTCATTTTTTATATAACTAAAAGAATGGTGTATGATACAACCCTAGGTTTCAATTATATATGGTTTTAAACCACCCTAGAGTTGTAGAGACCCTAAATACATGAAAATTCTATTTACACTTGCAACCCAAAATGGAATCAGGCGATGCGAAATAATTTTGAGCGAAAATATATTTAATTTGAGAAAAAAAAATTCACAAGTACTTCATCAATTTTTTTTTATCTATTGCTCATGAGAAATAATTCGTAATCAATAAATATTATAAAAGAAAAACTCGTGTAGTACTTCAGCCAAAATTATTTTTTCCAATTAAACTGTAGCTCTCGAAGTTTTGTACGTATATTTTTTTGTTTCAAAATCTCATTTCGTTATGATTACTTATATTTAAAAACTTTCAGTGCATTCTGATGCTATTGGAGTATTTATTCGGCATCATTTTTTATGGAATATTTTCAGATCCGTTGGTCTGTTGGCACGAATGTTTCGGTGCAATATTTTTTGAATTTTTTTTTACAAAATTAAAAAAATGTCAAGTTTTTACTTGTTCATTGTTCTTTTATGCGTCGTATCTTTCAGAACTACTGTACGTTTTAAGTAATCTAATAATTTTATAAGTATTGACGGTTAATTACGAAGATTGAATTCATTTGAACACTTCTTAGATCAATATTGAACATTGCATTTTTAGTCCGAATATACAGCAGCCCAAAATTCTATAATGTATCCATTTTTATCCGAAATCATTAAAAAATCGCTTGAGCGACCTCTAAAATTTTTATTCAGGATTCAATTCTTGAGAGAATCACTTTTTGATAAAATGCTACCATATTTTGCTGCAATGCCGAAAAAAATATCAATTCTTTTGCATCACTCAGATACATACATAATAGAGACATGTTTAATTGGCAAGCTATGAATTTCTTACCCGAATACGTACACAATATTGACATGTTTAATTAACAAGCTATGAATTTCATACAAAAAGTCGACAAATCTTAGCCGAAAACAGCATGAATGCTGTAAAAAAAGCTGAGACAAGTACATTTATGCCCCCCAAATAGTCGTTCCAGTTAATCCGCCCCACTACCCAGCGCCAAAATACCGATCCCCACAAAAATTTACAAAAACCCGTCTAAGTCGTTCATGCAAAGATCTCCGCACAAAAATCCTTTCTAAACACCAACTCATCATACAGAGTTTTATGAGTAACCTCTCTTATTATCTTATCAAATTAAATCAAATTGTACAGAGGTGAACATTTCATTCTCGTAAATGTTGTGAGTTAACAAAAAGTTGATAAATAAATAAAGATCTACTAAAGTATATGTGGCCAAGTACATGGGATTTTATTATGTTTACAAAATCTCCAATTATGTTCATATGCCATTTCTCTAATTAATGCTTTATTACAACGAATTATTATCCTATAACTTGGAACAACAAGGGCTTTCAAAAAAAAATACAGAATTGCATTAGCCTGCGTGAGCGTGAACGCTGCCACACTCTCATTTGTAATATTTGTAGTATAGTTTTGTTGGTAACAAATTGATAAAAGTTTACTATCGTACGTAGAGCGGATACGCACAGAGTACTTGTCGGCCCGAAAATTTTTCAACTAGTCAGCTAAAAATATGCTTTTTTGTTGACGGCAAATTTTTCAACCACTCCGAACATTCGGATCTCCTGATGCAGATTCGAATCTTACCCGCCTTGGAATGCCATTAATTGATGACCGCTCTTACATGGCAGGCTTATTCCGTTTTGTAAAACCTGTCGTAAAAGTGCGTGTAAATGGTACCGGATTACTTATTCCGGGTGTACAGTACCGTTTAGACGCTCTGTAACTCCAGTTTTCCCCCGGATGTTACAAAACCGGAATAAACATGCCGTGTAATAACGTGAGATATGCTCCACACGAGCATCGATTCATCGATAACAATTGGTTAAAGGAAAGGAGGATAATTTGGGATAAAAAACGATCCGCATATTGTGATTCCAAATTAGCTGTGCTTACTTTACTAGTTAAGGCCGAAATGTATGGTAGATTAATGTTGACTTATGTGACAAATTGTATTAAGGGGACCGTATGGTCTAGAAATTTGAAAAAATCGATTTTTTTTTTTTTTCGATATGTCGAAAGTATAGTATCTCAAGAATATACTGTGAAATTTTCATGCGGAAATTCTCAATATTACAGCTTCTACAGCCCATAACGCAGGTAGAGAGCGGTCCGCGACACGAAAACGTTCAAAGCCTTATTGGACACAAAGCCTTACGGGGATGATTTTTTAGTTTGCAAAAAAGAATGTGTTTTGCATGTTAAAAAACGTTTGTACAAACGTGCTGTTGATGCGAAAAAAAAACATGCACAAATAAAGAAAGCAACAAAGAAATTGACAGAAAAAGAAGAGGGAAAAAAGACACAGCGGAAATCGATAAATAAAACACCGAAGCGTCAACAATTGACGAATAAATTATTGCAAGAGCTGTCAACTTATTACGGTCTAGCAATTAGACGTAATTCAGATTCGACTGAAGGGATGAGAAGTGAAATATGGGCAGCATATTATCACAAAATTTCAACAGATGAAAATCCGCAACACTCGTACTGTCCTCCAGGTTCCGAATCGTGGTGCAAGTGGCGTCAAAGTGAGGCTGCAGGTACTTTAGACACCTACGAGCACCCACCTGCTCTGTGCGATGAAGCACAAGAGATATTAAAACCAATTTATGAAGAATTGACAGCAGAGACTTTATTGGAAAGGTGTATTGGCAGTAATACGCAGAACAATAACGAAAGTTTCAATGCTTGCGTGTGGCACCTTGCGCCGAAACATCTGTTTGCCGGAAAAAAAATCATTGATATTGCCACTCACATTTCCGCTTGCATATTCAATGAAGGATTTGCATCCCTATTGAAAATAATGGAGACCATGGGCATAACAATCGGGCCACAAGCGGAGCAACTAGCGCAAAACCGAGACGAGCTGCGAGTATCGAGCGCCAACCGTAGGAGCACGGACAACTCCAAAGAGGCTCGGACAGCTCGAAGAAATGAAAGGAGTGAGGAAATCTTGAATTATGAACGTTCCGAAGGAATCCTATATGGAGCCGGAATCGCGGATTAACTGTAAGTATTCAAAATTTGCTCAATTTTTGAAAATATCTGTACCTCAAACTTTAAACTCATTTATCTCGAAACGACTTTTTTCGGCACTGCGCAGGTGAAAACAAAAAAACTATTCAACCGAATCACTTGAAATTTGGATATGTTGTTCACAACATGTATGGCTATCGTCGGAACTACAATCATAATTTTATTTAAATAATTTCTTATTGTTTATACTAAAAAACTAGTGAAAAAAAACCCGATTTTACGAATTTTTTTTCAAAAGCGCGCCATTTTGTCAATTTTTAATTTTTTCGATTTGTTCTAGTCCCGACCATAACTGCACTCTTTCTGATTAAGAATCTTCTTGAATTTTGTGTTTCAGATGAGTAGAAGTCTCGGATCGATCTTCACCGTCCGGGTCGAATTTTTCGAGAGGGTCGTCTTCAATGCCAATTATATGATAATAAACACTGTTTTTAAAATTAAAAAAAAATTTTTTTGTATACTTAATAAAGGTAGTAATAAACCCGAAAAGTTAAAACATCGATTTTTAAATTTTTTAAGGCAAAAAAAAAATCGTGAAAATAGGTGAAATTTTCGTGCTCTAGACCATACGGTCCCCTTAATATCTTTCGGGCCGGACAAGTACTCTGTGAGTATCCGCTCTACGTACGATAGTAAATTTTTATGAATTTGTTACCAATAAAACTATACTATAAATATTACAAATGAGAGTGTGGCAGCGTTCAAGCTCACGCAGGCTAATGCAATTTTTTTTTTAAAGCCCTTGTAGTTCCAAGTCATAGGATAATAATTCGTTGTAATAAAGCATTAATTAGAGAAATGGCATATGATCATAATTGGAGATTTTATAAACATAATAAAATCCCACGTATTTGGCCACATATACTTTAGTAGATCTTTATTTATTTATCAACTTTTTGTTAACTCACAATATTTACGAGAATGAAATTATCACCTCTGTACAATTTGACTTAATTTGATAAGATAATAAGAGCGGTTACTTATAAAACTTTGTATGATGAGTTGGTATTTAGAAAGGATTTTTGTGCGGAGATCTTTGCATGAACGACTTAGACGGGTTGTTGTAAATTTTTGTGGGGATCGGTACTTTGGCGCTGGGTAGTGAGGCGGATTAACTGGAACGACTATTTGAGGGGCATAAATGTACTTGTCTCAGCTTTTTTTACAGCATAAATTTTACTGCTGCACGTAACTTAGACAGTAACCTTTTTTTCTAGACTATTAATACTTCTTACATACCAATTATAAGTAGTATTTTTCTCATCTTCATTACGCTAATTTTTTAATGATTCAATTACTGTTTTTTCTGTGGAAACAAATTCAAGGTAAAATTTATTGTTTTTTCGGAATGAAAAAATAGGTAAACACTTTTTCAAATTGCTTTCAGTGGAGTTTTGGATCTTTTGTAAAATTTTTCGTGATATCACAGGAAAACGAGGGACCACCAATGTACTTGTCCGGGTTTTTTTCCCACGGGAGGAGATTTTTGCTATTTGATATCACTTCTTTTTTGTATGGTATTTTCAAATATTCCACTTCATATAGACTCCAATAGAGTCTGTACGTAACAAATAAATTACAACGTGTCCATATCGTTACATCATCGACTTATATCAGTGACTCGAATCAATTCTATTCACTCTTCTAATTCGACATAAGGGAATGAGACAGATTTCCCACCATAAATTTATTGTTGTTGGGGTTATTTGAATATAGGAACGTTTCGATCCTGTGATAACGAACAAATTTATAATGTTTTCGAAAGAGTTAACTACAGGCTTAAGGTATTGTCGAGATGTTAGTTATTCGTTAATATGGTATTATTCGATTATAACTTGGCAGGAAGGGGGGGAAATTCCCAATCTGGAAATTTTTTCTCTATTAGCAAGCCAATCAAATTTTGTTGGCATATAGCTTCGCCCTCCTGGATTCAGACTCAAATACATTAGAACCTGGGCGCCTGAGAAATGAATTAATGAAAACAAATTAGTTTTCCAAAAACTAATTGAATTCACAAACTTTTTGAGCGCGATTTCAAGGCAGACAGAATTTTTCTGTAGATTTTATAGCTCTAAATTCGTTTTCATCGAATAAAGATATTTGAATAGCAGCAACTTCTGTACATTATGTTTTATTTCTTTATTATTTATTATGTTGTACTGTTAATAAATGAAACATCAAAAATACAATTTTAAGTAATTGTACAGAAATAGAAAACATATCGAATCCACTGTCAAAAAAGTTTATGCGTTCCTGTAGTCTTATTTTTATTGACAACGAGGTGAAAACATGATATTTGTAAATACCATTTATAATGAAAACTTACAGCTAGTTTAATATTCTCATTGAATATAGTGACAGGTTCAGATAGTATGTTATGGGTATTTTAAAACAAATTATTCAACAAAGCAAACAAACTTAGATCAGGATCATGCCAATGAGTTTGCTTGCATCAATTGCATTATCTTCGTGTCAATTTTGATAAAATCAAAGCCAGAGTGACTGTAGAGAAAATCTTTCTGAATCATGATATTTCAATTTATAATGCCACAATCGCAGCCAATCTTGGAAATACACAACGCATCTGTCGCTTCTCAAAGCTTCTAAAGTTTTTTAGTATTCGATGCATTCCAAATGATAAAAATGTTGACACTTCACGAAAAAGAGCACCCGAAGACTTTATGGAACACCTTTTCAAATTTATTGTGCCATAACTCAAGCAGAAGAGTAAAAAAAAGCATACTGCACATTGCGTTCAACAAAATTCAAAATTTTTTGATGTATCCATTGCGTTCTGAATTTTCATTTCATCCAGAAATGAGCAACCAAAGACATTTTGTAACAAATTTTTCAATTCATAATGCCATATTCAGAGCCAAGGTATTCTTCACACATATCGCTTCACAGAATTTTCAAAGCTTGTAGGTATCCATTGCAATCTGATGATACAAATTTTGATAAAATCAGAAAAAGAAGATCGGAAGACTTTTCGAGACCGCTTTTCAAAATTTATTGTGCCATAATCAAAGTGACAAAGCGAAACAATCTAGCGGACCGTGGGCTCAATAAATTAAAAAATTTTGGTTATATCCATAGTGTTCCGAAGACAGCAGTTTTGATCCCATCCAGGAATAAACGAATGAAGATTTTTTATAACGAATTTTTCAATTCATAATGACACATTCGAAGCAAAAAGTGAGGATCTTTGCCACACGCACCGCTTCACAGAATTTTCAAAGCTTGTAGGTATTTGTTGCAATCAAATGATAGAAATTTTAATAAAATCAGAAAAAGAACATCGGAAGACTTTCTGAAACCACTTTCCAAAATTTATTATGCCACATCTAAAGCGACAAAGTAAAGGAATTTAGTGGACAAAATTTATCAATCCATCAAAAATTAGAAATTTTGGATGTATCCATAGTGTTCCGAAGATGGCAATTTCGATCACATCCAGCAACAAGCGAATGGAGACATTTTGTCACAAATTTTTCAATTTATATTACCACAGTCAGAGACAAAAAGTGGGAATACTTAGCACACATGTCGCTTTATAAAGTTTTCGAAGTTTATAGGTATCCGTTGCATTTTAATGACATAAATTCTGATACTATTGAAAAGAAAGCACCCGAAGACTTTCTGAAACAACTTGTGGAATTTATCATCACAAAACCTATTTTTTATGTATCTATTGCGATTCAAAGACAGAAATTATGATCCCATTTCAAATCGAGGGATAAAAGACTTTTTGTAATAAACTTTTCAATCCATAATACCACAATCAGAGACAAAAAGTTGAAATACTTGGCACACATTTAACTTTACTAAATTTTCAAAGTTTATAGGTATTCGTTGCATTTCAGTGATACAAATTTTGATGCCATCAGAAAAAGTAAACCCAAAGTCTTCTTGAAACAACTTTTTGCATTCATAACGCTACAACCAAAGCGGAAAATTGATGAAAAACTGAGCATTCATTGGGCCCAACAAGATTTTTCAATGTTTGAATGTATCCATTGCTCCACGGAGACAGAAATTTTGATTCCATGCAGAAATGAGCAGCCAGACTGTAACAAATTTTTTTTAACAACTCGAAAATTTATTGTAATAAATTTTCGAGTTTTCGAAGTGAGAAGTGCTTACGTGGGACGTGTTGTGGATAAATTCGGGGAAAAAAATTCATTGCAACAGGCCTACAGACTTTGGAAATTTGCAACGAATGCCTACAGACTTTGGAAATTTTGTGAAGCGACAAATGTACCAAGTATTTCTACTTTTTGCTTCCGATTTTAGCATTATGAATTGAAAATTTTGTTATGAAAATTCTTCGGTTGCTCATTTGTCGATGGGATCAAAATTATTGTCTTCGGAACACCATGAATATATGCAAAATTTCAGAATTTTGTTTGTCCCAACATGCGCTCTATTTTTTCACTTCCCCACTTTAGTTGTAACATTATGAATTTTGAAAAATTGTTTCAGGAAGTCTTCCGATGTGTTTTTACTGATATTATCAAAATTGTATAATTGAATTGCAATGGATACCTACAGACTTTGAAAATTCTGTGCAGCGACAGATGTGCCAAGTATTTTCCGTTTTAGTTTCGATTATGGCATTAGGAATTGAAAATTTTGTTATGAAAATTCTTCGAATGCTCATTTGTCGATGGGTTAAGAATTGCTGGCTTCAGAATGCCATGCATACATGCAAAATTTCAGAATTTTGTTGGGCCCAATGTGCGCTACATTTTTTCAATTCCCTAATTTAGTTGTAGCATAATAAATTTCGAAAAATTGTTTCAGGAAGTCTTCTGATGTTTTTTTACTGATATTATCAAAACTTGTATCATTGGATTGCAACGGATAGCTACAGACTTTGGAAATTCTGTAAAGCAACAAATGTACCAAGTATTTCCACTTTTTGGCTCCGATTGTGGCATTATGAATTAAAAATTTTGTTATGAAAATTCTGCGATCAAAATTATTGTCTTTGGAACGCTATGAATATATGCAAAATTTCAGACTTTCATTCCGCTCTATTGAGCTGTATTTTTTCACTTCCCCACTTTAGTTGTAGCATAATATATTTTGAAAAATTGTTTCAGGAAGTCTTTTAATGTGTTTCTACTGATATTATCAAAATTTTTATCATTGAATTGCAACAGATACGTACAGACTTTGAAATATCTGTGAAGTGACAAGTGTGCCCAATATTTCCACTTTTTGGCTCGAATAGTGGCATTATTAGAACTTGAACATTATATTATGAAAATTCTTCGGTTGCTCATTTTTGAATGGGATTAAAATTTGGCTTCGAAAAGTAATGGCTACGTGCAAAATTCATAAACTTTATTGAGCCCAATGTGTGGTATGCTTGAGTTGTGGCATGATTAATTCAAAAAATTGTCAGAAAATCTTTGGTTCCTTTTTTTCTGGAAGTACAAAAATTTGTTTCATTGGAACGTAAAGAATACTTACAAACTTTGAACATTTCCTGGAGCAACATGTGTGCTCAGTATTTCTACTTTTTGTCTCCTTTTGTGGCATAACGAATTGAAAAATATTTTCAAAAAGATTTGCTCTACAGATGCTCTGGTTGTGATGGTACGAAAATTTGCACGAAGATAATGCTACTGGTACAACTCAACTCGATACATTTTCTTGGGCATAATACTGATCTAAGTTTGCCCGCTTTGTTGAATTTATTGTTTTAAAATATCCATAACATACTTTCTGAACTTTTCAAAATTCAAAGATAATATTAAAATATCTGTAATTTCTACATATATTATGTAAATATATTATGTAATGTAAAATTAGTATTGTAAAGTTCTGGTTTTGAGGCTTTCACGGCCATTATTGTAAGAAATATCAAAATTTGTATCATGGGAATGTAGCCGATACCTACAAACATTTAACATTTTGTGAAGCGGCATGTGCGCCAAATGTTTCCACTTTCTGTCTCTGATTGTTTATTATGAATTGAAAATTTTTTTACAAAAAGTCTTCGGCTGGTCATTTTTCGATGGGATTAAAATTTCTATCCTTGGAACGCTATAGATACATCCAAATTTTCTGAACTTTGTTGGGCTTAATTTGCATTACGTTTTTTCACATTTCCACTTTAGTTGTGTCATAATAAATTTAAAAAGTTGTTTCAGAAATTCTTCGGGTGCTCTTCTTCTTCTGATAGTATCAAAATTTGTATCATTGGAATGTAGCCGATATCTACAAACTTTGCACATTTTGTGAAGAGGAGACATGTATGCTAAGTATTTCCACTTTTTAGCACTGATTATGGCATAATAAATAGAAAAAGTTTTATTCCAAAGGCTTTCCTCTACAGTCGCTCTGGTTTTGATGGAATCAAAATTTTCTCAATGCTAATGTGACTAATACAACTAAATTCATTTCATTCTCTTGTGTGCGACCCTGGTCTGAGTTCGTCCACTTTGTTCAGTATATTGTTTTGTTGAGTTCCCAGAATATACTATTTGAACTTTTCTATATTCAATGAGAATATTGAAATAGTTGTAACTTTTTATTTTCACGGTAGTAACTTCTTCAATGGTATTGAGAAATAATCATGATTCCACCTTGTTAATAAAAATAAGAATGAAAAAATGCGTAAACTTTTTTCACAATAGATTCGATATATTTTCTCTAAACATACGTGAAACTGGTTTTTTATTTTATCATTAATCATAAACGAAAAATTTCGAAATAAATCGCTCCATTTTTATCAATAAGCTGAAATAAGCGTAATATTTTTTACCACAAATCTACAAATATAACAAGGAGATACTGCTATTTAATATGTTTCTTTGATAAACACAAATTCAAATAGCTACAAATTCTATGGAAAAGTTTTGACTGCTCTAATCCAGCCCTCAAAAGCTTTGTAGATTTTTGTATCAGACTCCCAGTTCCCGACTTATTTTAGCCTGATTCCAGAAAGGTAAAGCGAAGTGTCAAAAAAATTTGACTGGCTCGAGAATTATTGTAAAAAAATGCCAAATTGAAAATTCCAAAACACGTGTCCCTTTATTTCATGGGGAAAAACCTGACTCGAAGTAGAAGGGGTCAGGGTTTGGAAATGAAAAAGCGATAATTTCCCAATATAACCTTTTTCTAATCTATATAAAGCGAGATGTTTGAAAAGAACGAGAAAAAACGAATCATATCATGCATAAAAATCCCCCTCGCGGAAAAAACCTGGACAAATACATTTGCTGACCGCCGTTCCCATATTTTTCCACGAATATACATACACTGCAAAAACCTTTTCTCGCAAAAATCCCTGAGAAAATCAAATCCTATCAAAAAGTAAGAAAAGCGACCACTCTCAAAAAATGTATCAAATAAATTCAAATCATACAAAACAAAATGAGTTATTAATCCTCGCGAAAAGCTAAGGTTGGGTTTCGCAAAAAGTTATAAAATAATTTGAGCTATACTAAAACATATGTGGCCAAGTACGGGAGGCTTTATCGTGTGACATAAAATCTTCAAATAATGTTGAATGTTGATAGAGATAAGAATCAAGTTCGAAAATGCAGTCGTTTTACCAACTAGAATGAAAATAAAAATTCTGTATCAATACGGTCACCATAACCGATACATTATGTAAATTAAGCGAAAAAACATTCGTCAACTACATCGGCCGAATTTTTTTTAATCTATTTTTTTCTATGCTTTATAAAAAAATTTGTAAGTCAAGGCTGATGCATCATATTCTTCCATCATTTCATCTTTGAAAGGATAATAATTCTGAGGCTCCTGACAGTAAAGTTAAATATAATTATCTATTTATAGCTTAGACCCAAATTGCTAATATCCACACTGCCTTTTCGCCCCTGCATGCCTTATTCTAATACACAACTTGAAAGCTAATGATAAAGTATTTAATTGTCTGGATTTTTGCCTTGGGGAAAAACTGGTACTTGAGGTCTCTTCTATAACACCTTCCTGCCAAGCTATAATCGAATAATAACCTATCAACGAATTACTAACATTTCGAAAATACTTCGAGTGTGTAGTTAACTCTTTTGAAAACATTATAACTTTTTTTCTTATCGCAGGAACGAAACGCTCCTATATTTAAACAACCTCAATAACAGTGAATTTATGGTAGAAAATCTGTCTCATTCTCTTATGTCGAATTAGTAGTGTGAGCAGTACTGATTCCTGACATTGAAATAGATCGATGATGTAATGATGCAGCCACGTTGTAAGTTTTTTTAATTATATACAGGCTCTATTGGAGTCTATATAAAGCGAAATATATGAAAATACTATAGAAAAAAGACGTGATATCAAAGAGCAAAAATCCCCTCCCGGGGAAAAAAACCTGGACAAGTACATTGGTGGTCCCTCGTTTCCCTATGATATCACAAAAAATCCAAAACGCCACTTAATTTTTTTTTTAATGTTTACTAATTTTATTCATATCCCGGAGGGAAACCAACCATATAGATCACGAAATATCCAGCCAAAAAACCAGACTTCACAATAAATGTTACTTTGAATTTATTACCACAGATCAAAACAAGAATCAAAACATTAAAAAATCATCATTATCAAGATGAGAAAAATGCCACTTATAATTGGAATGTAAGAAGTATCAATAGTCTAGAAAAAAATGCTGCAAATTAAAATTTGCAAATTGCTTCCTCAAGATGGTCAAAATGCACGGTGCTCAAGATGCACGATGCTCAAGATGCACGATGCTCAAGATGCACGGTGCCCAAGATGCACGGTGCTCAAGATGCACGGTGCTCAAGATGCATGGTGCTCTAGATGCTAGATAGATGCTAGATAGATCTAGATTCCGATAACTTTGCTGGAAAGTATAGAGGAAGTATAGACTTATACATAATATCTTACAAAATTTGCAAAAATTAAAGCGGTTAGACTATTTTTCGAAAAACTCAGATTTTCGTAAAATTCGAAAAATCATAAAATTTAAACCGCTCAACCGATATTTCCCAAATTCAATACCAACCTTCCTATTATGATAATCTATTTATAAAAAAAAAATTAGTAATAAATCTTAAAATTTTCGGAAGTTAGAGCGTCGACACCCTTTTTTGAAAATTTCAAAACGTCGTAGGATTCATATTTTTTTTGAAATTCTGACAAAATTATCAGAGAATGAAGAGCTTGTATAGATTAACATCTGTGCAAAACGGGAGCCCAGTATCCCAAATCGTTTTCGAGTTATAAGCGTTTGAATTTTGCATTGCCATAACATACACACACACACACACATACACACACATCCGGACATTTTTTCTAGATATGATTTTTCTATGTTTTGGGACATTTTAAGCACATTGACATTCAAAACTGGAAAAAAAAAATTTCACCGTCACATATCTTCCTCTATGAGGAAGCAAAATGAAAAAAGGTCGACATCTAAGTTACGTGCAGCAGTAAAATTTATGATATCAGTACTAGGACAAGCATTTCTTTGGTGACTGAGAAGATGTCAATATGGACGTACCGGCAACGTAGGGCATGCAGTTGGTGCATTGCTTCTGGGATCTCCTAAGTCGACTAGCTACGTTTGTTTTGGCTATGGCGCGATCAATGTCGCCAAATAGTATTTACTTATGTGACCTAATGAAACAACATGCCTGCGCCGCGGCTAAAATAACGATAAACAAGCAGGAACAGGAAGTTTCGCATAAGATCCCGTGCTTTTGTAATGTTAAAAGAAAAACTTTATTTTATATCTGTACATGATAGCACTGTTTTGTTTGATTGGTAATAATTTGATTAACGTTCACCACCGTACGTTGAGCGTATACGCACAGAGTACTTGTCCGGCCCATATCGCGATTTTTCGAATATGCAATATCATGCTCTTTGCAAGCAGCGTCCAATGGGTTTATGCCAGGATCACCACGGGCAAGACGTTTAACCAATTTTGTACCAGGTCCGCAATATTGGTAGCCAGGTAGATGTAATTCTACGGGGAGATTATTGAGTACATTGTTGACTAAACCTTTACCCAATTTATCATGCACAATCATCACCGGCGGCTACAACTCGACTGAGCATTATTCGCATTATAAAGTCGCATTTATACGATTTTTCCGATCAGTCATATGAGAGATGGTGTCGAAGAAACAAGGTGGTCAACTCCCCATAATAAACTTCGATGAATTTGTCGATGGTGGTGGTGGTGGTGGTGCAACGAAAAATAAGCGTCATGGGAATATACTACCTGACAGTATTCGTGCCGTGTTTTGTGGTCCATCGAATTGTGGAAAAACTAATGCTTTACTCACGCTGCTAATACATCCAAATGGCTTGAGATTTGAGAACATATATCTCTACTCTAAATCGCTGAAGTAGCCAAAATATAGACTGCTCGAGCAATTACTTCGACCGGTGGAAGGAGTTGAATATTTTCCATTCAATGAGCATGAACAAGTTATCACACCAAGTGATGCCCGTCCAAATTCCATATTCATCTTCGATGATATAGCATGTGAAAAACAGGATAATGTGAGAGCGTTTTTTTCCATGCGACGACACGAGATTATAGACAGTTTTTATCTTTGTCAAACATACACTCGTATTCCGAAACATCTCGTGAGAGACAATGCAAATTTTGTAGTGCTATTTAAACAGGATGATATGAACCTTAAACATGTGAATACGGATATGACTTATACATGCTTCAAAAACATGTGTGTAAAATGTTGGAAGTTGGACAAGTATGGGGATTTATTACGATTGGCAAGGACAGTGAATTGAATGCCGGTAGCCACAGAAGAGGATTCGATTCTTTCCTAACTATTGATAATAAATGATTGCTCATTGTGGCATGAGAGACAGTCTTAAGTTTAACTTACTTGCGTCAACATGAAGAGCAAAGAATTTTTGAGAGAAAAGGATGTAAGTAGTAAGGCTATGCCAGTTCTAACTCACTTTTCACAGCAGGGTGCCTGGGTCTGGAGGGGGAAGGATCTTCGGGGGAGGGGAAGTATCTCAGGGAGCGGGGGAGTGGAGGGGGAAGTGGCGAGATGGGGATCACAATGCAACGGACCTGTTTGAACTTGTGCGGCAATGCTTAGAGAAATGCTGACGTATTGTCACTCTTTCTAAGAAAAGAGAATAAAAAATGATATTTATTACTGGAAGTCTTTACAAATGGTGTTTAAGCATCACACTCCCAATGATAGATTTATGTGTCCTGTTACACATTTTTGTAACCTGCAGAGTCATCATGAAGACATTTTAGTCAAATTCCACAAGAATGCTCATTCATGAGACTTTCTTTGAAAAGTCACCTTTTAGTCAAATTACACAAGAATGCTCATTCATGAGACTCTTTGAAAAGACACCTGCCCTTCCCCCAGATTTTAGCTCCAGTTATTGGGATAGATTTATGTGTCCTGTTACACATTTTTGTAACCTGCAGAGTCATCATGAAGACATTTTAGTCAAATTCCACAAGAATGCTCATTCATGAGACTTTCTTTGAAAAGTCACCTTTTAGTCAAATTCCACAAGAATGCTCATTCATGAGACTCTTTGAAAAGTCACCTGCCCTTCCCCCAGATTTTAGCTCCAGTTATTGGGATAGATTTATGTGTCCTGCTACACATTTTTGTAACCTGCAGAGTCATCATGAAGACATTTTAGTCAAATTCCACAAGAATGCTCATTCATGAGACTTTCTTTGAAAAGTCACCTTTTAGTCAAATTCCACAAGAATGCTCATTCATGAGACTTTCTTTGAAAAGTCACCTGTCCTTCCCCCAGATTTTAGCTCCAATTATTGGGAATTGCATAAGATTTCTATTTTCTTCAATAGTTACTAGCTACGTGAATGGATGATGGACCATTTCCTTTTCATCTCGCACACCTGCCTTCGAGAAAAGTAAAAATCTATGAATTTGTATCCCTCTTATTCACCCACACCTCTGGAAAAACGCGTATATAAGGGCAAACCATTTTAGGGTAGATCCAGATTTCGTCGAGACGACGTACAAGTTACATTTCGAGTCAAATCGCCTTGAATTTCAACGCATCATGTCTCTTACTGCTGATATTGCTACAGAGCAATTGCTACGTATGCAAGCGTCTCTACTACGGACATTGGAACAATTTTTGGTGTGGGAATACCAATGTGACACGCTTATCGAATCATTGGAGGAACAAGTTCGATCCAAGCGGTCACGACTTGCCATCGGATATCACCACTCAGTCAGTTCGCAAATCTTACGTCTCGAATGTTTGAAGCAGACAACACGCCAACGCTTCATACATACAGGCGAAGGATTGAGTGATCATGAGTTGATATGGCGAGAAATTGACACGGCATTTCAAAATCGCTTGTCAACGGGTGCCGTAATCAATCGTGATTACATCGATCCACGGAAGTTCCTGCTAGATTCGTATGAACTAGTCGCGAAACAAGTGGCTGAATATATCGAAAAATTTAACAGCATCAAAGTGAACACCGCGTTCAATGGAGAGTTCACCGTGGGCGATAAGCGTGCGAATAAAAGTATCAACACGGGAAATGTTGAACTTTTCACAACATCGGACCTGAGTGAGTGGTATCGAAAGCGCGTCGTGGAGCCAACACTAAAATCGCTCGACGAGTTCCAGGATAGTGACAGCGGCTGGACATTAGCAGCCATATCGAATTTAACCGTGAATATAAACAAGTATAATGCAATGCGTGCGGGATGTTTGATTTCATTGGCGAAACGCGTACAATTAAAGAGAGCAGTGGTAAATGTGAAATCGAAGGATAATGCGTGCTTTGGATGGGCGATGGTTGCTGCTCTCCATCCAGCAGCAAAAAACAGTGACCGCACATCTTCCTATCCGCATTATTCGACGATATTCAATCTCCAAGGTATCAACTTTCCCATGACGTGGGACCAAATTGGGAAATTTGAAAAGATGAACAATCTTTCAATCAACGTCTATAGTGAGAAGAAAGACACCATTCTACCGGTTCGCGTTAGCAAGGAGAAGAAAGAGACACACGTTAACTTGCTGTACGTTGAAGACGCAGTGGGATCCGAGATTGGACACTTTGCGTGGATTAAGAATCTATCCCGCCTAGTGAACTCGCAACTTAACATCAATGGACACAAAAAATTCATTTGCGATCGGTAAGTATATTTATATTCATATGCTGTAATTTTATACTTCACAATGTATAATAAATCTTTAAATAATGTTGAAAAAATGATTATTTTACAGATGCCTGCACTTCTTCCAATCCGTCGACAAGCTGCGGTTGCATGAGGTGGATTGCGGTGTGCTTAATGATTGCGCAGTTCAATTACCAGCCGAGAACGACAAATGGTTGGAATTCACAAATGCCAATCGGAAGGAGCGTCTCCCATTCGTGGTCTACGCAGATCTTGAATGCATCCTGGAGAAAACCAGCGTTGAAGAGAGGGAGAAGAACAAGAGCCAACATCATCGTGTCTTCAGCGTTGGATATTACGTCAAGTGCTCCTACGATGATTCGCTGTCGGGATATCACGAACGCCGAGGCAAAAACTGTGTGGAATGGTTCGTAGAAGAACTTAAAAAACTGGCATTGCGAGTGGAGAAAATTTTATTAACAAACGTTCCGATGCAAGATTTGACTCCACAGGAGTGGAAAAAATTTCGGGAGGAAAAAGATTGTCATATTTGCGAGAAACCTTTTGTCGGGGGTGATGAGCGTGTTCGCGATCATTGCCACCTGACAGGGCAATTCAGAGGTCCGGCACATTCAAATTGCAATTTAAACTATCAGAACTCATTTTTCATTCCAATAGTTTTTCATAATTTATCCGGTTATGACGCGCATTTTATAATAAAAGAAGTAGCAACTGCGTTCGAGGGGAAAATCGATTTGCTCCCTATAACAAAAGAAAAGTACATCTCCTTCTCGAAAACTGTTGAAACGTCCAAAGACACGCGGAAAAATATAAAATTACGTTTCATAGACTCATTTAGATTTCTGAACACAAGTCTCGATAAATTAGCATCATTTTTAACTTTAGACAAACTCACAACTTTGAAATCACAGTTTCCCGACGTCGACGATTTTCATCTATTGACACGAAAAGGTGTCTTCCCCTACGAATATATTGACAGTTTTGAAAAGTTAGATGAAACGGAGCTTCCACCGCGGGAAGCATTTTACAGCTCTTTAACGGAGTCAACCATTTCCGAGAAGGAATATACTCATGCTAAAAATGTGTGGGAACGATTTTCAACTCGAACGCTCGGTGAATACAGCGATTTATATTTAAAGACCGACGTACTACTATTAGCCGACATCTTTGAGAATTTCCGCGATACTTGCCTGAAAAGTTATGGTCTTGACCCTGCGTTTTACTATACTCTCCCCGGATATACCTGGGATGCCATGATGAAATATACAAAGGTAAAGTTTGAATTGCTCACGGACATCGACATGGTATTATTCGTGGAGAGAGGTATTCGGGGTGGTCTCAGTCAATGCTCCAAAAGGCATGCCCGTGCCAATAATAAGTATATGGACTCATATAATCCATCTATATCATCCTCATACTTGATGTATTACGACGTTAATAATTTGTATGGATGGGCAATGAGTCAACCGCTGCCGTACGCAGATTTTGAATGGATTGACGATATTGCAAGCGTCAATGTCGAATCAGTTCCATTAGATTCTGAAAACGGTTATATACTTGAGGTTGATTTAGAATATCCAGAACACTTGCACGATGCGCATAGTGACTTACCGTTTTGTCCAACGCATGATAAACCTCCGGGCACGCAGCAAGAAAAGCTGCTTGCAACGGTGAACGGGAAAAAACGGTATGTCATACACTATCGTGCATTGCAGCAGTGTTTGCAACATGGTTTGAAAATCGCCAAAATACATAGAGTTTTGAAATTCAAGCAATCTTCCTGGCTGCAAACATACATTGATTTGAATACTCAGTTTCGTACACGTGCGAAAAATGATTTTGAAAAAAATCTATTCAAATTGATGAATAATGCAGTTTTTGGAAAAACTATGGAAGATGTTCGTAGCCACGTACAAGTCAAATTGTTAACGGAATGGGCAGGCCGATATGGAGCAGAGGCTATGATCGCAAAACCCAACTTTCACAGTCGAAGTATCTTTGCAGAAAATTTAATCGCTGTAGAGTTGCGAAATCTTCAAGTCAAGTTTAATAAACCAATATATGTGGGCATGTCGATTTTAGACATCTCCAAAACTTGTCTATATGCGTTTCACCACGAATTCATGACTCCAACGTATGGAAATAAGAGTAAAGTGATGTATACAGATACTGATAGTTTAATTTACCATATTGAATGTGACGATGTATATAAGGACATGAAATGCAATCTCGACAAATATGACACCAGTGACTATCCCCATGACAATGTATATGGTATACCGCTTGTCAACAAAAAGGTCCCTGGTCTCATGAAGGATGAGAACAACGGGGCCATAATGACCGAATTCGTTGGACTTAGATCGAAAATGTATGCGACGCGAGTTGAGGGGAAGAAAGATGTTAAAAAAGCGAAAGGTGTAAAGAGTAATGTTGTTGCGAGAACCATACAATTTGAAGATTATGTGAAGTGTCTCGATGAGCAGATTGAAATGAAGCGTTGCCAATCATCGATTCGATCGACATTACATAATGTCTATACCATAACAGAGACAAAAATCGCTCTAAGTCCACACGATGACAAGCGGTATATTATACCTGGAACGGTAGACACGTTGCCATGGGGTCATTACAGTATTCCCAAATGTTCGGAAGCAATGGAAACGTAGAGAGTTGTAAACCAAGAGCGCGTACGTATGTGTATGAGAGAGAGAGAGAGAGAGAGAGAGAGAGAGAGAACATTTTTTTCAATATTTGTACATTTGATGTGAAATAAAAAGAATTTTTTTGTGAAACTCATTGTGTCCATCCTTTTTTCCTTCTACCTGCTTTCCAGAGCTATGCAGAGACCTGCTTGGATATGTCGGGAGGGTCATAAAAATAAACCAGACATTCTTTTCCTCTTCTTTATTGTTCACAAATCATCCTTACTTATCCAACTATTATGTGTATTGTCGAAACCTAGCCATTTAACAAGCAACTGACTACCACGCTTCTTCAAGACTTTTTCAATGAGATATATGTCAGGATATTTAACTCGAAGTAACTCTTGTTCGTAGAAGCTACCTGCAATGGGCTCATCTTGATGATCTTTTATGTTGTATGTAACAGGGGTAGTTTTTCTTACTCGATATATTGTGAAAATTTCCGTTGTCCAGTTTGCTGTATAACCTTTCTCAAATACATTCTTAAATTTACTAATGCGTACTTTATCGCCGATTTTAAATTTCGCCAGTTTTCCCACCTCAGTTCTATTGAAAACATCACGTAGTATTTGTTTTTCATTCGTAACATTAACATTTTTCGGCTTCATCTTAATGGTATGATGTATAGTATCATTATATTTAGTAATTAACATATCGAGAATATCGATCCATTTCCAGTTTCCGCGAAAACTGAATTGAATCCACATTTTATTCTTAAGTGTACGATTGAAGCGCTCACAAATTGATGCTTTTAAATTGCTATATGTAGAATACAAGTGTATATTATTCTTTTTCATCAAAGCCTTAAAGTCTGTATTATAAAACTCTTTTCCTCGATCGACGTGAAGGTTTTTCGGTATGCGTCCTTTGCTGAGAATTGACTCCATTGCAGCGGTGACATCTTTCCCACTCTTACTCTTCAATGGTTTGGCCCAGGCGAATTTCGAAAATATATCGATGACGGTGAGGAGAAATTTATGCTTGGAGTTGTGTTGTGCATATGCAGACATATCTACAAGATCAGCTTGCCACGTCTCATCCAGGCCGCGTATATCCACATGTCGACGTGGATAATTTCGCCGAGCTGGCTTATGCAACTCCTCCACCACAGCACGTTTCTTTTCACTCATTATTTCTCCCCCGCAACGCTTTTTATCATAGATTGAAGATAGTTGTTTGAAGGCTTTTTCCGCTTCTCACCGATTTTGACATCTTTTAAAAGTCTGACGTCACCGTTGAGATCCTTGATCGCACTTTTCAAATTGTCTATTTCAGCACGGAGGTTGGTGAGATCAACTTTTACACGCTTTTCAAGAGCCGTTATATTCGATTCAAAAAATTGTTTCGTTGAATCACGTAATAAGACCGTGTTATGATTAGTCCCACCGATAAACGAACGGAGGTTTACAGCATCATCATCTTTTATCGGCGAACCAACATTGACCAGCCGTTTTCCTTCCAAATCATAATCACCGTCTGCTGTAGTCTTAAATCCAGCACCTGGTTTACCGGGAGGACCCGCACCACCTCTATTCAATTGGCGTCCGAACACATCGACGGTCATGTTGTGAATGCGTGAAAAAAAAGAGCTCGCACATGTTAATAAATGATTTTAGCTTCACGTAATTCCTCAATAATTGATATAATCTCGTTGGAATGGGAGGAGTTCCCGGCAGCTTGTGATGCGAGTAGTAGACGAAGACGATCCACTAGTTCATTCGGATCATCCCAATAAACATAGTCGAAAGAGGTATTTTTTCGTGCCACCTTATACGTGGGCACACCACCACCACCACCACCTTTATGCCCGCCATTTTGCTCCAGTATTTTCGATATATAATTTTTAAATTTATAAGATTTATCATGGCGTATTGCACCATTACGTTTATAATATTTTCTATGAACATTCGTAGCAATAACAATTTTCGAGTAATCCTCCAAATCGTTTGGTGTTACATATTTCAACTCAGGATCTTTTTTGAACAACAACTCAACCAAGCCAATACGTTTCGAATACTTTTTGTCTCCAACATGAATATGATCATCGGTGAACTGAATCGGTGAGTTACCGATCATTAATTTATCATTTGCAAGATTTCGTACTCCATACATGACATCCAGTCTTGTTTTTTTATTGCTACGCAGCAGTCCCAGATATTCATGTATTAAAGCATTGGCATCTTCAGATGATTCGTCGTCATCGTCGTCGTCGTCAGCTAAGGAGTCTGCATAGTTATCAGCATCAGCTAAGGGCTCTGCATCACCTTCAATTGCTTCACGCCAAATATCATTAGAAGAAATGTCATGGAGCGCGCTGTTTTCTTCATCCTTCTCCTCCTCCTCCCTCTTGATATTCACTTTTTCATCCTTAATTTCATGCTTCAGATTTTTGTTATATGAAACCAGCTCCTCTAACGGTCCAACGATCGGTTTAAACACATCTTGCATTTTCTGCTGTGCAGTATCGCGACCACTTTTTAACTTTCGATGTTTTCGTCTAATCGCATCACTCGCCTTGGCAAGTTCACACAATACATCCTTTTCTCTCAAAAGTTCTTTGCTCTTCATGTTGACGCAAGCAAGTTAGACTTAAGACTGTCTCTCATACCACAATGAGCAATCATTTATTATCAATAGTTAGGAAAGAATCGAATCCTCTTCTATATCTACCGGCATTCAATTCACTGTCCTTGTCAATCGTAATAAATCCATACTTGTCCAACTTCCAACATTTTACACACATGTTTTTGAAGTATGTATAAGTCATATCCGTATTCACATGGTCATTATACACATGTTTAAGGTTCATATCATCCTGTTTAAATAGCACTACAAAATTTGCATTGTCTCTCACGAGATGTTTCGGAATACGAGTGTATGTTTGACAAAGATAAAAACTGTCTACAATCTCGTGTCGTCCCATGGAAAAAAACGCTCTCACATTATCCTGTTTTTCACATGCTATATCGTCGAAGATGAATATGGAATTTGGACGGGCATCACTTGGTGTGATAACTTGTTCATGCTCATTGAATGGAAAATATTCAACTCCTTCCACCGGTCGAAGTAATTGCTCGAGCAGTCTATATTTTGGCTGCTTCAGCGATTTAGAGTAGAGATATATGTTCTCAAATCTCAAACCATTTGGATGTATTAGCAGCGTGAGTAAAGCATTAGTTTTTCCGCAATTCGATGGACCACAAAACACGGCACGAATACTGTCAGGTAGTATATTCCCATGACGCTTATTTTTCGTTGCACCACGACCACCACCACCATCGACAAATTCATCGAAATTTATTATGGGGAGTTGACCACCTTGTTTCTTCGACACCATCTCTCATACGACTGATCGGAAAAATCGTATAAATGCGACTTTATAATGCGAATAATGCTCAGTCGAGTTGTAGCTGTCGGTGATGATTGTGCACGATAAACCTGGTAAGGGTTTAGTCAACAGTGTACTCAATAATCTCCCCGTGGAATTACATCTACCTGGCTACCAATATTGCGGACCTGGTACAAAATTGGTTAAACGTCTTGCCCGTGGTGATCCTGGCATAAACCCATTGGACGCTGCTTGCAAAGTGCACGATATTGCATATTCGAAAAATCGTGATAATCTAGAAGCGAGACATTTAGCGGATAAAGTGTTGGCTGAACAAGCCTGGCAACGTGTAACCTCAAAAGACGCTAGTCTTGGTGAGAGAGCAAGTGCTTGGGCTGTGACAAACATTATGAAGGCAAAAAGGAAGTTTGGTTTGGGTATGAAGAGAGCAGTGAGAAAGCCGCAGAAGAGTGTTTGCCTGAAAAAGGTCATCAGTGCTGCGAGGAAAGCGATGATTCGTAGTGATGACCCTCGTAAAGTCGTCATGTCAGCATTAAAAGGTGCGCGTGCCAGTGTAAAAGGCGTCAAAGTACGCACACCTCGAATTCTACCTGTCCCCCGAAAAACCGGTGGTTTATTGCCTTTTCTCATACCCCTCTTCGCCGGTCTTAGCGCCGTTGGTGCATTGTCTGGTGGAAGTGCGGCAATAGCCAGCGCTGTAAATGCTGCTCAAGCGGCCAAAAAGGAATTGGATGAAAATAAGCGACATAACCAAACAATTGAGGCCATTGCTTTGGGCAAAGGTTTACACTTGAAACCGTACAAGCAGGGTCTGGGTCTTCACATCGGGCCAAAAAACGTATAATTACGCTACCGCATCAACCTCTCACCGACATCGATCTGCTGAAGTATGCGAAAGCCATGAAAATTCGTCATTTTCGAGGGGTTTTCATGCGTGATACTTTACCTGCAAGCGGACCGCTCAAGCAAGAATCAGCAATTGTGAATTTGGATGAAAATGTGGGCCCTGGAACACACTGGGTTGCATATAAAAAGATTGGCGGAAAAGTTATATACTTTGACAGTTTTGGCAATCTCCCACCTCCACCTGAACTCCTGAATTATCTTAATGTTGGTAGCGTTAAATATAATTATAAAAAGTATCAAGAATATGATACAATAATATGTGGACATTTATGTTTAAAGTTTTTATGCGGTCAGTTGAATCGTCGAGCCAAATATGTGCTATATAAATGAGGACTATAGAGCTATGTGTTTAGTTCTTTGCAAGCATCATGGATGATAGTTTAACGATCACCGTATCTGGATCTTCATCTGTTCTCGAGGCGCAATTCTTCCCCCCCCATTGAATTGTCGCCCGATAAAAATTATACTCTCGGACTTGTTGAGCTGCTCACATTTAATTCAATTCCTAATATCGACAATGGCTGTAATGAATTTCATGTTGGAACACAAGTGTTGACCATACCAACGGGGAGTTATGAAATAGAGGATATTGAAAAATATTTGCAAGCTGAATTGACACGTAAAAACATAAAAATTCAGCTCAAACCGAATAATAATACACTGCGTAGTGAAATCGAATGTAATCAGCCTATTCGTTTCACATCGAACAACTCGATTGGACCTCTGCTAGGCTTTGCATCAGGCCTATTGGAAGCTAATAAAAGACATGTGTCTGATCTACCGGTATCCATTCTTAAAGTGAACGCCATACGAGTCGAGTGTAACATAACCACCGGCGCATACATCAACGGGCGAAAAGTACATACAATTCACGAATTTTTCCCATCTGTGCCGGCGGGCTACAAAATCATCGAAGTACCATCGAGCGTCATTTATCTACCAATCACGACTCACCGAATCGACAATATACAACTTCGTATTGTGGATCAAGACGGTGATTTAATAAATTTCCGCGGCGAAGTTATCACCATACGACTTCATATAAAATCTCGATGGGCATAGTCTACAATCGTAATATTAATAAGACAGCATCATGGGATCGCGAAACCAGTCGTCGATCAACGCTCAAAGCGCTAACACCGCAAAACCTGCTACTATTGAAGAGTTTGGGACTCAAGATTCGTGGAGTTCGCGTGTGAGAAATTATTTACTTTGTACGTTGTGCATCTGTTGCGCGCAATGGAGGAAGAAATCGTAAACATTCAGACACCCATTATCTTCGATGAATCCATCATACATTATGAGGTTCATGCTCATCAACCATACGCATCGTCAACATATAACAACAGTGATGAAATACGTATTTCAATTCAGCATCAAGATTTATCAATCCTACCGAGCAAAAGTTCAATTCACATTTGTGGAAAACTGACAAAGGACGATGGTACAGCGTTAAATGCAACGAGTCTCGTCAACAATGCCATATGTCATTTATTCGAAGAAGTGCGCTATGAACTTAATGCAATAGAAATTGATCGTAATAAGAATCCGGGTGTTACGTCTCTCATTAAGGGATATACATCTCTTACACCTGCCAAGAGCTCGATGCTTGAAAATACTGGTTGGCTCGATGTTGAAGAAACAAAACAAATCGTGGATGCAGCGGGTAACTTTGATGTATGCGTACCGTTGAGTATGCTGCTGGGCTTTGCTGAAGATTACCGAAAAATGATGGTGAATGCGAAGCATGAATTGATTTTGACCAGATCGCGCACTGATGACAATGCGATAATACAAACAGCCGCTGAAAATTATAGGCTCACATTACAGAAAATCGAATGGCTTGTACCATACGTTACCGTGGCGGATCAACGCAAAATTCAACTTTTAAAGTTTATCGCCAAAGACACACCAATTTCCATGAGTTTCCGTACATGGGAATTGTATGAATATCCATTGTTGCCCATCACCTCTAAACATGTGTGGTCCGTCAAAACTTCAACACAGCTGGAAAAACCACGATATGTGATTCTTGCATTTCAAACGGGACGAAAAAATAATAAGACAAAGAATGTGAGTTGTTTCGATCATTGTAATGTGACCGATGTGAAACTGTACTTAAATTCGCAATGTTATCCATATGGCAACATGAATCTGAATATACAGCAAAATCAGTATGCATTACTCTACGACATGTATACAAACTTTCAATCTATGTACTACAATAAGGAGGCTGAACCATGGCTTAACAAAAAGGAATTTTTACAATATGCACCTCTCGTTGTGATTGATTGCTCGAAGCAAAATGATTCTCTCAAGTCTGGACCTGTGGATGTACGTCTCGAATTTGAAATGAAAACGAATGTACCTGCGCAGACATGTGCATACTGCCTCATTCTACATGATCGTATTGTAGAGTATAATCCCCTGAGTGGTGGGGTGAAAAAATTGGTATAAAATGGCTGAAGTGACCACACTGGACATCAGTCGAGATGGAGTTTATCGTTGATCTACAAGGTTTCAAGGGGCCCATCAACGAGTTTATCCTCAAAGAAATTTCAATTATTCGAGCAGATGTGAAAAACGCTGAACCTCTAACGCTGTTCTTCGAACCACCATACGCATGGGACACGCTACCAGCAAAATATCGAACCATGAGTAAATGGTTGCAACGTAATTTCCATGGAATATCATGGGACTATGGTCTTATACCATACGACGCAGCGAAACCTATAATTCAAGCAATTTCACAACACGCTCGCACCATATTTGTGAAAGGCTGTGAAAAGTCTTCGTGGTTAGCGAGCTTCTTGGATTTGTCAACGGAGATTGTTGATTTGGAGACTCTGGACTGCCCATCGTTGAAGAAATTATTAAAAACTACATCGAATTGCCCCCACCACCATACCAACGAATTGAAATTCAACTGTGCAACGATGAATGTAAAAGCTTTGAAAAGCTGGTTATATGTATACCATGCATTATGTAAACGAGGGATCTTTGAATAAAGAAAACATTTTTGAAATGGTTTTTTCTAATTTATTTATACAAAATTTCCTCCTCCTCCTCCTCCTCCTTCTCCTCCTTCACATTACAGAGATTTTTATATATTTTTTATTCACGTTGAAATTTCATGAAACTCGACGCCGTTCCAATCTCCGCCGATGTATTTCATACTGAGTTTTCCAGTATGAGCAGCTTCCAATAGTTTTTCATACGCCTCAGAATCTTGATCAAATGCCTTGACGACTCGGGGTGGCAGGAAGACGGTGAATTCACTCTGCACTTCCACGACGTATCTTGGGCCGTACTTAGTCTTTGCCGATCGAATATCAGAGATTCCATAGTCACCGTTGACTTCAAGATCTTTTAGTTTTTTCGTGGGCAGATACTCGGACCGCTTAGTGATGTCGTTGATACCAGAGAACGCCATCGTTGTCGAATGTGGAGGTTTTAAGAGATTTTTTAAAAATCACGACTTGTACGAAGCTTCTAGAGCTGTGAATTGATGCTGATCTCTTCCATGCTCGACTATTTGTACCATCCATCCCTTCCATAAGTCCAATCCCCTTCCACTTCCCGGAAAAATTAGTTCAATCATGTATTATGCAGCCTCATACAGGTTTGAACATGTCGCCACCTGCATCTTTGACAGCTGCTTCTTCGAACAATGCACATTCCGCAATAGCAGATTCTTTCCCACGCATTTTCCGAAGATCTATTCTTGTCGAACAATGGGTCCACGTTTCTTTGTTTGCACACCTGCATTCGAGACAGGTTTAAACATGTTCAATGCTCTTGCAACACTCTCTGCAGTTACGACGTTGGGGTACGGGGCCATCGATGTGATCCCCCGTCGATGGTGTGTTCCAATGTTCGTAACATCGTCTATATGATATAATCTCACTATCAGATTGATAATATTCTGGTAAACGATCCCACAAATAATCGGTAAATTCACTGAAGTACTGTTTAAATATTGTTGGCGATATAATTCGTAGCTCCTCCGTCGTCATTTCTCGCGGATTCTTCGTACGTCGAATTGCATATATATTCACCAATTCTTCCATTTCAAAACACTTTTCACAATCTCGACGCATAGGTCCAACAGCATCAACATGAGTCAGTTCCCATGGTGGATTAAAATGATCATCACACTCATGATATGATTGTATCTCACTATCACACTGTAAATGCTCTGGTAAACGATCCCACAATGAAGTTATACAGTAGCTAAAATATTTTAAAAGTAAAGCCTTGGGAATCGATTCGAGTTCATTTTTCGTCAATGTCCAGGGGTCTTTCGACGGGTGGATTGCATACAAGCTTGCGCATCTATCCATGTCGACGTCTACTTTCAGAATAAACATTTAACTCTCAATCTTATAAGTTTATCCACTTTTTCAAACTAAAATTATTTAAAAATAATCATACATCTCTCACACTCACTATACCCCGCATTTCCCCTACCCTCGCCCCACCCATACAGCATCAACGCAAGACTATATATAACGCAAAAATATGGACTAGCAGGTAGGAGATTTATCTTTTGTTAAAATTCTACCAATGCACCGTTTTAAGCAAACAATGACTCAATGGAGGTCAGGTGTGATCGTCACCTGGTAGTCTTTCCATAAAAAGTGTCCTTTCCATTAAAAGTCTAAGGCATAATTTTTTTTTATAACATTACAAAAATTTCACTACTAAAAAAAACTTTCGCCTGAGATGAAACGGAAGCGGTCCATCATCCATTCACGTAGCTGGTAACTATTGAAGAAAATAGAAATCTTATGCAATTCCCAACAACTGGAGCTAAAATCTGGGGGAAGGACAGGTGACTTTTCAAAGAAAGTCTCATGAATGAGCATTCTTGTGGAATTTGACTAAAATGTCTTCATGATGACTCTGCAGGTTACAAAAATGTGTAACAGGACACATAAATCTATCCCAATAACTGGAGCTAAAATCTGGGGGAAGGGCAGGTGTCTTTTCAAAGAGTCTCATGAATGAGCATTCTTGTGTAATTTGACTAAAAGGTGACTTTTCAAAGAAAGTCTCATGAATGAGCATTCTTGTGGAATTTGACTAAAATGTCTTCATGATGACTCTGCAGGTTACAAAAATGTGTAACAGGACACATAAATCTATCATTGGGAGTGTGATGCTTAAACACCATTTGTAAAGACTTCCAGTAATAAATATCATTTTTTATTCTCTTTTCTTAGAAAGAGTGACAATACGTCAGCATTTCTCTAAGCATTGCCGCACAAGTTCAAACAGGTCCGTTGCATTGTGATCCCCATCTCGCCACTTCCCCCTCCACTCCCCCGCTCCCTGAGATACTTCCCCTCCCCCGAAGATCCTTCCCCCTCCAGACCCAGGCACCCTGCTGTGAAAAGTGAGTTAGAACTGGCATAGCCTTACTACTGATGTATTGTGTGAATTTGCCAAGGCGAGTGATGCGATTAGACGAAAACATCGAAAGTTAAAAAGTGGTCGCGATACTGCACAGCAGAAAATGCAAGATGTGTTTAAACCGATCGTTGGACCGTTAGAGGAGCTGGTTTCATATAATAAAAATCTGAAGCATGAAATTAAGGATGAAAAAGTGAATATCAAGAAGGAGGAGGAGGAGAAAGATGAAGAAAACAGCGTGCTCCATGACATTTCTTCTAATGATATTTGGCGTGAAGCAATTGAAGGTGATGCAGAGCCCTTAGCTGATGCTGATAACTATGCAGAGTCCTTAGCCGACGACGACGACGATGACGATGAATCATCTGAAGATGCTAATGCTTTAATACATGAATATCTGGAACTGCTGCGTAGCAATAAAAAAACAAGACTGGATGTCATGAATGGAGTACTAAATCTTGCAAATGATAAATTAATGATCGGTAACTCACCGATTCAGTTCGCAGATGATCATATTCATGTTGGAGACAAAAAGTATTCGAAACGTATTGGCTTGGTTGAGTTGTTGTTCAAAAAAGAGCCTGAGTTGAAATATGTAACACCAAACGATTTGGAGGATTACTCGAAAATTGTTATTGCTACGAATGTTCATAAAAAATATTATAAACGTAGTGGTGAAATACGCCATGATAAATCTTATAAATTTAAAAATTACATATCGAAAATACTGGAGCAAAATGGCGGGCACAAAGGTGGTGGTGGTGCGCCCACGTATAAGGTGGCACGAAAAAATACCTCTTTCCACTATGTTTATTGGGATGATCCGAATGAACTAGTGGATCGTCTTCGTCTACTACTCGCATCACAAGCTGCCGGGAACTCCTCCCATTCCAACGAGATTATATCAATTATTGAGGAATTACGTGAAGCTAAAATCATTTATGAACATGTACGAGCTCTTTTTTCACGCATTCACAATATGACCGTCGATGTGTTCGGACGCCAATTGAATAGAGGTGGTGCGGGTCCTCCCGGTAAACCAGGTGCTGGATTTAAGACTACAGCAGACGGTGATTATGATTTGGAAGGAAAACGGCTGGTCAATGTTTGTTTGCCGATAACAGATGATGATGCTGTAAACCTCCGTTCGTTTATCGGTGGGACTAATCATAACACGGTCTTACTACGTGATTCAACGAAACAATTTTTTGAATCGAATATAACGGCTCTTGAAAAGCGTGTAAAATTAATCTCAACAATCTCCGTGCTGAAATAGACAATTTGAAAAGTGCGATCAAGGATCTCAACGGTGACGTCAGACTTTTAAAAGATGTCAAAACCGGTGAGAAGCGGAAAAAGCCTTCAAACAACTATCTTCAATCTATGATAAAAATCGTTGCGGGGGAGAAATAATGAGTGAAAAGAAACGCGCTGTGGTGGAGGAGTTGCATGAGCCAGCTCGGTGAAATTATCCACGTCGACATGTGGATATACGCGGCCTGGATGATACGTAGCAAGCTCATCTTGTAGATATGTCTGCATATGCACAACACAACTCCAAGCATAAATTTCTCCTCACCGTCATCGATGTATTTTCGAAATTCGCCTGGGCCAAACCATTGAAGAGTAAGAGTGGGAAAGATGTCACCGCTGCAATGGAGTCAATTCTCAGCAAAGGACGCATACCGAAAAACCTTCACGTCGATCGAGGAAAAGAGTTTTATAATACAGACTTTAAGGCTTTGATGAAAAAGAATAATATACACTTGTATTCTACATATAGCAATTTAAAAGCATCAATTTGTGAGCGCTTCAATCGTACACTTAAGAATAAAATGTGGATTCAATTCAGTTTTCGCGGAAACTGGAAATGGATCGATATTCTCGATATGTTAATTACTAAATATAATGATACTATACATCATACCATTAAGATGAAGCCGAAAAATGTTAATGTTACGAATGAAAAACAAATACTACGTGATGTTTTCAATAGAACTGAGGTGGGAAAACTGGCGAAATTTAAAATCGGCGCTAAAGTACGCATTAGTAAATTTAAGAATGTATTTGAGAAAGGTTATACAGCAAACTGGACAACGGACATTTTCACAATATATCGAGTAAGAAAAACTACCCCTGTTACATACAACATAAAAGATCATCAAGATGAGCCCATTGCAGGTGGCTTCTACGAACAAGAGTTACTTCGAGTTAAATATCCTGACATATATCTCATTGAAAAAGTCTTGAAGAAGCGTAGTAGTCAGTTGCTTGTGAAATGGCTAGGTTTCGACAATGCACATAATAGTTGGATAAGTAACGATGATTTGTGAACAATAAAGAAGACGAACAAAAAGTCTGGTTTATTTTTATGACCCTCCCGACACATCCAAGCAGGTCTCTGCATAGCCTTGGAAAGCAGGTAGAAGGGAAAAAAGGATGGACACAATGAGTTTCACAAAAAAAGAGTCTTTTTATTTCACATCAAATGTACAAATATTGAAGAAAAATGCTCTCTCTCTCTCTCTCATACACATACGTACGCGCTCTTGGTTTACAATTCTCTACGTTTCCATTGCTTCCGAACATTTGGGAATACTGTAATGACCCCATGGCAACGTGTCTACCGTTTCAGGTATAATATACCGCTTGTCATCGTGTGGACCTAGAGCGATTTTTGTCTCTGTTATGGTATAGACATTATGTAATGTCGATCGAATCGATGATTGGCAACGCTTCATTTCAATCTGCTCATCGAGACACTTCACATAATCTTCAAATTGTATGGTTCTCGCAACAACATTACTCTTTACACCTTTCGCTTTTTTAACATCTTTCTTCCCCTCAACTCGCGTCGCATACATTTTTTATCTAAGTCCAACGAATTCGGTCATTATGGCCCCGTTGATCTCATCCTTCATGAGACCAGGGACCTTTTTGTTGACAAGCGGTATACCATATACATTGTCATGGGTGTAGTCACTGGTGTCATATTTGTCGAGATTGCATTTCATGTCCTTATATACATCGTCACATTCAATATGGTAAATTAAACTATCAGTATCTGTATACATTATTTTACTCTTATTTTCATACGTTGGAGTCATGAATTCGTGGTGAAACGCATATAGACAAGTTTTGGAGATGTCTAAAATCGGCATGCCCACATATATTGGTTTATTAAACTTGACTTGAAGATTTCGCAACTCTACAGCGATTAAATTTTCTGTAAAGATACTTCGACTGTGAAAGTTGGGTTTTGCGATCATAGCCTCTGCTCCATGTCGGCCTGCCCATTCCGTTAACAATTTAACTTGTACGTGGCTACGAACATCTTCCATAGTTTTTCCGAAAACTGCATTATTCATCAATTGGAATAGATTTTTTTCAAAATCATTTTTCGCACGTATACGAAACTGAGTATTCAAATCAATGTATGTTTGCAGCCAGGAAGATTGCTTGAATTTTAAAACTCTATGTATTTTGGTGATTTTCAAACCATGTTGCAAACACTGCTGCAATGCACGATAGTGTATGACATACCGTTTTTTCCCATTCACCGTTGCAAGCAGCTTTTCTTGCTGCGTGCCCGAAGGTTTGTCATGCGTTGGACAAAACGGTAAGTCACTATGCGCATCGTGTAAGTGTTCTGGATATTCTAAATCAACCTCAAGTATATAACCGTTTTCAGAATCTAATGGAACTGATTCGACATTGACGCTTGCAATATCGTCAATCCATTCAAAATCTGCGTGCGGCAGTGGTTGACTCATTGCCCATCCATACAAATTATTAACGTCGTAATACATCAAGTATGAGGATGGTATAGATGGATTATATGAGTCCATATACTTATTATTGGCACGGGCATGCCTTTTGGAGCATTGACTGAGACCACCTCGAATACCTCTCTCCACGAATAATACCATATCGATGTCCGTGAGCAATTTAAACTTTACCTTTGTATATTTCATCATGGCATTCCAGGTATATCCGGGGAGAGTATAGTAAAACGCAGGGTCAAGACCATAACTTTTCAGGTAAGTATCGCGGAAATTCTCAAAGATGTCGGCTAATAGTAGTACGTCGGCCTTTAAGTATAAATCGCTATATTCACCGAGCGTACTTCTTTTATTATAAAATGTGTGTTATAACCGGATAAATTATGAAAAACTATTGGAATAAAAAATGAGTTCTGATAGTTTAAATTGCAATTTGAATGTGCCGGACCTCTGAATTGCTCTGTCAGGTGGCAATGATCGCGAACACGCTCATCACCCCCGACAAAAGGTTTCTCACATAAATGGCAATCTTTTTCCTCCCGAAATTTTTTCCACTCTTGTGAAGTCAAATCTTTCATCGGAACATTTGTTAATAAAATTTTCTTCACTCGCAATGCCAGTTTTTTAAGTTCTTCTGCAAACCATTCCACACAGTTTTCGCCTCAGCGTTCGTGATATCCCGATAGAGAATCATCGTATGAGCACTTGACGTAATTTCCAACGCTGAAGACACGATGATGTTGGCTCTTGTTCTTCTCCGTCCCTTCAGCGCTGGTTTTCTCCAGGATGCATTCGAGATCTGCGTAGACCACGAATGGGAGACGCTCCTTCCGATTGGTATTTGTGAATTCCAACCATTTGTCGTTCTCGACTGGTAATTGAACTGCGCAATCATTAAGCACACCGCAATCTATCTCATGCAACCGTAGTTTGTCGACGGATTGGAAGTAGTGCAGGCATCTGTAAAAATAATCATATTTCAACATTACTTAAAAATGTATTATACATTGTGAAGTATAAAACTGCAGCATATGAATATAAATATACTTACCGATCGCAAATGAATTTTTTGTGTCCATTGATGTTAAGTTGTGAGTTCACTAGGCGGGATAGATTTTTAATCCACGCAAAGTGTCCAATTCCACATCTTACCGAATTTTCAATGAAAAGCGAGTTCACGTGTGTCTCTTTTTTTACCTTGCTAACGCGAACCGATAGAATAGTGTCTTTCTTCTCAGTGTATACGTTGATTGAAAGATTGTTCAACTTTTCAAATTTCCCGATTTGGTCCAACGTCATGGGGAAGTTGATACCTCGAAAATCGAATATTGTAGAGTAATGTGGATATGAAGATGTGCGATCGCTATGCTGTGTTGCTGGATGGAGAGCAGCAACCATTGCCCATCCGAAACACGCATTATCGTTAGATTTTATATTTACAACTACTTTCTTCAACCGTATACGTTTCGCCAATGAAATGTAACATCCCGCACGAATTGCGTTATATTTGTTAATATTTACAGTTAAATTCGTTATTGAAGATAATGTCCAGCCACTATCACTATCTTGGAACTCGTCAAACGATTTTAGTGTTGGCTCCACGACGCGCTTTCGATACCACTCACTCAGGTCCGATGTTGTGAAAAGTTCAACATTTCCCGTGTTGATACTTTTATTCGCACGCTTATCGTCCACGGTGAACTCTCCATTGAACGCGGTGTTCACTTTGATGCTGTTAAATTTTTCAATATATCCAGCCACTTGTTTCGCGACTAGTTCATACGAATCTAGCAGGACCCTCCATGGATCGATGTAATCATGATTGATTACGGCACCGGTTGACAAGCGATTTTCAAAGGCCGTGTCAATTTCTCGCCATATCAATCCATGATCATTTAATCCTTCACCTTTATGTATGAAGCGTTGACGTATTGTCTGCTTCAAACATTCGAGACGTAAGATTTGCGAACTGACTGAGTGATGATATCCGGTGGTAAGTCGTGACCGCTTAGATCGAATTTGTTCCTCTAATGATTCGATGAGCGTGTCACATTGGTATTCCCACACCAAAAATTGCTCCAACGTCCGTAGTAGAGTTGCTTGTTCACGTAGCAATTGCTCTGCAGCAATATCGGCAGTATGGGACATGATGCGTGGAAAACTAACGTTGATGTGAACTTCAAGACGATCCAACTCGAAATGTAACAATCTTATGCATGGTCTCAATAAAATCTAAAATGGTTCGCCCTTATATACACACGTTTTTCCAGTGGTGGTGGGGGTGGGTGTATGAGGGATGAAAATTCATAGATTTTCAGTTTGATTTTTTTGAGAACAGGTGTGCGAGATGAATGGGCACAGGAAGTGGTTCATCACCCACTCATATAATTAGTAACTATTGTAGAAAATAGAAAACTTATGCAATTCCCACGCAAGAAAATAACTCGTGAAAGGAAGTAGTCGGAGGGGAGGTGACTTCGAAAATTTCTGGAATGACCATTCTCGTGGAAAAAAAAACAAACACACTCTACCAAAAAATGCTTCATAATGTCTCTGCAGGTTACATCCTCATTGAAAAATGTTTTACTTCTCTAGGACATATAAATCTATCATTGACGTTCAAACATCTTACAATGGCTGTAAAAAACTTCCTGTACTAAATACCATGTTTTGTTAGTTTTTCTTGGAAGGAGCGAAAGCCTGACATTAGCATTTTTTTTTACAAGCTTCTGCATTACCGCGCAAGTTCATACAGGTCCGTGGCATTGAAGAAAAGGACGAGCCCTGGTGCAGCGGTCACTCCATACATTTTTAAAGCCATTTATTTTCTCATTCAGTGAAAATGGTAAACCCTCATCGTGAGATAGTGATTTAATGGATTTCAAATTTTTTTTTGCTATTTTCAGTATTGACGTATTTGGTAAAAGGTGGATATGACCCCCGCGCGAGGCGATTACCTCATTTCCACTTTCTAAACTATTATGTTTTGTTACTTTTTTCTTGGAAGGAGTAAAAAAGTCTGACATCAGCATTTTTTTACCAGCTTCTGCATTGTCACACAAGTTCATACAGGTCCGTGGCATTGAATAAAAGGACGAGTCCCTGGGGCAGCGGTAACTCCATACATTTTTAAAGCCATTTATTTTCTCATTCAGTAAAAAATGGTAAACCCTCATCGTGAGATAGTCATTTCATGGATTTCCAATTTTTTAGGCTATTTTCAATATTGACGTATTTGGTAAAAGGTGGATACGACTCCCTCGCGAGGCGGTTACTTCATTTCTACTTTGTAAACTATTATTTCCACATCCGATGGACTTTCCAAATTTTTTCCAGAAAAAATGGTTAAACGATTGCAATGAGTGTAAATAGGAGAACGCAAAAAAAACTGGAAAAAGTGGGAAAAATGTGACTGTTGCCCCTTCACCCCTAAGCCCTTTAAAAAGGGAATAATTTCCAAACGAAAAATCACTCGTCTTCGTACACCCGTCGATTCAAGTTTGTTGGTCCGCATTTACTAAAAAAAATGTCCTTCAATAAAGTCATCGAAGTAATTGACATTTCCGATGATGAGGAAGTGATTCCCATCATTGAAATTATTGATATATCTGATGATGAATCAGATATTATGGAAGTGGAGAACGAGTTCTCAAACTCTGACGACGACGACGACGACGACGACCGTGACGACGACAACCACCACGACGACGACGACGACCGCGACGACGACGACGACCGCGACGACGACGACGACCGCGACGACGACAACGACCGCGACGACGACGACGGCATTCAACCACTGTCCGAGGATGAAGGGTGTTCTTCTGATTATGCACCCGAGCAAAAAGGAATTAGCCAGGGACTTCCACCCTGCCTGGCTGCAACCATGACGCCTGAAACCCGCGTCTGCGTAATTCAGGGATATTTCTCGGATCGGATGGGATACGTAGTCTGCTTCAGGTGTTTCATCAGAAGTCCAGATTCATATGGCGAGGTGAAAACCTGTTTCACCCATGACACCGGGCCATTTGAAGATCTGCGTGACCGATGGTGCGGGAATTGTGATCAATCGCTGTCAGCATTCATACTACCCAACATATGCGGAGTATGCATTTCATAATCGTAAGTAATAATTAATTTTTCCATCTCCTCCTTGATTTGTTGAATCTTATAAATAAATTATTAAAAGATAAATTTCTCATTCTTATGTTTCAGATGGTGTTCAGGATTGAACGTGCCCACGGCGGAAGCGTGAGCCACGGGCCGGGGTTCACGCGCCGCCGCGAGTGTCGCCACTAGCCGGGACTCAATTTCACGGGCAGCGAGGAGCTCAAGCTGTCGGGTGCTAGTTCACTCGCTCTCGCAGGCATCGCCACCTCCTGGGCCGGCTTTCTCACTCGACCGACGCGACGCGCGACGCATGCGCGCGGCGCGTCTTCATCGATCTCCATATTGATTCTCGTCAGTATTGGATCCGGTAACGAAGCGTATTCACGCAGCAATTTTCACCTCCAAATTAATATTGAATCAGTGGTTTGAATTCGGGACTGTTAGCAAAGCTATTGCATTAAAATTGATCGGGAACAGTGTAAAATCAAACGGGACTACATTTCGGGTCGGATTATTCGCAAAGAATCGGGATTTCGGGAGATTACGTTCGGCTTCTCACGAACACGCTTCGGTCACCATCTTCGATCGCCCGCATACGCGGTCGAAGAAAACCGGGCCCACCAAGGCGGGCGGGAACACCGGGTATACCCGGGGTCTGCGTACCGGGTTATATCGGGCAGAGCCTCGACAATTGTATAACTCACGTGTCTCACCGGGTCAATAAAATCACCATAACCCTTTTCTCCAGTCTCCGAGTGCATTTATTTCTTTTTCCACCAACACCAGACTCCCTCACAAAACAGATGGAAAACAAAAAAAGCCTGTACGCTCGGTCTATGTGGGAAAACTCACCGTTTTCGTTGCTGAATAAGTGAATAATTAATAAACCATGTAGACGAATTATTTAATTTTGAACACCGGAATTGTAATAGTATACTGGTTTGGCAGTTTTTTCAATTAGTTTTTAACATTTTTGTCAGTATTCCATTTGTAAAACTGTTGTTCACCAATGACCGTAGGCATCTCACCATGTTAAAAAGTGTTTTTGATATTTAATTATACAAAAACGGCGTCAACGATCGATTTAAAATTTAGATGGCACATCCAGTATATGTCTAAGAATATACTATGTAAATTTGAAGTAACATTTTGCTACTTGTCTCGAAACTGCTTAAAATGAGTGCATATGTATATAAAATCTATATATATATATTTAAATAAAATAAATAATTGTTTTTTAATTCATATTTAAAATTCGTGTCATTTTCATTCAACCATATATTATCCTAGCAACCCCCCGTTCCACCACTCTAACTTTCCCCTCCAGACCCCCGCAGCAGACCCTTCACTGCAGACTCTTCCCCGCTCCACCATGTAGAGCGTTGCATCATTCAATGCAACCTCAGGTTTAAACATGTACCACCCTCGCACCTGCATCCTCAAACAATACATATGCCATCACATTCCACAATTTCTATACTAGATTCTTTCCCATAGATCCATCCTTCTCGATCTATGCGACCTCCCTCAATCTCATTGTATATTACATAATAGGCCGTGACGTCTAGTCATTTCGACTCATCGCCACAGACCCTTTCCCCGCAACAGACCCTTCCCCGCCCCCCGCACCCCCCTGAGATCACGGGTCCAGAACTGGCATAGCCTTACTACTTTTATTCAATTACAATTTCTTCATGGAATTGTGTGTCTGTGTGTGTGTGCGTGCGCGCGCGCGCGTGCGTGAGTGTGTGTTCACGCCTTGGTACCCATCCCAAACCACCACCACCCGCTAAACCCAATATCCGTACTACTTAATATTGCCACTTTTTGATGTTTTTTATGGGGTTGGAAGTCTTCCCCCGCCATAATATTACATGGGACATTATTTTTCAATGATAACCAATGGTAGAAAAAAATTTGTAGCACTTTTGAGCTGCAGCCCTGATTCGACACTTTTACCATAATTAATTTTGAATTTATACATTTTGCATCGGTAAAAACATTTTGTACGCAGAAAACTTGTATTTACCTGTTTGGTCAGTATTTATAACATAATCCTCATGGTATTGAGGTATTAAGTGGCACGTCTGTCGACGAAAGGTCTCTGCCGACGCCAAGATGTCCTCCATTGATGCCGCCTCTTTTTTCGAAACCAGTTTCGTGATTTTCCGTTGAGAAATTTTGTGTTTCTGTTGGAATGCCGTGACCCATCGATCAGACGCCTTGAAATTGAAATCGATGAATTGTGTAGCAGCAGCCAACGCCCATTGTTGTAAATTTCTTGATGTAACTTGCTGATATTGCTGTCTTGCTTCCACAAAACGGTCATAGGTCCGCGAATCTATCGCCTCAAATTTGTCCAATCTCGATCCACCACTTTTAATATCATTCTCCCATTGTGAAAGATATTCTTTTCTCTTCAAGCGGCTGCATCCTTTTTTTTGCAATATCGCTAAAGACCACGTGGGATGCGCTTTAGCCATGATCACGATTTTGACTTTGTAGGCGATGGGAATCATTTCACTTTTATTTTTTTTTCGGTTCCGGTTCGTACTCATCTGGAGAAGAATCAAGTTGGGGCACTTCGAACTGCAGTTCTCCGCAATCCTCATGAGCGTGACTTAATTCCTCTTCAATTACGAATATTTTTTTACCCAAAAGTTCCAATGTATTATTATAAAATTCTCCGGCCAATAACATAGCATCGTGAGATATTTCTTCCGAAGGTGTCGATGCAATTAAATTATTTTCCGTCAACAGCTCTTCATAATAAACTACTGCGTTCTTCAATCGCGATTTTGATTTATCACTGTACATGGATTCTTCAGGAATTTCCTCTCCTATTCCAGAAGAGCCAGAAACTTCTTCAGTCGACATTTTTAACTTCGAATTGTAAGAGAACTTTGAAATTTAAGAAATAGGCACGTATGTTCACGACGAAATCGAAAAATGAATTACTGTTCAATTCTCACAGACTCGCGCACAGTCCTATGCGCAGATGTCCGTTATAACCCTAAGGGGACCCAGGTAAAAATTCTTTAGACCCTTACAAGGCCATAAAACCGAATAGAACAGCGAGCACGAATATTTTTCAGTGAATGAAAAACTTTACGTTCTTGAGCTAAAATAAATTTTAAAAAATAATGTAGGGATGAGAAACGCTTTTAATAATTGTTGGGATAACAAAAAAAAAAGAAAAAAAAAGATGCGAAGGAGGAATCGAACGCGAGACCTTCGGCGCAAAAGACCGATCCCTAACCGTCTAGACTGGACGGCGGCTCGACAAGTGCTTGACATTTTAAACTCATAAGGCGCCTAAGAATCTTTGAATCGATTGTTCTCGGAATTTTCCGAGTAGTACGTCCTACTACTTTAACCACGTGAGGTGCTAGGGGTCCTCTTTCACCACAAAAAAAATCGGCCAAATCCCCGACCCCACGGTCGTGCCATCTCCTTGTGAGACAAAACGTAATAATCCTCCGAGTAATATATAGGAAAACACTAAACCTGTTATGACATGTTCACTGCAGCGAGCGAAGAAAGAGCTCACAGTAAACATGCCACCGCGTGTTTAATAAAATTGCATATTAGGGAAAAGGCGTAGTTCTGACATTAAACTTGTTACAACTTGTTGACTGTAGTGAGCGGCGAAAAAGCACGGAGGGAGCATATCGCGACGTATTCGAAACAGCGGATAGTCAAACCTCAAACAAAAACACATAGAGAAAAGAAAAAAAAACATATTGCAACGAGTCGGTGGGACCGTCCGTTCCCTTCTTGTGGGAGAAGCGAAGAATCTTACAAAGTAGATTTTATAAAGGTTGAACTATATCGAAAAAATTCCCGTTACTATAATATTGTACGTAATGAAAATCATATCATAACAGTAACATTGACTTTTTTTTAACAATGTTTCACCTATTCGAGCTTTGAGTCATTTTTTTATGTTATTACTAGGGAATGGACGATTATACTAAATTTTTGTAGTTGGTGTCACTCCTGGGGTAAGTGTGATAAACCACTCCTAAAAATGAAACGTCTTTTTTTACCATTTATTAATGAGATAAAAATCTGAAAAAATTATATTATATAAACCTTATAAGTGACTATGCATAGTTGAAATTTCATTGAAATATCTCAAATAGTTTTGAAGATACTGAATTTTTAAGTTAAGAGTTGCCACCCCCATACAGTAGCGCTCAAAAGTATTTTGACAACATAAAATTCGTTATTATTTCTTTCAAATTAAAACTTTATCAGAAAATGTCCTGAGTATAGTGGAGAGCAGTATAACTGCGCTTATTTGAAAGCATTAGGTTTCGACTTGTTTGTTTATATTCTGCCCCGCTGGAGGAACGTGACCTACCGCGAGCTCAAAAGTATTTTAACACGCAGTCAGCTTCACGAATTCACGGACGTTATTTGCTCCTCAGTTTTGATTTGTACTTATATTACTTATTGTGGTTATTTCAATATGCCGAAATGCAAGGAATATTCTAGTGACTTTAAAAAAGCCGTTATAAATGCACTAAAGCAAGGACTAAAACAAACAGAAGTTGCTTGTATTTTTAAAGTGTCTCGACAGCTCATTAGTGCATGGAATAAAGTATATAATAAACGGAAGACTGTCAAAAATAAGCCTCGAAGTGGCCGTCCAAAAAAAACATCTCCTAAAGTCGATTGTATTATAAAAAAGCTATCAACAAGTGATGTTCAGAAGTCGGCTATAATGATTAAAAATGAATTGAAAGAAAAATATAACGTAGACATTCACGTTTCTACTGTCAAACGACACTTGAAACTCTTCGGATTACATGGACGAAGACCGACGAATAAACCTTTAATATCTACAAAAAACAGAAAGTCCCGACTTGCATTCGCAAAACGGCACATATCGTGGTCAAGTTCAGACTGGTTCAAAATTTTGTGGAGTGACGAGAGCAAATTTAATTTAATGTCATCTGATCGTATTAAGTACCTTCGACGTCCTGAAAACAAAAAATATGATTTTCGATACCAAATACCCACGGTCAAACTTGGAGGTGGTAGTGTGATGGTTTGGGGATGTTTTTCATGCTCTGGAGTTGGACCGTTAGTTCAAATTGAAGGGAATATGGATCGGTTCGTGTACACGCAAATATATTGAAGACTCAAATGCTACCGTACGCTAAACACCACATGCCAACTGGGTGGTATTTTCAACAAGATAACGATCCCAAAATCAAATCCAAGTACATTAGTGATTTTTAAAACGCGAAAAAGTCAAGGTTCTAGGGTGGCCAAGCCAAAGTCCGGATTTGAATCCTATAGAACCACTGTAGGAGGAGGTGGATCGCAGAATAATTATTCAAAATTATTCGAATATTCCGATGAAACGATTACAGAAATTGGTCGACTCAATGCCGACGCAGTGGCAGGCTGTCATAAAGACCAAGGGATATGCCACTAAATATTGATTTGCTCATTACTGTAGATTATAATTATATGTTAAAAAATAATTTTTTCAACCGTGTCAAAATACTTTTGATCCACTAGTTTCCTCATTTTTTAAAAATTACTCTACTATTTTGTTGCGAACGAGGGCCGTTTTGCCACTATTCTGTAGAACATTGAATATCTTTCAACAAAATAAACGATTGATTTTTGTGTTTCATATTTTGTTTTCGGTTAATCCAATTAATGTATTTGTCAAAATACTTTTGAGCGCTACTGTATCTCCCTCATTATTGCGAGAAGGGGTTTGAAATTTGGTGTAAAAACATTTCTGTCAGCGAAAAATTATTTACAAGGTAAGAACATGTAAATGACGCTGGGGCACTTTTTATATAGTTAACCGGCTAGACCCTTTCTTTTTTCAGTAAGGAATAATTCTTCGTTTCCGATCGAAAATAAACACAATGCAATTGCGAAAATAATATCATACACTTAACAAAGAAAAATGAATAATAATTCATATACCTATGTTGATATTTTCTGTACGAAAGCACAAAGGTGTAATAGGATCAAAATAACTACATCTATTCCAAGTATCGACAATCACTACGAAGGGATTTTTATAACTTCTTGTACATCTAGATTTTTTTTGAGGTCCGATGCTATACTTATTCTGGATTCCATTTGTTTTCTGAGACTGTTTTTGCAGTCTCGAAACTTGGGAAAGAATCTCATTATTGTAGACCAAAATCGATCCTTCTAAATCGTTAGAAACTAAGGTTTCAAAACCCAAAATCTGATATTTATGATTGCCGTTGCAATCAGAAGTTCGTTAAGTTCTTCGATTCGGTGTCGACAGATGTGAACAATTTTGGCTCAATTCTATTTAAAAATATTAACAAAGTTCAATGACTGCAAATTTGTCGAATATATTGTAAAAATGAAAAAAAATATATCTGAAAATTACCTTCTTCGAAGTAATCACATACGTTTATCAATACTCGTATGCTGTTATGTGGATTACATTTTTTGAAGTTATTCTATTTATTTTTTTTCCACATGCTTTTTAGCTGGAAGTCCAAGAAAATAAAAACCATCCGCTTGAGTTAGTTTGAAAAATGTTTTGGTGTATAAAAGTCTGAGAAAACAGTTCCATAAAATATTTATGACTTTCGTTTCAATAGGAAGCTGAAAATTTATTTTTGTAGTCAAAGATTTGATTATCTCATCATGTTTATCCAAAAATTGAAAAAAAATGCATAAGAATTACTTGAGGCAACTTTTTAATTTTTTTAAGAGCGTTCAAATTTTGCACAAATCATGCTTCCATCAAGCAGTAACTCTTTCCGCTATGAGAGCAATATAAAAGATTTTTTATGTCGCGATTTTCAATGAAAATCAGAAAAAAATAGGGAGAAGTCGCTTTAGCACTATCTAACAATTTTTTTAGAGCAGCCAAATTTTGCGTAAAATCTTTTTTTTATAATGTACTAAAAGTTTTCGTAGGTGCCCGTGAAAAAAAAATATCGATTTTTTTTTAACCACCCTGATATACATCCGTAATACCTCCGTGAAATTAGCCCCACTTCATTTTTCGAATCTTTTAATTATTCAATTAATTAAAACATTAAAACAATTCATCCGTATTGCTTGCACGTCCTGCATTTGGTTATGTCAAAACTCTGTTCTAACTTTTCGCTGTGTCGGTGCATCGAAAAGACGAGTCGTGACCATTCGCGACTCACTGCTTTTGTCGCCGAGACATCGGCTTTCATGGAAATGGGTTATAGGTGGCATCAAGGGGCCTTTGATAGTGTTATATACAGGCACGTCAAATTCTTGAATGTGTTAGTATTTTTTACATAAACTTGAGCACGTGCAAAGTGTTTTCTCATCAATTACGCCATCGATCATGTTGATTTTGGGCTCAATCGAAAGAGAATTTCATAATTAGTCGCCAGTTTAATTTTCAAAATATCAAACGACTTCCGAGCTTCGTAATCAAAGGAAATGACATGTCAATTTTACCCCCACCACCGCGAATCGTTTTATTCAGAGAAAATATAGTAGTCTCAGCGAGCCTCGGGCCAGCAGACGATAGAGCTGTCAATGTACTTGTCCCGAGACTCTACCGAGTCTTTTGTTGTAAAAAACATTGTTCAAATTCGACAGCATGATGTCAATGCTTGGTTAATTGTTCCCTTTCCATATTTATCGTTGAGATACGATTTTAATAATATTATCCCTAATATTCAATATCTATATTAAAAAAAGCCTGTTTTCAATTTTACTTTTTGAAAGAAAAAAAATAATTTCACAATTCGTAATATAGTGCGCAATGTATTTACCAGTTAATTTTTCATTATAAATAGTTGATAATATACAGGGTGTCCCATTTTAATCCTACACCTGACTTTTCTCGGTAAATGTTGCTCGGATCAAATATTGTGTGGAACAAAACTTTCAGGGGTTGAAGGGGGACGTAAGAAAAAAAATGGTTTGTGAATCCAAAACTCAAAATGGCGGCGTTAGAATGGCCGACATGTTTTTTTTTTTGGGAAACATAACTTTTTTTCATCACCAAAAAATTTTTCAGCGCAAAACGAAAAACTTTTGTTGGAAAATTTTTTTGATCAAGTTCATAATTTTTGAGTGAGAACATCATTTTCAACTGTTTTAGAGGTATTCAGGATGTACCACGAAGAGATCTTAAACGTACCAAATGCAAGTGCGTTTGCGTGTGCGTCTGCATATGCGTACATACGTGGAGGTGCATGTGTGTGTGTTTTTCATTTTCATTTGATTTTTCAACTTTTTTTAAAATGAGAGGCGAGCAATGCCTTTATGCCCATAGGTACAAACTCACAAGGATTAGGTCTCTGCGGTTCGTCACTACCGCAGTATTTTCGGACTCCAAACCCTCCTTGTGAGTGTACTCTGATCCCTTCCTAGAGATGTTCGAAGATCCCTCCATTCATGTTTAAACATGCCTGAACTCTTCTCTCGAAACCATCTACTGTGCGTAGGAGAACATCTCTCGGGATCGCACGGCAGGCAGCTCTTATCCGCTCCTTCATGTTCTCTCGTGTTGCTGGAGCTTGACGGTAGACAGCGTCTTTTAAGTAACCCCACAAAAAAAAATCAGGAGACGTGAGATCCGGTGACCTTGGAGGCCAATTTACCTATTTACATGCACCTCCACGTATGTACGCATATGCAGACGCACACGCAAACGCACTTGCATTTGATACGTTTAAGATCTCTTCGTGGTACATCCTGAATACCTCTAAAACAGTTGAAAATGATGTTCTCACTCAAAAATTATGAACTTGATCAAAAAAATTTTCCAACAAAAGTTTTTCGTTTTGCGCTGAAAAATTTTTTGGTGATGAAAAAAAGTTATGTTTCCCTAAAAAAAAAACATGTCGGCCATTCTAACGCCGCCATTTTGAGTTTTGGATTCACAAACCATTTTTTTTCTTACGTCCCCCTTCAACCCCTGAAAGTTTTGTTCCATACAATATTTGATCCGAGCAACATTTACCGAGAAAAGTCAGGTGTAAGATTAAAATGGGACACCCTGTATATTCAAAAAATCCTCATGGACCGGTATCCATTACAATTGTTAGTCTATTCCTGTTGACTGTTTGTCATTGTCGAAATGAAAAAATTCGAGTCCTCCCAATATCTAGGTTTTAATACATCGTATTTTAAGTAACAATGATCATTTTGTTTGCCTTATTTCATATCTTTCGGCATATATACTCCGTATTTTAATTGAAAATCCGAAGTAGTTTCGAGTAATGCTAAGCTTTCGAGGTTTGTGTGAGAAGGTTTCTTTTTCGCAAGGATTTTGGCGGATACGAACCTGCAGAGGTAAGAGTTCTGATACATGGTTTGGTGGTCATAAATAATCGATAAATAGTTATTGCCCAAATGTCGAAGGGTTCGGGAGCTTGGTCCCTTTTGCTTCGATCCTACGAGTGCTTTTTCCAAGACGTGGAAATGGAAGGGTGGAAATAAAGTTAGACCCGGTACGTGCAAGATAACTCTGGGGACATATTTTATATTTTGGCCGACACCGTAAAGTTTGCAAAGACGCCCTCCAGTATCATCTAAGCTGATTTTAGTTTACTATCATACTTCCAACGACATTGACCAACATTGACCCTTTATAGGAACACCTGGCTTTATGTTTCTCCGGGCTGATTACTTTCTGGGTCCCTGACATATCCAATAGCACCCTGTTCCTTTTCTCCTCTACCCTCCTTATTTCTTCTCACTCGCTCTCATTCACACTTTACGTTCTGGATACGTGACCCCGAATTTTCTCCACCGATCTAAAAACTACCCCTTACTGTATTACAGGGTGTGACACATTTCGGTAATTTTTCCAAAACTCACTTGTATAAATGAGAAATCGTTATATTTTAATAAAGTCTTCGTTTCATTCTGATAATATCCTGTTTTATGAATATGGAAAATTCACAAAATAAAAGTTCACTTCTAGAACAGCATCGAATTTTGAACTTTTTTCGATGGCCCATTATTTACCTCCTCTTAGCCATTATCAGATCGTTTTCCATAGCATAAATATTTGCCAATTGAATGAAATTAGAAGAGACCGTGATTCTTTAAATGCTTTTTAATTCGTCTTAATTACGGTAGTTATGAGTGAAAAAAATGATTAATTACTCCGCACACAAATGCGAGGATGGATTAGAGGAGAAGTACAATCGAACATATGAAAGTTGAATAAAGCAATGGAAGTATTAATTAGTCGTGTTCGGTGTGTTCCATTGTGAGGTCGCCGAGGCTCATATACCAGGAGGTTTGTATTTATGTGCGTACTTGGGAAAGTTCGTTTTACCCGAGGAAAACCAGACAGGCATTATTAGGCACGAGGACCGGAAGCCTACACATACTTGTACCGTATGTAGTATTTCTCATGGCCTGCTTTTCATCTCCTTCTTCTTTTGGTTCTCCCAAGTACCCCTTTTTCTCTTTTACTCTCTCAGTCTCTCTTTCTCTCTCTGTCCTCTCTCACAAATATACATGAGTATCTGGCAACTCTTTTCCGCTCCTCATCCAGCCGCAGTGCGAAAAAAAACTCAAGAGATTCGTCCTTTTTGCCCTCTCGTAAAACTCATTGCCATATCCCGCTACGCCTCTTTTTGTTTATCCATTGTGTCGGCCACCATGCGGACAAAACTTTTATTGCCTTTCCAGTCTGAAAGTTAATATCAGCTTATCAAACGCTATCGAATGTTGACTTAATTTCCACTCATTTCCCATATAACAGATGTTTTCAAACACTTTTTTGTGATGGATACTGTACTGTGTTCGGTTGAGTTGGAGCCGAAAGGGCATTGCAATCCGTAGTAGTTTAGTCCCTGTAGGAATAGTGCGTCATTAATCTAGAGTCGCGATAGCGACTCAAGACAAGTGCATTTTTAAAGAGAGTTCGCTCCAAGACTCTTTACCAAAAGGACCGCGTTTCCAACTGTTTTCGAAAACTTTCAAAAATTGTTTCCGTAATAATTAATTAATTACAGCATTTTGGAAGATGGTACGAGTTCACATATTTTTTATTTTTTTCTCTTTCGATCGTGTCTAATTAAAACACTGTAGCTTAACGCGTATTGAAAATATTAATATTTTATTTTTTCGTTGCATCAAAAAATTGTGGCTTTTTTCGCACACATTTTTGATACTCATATGTGTGGGATAGTAATGTAATGAAGTGTAATCAAGTATACATTGCATCGTTGCTATAGTAACGAAGTGAAGCGTGACTGTCTTTAAAAAAATAAATAATCAGATCAAAATGTACTCATGTTAAATAAAGACGTGTTCTTTGTTTGTTAATTTAATTATTTCATGTTATCCCACATATATTTGGAGCTCGTCCGAGATGCGCGCTAAAATAATAATTAATAGTCAAAGACAAAAGAGACAGAACGATATGAAAAAAAAGATAAATGCATAATTGTTTCGGTATCGTGAGCGGTGAACGTGTGTGCTGAACGTTTTCTGACTAAACTGAAGACATTTTTCAATATTTGTGCGTTGCATCATATCAGACGATCAAGGAACCCTATCAATTCAATGACAGTTGATGAATTAAAGGGGGAACTTCAACAATTAGGCTTACCATTAACGGGAAGCAAAGCTGTATTAAGAGAACGACTCCGAATTCACGTCATAGATGCTGAAGAAAATAGGATAAATTCTGCAGATAGCGGAAATAATGACGATATACAAGAAGAAATGGGGACATTAAGAACAGCTGAGTCGAGGAATCGTCTACGTCAATGGAATTTAAATGCGACGGGATCAAGATGACATGTAAGTACCAGATTGAGAACTGCTGATGCATAGGCAAATGAAGAAGACACCAGCGGTAATAATGACACCGCAAATAATGATTGCCGAGAAAATCGAGTACGTGAAATTGAATGAGGATCAGGTCCAGTTTTAACGTTTAAAGATGTTGAAGATGCTGTTGTGCCCGCGAAGACCGTCACGTGGGGACGAGCTATCGAGGACGGGTATTTTGGGGATTATTGCCAATAATTGAGTTAAACTCCAACTCAATACTTAAAAACAAATTAACAATAAGTTTATTGAGAAAAATTACAAAGTCGAGGTTTATTTGCCTCGAGTGGTCTCGAGGCAAATAAACCTCGACTTTGTAATTTTTTACAAATAATATCCTGCAAATAAACCTCGAATTTGTAATCGTTCAGAATTTTGTCGTCAGACTGCCGAATTTGAGCTTGTCGTGACTTTTAATAATTCGGTGAATTTCCCCCACACCCTATCGGCATTACCCCTTCTTACAATTAATTTGTTCTCGAATGTTCTCGGCCGATCGATGGCGTAATGCCTCATCAGCTTGGGGTCGATAGCCCTATGCGGCGATTGCAGTGATCGAGAATCGCGTTATTTCGTATTTTAGTGTATTAAGCATTTTATTTCAAACATTTTTATATACTGAGAATTTGTTACTATGCGGGCCTGTTGCCAGGCACAACATTCCTCCCCCCTTAAGTAGACGAAACTTCGTTTTGGCTATTTCTTTTTCTATAAAATTGGCAGTATTTCTTAATTTGGTCTCGCGGCTTACAATTTTTCGTTTTTCAATTTATGTGTTTGTGTATTAGTGTATTTTTTCTGAGTCTGTGTTTGTTTTCTTCTTTGGCATTTCTCTGTGTTATATGCTTAACTCAGGTGTTTTGCTGACTCTCTTTGACGGCCTTGGTAGGTCGATCAACATCGCTAGCCTGAGCAGCTGGCTGTATATGCTAATAAAGCTTTGTTTTGTAAACAATGAATAGAATTGCACATAGTATAATTATTATCATCAGAGTTATCGAGTTTAATAAATAATTACCAATAACGTGGTAAGCATGTACCCAATTATTTCGTTGCTCGTTTAATTTTGTTTTTAATATGTCAATTCTTTCACCTAATTTATTGATCTCTAGAGGATTCAATATCATTTTGTGTGGTATGCTGTAATTAAAAATGGATGTTGTGAATTTACTTTTCCTAAAGTATTCGTTAAATTGCATGGTGGTGCAAATGTGACAAATTCGTTTTGCGTTATTTCATTTACAGTTAATAACACCGGCACACAAAAAAAAAAGTGGTCAGTACTTTTGACTAGACCCATATAATTCTATGTATTTTGACGCGCTGAATCAGAATTTGGGGCCAGCTCAGCGCGTACACCCACCAATTTTGAATAAATTGCAAAAACTGCTAAAAATGTCAAATAATCGAATTTTTGGGTATTCGAACATCTTTCTGGACCTATATAATACATGATATTCATGTAATTTGATGCGCTGAATAAGAATTTGGGGCCAGTTCAGCGCCTACACCCACCAATTTTGAGTAAATTGCGAAAAACTGCTAAAAATCTCAAATAATCGCATTTTTGGGTATTCAAACATCTTTCCTGATCTATATAATGCATGATTTTCATGTAATTTGATGCGCTGAATCAGAATTCTGGGCCAGTTCAGCGCCTACATCCACCAATTTTGAGTAAATTGCGAAAAACTGCTAAAATTGTAAAATAATCGCATTTTTGAGTATTTAAAATTTTTTTTTACCTATATCATGCATGATTTTTATGTAATTTGATGCGGTGAGTCTAAATGCAGGGTTATTTTAGCTTATACACCTTCAAAATATTGAGTAAGTCAAAAAATCGCATTTTTGAGTATTAAAAATTTTTTTTTGACCTTTATCATGCATGATTTTTATGTAATTTGATGTGCTCAATTCGTATATATTTTCATTATTTTTTGTGGATGCTGGAAGAGATGCAAAAGTGATGCAGAAAATATGAGAAAAGAACTTTATAGACATTACACCGTTCTTCTTGTATAACGAACTCTTTTTACCTCAAATGTTCGGTACAGTGAATTTCTCTTTCTCTTCATATTTTCTTTCTTTATATTTCTCCAGCGTCCAGCAAAAATCTGCCGTCATGTTGACGTTCCACCTCCCTTGATATCGACTCTCCATTTCACTTATATCTTGATGGAATCGTTCTCCTTGTTCTTCACTATAATCTCCGAGGTTTTGAGGGAAATAGTCAAGGTGAGAGTGTAGGAAGTGCAGTTTAAGATTCATCAAGCAACCTAAATTTTTATAACTTTCCAACAACTCGTGAACTAAGTTCTGGTAATTCTCACTTTTCGTATTTCCTAAGAAGGCCTTGAGATACATTTTTAAAACTTAGCCAAGCAGCTTTTTCAATATCACTCATTTCATCAAGAAAATTTTCGTCTGAAAATAAATTCCGAATTTGAGGTCCATCGAAAATCCCCTCTTTTAATTTAGCTTACTCAAAATTGGTGGGTCTAGGCGCTGAACTGGCCCCAAATTCTGATTCAGCGCGTCAAAATATATAGAATTATATGGGTCTAGTCAAAAGTACTGACCACTTTTTTTTTGTGTGCCGGTGTAATTGATAATCGCGGATGTGACGGAACATTCTCCGTCCAAAGCCAGTATTTCGGTACCACGAATTGCTGTGTAAACAATTTTGTGTAAACGCCTTTTTCTCTAGAACTACATATATCTACCGTCTTTCTCTTTCTAATGAAATTGCAAAGATTTCTTTTTTATTTTATTTTTTTCATGGTAATGTAATGATGATATACTGGTTTTCTGTTTTCCTATATTGCGCTAATTCTTTTTCGTTTAGGATAGATTCCGATACTATGAATATTTACATATACATTCGCGACTATTAGCCGTGTCCTATTATGAAATGATACCATCTTTGCTATATATTTAATTTCGAGATTTTTTTTCTTTTATTTTATTAGTTTTCGAATAAAAAGGTTTTAAATAAAAACTGTCTTTTCTATCATGACGTATGGTCTGTTTGTCAGTCTGTAGCTTTTTTTTTCAATTTTATATTTTTATTATTTAAGATTTTGTTTTCATTTTATTATTTTTTCTATTAGTATCCCTTCTTAAAGATATTGATTATTTTCCATTATCATTATTATTATTAATTGTCGTATTCATTAGTTGAAGCTTCATATCTCATCGTCTGTTTTATTTATTCCCCATCGTGGGTTACCTCGTTTTTCTTGCTGAATTGGCATTTTACTCTCCTGGTTTCTTCTTCGAATATTTATTTCCTTTCTCATTACATATGTATAATTCGTTCCTTTTCAAACCTTGCCATTTTTACGTGCATGAAAAAATACATACATATATGCGAATTATTTTATATTATCTTCATTTCTTCGTTTCAATTGTTTATTATTTCCTTTATGTAACATTCTTCTAAAATTTTATTTAAGATGCTCTTCTTCTCATTTTATTGATTCAAAGATTTTTATATAAATCATTTTATTTTTTTATTATGATCAATGTTTTTTTTCTTCTTTTAGTTTCGGTTTTTCTTGTCATTCGTTCATTTTTCATTAATGATTTCCATTTTCTTCAGTTTTTTAGGTTATTTTATCCAAAAGTTGATTTTTTCCAAACGTATATTGTTTCTAAATACGTAGCATTTTAATCCTAGTAATCATACTTTATTGTGCATTTCTTTTTCATTTTTCATCTGAAGCGCATTCGTTTGTGTTTGTAGTGTCCCGTAGGTTTCAAGAAGGCTGTTTTCCGTTTATCCGTCAGGATTTGGTGAAATCCAGAGGCAAGGTTAAGGGTGCTAAAATGTTTGGCTCGTTTCAACTGGTCCAATATCTCGGTGATATTAGACAGTGGGTGTGAGTCAGCTTCCGTCGCTTCTTTTAACGGGACAGACCTAGTTGGAACGTCAAAAAAAAGGCCTTTTTTCCGATTTTTTTTTGGTCAAACGATAAAATAATTCACAACAAAAGTTCTTCCGTTTAAAAGATACATATGTAATGTATATGTTGCAATTTTTTCAACGCAATACATATCGAAATAAGCTGGTGACCGTCAATTGCCGAGGACGCTGCAAAAAAAAACACGGTTTGCGGTGATCAAGCTCACGCTGCAACGGCTCATCTGAAACAAAAAAAACGGAGGGGATTTTTAGTTAATGATATAATGCTCCAGTTGAACGAAGGGTTTTGAAAAATTTCCATTTTTCACAAAATGGCGGCCGTTAAAAGTCAAAAGTGTTTTTTTGACCAAAATATCAGTTCCATTTTTTGCTATTAAAAATAAAAATAATTATCCAAAAAAAAAATCCTTCGTTCATATGGAGGACTACCATGTATAGAAGAAGTGATATAAATTTCAACCCGATCGGTAAAGCCGTTCTCGAGCTACAGTGATCACCGACTTCAAAAACATGGTTTCGAGAAAAACGCACTTGAAGTCCGCTACCTGCTTACCTATGGCTCAGACACGACGTGCTACAAAGTCTTGTATTTCGGCGAATAATGGTCCGATTTACATTTACCTGGGCGGAAAATGTTCGTAAGAGATTCTACTTTTTGAAAATGAAATAAAAAAAAATCGATTTTTCGAAAATTCTAACTAGGTCTGTCCCGTTAATGTATGAAAATCCTTCACTACTTTTTTGCAAACGATTTCCTCGGCGTCAACCTTTTCTGAAACGATTGGTAGTGGTTTGATCCGTGGACTTTCACTTAGGTGTATTATGCCGTCTTTTAACATTTCATTTGCCTGATTCATCATTTCTGATTTATGTGTCTCAGGTAGCCTGTACTGTCGAATATTTGTCGGTACAGTTGCTTTTTTCGTATGTATGTGATGTTTAACAAGATCTGTATATCTGAGCTTTTCTCCCTCGTGATGAAACACATCAGCGTATTCCTCGCTAAATTCTTTTACGGCTTTTTCTTTTTTCATGCTTGAATATGCATGGTTTTCAATTTCTTTCCAAACTTTTGTTTGTATTTCTTTTTTGTCTCTTGCGTGTATCACATTGATTTTACTTACTTCCTTGTAGGCTTTTTTCGGCTCTTTTTTAATTTCTTCCATTTCTTTAGAGTCCATTTTCGGCTCTTTTTGATTTTTTTCGATTTCTTTAGTCCTTTTTCGGCTTTTTTTTTTCGATTTCTTTAGAGTCCTTTTTCGGCTTTTTTGAATTTTTTCTGTTTCTCTGGAGTCCTTTTGCGGCTCCTTTTTAATTTTTTCCGTTGTGAACCCTTTTTCCTGGGAGTTCCTAATAATTTTAGGGCTGTCATGCCCTTTCGTTTTGATAATATTCTCGATTAATTTTTCACTTGGCTTCGTTCTTTTGATGGAAATACATCCTATGTTTAACATTGGCGATATTGCATGTAATACTGCGTTCGTTCCCTCCGACGCATTTATTAATGACTCGGTGTGTCCATAAATTTTGATATATTGACCACTTATTATCTCAACCTTATGTTTTCGCATGAAATCCATACCTATGATTCCATCAATTTCCATTGGGATAGAATCGTCAACTACGAAAAATCCATGGCGGACATTTACCGCAGGGGTTTCGATTACTAACTCCACTTTGCATAGAGCGTGGAATGTTTTTCCCCTAATTTCTTTTAGTACGATCGTTTCGTCGATTATTTCCGTGTCTCTATGGAGAGCACTCTTTTTTATAATGCAGCATTGTGCTCCGATATCTGCTTTGAGAGTAAGAACCAAATTTTTCGCTTGGGGCGATGTAATATAAAAATCACTTGCTGTGCCCCCTGAGTTAATTGAGTTTATTTCAATTTTCGCTTTCTTTTTCTTTTCCTTCTTTTTGAATGAGCTTGTAGCTTCCACTGTACTTATTTTGCTGACGCTTGCATTCTTTCGCTCAGCAGTCAGTGTGAGGAGACTAAGGTTGAGTGAACCTATCGTTTTTCTTTCGTCATCTGTAGTTCTGTCCCCCGATGATTGCCCTTTATTACTTCCTTGATTATTTTGGTTATTATTTCCCTGATTTCTCTGATTTCTTCGGTATCCACGATTTTGTCCTCTGTTATTTTGATTCCCACGATTTTGACTTTGATTTCCTTGATTTCCCTGTCTGTTTTGATTTTGTCCTTGATTTCGGTAATTTCCTCGGTTATTATAGCTTCGTCCTGGCCCTGAACCTACTTGTCCGTTATTTCCATTTTTCCAACTCCAACAATCATCATAAATATGACCTGGTCTTTTACAAAAATTGCAAAATATCGAGTACATACTCTGAGTAGGGACTGGCAAATTGTTTTGTGCATTTCTGTGTCCGGAATTTCTGCAATATTGCGCTACGTGTCCTCTTTTATTACATTTGTTGCATGTAACCGAACTGTGTCTATGTCCCGATGAATCTGTTCCTTGCTCTATTGTTTCCTCGTCTATTGCTGCCATAATTGCCTCGTTAAGCGTTGGGTATGCTCTAGCTTTAATAAGAGTTTGATATTCTTTTTTAAGCCCCTTTTCGAAACTAGATAGAGCTAATTCTCGAACATATTGTTCAATAGCCATTTGCTCGATAACTGTTGCCTGTTTTTTAGTACTAGCTTCTATTAAGTCCATCATTGTGTCTTCTAATCTTTTTCCAAAATCTTTTACGCTTTCGTTGTATTTTTGTCGGCAAAAATATAATTCCGATTGTAATGCTCCTACTGTACGACTTCCACAATATAATCCTAGCATAATTGTTTTAAACGTTTCAAAGTCTGGGATATTTTTGTAACGGACATCGCTTCGCGCTTTTCCGGCTAATTTTGTTGTTAAAACGGTTTCTAAAAGAAGGAATTGATCCTCTTCATCTATATGCCTATTCGCGAGTGCAAACGCATCTATTAATTCGCGTACTTCTTCCGGTTTCGATCCATCAAAACGGGGTATAATGTTACGCGCTTCTTTGAGGGACATAGTGCGTCGAAGTCTACGTATGTAGTTATTGGGTGTGTTCCCGGCAGGATTTTCATTATTACTATTATTATTACCGTTATTTCCGTTATTACCATTATTATTTCCGCTATTACCGTTATTATTTCCGTTATTACCGCTATTACTTCCGCTAGCAATACCGTTTCCGGTCTCGTCTAAATTTACTGTCTCAACCATTGTTGTTAATAAGGTATTCAGGGTAGATTCTGCGCATGAGGTATCTGCGGGATTTTCAGTGAGATTAAATTTACCTTCGGAATCTGCGTCTAAATAATCGTCTTCGGACGTAAAAGTCGGATTTAACGTATCTGTGCTAATTTTTCTTTTTCTTCGTTTTACTATAGGCTCGTCATCGGTTTCGTCCGTGACCTGCTTATATACAATTTTATTTTCGAAGATAGAATCGAGCGACCGCGAAATTGTGCTTACGCCCGGTAATTTAAGACGGTCGACTAACTCGTCGTTGGATATATAAAATTTTATACACGCTCTGGCTTTGGCGGATTACAAATTAATTAATGTTCCGTCACTTACAGTAAGATGATCTCTCTCATGTTGTTTGTTGACGAGTCGAATTTACGTCGGTCGGTTTCTCGGTCTTCCTTCCTTCAAATTTTTGAATCTGCGACGTAGATCGGTCTGCCCTTCGGTGCGACGATGGTCAGTTTCCAGTTGTCGAATTGAACAGCAAAGGTCCTCGTTCGAATTATTGATTCATAGGTTGATTCGAATTTCGTATCGCCTTGGTACTTCGATTTTTCTTTTCGTTTCACCCAGTAGACGTGTTTGGTTTCTTGAGTTGTGGCAATCCCACCGCTGCCACCAATGTTGTGCCCGCGAAGACCGTCACGTGGGGACGAGTTATCGAGGACGGGTATTTTGGGAATTATTGCCAATAATTGAGTTAAACTCCAACTCAATACTTAAAAACAAGTTAACAATAAGTTTATTGAGAAAAGTTACAAAGTCGAGGTTTATTTGCCTCGAGACCAATCGTTCAGAATTTTGTCGTCAGACTGCCGAATTTGAGCTTGTCGTGACTTTTAATAATTCGGTGAATTTCCCCCACACCCTATCTGTATTACCCCTTCTTACAATTAATTTGTTCTCGAATGTTATCGGCCGATCGATGGCGTAATGCCTCATCAGCTTGGGGTCGATAGCCCTATGCGGCGATTGCAGTGATCGAGAATCGCGTTATTTCGTATTTTAGTGTATTAAGCATTTTATTTCAAACATTTTTATATACTGAGAATTTGTTACTATGCGGGCCTGTTGCCAGGCACAACAATGCCTTAGAAACATTCGCAGGAGATGGAAAACAAAACGTGAGTAAATGGATTGAAAAATTTAAAGAAATTGCAGATCTCTGTCAGTGGTCAGAAGTTCAAAAAGTCATTTACGCAAAAAAATTGCTTCGAGGATCCGCCAAACTTTATGCAACTTTCGAATGTGGTGTTAAATCTTGGCATTCGCAAAAAAAAATTTGTTGGACAAATTTCATTGACATTAAATTCCAAAGACGTTCATAAAAAGTTAAGCTCAACAAAGAAAAAAATAGACGAATTTTTACACGAATATATTGTGACGAAAATTTTTATCGTCACTTAAAAGCAACTCATTATTGCTTCTCCCGCTCGATGCTCCAACCACGACGCAGCCTCGTAGGACCTATCTAAGACAAAAGGATTAAAAATTCATTTAATAATTAATTATTAATTGCGTCCCGAAATATTTATTGTATTTTTCATTGGCCGGCGAAAATTATTGGAGGGAATAAAGTAAAGCGGTAACGAGGAAAGAGACAACAACATGATAAAGGGAGTCGGAGAGAGAGAGAGACTTCGAATTTCGTTCGCAACATCGGCGTACTTCGAGCGAGGCTCGTACGCATTGGTTACCTACAAGACACCGACACACACACTCACACAGTACATCAATCTGGGGAATATTCGGGAATCTTCGAGAACATTATCATCGTTGGACGACGCTATTGGTCATCGTCGTCTTCCAGTCGTTACTTCAGGGGAGTCGCAATATTGGGTGACGTCGGACCCTGATTACGATAATCGAAGAGAATCCCGTTAAACTATTCAAATCTTCCCTATATCTTTCTCTTGTTATTTATCGTCGTTAAGAACTTATTATTTGGGCTAGGGGTTGTTGAAAGTAACGAATAACTAAATAATTATTCCCGGCATAAATTCGGGGCCCCGTCTAACGCCCGCGACTAATTGGCTTGTTACGCGCCTGTCGTAAACCTTCGCGAATATTCGAGAGAAAGAGGGAAAAAGGGGGTGAGAGTGTCGTGTGTGACTCTCGATTTCGTCAGATTTTCGGTGAGCATTGAGTGGGACGGACATGTAAAATTAAACGGTAATTATTAGCAAGTTTCTCTCCTTCTCGCTTTCCGAGTTGGCCAGTGGGTTTATCCCGTATTTGTTAACGATTTTCCTTCAATAATTTCACCTAAAGAAATATTGAAAAAGTGTTGCGATCCCGGCAAAAGTATTAACGTTCAATCGCGGCGGCGGCTTCACCTTTCGTTTCGAAAATATAAATTTCTCAATTATTGCCACGTGTTCGCGGGTTTTGTGAAGCAGCTCGCTATATAACTAATGTCCGGGTAATAATTGTGTCGTGGTTGGATCCGAAAATCTCAAATCTTTCGTGTAATGAAATTCATTTTTCGTCATTAATTAATAGTGCCAGGATACGAGAATTTTCGTCGATAAGTGCGGATTATGAGAGTGGGAATGGTGTGTGTGTGAGACCGGGAAAGAATTATCGCGGGTTGCAAAATCAATAGTCCGACCGAGTCACCGAATAGCGGGTACTCGGTAACGTTTGGAACAACTATCTTTATTTTATGCGAGATACTAATTATTAACAACAATTTCGTTCCTTCCCGTGAGTAAATCCACGGTTGGAAAATACGGGCTCGTTATAAATTATAAGAGTGTGTAGAATCCCGGTAGTATGAGTGTGAACGTGAGTGAGTTATCGCGAATCTTCTCGTGTCTCGTGGCTTTTTCCCGTAGTATTAAAATTCGAATATTGTTATTATTATTCAAGCAAATTGGTAAACAATAAAATTATAATTTTCATTTATATTTTTTTTTCTAAATTATATAGTGCTCAATTTTCTTTTTATTATTTAATGACCCCGCCCATTCCGTTGCAACGAAGCCGGTCAATCGCCTATCTTTCTCTCTCTCGTGTTAAGTCGCTTTAGCGGCTGGCGCCCATTTAAAATAAAATAAATTAATACGAGCGAGAGAATCGGGCTTTTGTGGCGTTAGGATTTTCCGTCACAATATATATATAGGATACTAGAAATATGTAGCTAGCCATGCTGAGATAGCGCTTGAAGCAAAAATTCAATACATTATCGATGGAGTAACAGGAAATGATATAAATAAAACGGTTTTATATGGGGCAAAAACGATTAAAGAATTAAGAAACAAAATTTACTCACTATGAAAATATGTGTGTGTTGTGCCCGCGAAGACCGTCGCGAAGGGACGTGTTATCGAGGACGAGTAGTTAAGGGATTAAGGCCAAGAGAATGAACTCAAACTCAATACTTTTCTAACAGGTTAACAATAAGTTTATTTAAGAAGTTATAAATTCGAGGTTTAATAGCCTCGAGACCAATCGTTCGGAGTTTCGTCAAAGACTGCCCAATGTGGGCAGAGTCGCTGCTTTTTATGATTCGCATAATTTCCCCCAAATGGTATTAATTTTACCCCTACTATATTTTAATTGGCTATCGAATATTCTCACGCGATCGGTGGCGTGATTTGTTTCTAGAAGTTTCGATGGTGACTTTCGAGGGTCGATGTATTCAAAGGAATGTGCAGTTTAGCAATTTTGCTGAGCGGTGCTTCAAATACGACGCTTTATTCGCTTTATTTTATGAGTGCTATTTTGGGGCACAACATCCCTCCCCCCTTAAGGAGACGAAATTTATTTCGGCTACTATTGCACGAACTAAAATAAAGAAGTTTGGATGCCCATTTGTAAGATTTTGTTTAACTTACAGTGAAGCTTTATGTTTGTCTTTCGGGCGTATTTTTGATATAAAAATTTTGTCATCCGTAAATGTAGATGCGAGTTCTTCTCTAGTTTTTTGTCTTGCCACGAAATTCGGGGCTAGTTCGATATCATTAGTCTGATGTATTAGTCGGATTCGTTGGTAATGTTTCATTTTGAAAATTGTCAGTATGATAATTATTATAATGATTAAAATCATGCTAATGGCGCTTATAGAGTAATTTCCAATTATGTGGTAGGGGTGTGCCCAATTATTTGGTACTTTTTCTAGTTTTTTCTTTAGAATTTCAATTCGCTCGCCTAGCGCGTTTGTTTCTAGTGGGTTTGTAATTATTTTCGATGGTATGCTGTAATTAAAAATGGGGTGATTAATGTCTATCTTTCCAATTGCGCTCGTTAGATTGTACAATGGTATAAATGTTATAAATTCGTGTTGTCGCAATTCGTTTAGTGATAACAATTGGAAATTTATTGATGTGACGGAACATTCTCCGTCCAAAGCCAGTAATCCGGTGTTTTGGATTATTTCGTGTGTCGCGGATTTGTTTTTACAATCAATTCTTACACTTTCGGGTTTTGGGGCTACGAATAGCCATCTTCCTTCCTTTTCTAGTGCGATTATTAGCGTTTTTTCGAGTTTGACAATTCGTTGATTACATTGTAGATTTTTCGGATTATTACCTAGGTAGATTGCTATCTCGCATGGCGTATTGCCGTTTATTGATTGTAGTGATTGTTTAGGTTTGTAGTAATATATATTGTTGACTTTTTTCGCCTTGTTCAAATCGTCTTCGCTCATGGTTAAATAGGTTATTTTGTAGTTGTCCACAATTATAATTTTCGATGTAGTTTCGATAAATTGGAACTGATTTTCGTTGATTTTTGTTGGTAGTGGATAGACTTTATTAACTTTCAAAATTGAATTTTCGATTAAAGGAAATTTTATTATTAAAACGAATCGTAGTTTTGCTGTGTAGCTTGTAATTTCTGCTGTCTTCAATAGGTTAGTCATTTCGCTACTTTTAATGTTTGTTGGAAAGTTCAGGCCTTTAGGAATGTAGGGAATAGCTTCCGTTAAATAATTGGTTAATTGTTTGGGTGTGATCACCGTAGGGTTTATGGTTCCCTTGTAAATCTCGGTTAGAAAGTTTGCTAGTTGGTTTACGTCGCTTTCAAAAGCGTCAATTGTTGCTGTAAATGCGTTTATGTTTTCGTCTATTGCTTGTTTCGTTTTAATTTTTGAAAATTGGCCTTCTATTGTATTTTTGATTCTTTCTATTTTGTTGCTTAAATTATTTATATTTGTTATTATCCCGGGCGTGGTTTGGTTATAAAGTTTTAATGTAGATTGCAGTATTTGTACATTTTCTTTTAACATATCTTCGTCGGTTCTTTGTCTAGTTATTATGTCATCAATATTTTTATTAATTTTTTCCGCATCGTCTTGGTCTAGGTTTCCTGTTATTGCTTTTATTATTTCTTGCGTTTGAGTCATCACTTCTTGCTTGTGATTCTCAGGTAGTCTGTACGGACGAACATTGACCGGAACAGTATCCTCCTTTGTAAAAATGTGGTGTTCCACCAGGCTCGTGGTACCCAAAGTTTCTCCTTCGAGGTGAAATACGTCTCCGTATTCCTCGCAAAATTCTTGGAGAAATTTTTCCTCTTCTTTATTTAAATGGGTGTGTTCCCCGATTTCCCTCATTATTAGTTGCGATCTGTTCCTTTTTTCTTGGACTCTAGTGGTGTAGATTTCTTTCTTTGTGTCAGATTTGTTGATTTTTTCTTCATCGTTTATTTTATTCTGAGATTCTTCCTCTATTTCTTCTATTTCTACAATTTCGAGTGTCGGTCTTTCAATGCAGACTTCCTGGTCCGACGTATTTAAAAACATGATCGGAAATGTCATTATTTTTTCAGGAACAATTCCTTGTCCTACTTTGATCCCTTTTTCTATTTCTCGGGCTGCTACACATCCTACAGCTAATTTTTGAGCTTTTGCGTAATGGATGCTCTCGGAACGAGGAGGTAATCTCAATTTTTCGGAGCTGTTTAGTAAATGCTCAATGTGACCGTAAATTTTGATTATTCGGCCACCTAGAATGTCGACCCTGTGTTTCCTCATGAAATCTAATCCCAAAATTCCGTCTGTTTTCATGGGGACATCATTATCAACTACAAAAAATCCATGACGAATTTTTACGGCGGGTGTTTCGATTTCTAAAATAACTTTGCATAGAGCGTTGAAAGTTTGTCCTCCTATTCCCGTCAGTTCGACTATTTCGTCTATTATTTCTGTTTCTTCTTTTAAAACGCCTCTTTTAATAATGCTACATTGGGCTCCGGTATCGGCCTTCAAAAGAAAAACTGATTTTATAGCTTGCGGGGAGGTGATGTAAAAATCACTTGCCTTACCCAGCGAAGCGATGGAATTTATTTCAAGTTTTGATTGCGTTGTTTCCACGTATTTCGAGGAAGAGTTCGTAGCACGTTTAGCTTCCAAACTGCTGACGCGTGCAATCTTTTGCGAAACTGTCCGCTCGAGGAGACTTAAGTTCAGTGACCTAATCGTTTTCTTTTCTTCCGCGTTCCCTGACTGGTTTTGGTTTTGGTTATTATTTCCATGATTATTTGGACCATTATTTTGTCTATTATTTCGATAGTCTCTATTTCCTTGATTTCCGCGATTCTGATTTCCGTTATTATAATTTCCTCTATTGCGGTAATTTCCTTGATTTCCATTATAATTTTGATTTCTGTTAATTTGGGTATTTCCTCTCTGTTCTCCGTTTTTATTTTTCCTATTCCAACAATCGTTAATGACGTGTCCTGATTTTTTGCAATAATTACAAAATATGAAATTTACGCTTCTACTTGGAGTTGGTAAATTGTTGTGTACATTTCTATTTCCTGAGCTTCTACAATCACGAGCGATATGACCTTTTTTGTTACATTTATTGCAAATGACTGGACCACTTCTGTTTCCGGATTCTTTATGTCCTTGTTGTATTTTTTCCTCATCTATAGCGGCTGTGATTGCTTCACTTAGAGTTGGATAACGTTGTGCTTTAATGATTGTTTGGTAATCCTTTTTAAGTCCTTCTTGAAAACTTGAAAGGGCTAATCCACGGACATATTGTTCAATAGCCATTTGGCCAATTTCTGTTGTTTGTTCTCGGATACTAGCTTCGATTAAATCCATCATCAAATCTTCTATTCTTCTTCCAAATTCTTTTACAGATTCGTCGTATTTTTGCCTACTCGCATATAATTCAGATTGCAAAGCTCCTACTGTTCTAGTTCCGCAAAATGATTTTAACAAAATTGTTTTGAAAGTTTCGAAATCTGGAATTGTTTTATATTTAATTTCAGCTCTAGCTTTTCCTACTAGTTTTACTTTTAAAACGGTTTCTAATAAAATTTCTTGATCTTCTTCATTGATCAGTTCATTTGCATGAGAAAATGCATCTAATAGTTCATGAGCTTCTTCCGGTTTAGTACCGTCGAATCGAGGAATTAAGGTACGCGCTTCTTTAAGAGACATTGTGCCTCGAAGTCTGTTACTACGATTGTGATTAGGAGGGTAATTTTGAGAGTTATTTACTCCGTTATTTTCGCCATTATTTTCGGGATTATTATTTTCATTATTTCCGGGATTATTATTTCTACTATTTCCGGGATTATTATTTCCATTATTTCCGGGATTATTATTTCTACTATTTCCGGGATTTCCTGAGTTTGGACTATCTCCCGTTTGATCTAAATTCACTGTTTCAACCATTGTTGATGCAAAAGGGTCAGAAGTGGACTCTAATACAGAATTTTCGGGAGTACTTTCCGCGTCTAAGTAATCGTTATCCGATTTAGGAGATCGGTTTAATGCTTGGATGCTACTTCGGCGCCTTTTACTTCGAGAGGCGATTTCGCTAACTTTTTCGCGAGTATAATCGAGTTTATCGTCGAAAAATGAATTGAGAGATCGCGAAATGGTGCTAACGCCCGGTAATTTGAGACGTTCGACGTACTCGTCGTCTGACATATAAATATCTGTACGATCTGGCTTTGGCGGATTACAATTTTATTAGTTAATGTTCCGTCACTTACAGTAAGATGATCGCTAACATGATGTTGAAATTCGTTGTCGTGTTGAACTTCCTCCGCTCCTGTTCCAATCGTATTTTGGGGTTGAATCTTGACGTAGATCGGTCTGCCTTGGATGCGATGATCGGTAATCGAACGTCCATTCGATTTATCGACTTTTCTAGAATTATCGGTCCTCCTCAGCAATTTGGTTTTCTTCCGTTTCACCTTTGTAGACGTGTTGGATTTCTTGAGTTGTGGCAATCCCACCGCTGCCACCAATGTTGTGCCCGCGAAGACCGTCGCGAAGGGACGTGTTATCGAGGACGAGTAGTTAAGGGATTAAGGCCAAGAGAATGAACTCAAACTCAATACTTTTCTAACAGGTTAACAATAAGTTTATTTAAGAAGTTATAAATTCGAGGTTTAAGAGCCTCGAGACCAATCGTTCGGAGTTTCGTCAAAGACTGCCCAATGTGGGCAGAGTCGCTGCTTTTTATGATTCGCATAATTTCCCCCAAATGGTATTAATTTTACCCCTACTATATTTTAATTGGCTATCGAATATTCTCACGCGATCGGTGGCGTGATTTGTTTCTAGAAGTTTCGATGGTGACTTTCGAGGGTCGATGTATTCAAAGGAATGTGCAGTTTAGCAATTTTGCTGAGCGGTGCTTCAAATACGACGCTTTATTCGCTTTATTTTATGAGTGCTATTTTGGGGCACAACATGTGCAAGCAGAGAAAAAAATAAATAGCAGAATAACCAAAAACGGGGTGACGGTTACCAAGGATAGGACCAAAAAATATTTAAAAAACGTAGTTATAATTGTGGAAATACTGATCATCTAACTAATGGCTGTCTGAATAAATCAAAGGGAGCAAAGTGTTTTAAATGCAATGCATATGAACACGTTTCCACAAATTGTCCAGATCGAACAAATGTAAATATGACAAAATCATTCCGAAAAATACGATGTGATGCAACAAAAGCGCCAGGACATCGAGATATAAAAACGTCCAAAAAAATCACGATTTGTGATAAATCAATCAATGCTGTTATAGCCCTCGGAAGTGATCTACATTTAATGCGAATAAGTTGTTGCAAATCGTTGAATGTTACTAATTTCAATGAAAAGACAATTCCATTCACAGTTCTAGATGCCATTAGTCACTAAACGTCTGGAAATTTTGATACCAAAATTGGAGTCGATGGTATGATACTGGAAAGTACAATTTATATAGTTTCTGATCATTTTATCAAACATTATTTCCTTATGGGAGGATAATTCCTTGATGAAGCTGATCTTCACGTGGTCGGAGGTCAAGCAACGTTTAAAAAAAATCAATAAATCACCAGAAAATATACCGAGTATCGAAGTTAAAGCTCAAGAAGTATTAAATATCAATATTGCTATCCAACCAGAAGAGAAACAACTCGTTTTTTCGAACATATTAAGAACGAAGAAATAAAAATCAATTAAAAAACACGATTGAAGAATATCGACCTACAAAAAAATGCATACGGAAATAAAGATGAAAATTCTTTTGAACGACAAAAAAACGGTGTATCAACCACCACGAAGACTTACACAACTTGAACGCAGTGTAGTACATGAAATTATCGAAAAATGGTTGAAAGAAGGTATAATCCGACAGAGTATTTCAGATTTCGCAAGCCCGGTTGTACTCACAAAAAAGAAGAGTGGAGACATTAGACTCTGCATTGATTATCGACGTCATAATAAGAAGATTGTTAAGGATCGATATCCCCTCCCATTAATAAAAGACTAACTGGATAAATTAGAAGATGCGTGTGCGTTCAGTACTCTGGATTTTAAAGATGCATTTTTTCATATAGCCTCACATGAAGACAGTATAAAATATACGAGATTTATGGTATCTGATGAGCAATATGAATTTTTGAAAGTACCATTTGGACTATATAATCCATTAGATGTATTCTAGAGGGATATTAATGCGAAATTTAGAGAACTAACCAACGATTCTACCTTCCTAATTTATCTAGATAACTTGACAAATAGCAAAAATCCCCTCCCGGGGGAAAAAAACCTGGACAAGTACATTGGTGGTCCCTCGTTTCCCTATGATATCATAAAAAATCCAAAACCCCACTTCATTTTTTTTTTTAAATCTTTACTAATTTTATTCATATCCTGGAGGAAAACCAACCATATAGATCACAAAATATCTAGCCAAAAAAGCAGACTTCCCAATAAATGTTACTTTGAATTTATTTCCACAGAACAAAACAAGAATCAAATCATTAAAAAATCAGCGTTCTCAAGATGAGAAAAATACCACTTATAATTGGTGTGTAAGAAGTATCAATAGTCTAGAAAAAAATGAAAAAAGGTCGACATCTAAGTTACGTGCTGCAGTAAACGTTATGATATCAGTACTAGGACAAGTATTTCTTTGGTGACTGAGAAGATATCAATATGGACGTACCAGCAACGTAGGGCATGCAGTTGGTGCATTGCTTCTGGGATCTCCTAAGTCAAGTAGCTACTTTTGTTTTGGCTATGGCGCCACCAATGTTGCCAAATAGTATTTACTTTTATGACCTAATGAAACAATATTGCCCGCGCCATGGCTAAAATAACGAAAAACAAGCAGGAACAGAAAGTTTCGCATAAGATCCCATGCTTTTGTAATGTTAAAAAAAAACTTCAATTTATGTCTGTACATGATAGCACAGTTTTGTTTGATTGGTAATAATTTGATGAACGTTCACCACCGTACGTTGAGCGTATACGCACAGAGTACTTGTCCGGCCCATAACTTTTTATTAAAATTGCTCATTCCAGTAAAAATCAGGGGTCTCTCTCAAAAATCAAGGATTATAAATACGCACTTTTTCATTGTTGGTATTGTCTTATTTAATTTTTATTTTTTTATGATTAATCCCGCATAACGGTTTAAATTCTCTTTTTCGAAACATAAAGGGCTATTTTGATAGATGGCGCCCAAGGACGTCAAAATGAAATGAACGGAGGGGGATTATTTTGTGTGAAATTTGCGTGATCTTAAAACTTTGGATACAAATTTGACGGTACATTCATAGCCTGCATTGATCTTTTGACCATTCACCAGTGATTAGTTAGATCTTCTACTAATAAATAGTAGCTTTCCAAAGTATAATAACTTTCATTGCTGGCAATAGTAGTTTTCGAAAGTATGATACGCTACATTGCTGGCAATGGTTTACTGAGTCGCATCTTCAGAAATTTCATAACTGAATGCACCTTATGTTAATGTAATTTTATGATGACTAAGAACACCATGTTATTTCGATTGAATCGACGTCGAATGTTGTGTATGATACAAGGCCATTCTGAAATTTGCAGAAGAATTGATTTTCTTATAAATTTCTGACAGCGAAAAGCAACGCATGCAACGAAAAGCACTTCCAATTTGATTTTCACTTGAATGAGCAATTTTAATAAAAAGTTATGGGCCGGACAAGTACTCTGTGCGTATAGGCTCAACGTACGGTGGTGAACGTTCATCAAATTATTACCAATCAAACAAAACTGTGCTATCATGTACGGACATAAATTAAAGTTTTTTTTTAACATTACAAAAGCACGGGTTCTTATGCGAAACTTCCTGTTCCTGCTTGTTTTTCATTATTTTAGCCACGGCGCAGGCAATGTTGTTTCATTAGGTCATATAAGTAAATACTATTTGGCAACATTGGTCGCGCCATAGCCAAAACAAAAGTAGCTACTCAACTTAGGAGATCCCAGAAGCAATGCACCAACTGCATGCCCTACGTTGCCGGTACATCCATATTGATATCTTCTCAGTCACCAAAGAAATGCTTGTCCTAGTACTGATATCATAAATTTTACTGCTGCACATAACTTAGACGGTGACCTTTTTTCATTTTTTTCTAGACTCTTGATACTTCTTACACACCAATTATATGTGGTATTTTCCTCATCTTGATAACGCTGATTTTTTAATGTTTTGATTCCTGTTTTGTTCTGTGGAAATAAATTCAAAGTAACATTTATTGTGAAGTCTGGTTTTTTGGCCGGATATTTCGCGATCTATATGGTTGGTTTCCCTCCGGGATATGAATAAAATTAGTAAACATAAAAAAAAAAAAATTAAGTGGGGTTTTGGATTTTTTGTGATATCATAGGGAAACGCGGGACCACCAATGTACTTGTCCAGGTTTTTTTCCCCGGGAGGGGAATTTTGCTATTTGATATCACTTCTTTTTCCTATAGTATTTTCATATATTTCGCTTTATATAGACTCCAATAGAGTCTGCATATAACAAAAAAACTTACAACGTGTTTGCATCATTACATCATCGATTTATTTGAATGACAGGAATCAGTACTGCTCACACTACTAATTCGACATAAGAGAATGAGACAAATTTTCTACCATAAATTCATTGTTACTGAGGTTGTATAAATATAAGAGCGTTTCGTTCCTGTGATAAGAAAAAAGTTATAATGTTTTCAAAAGGGTTAACTACAAACTCGAAGTATTTTCGAGACGTTAGTAATTCGTTGATAGGTTATTATTCGATTATAGCTTGGCAGGAAGGTGTTATAGAATAGACCTCAAGTACCAATTTTTCCCCAAGGCAAAAATTCAGAAAATTAAATACTTTATCATTAGCTTTCAAGTTGTGTATTAGAATAAGGCATTCAGGGGCGAAAAGGCAGCGAGGATATTAGTAATTTCGGTCTAAGCTATAAATAGATAATTATATTTAACTTTACTGTCAGGAGCCTCAGAATTATTATTCTTTCAAAGATGAAATGACGGAAGAATATGATGCATCATCCTTGACTTACAAATTGTTTTATAAAACAGAAAAAAATTAGATTTAAAAAAAATTCGGCCGAAGTACTTGACGAATGTTTTTTCACTTAGTTTACATAATGTATCGGTCATGGTGACAACCTCGCCAAGTACTTCGGCCGAAATTCTTTTTCATCTAATTTTTTTTCGTTTGCAATCTTTTTTTGCTTCGGACTCTTATTTATACAGAGTTTTTATTTTCATTTTGGTTGGTAAAACAACTACATTTTCGAACTTGAGTCTTTTCTCTATCAACATTCAACATTATTTGAAGATTTTATGTCACACGATAAAGCCTCCCGTACTTGGCCACATATATTTTAGTATAGCTCAATTTATTTTATAACTTTTTGCGAAACCCAACCTTAGCTTTTCGCGAGGATTAACTCATTTTGTTTTGTGTGATTTGAATTTATTTGATACATTTTTTGAGAGTGGTCACTTTTCTTATTTTTTGATAGGATTTGATTTTCTCAGGGATTTTTGCGAGAAAAGGTTTTTGCAGTGTATGTACATTCGTGGAAAAATATGGGAACGGCGGTCAACAAATGTACTTGTCCAGGTTTCTTCCGCGAGGGGGATTTTTATGCATGATATAATGCGTTTTTTCTCGTTCTTTTCAAACATATCGCTTTATATAGATTAGAAAAAGGTTATATTGGGAAATTATTGCTTTTTCATTTCCAAACCCTGACCCCTTCTACTTCGAGTTAGGTTTTTTCCCCATGAAATAAAGGGGCACGTGTTTTGAAATTTTCAATTTGGCATTTTTTTAATTCTCGAACCAGTAAAATTTTTTTGACATTTCGATTTACCTTTCTGGAATCAGGCTAAAATAAGTCGGGAACTGGGAGTCTGATACAAAAATTTACAAAGCTTTTGAGGGCAAGATTAGAGCAGTCAGAACTTTTCCATAGAATTTGTAGCTATTTGAATTTGTGTTTATCAAAGAAACATATTAAACAGCAGTATCTCCTTGTTATATTTGTAGATTTGTGGTAAAAAATATTACGCTTATTTCAGCTTGTTGATAAAAATGGAGCGATTTTTTTCGAAAGTTTCATTTTTGATTAATGATAAAATAAAAAACCAGTTGAGAAAACATATCGAATCTATTGTGAAAAAAGTTCACGCATTTTTTCATTCTTATTTTTATTAACAAGGTGGAATCATGATTATTTTTCAATACCATTGAAGAAGTTACTACCATGAAAATAAAAAGTTACAACTATTTCAATATTCTCATTGAATATAGAAAAGTTCAAATAGTACGTTATGGAAACTCCAAAACAATATATTGAACAAAGCGGACAAACTGAGAACAGGATCGTACCCAAGAGAATGAAATGAATTTAGTTGTATTAGTCACATTAGCTTTGAGCAAATTTTGTTACCATCAAAACCAGAGCGACTGTAGAGGAAAGCCTTTGGAATACAACTTTTTCAATTTATTATACCATAATCAGACCTAAGAAGTGGAAATACTTAGCATACATGTCTCCTCGTCACAAAATGGTCAAAGTTTGTAGATATCGGCTACGTTCCAATGATACAAATTTCGATACTATCAGAAGAAGAGCACCCGAAGACATTCTAAAACAACTTTTTAAATTTATTATGCCACAACTAAAGTGGAAAAGTGAAAAAACATAGTGCACTTTAAGCCCAACAAAGTTCAGAAAATTTGGATGTATCTATTGCGTTCCGAGGACAGAAATTTTAATCCCATCCAAAAATGAGCAGCCGAAGACATTTTGTAATAAATTTTTCAATTCATAATGCCACAATCAGAGACAGAAAATGGAAATACTTGGCGCACATGTCGCTTCACAAAATATTAAAAGTTTGTAGATATCGGCTACATTCCCATGATACAAATTTTGATGCAAATTTTGATATTTATAACAATAATGGCCGTGAAAGCCTCAAAACTAGAACTTACAGATATTTTAATATTATGTTTGAATTTTGAAAAGTTCAGAAAGTATGTTATGGATATTTTAAAACAATAAATTCAACAAAGCGGGCAAACTTAGATCAGTACTGTGCCCAAGAAAATGGATCGAGTTGAGTTGTACCAGTTGCATTATCTTCGTGCAGATTTTCGTACCATCACAACCAGAGCATCCATAGAGCAAATCTTTTTGAAAACATTTTTCAATTGGTTATGCCACAATAGGAGCCAAAAAGTAGCAATACTGAGCACACATGTTGCTCCAGGAAATTTCCAAAGTTTGTAAGTATACGTTGCGTTCCAATGAAATAAATTTTTATACTTCCAGAAAAAAGGAACCAAAGACTTTTTGTCAATTTTTTGAATTAATCATGCCACAACTTAAGCATACCACACATTGGGCTCAATAAAGTTTATGAATTTTGCATGTTGACATTACTTTTCGAAACCAAATTTTAATCCCATCCAAAAATGAGCAATCGAAGAATTTTCATAATAAAATTTTCAAGTCCTGATAATGCCACTATTCGAGCAAAAAAGTGGAAATATTGGGCACATTTGTTACTTCACAGATATTTCAAAGTCTGTACGTATCCATTGCAATTCAATTATACAAATTTTGATAATATCAGTAAAAATACATCGGAAGACTTCCTGAAACAATTTTTCAAAATTCATAATGTTACAACTAAAGTGGTGAAGTGAAAAAATAGAGCGCATATTGAGCCAAACAAAATTCTGAAATTTTGCATATATTCATGGCGTTCCAAAGACAATAATTTTGATCCCATCGACAAATGAGCAACCGAAGAATTTTCATAACAAAAGTTCAATTTGCAATGCTAAAATCGGAGGCAAAATGTAGAAATACTTGGTACATTTGTCGCTTCATACAATTTCCGAAGTCTGTAGGCATTCGTTGCAATCCAAAGATATAAATTTTGATAATATCAGAAAAAACACATCGGAAGACATTCTGAAACAATTTTTTAAAATTCATTATGCTACAACTAAACCGGGGATGTAAAAAAATATAGAGCATATTGAGCCAAACAAAATTCTGAAATTTTGCATATATGCATGGCGTTCCGAAGACAATAATTTTGATCCCATCGACAAATGAGCAACCGAAGAATTTTCATAACAAAAGTTCAATTCATAATGCTAAAATCGGAGGCAAAAAGTAGAAAACTTGGTACATTTGTCGCTTCACACAATTTCCAAAGTCTGTAGGCATTTGTTGCAATCCAAAGATATAAATTTTGATAATATCAGAAAAAACACATCGGAAGACTTTCTGAAACAATTTTTTAAAATTCATTATGCTACAACTAAAGCGGGAATGTGAAAAAATATAGAGCATATTGAGCCAAACAAAATTCTGAAATTTTGCATATATCCATGGTGTTCCGAAGACAATATTTTTGATCCCATTGACAAATGAGCAACCGAAGAATTTTTATAACAAAATGTTCAATTCATAATGCTACAATCGGAGCCAAAAAGTGGAAATACTTGGTACATTTGTCCCTTCACAGAATTTCTAGTCTATATGCATTCGTTGCAATACAAAGATACAAATTTTGATAGAATATGGAGTATGTACCGCCATAGTCTTTTGACATAAAGATATATTATACGAGCCATTTTGACATAAAGATATATCATTACTTACTACGGTTATCATCCAGATGCATCCATATATATCCAGATGCAGGTTGATGACAGTGTATTTGTCTATTAATTCATCAAATGCGAGATGATTCTACACCATATTTTGGATAGAAAAACGTCGAAAATCTTTTGAAATGGACCATCAATTATCGTGCAAGGATCATTTTATGATGTACAAATCTTATTATGGCAAGCGAGGAACATTTTATAATAAATAGGAAAGAGACCAATAAAATAAATTGTCAACGGTGTAGAGTTAACAAAAATATTTATTAGACACTGCTCAAAACTCGGCATGATAATAACAAACTTTGCCGCATATACATTTTTTTGACACTCATTATTAGTTTTATAGTTTCTTTTCCAAATTTACATCGATTCACACCAATCATGATTAACAGTTCAACGTATACCATTTCATAGTTATCGAAGAAACGAAAAGAATGATTTCTCAAGAAATCTTATACGAGGAACATTTAATCGCGAAAGGGAAATTCCGTCGTAGAGTTTGGAAAATAAAAACAGCAGGGTTAACAATGATAAAAAAATACATATTCATTTCAGCACTGTTCGAAAGTTGATTAAAAGCACTTCACTATTTTCACACCATCACGTTCTTATTATTACCGTAACCAAGAGTCGATCGAACCTAACCATGATATTTATAACCTCACAACTGTCCGTGAAAAAACATTCATATTTTCAATACTGTTTAAGCAACGAGATTCTAAAATTAATTAAAACATTAAAATAATTTATCCGTTAGCTTGTACGCCCCACACTTGGTTATGTCAAAACTCTGTTCCAGCTTTCCGCTGTGTCGGTATATGTTCATTCGCGACAAAAAAATTCATGAAAAATAATGGGTCATTTCCTCCGACTTCAAGAGACCTTTGACGGTGTTATGTAGAGCCACGTTGAAAAAACCAACCAACACATTCCGCACTGTTTTTACGAAACTTCGATCAAACTTTTAAAAATTATAACCAAACTCTTCCACACGTCCTGCACTGTTTTCATTATTTATTTTTTGAATTCCGTTTCATACAGATTCACACATTGCGCATGACTCGTTTCATTGCGCAGTTGCATGTTGCGCATCATTATGCGCATGCGCACTTGTTCATCAAAATGATGAGACCCAACGAACACGACCACAGATCACACACCTTTAATGGTTTATCACAGATACAGACACCAACCAGAAACTCGAGAGGCTTCAAGAGGCCTTTGATGGTGTTATGTTGGTGTGTAGAGCCACGTTGAAAAAACCAACCAATCAGAAACTCGCGAGCGGCTTTGAGCCTCTGATGGTGTTATGTACATACACGTCGAATTTCCGATGTGTTATATAGAACGTTGAAAAAACCAACCAATCAGAAAGTCGCGAGCGGCTTTGAGCCTCTGATGGTGTTATGTACATACACGTCGAATTTCCGATGTGTTAGTATTTTTTCCATAATCTTGACCCTATGCAAAGTTTTTTCTCAGCAATTACACCACCGATCATGCTGATTTTGGGCTCAAGCGAAAGAGAAATTCTTAATTAGTCTCCAGTTCAATTTTCAAGGCATCAAATGGCTCCTGAGCTTCGTAATTGAAAGAAATGACATGCCAATTTTACCCCCACCACCGCGAATCGTTTTATTCAGAGATAATATAGTCTCGGCGAGCCTCGGGCCAGCAGACGACAGAGCTGTCAATGTACTTGTCCCGAGACTCTACCGAGTCTCTTGATACACGCCGAATCGACCTACATCAGACCCTTCCATTCGTTGATTTGGCTGAAAACTTTATGTGTTGTATGACTCATTGAAAGAAGTTCTATTGATTTTTTTCAGATTTTTTCGTCCATCCACTGGTGAGATATGATTTTTCGTCAAAATTCGATGTTTTCTTCTTCAAATGACTGTGACTGAAAAATTGACAACATAGATTTTTTTTTTAGACCAGTTGGTTTTCACCGTACTGTTAGAAAAAAAATACAAAAGATTGATTAATATTTGTATTCGATATTTTTTCTCAATTTAAAGCAATTTCAAGCAAAAAAAACATTGGTTTTAAGATGATTATCCTTTTTAAATATTTTCAAATAATTCACAAAAATACCTTGATCAATTATATGATTTTTGAGGCCAGTCTCATCGTGGGCATATTTGTCCTTATATTTTTCTTCTTACTTTGATAAAAAAATTTATTTTATTTTTCAGTCAATTTGGACCAAATCGAACTATTTTTTTGATTTTTTATTTAACACCAACATTTCTAATATAAAAAAGGCATATTTGGTACGAATTGACTAAAAAAAATGAAAATTTTCTTAAAACTAAGGAAATGAATATGAAAAATATCTTTCCACGATGGGACTGGGTCTCGAAAATCATTTAATTGGTCAAGGTTTTTTTTTTGTGAAATTATTGAAATAAATCAAAAGTGTCCAACAACTTGAATTTAATGAGTTCTTGCTTAAACATTGAAAAAAATAAAGGGGACGATTTTCAATCTTTACTTTGTAATTTTTCCCAAGATTCTGATAAAAACCTACATTTAAAAAAAAAAGTTGATTTTGATGCAAATTGACTGGAAAAAAATGATTTTTTTTCGAAACGAGAAAAAAAGTATAATGAAAAATCTGTCCACGATGAAACTAGTCTTAAAAATCGTTTAATTGGTCAAATTTCTTTTTGTGAATTATTTGCAAAAAGATAAAAAGGATAAATATTTAAACCCAATGTTTTTTTGCTTCAAATCGCTTTAAATTGGGAAAAAATACGGAATACAAATGTTAATCATTTTTTCATATTTTTTTTGTAACGGTACGTTGGAAACCCAACATTTTAAAAAAAAGTTCGATTTGGTCTATTTTTGAGAGTTACAGTCATTTAAAGAAAAAAAATCTAATTTTGATAAAAAATCATATCTCATAAGTGTATAGACAAAAAATTCTGAAAAAACTAAAGAGAGCTTTCAATGGATCATACAACATATCAAATTTTCAGCCAAATCAAAGAATAGAGGGGTCTAACGTAGGTCGATTTGGCGTGGAATGCCCCATATATATATGAAGCATTCCATGCTAAATCAGTCTCTTTCAAAATTTGCATTTTTTATTGTTTTTTTTCTCTAATGGAGGTCATTGATAGGAACTCGTTTGATTTTTTTCAAATTTTTTTCTTAACAACTTCATCGGAAAAGAATTTTTGAAAAATTTTCCGATTTTTTTTTCAAATATTAATAACTCTCTCAAATATGCAGTAAACTGAATGAATGAAGAGTCAAAATTTTAGTTTTAAAACGAACTTTCATATGAAAATACGTAGGAATTTATCAAAATATTACATACAACGATTTTTCAAATTCTAAGCGTAAAATGTTTTTTACATAGTGTCAGCCTCCTTCGATTTTGTTCTTGAATTTATGTCAAAAACTATAATCTTTTTAATGACTTTTAAGGCTAATTTGATGATGGAGAAATCGTTCGTTGTATTTTTTATAATTGAATTGTGGATTTTTTTACTATTAATCGTGCACAAATCTCAGAAAAATCATACAAACCAAATGGATAAGGGGCTCAAATTTGTCGTTTTGACAGGTGTTTTCATTTACAAATATATCAATAATGATTTCAAGATTACATAAATCAATTTTTTTAATTAAATCGAAAGTTTGAATTTTCAGTTAATATGTACTATTGCATTAATCACATATCAATTAAAATTCATTCCAATACGTAGCATAGATACAAGCAAAAATGTGTATTTTGTTTGCTGATCAAGAGATTTTTATATTTAGTTTTGCAAAACAGGTTTATCGCTGCGTTCTTAAATAAATCAAATTTTTACATCCAGTTTTTTAAATTCAGGATCTTGCAGGATAAAATAAGTTTTTACAACATGCATCAATCAAATATAAGTGAAAATTCATTCCAACAGGTAGCAAGGATACAAGAAAAAAATCTGGTTTTTCTTTTTTCGATCAAATGCTATGTCTAAAAGAGCCCCTGAAACTTTAATTTTTCGATTTTACAATTTTCTTTTTGTAATCATTGGTGCGAGGGAAGAAGGGCGTCACTGGTAATCTAAATCCAGAAATTAGATCATATTCTGCATGTGCGTCAACTGCATTCATGAATTTAACGGGGAATTAGTTTTTTTTATAACTCGATAATTTTCAACTTTTACAAAAAATGGTCATGACTAAACTTGTAGAAAATTGAATTCTTTACGCCTCTGGGGATAACAAATTTTTCTCTACGATTGAAATTTTCCGACTTCAGCCTGAAAAAAAGAGGCGATATCATATTATTGCATTATCTCGTTTATTTTGAACTTTAGCGTATAAAAAATAGAAACAAACTTATAGACAATAAAATTCTCTACAACTTTTATTTCTATCTTTTTTCTCCTAGCTTACATATTTTCGTATTTACGCCTATGGTAAATGAAAAGAGAGGTGCGAAAGAATCTTTTTCGACATCAACCAACTGCATGTCTGTCTATGAAATAAAAATCGAATTATTTTTTTCAAAATAAAACCATCCGCACCACCGCACGGGTAGAATTTCAGGCGCTTTTTGTTTCTTAATTTTTTTTTAAATCAGAATTCCGTTTTTTGCATGTTTGAAAGCTCCGAACAATGTTCCCCCTTTTTTCATTTTGTTTCGTATGAGTTTTTGGAATCCTAATCCCGTTTTTTGTTATAATTTTTTAAAGATCGGAATGATTTCTTATTCCATTTTTTTGTTTACTTTCTCATTAATTTAATAATTATTTTTTATAAATTATAAATTATAAGTAAAAGAAGTAATCCTCTTCAGATATTTATAAGAGAGAAAACAAATATATTTCAAAACTTTAAAACTTGCAAGAAAACCCAGAATCCCTGTTGCGAAAACTTATAAGATAGGAAACGAAAAAAAATGGAATAATGAATAACCATTTTGATCTTTAAAAACTTGCAAAAAAATAAAATTCCAATTTAAAACAATGTTAAAAAAGAAAACGTAAAAAAGAGACAAAATTGCAAGTGATAATGCGTGGATTAGGCTTACAGGGGATACCACGTCAGAAAAAAACGTGCCTGAAACTCTACCCCTGCGGTGGTGCGGAAAGGGGTTTCATTTTGAATGAAAATAATTCGATTTTTATTTTATAGAAAGTTGGCTAATGTCCTTACTTTTTTCTCCTAGGTTACATATTTTTGAACTTACGCATACGGTAAATACGAAACTATGTACCCCAGGAGGAAAAAAGGTGAGCATCAAAGTTGTAGAGAATTGTATTCCCTACAAGTTTGTCTCCTTTCATTTATGCGCTGACAATTAAAATAAACGAGATAATGGAATTATTTAATTTATCCCCCTTTTCAGATTTATCTTGAAAAATATCGATTGTCGGCAAATAAGTGTTGTGACAAAAATGGTAAAGAATTGAATTTCCTACAAGTTTAGTCCTGACCATTTTTTAGTCGAAAGTTGAGAATGACCGAGTTATTGAACGAAAACTGATTCCCCCTTAAATTCAAGATAGCGGTCGATGCACAAGCAAAATCTGATCCAATTTCTAGATTCGGACTACCAATGACCCACCCTCCCCCCCCCCCCTAATTACGAAAAAAAGTGGAATCGAAAAATTATAGTTTCAAATGTACATACTGACTTGACTGTATTTACATTTGAAAAAATTGTGTCGTCGCTGCTTTCCGGAGTGAAATAAGATTCAGTTCTTCCAGTAATACCCAGATGTTTTTTTTTAATGGTCGTGAAAATTTCATACCTTTATTAGATTAAAATAAACGAAAACTTACAAAAATAAACAAAAAATAGAATATAAATTAATAAGAATTAATACCAATAGCTAGTATAGAAGCGAATATCAGAATTTTTTTCACTGATTCAATTACTCATTTAACGGCTTACATACACCTAGAGAGGTAAAGAATTCGATTGTTTAAAAACATTGTTTTTCGATGGTGTCACCCTTTATGTCATTTCTAAAAATTTCTTGGGAATCGATAACATATTGCAGCTGTGAGAAAAAAGTCCATCTGACAGATGCTTATACACCAAAATGCTTTTTTTTTAAAATGGTGTTTTTGAAAACGGTAACCATTTTATCTCAAAAACTAAATGACTGATTTGGATGAAATTTGGTACAGAGGACCTTTACACAATTGTCTGGTCTCTGTTGAGTGATTTTTCTTTTAAACATCACAGTTTTTATTTCACAAGTAAAAAAGGAAGAAACATTTTGGGAAAATTCCGACTTTACGATTCAAACCTCTGCCATTTTGCGAAAAATGCATTTAAAAAAACTCGGCCTCGACAAAAACTTTTTTTTTGTCAAGTGCAAGACAAAAAAATTGTTTTATTTTTGGGGTAAAGCGTACATTCGGAATCGTGGTTACCGCAAATAGCATTTTGCAAAAAACTGTTTTACAACAACTACAATCACAGCTTATCTAATTTATTTTTTCAATGAAATTTTCCGCTTTCTTTCACAATAATATATTCTTTAAATACACAAAAAATTATTTCAATGGATACATTTTTTCAGTATAAAAAAAATTACTGAAATTGACCATATTTTTGGCACCTCCAGATGTATGTAAGCCCTTAAAATATATCAAACTTCGCAGATTCTTTGTTACCAACCTTGGTTATTCTGTGTATGATTTATTGTTTATACCGCATCTTCTTCTATCACCTCATACAAACACCTATTCATTCGCCCCCTAAGCTTTCAATTTCTCATTTCGCATTCAATCTTTATATGAATAATATTGCTCGCTACCTGAAGGAATATTAAACAACCTGTGAGCCAATGATGATACATTACATCTTTCGGGCATTTTACTTTTAGATGAACATTGTAATCCTCTGTCTCCTTTCAATAATAACAGTAAATAATTGAACATTCATATCGGATCTACTGTCAATTAATAGATTGAAGAGAAATTACTAATAAATTCTCTGCTTTCTTTTCCCGATAAGTTCTTATTCTAATGCACATGCTGAAAGACGTGTTTAATTAATGAAGCATTCAATTTTTCTTGTTTTCTGCCATTAAAAAAAACTCTTACTTAAGGTTTCTTCTAGCGTTCAAGTTGAATCGATAACCCCTCGCTTTCAAGTATAGTCAATTAATAAGCTAACAACAAATTACTAACATCTCGAAAACATCTGATGACTTTAGTAAATTCTTTTGAAAACATGGCAACGACCATTTTCAAAAAAAACCTCATCACAGAAACGGAACTCTTCAATAGTGTAAACAACCTAAATAAGGGTGAATTTATGGTAGATAATCTGTCTGATTTTTCGATGTCCAATAAGTAGAGTGGAGATTCTGGTCATTGGAGTAAATTCACGATGTAATATTGCAAACATATTGAAACTTTAGGTTTAGGAGATGTTTGAAAACAAAGAAGCCATATCAAGGGGCAAAAATCCTCCTCGGGGAAAAAACCTGGACAATTACATTTGTTGATCCCCGTCGTTTCTATTTGTTTCCACGAAAAAATCTACCCCCTCCCCCGCCCTTGGGCCCAAAAAAATAGAAGATAGATAGAAGATCAACAATGTTTTATAATCATGAAATATCCAGCCACAAAATCAAAATGAATGTAATTTCCACTTCGTTCACAAAGAAAAACAAAAATTTGAACATTGAAAAAAATTTGTTAATTCAAAAAGAGAAATAAAGAAAATCAATTAGTGTGTAAAAAGAATTAGTAGTTTACGAAAGAAATGAAAAATAAAAAAATTTCAAAATGTAATTTACGTTCAGCAGTAAAATTTATCATCAAGAGACGCGGCAGCGGCTCGACGCCAAGTATTAAAAGAAAAAGCCAGCGCGAGGCCTACCGCACTCTTATATACGCGAATATGCCGGTTTTATGACGTCACGGCGTTTTCAAACCGTTCTGACGTACGAACCGTTTGATCAAAAAATCTGAATATTGGTGACGATTTTTTTTCGATTTTTCTCTTTCTATTGCTCTTTGTTGTAAGTAAATCCGTCCAGCCAATCTTGGGATATGATGATTTAGCGACATAAAATCGAACATTTCGGGATACTGTGCTTTTCTTAGGATTCTTAGGATCAGACAGGTATAAGTCGCGCTCGAATGGGCGGGATATACGCCCTTGTAACGATAATCTACATTTCTCTACTGTCCGTCACGCTGCCCACTGAACGAGGCTACCCTCTCTCCTTGCGCGCCGCTGAGTGAGAGAGACAGCGCGATAAACCTCGTCCCCTCTCTCTCGCTTGTATAGCGTGCTTTCTCTTTCCCGCTGTTTCGCGCGCTCTATATATATATATATTATATATATATGCCGGCCGAAATCGTAAAATTTGGAGCCGCACTAAAAGTTCGATTGCTCTGCCAAAAAAGTAGATATTCCAATTTTGCAAACAAGATTTTGAAGAGGGCATATACAGCTTCATTCTGGGTTATTTAAATACTTTTACGATTTTTTTTAGACTGCATACATTTTTGAACATGGTCGTTTTTCACTTTTTTCAGTTGTTTAAAATTGGTTTAAATTACATGATTTAAATAATACGCGTAGCATTTCTTCTTGTACTTCCTGTATGCACTAACTATCGAGTCGCTACCGCGTCTCTTGATATGTATACACATGAGAAATAAACCACATGTAATAATATAACCACATGTAATAATTAAAATATTAATATATAATATATGATATCGCGTGTCATTGACAATGAGTAAGAGTAAAAAAAAAAAAAATAGAGTGCAAAGCCGCGCGCGTTTTATCTCTTTCTCATTTGTTTTCAATAAATAATGAATGAAAATATCGTATGTATTCTGTATCGCGCGCTCTAACACTGTGTTATTCTTTATTTTTTACTAAAAAAAAAAAATGAAGTTTTTGTATAAATTTTTCTACAAATATAAGGATGACATTTATATGTCGATCAGTATAATTTTGGACACGTTTTGTCACCGCTGTGTAATCTCGCTGAATGCCAGTCAATCATCTTCGTAGATACTTGAGATGGCTGCTCCCCTGTGAGACCGTCAGCGCGCGTATTTTGTAGTAATATGCGATAAAATGTGAGGGAAACATAATTTTTTAAATTTTCGTCTTGAATTTAAATTTTATTATTAACTCTGTTTAAGTTATATTAATTTGAATATGAGTGAAGTTTCAGTGCAAGTATAGTGATTCCGAAAAAATTGTGTCCTGTCTTCAGATTTTCCATCAGCTGTCGCTTTTAGTTTTTGACACATCCTTATTGTTTTGTCCTCCCTTTCTGTACCCTGAATTATCATTTTTTTATTCCAATCAAGAGACGCGGTAGCGGCTCAACGCCAAGTATTAAAATAAAAAGTCAGCGCGAGCCCTGCCGCACTTTTATATACACGAATATGCCGGTTTTATGACGTCATAGCGTTTTTAACTCGCTCTCACGGACGAACCGTTTGAGTAAAATATCTGAATATTTGTGACGAATTTTTTTCGATTTTTCTCTTTCTATTGGTCTTTGTTGTAAGTAGATCCGTTTAGCCAATCTTGAGATATGATAATTTAATGAATTAAAATCGAATGTTTCGGGATAATCTGTCTTCCTGGAGACAAACGGGCGTAAGTCACGCTTGAATAGGTGAGACACATGTCCTTTTGATAAGAATCTTCTACATTTCTCTGCTTTCCGTCACCCAGTCCCGCTGAACGAGGCTTATACCCCCTTTTATCGCGCGCCGCTGAGTGAGAGAGACAGCGCGCGAATCTTCGTCCCCTCTCTCTCGCTCGTAGCGCGCTCGCTCTCTTTCTCATTATTATTATTTCTGTTATTTTAGTTAGTTTAGTATTTCAGTTTCTGTTATTTTTTTTATAAAAAAAACTATTATTTTTTTGAGAAATTTTAAGCATATTTTAAGTGTGATCGTAGGGAAATCATTCGTTGTATATTATTATTATAATTAAAATATCGATTTTTTTTACAATCTATTATCTATAGCTCCTTGAAAACTCGAACAAAGCGAATCGTCTAGGAGGTTAACATTTTTGTTCTGAAATGTACTTTGTTTAAAACTATGTGAAAAATTATTCGAAGTTTGCATCACCTATCTTTTTTTATCCTAAGATAAAATAACCTTTTTTCATAGCGCTTGTACTAATTAATTTGTTTCTTCAATGTTTGTACGGAAGCATAATTCAATTAATAAATTTTAAGCGAAGTACAAACATGAGAAAATAGCTAGTTCTATTTTTCGAATTGTTAATTTTAATAAACATTTTTGTTGTTGATTAGACTAATATTTCCCCACGATTATACTATTCTTGAAATGCATTGAATGAATAATAGTTTCCTATGAAAATTTAACAGCAAAATTAAAAGGGACTATCGCTGCGGGAAAAAACATTTTTTGCTTATAATTTAAAAATTAATTTACGTAATCTTTAAACAATTGTTGACATATTTTTCAATGAAAGCATCTGTCAAAACGAAAAATTTGACCCACTTATCCATTCGGTTTGTATGATTTTTCAGAGATTAGTGCATGATTAATAGTAAAAAAAATCCACAGTTCAATTATAAAAAATACAACGAACGATTTCCCCATCATCAAAGTTTTTGATGAAAATGGAAGTAGTTTTTGATAAAAATTCAAGAGTAATATCGAAGGGGGTTGGCACTGTGGAGAAAAACATTTTACGCTTAGAATTTGAAAAATTGTTGTATGTAATACTTTGGAAAGGTATTAAAAATGTACGCCGAATATTAAAAAATTGTAACCTTAGTTGTCAAATGACCACCTTACATCCGAATATTACTTTGCAAAAAAATTGATTTTCTTTATAACTATCATTTTCTTTCCATTTCATTGTTAAAACTTGTTTTCCTCGTATAATACTCATTTAGCAGTGTTTGTGCGTCAGTGATGGAAGAAATTACTGTTTAGCTCTGCGATTGGTTTTTGTCATATGAAGGAAGTTACTCAACTTATGTCAAAAAAAATCTGATTAATCATTGTTCCCGAATGAGAATTTTTTTTACCTCTATAGGACAGTTGGTGAGTATGGCCGTTTTTCAAAAAGAAGTGAAATCAATCGCAAAAAACTTTAAAAAAGTAAAAAAATAACGCCAAGTATTAAAAGACGCGACCTTAGTTATAAAATAACCATTCAATATTTTTTCTGTTATTATATTACAATTTTTACACCTCGAAAAAACCAAACAAAAAATGTTTATACTTAATTTCCAAAAAAATAAGTAAATATCAACATCCATTTCTCTTCCGTAATACTGAAAAGGGTACTTCACCCCAAAAACAATGAACAAACATACTAGAAAAATTTTGGCATTCATTATCGAATAAAAACCTATTTACATGTTTTATTTTGTTTTTGTCTTGATATGTGATGAGTACATAGAAAATAGATCTAGTTGTAATTTGTTGCCGATGATTGAAAAAAAAAAATGAAATCATTTCAACGTAGCCAAGAATGGTGAATGAATTACGAGTTTCGGAATGGAATCATGTACATCTTGAAGATTGACCTGCTAGAGGTTTTTGTCACCTCAAGGGCTTCAAAAAAAAATTCTGCGGATATAAAGAAAATGTTATTCTGCTTTTATGCTCGCTAAGCACTAAGAATGTACAACACAATTCCACAGAGAATAATACAAAAAACAATTACATATAAATGCGCAAATACGTGTACAAATGCACGCGTTGTATTTACACGTATGTACCGCACTAATTCACTGCAAACACTACACACAAACTTGGCGTGCATGGTTTTCAAATTACAGCTCGAGAAGAGACAGTTGATTAAATATGCTATCCAAATCAATATTCAACCAGTTCTTCTATCAATAGTGAAAGAAGTCCGATCCGTGGATAGAACGAGAGAGTACCGATTAATGATTTCATCAACGAAATACATGACTAGGTTGTACAGATTAGGAATGAAAATGGATGAAAAGGACGAATGGATAATAAAATGAGATGAACTGTAAAGATGGATGAATGAAATGGGTGAACAGTAGATAGTTGAACAGTATATATCGATGAAAGAATCGAATAATTGAATCGATGAAATGATGAATGGATGTGATGAATGGAGAGTTGGATTGTACAAATAAAAGAAATGGCAAAATAAGATAAATGGATCGATGAACGGGATGCATTTATGAATGGACTGGCCCACCGGCTAAATAGAATTGATTCATTGATTGATGATTGATTGAGTCCAGTGAATAAAATAATGGATCGAATCGTCAGACGGATAGAAAAAAATGAATGGATGGGATGACGGAATAAGATGTACGCACGGAACTTGAACCGCTTATACGTCTTAATTCTGAACCCATCTATCCGTTCTACCGTACACTCATTTTTTGAACGTACGGACAGACGATTAGATAGGCTACATGAATAGATGGTTAGGATGAACGAAGAAATAAATAGGCGAGTAAATGAATTCATGGGTGGACTTTATGCCATAAGCAAACTGTAGAATTTTCAACACACTTTAAAATATGTAGAAATCGGCTACAACGCATCTATAGTTTGCTTATGGCGTTAAGCACAGAAGACACTCAATGTGTGTTTGAATAACACACTTGGTTTTTACAGTGATTTGAATTCGCTCAATATACAGATGGATGGAGCGTTCCTTCACTGAGCTGTAATTTGAAAACCATGCACGCCAAGTTTGTGTGTAGTATTTGCAGTGAATTAGTGCGGTACATACGTGTAAATACAACGCGTGCATTTGTACACGTATTTGCGCATTTATATGTAATTGTTTTTTGTATTATTCTCTGTGGAATTGTGTTGTACATTCTTAGTGCTTAGCGAGCATAAAAGCAGAATAACATTTTCTTTATATCCGCAGAATTTTTTTTTGAAGCCCTTGAGGTGACAAAAACCTCTAGCAGGTCAATCTTCAAGATGTACATGATTCCATTCCGAAACTCGTAATTCATTCACCATTCTTGGCTACGTTGAAATGATTTCATTTTTTTTTTTCAATCATCGGCAACAAATTACAACTAGATCTATTTTCTATGTACTCATCACATATCAAGACAAAAACAAAATAAAACATGTAAATAGGTTTTTATTCGATAATGAATGCCAAAATTTTTCTAGTATGTTTGTTCATTGTTTTTGGGGTGAAGTACCCTTTTCAGTATTACGGAAGAGAAATGGATGTTGATATTTACTTATTTTTTTGGAAATTAAGTATAAACATTTTTTGTTTGGTTTTTTCGAGGTGTAAAAATTGTAATATAATAACAGAAAAAATATTGAATGGTTATTTTATAACTAAGGTCGCGTCTTTTAATACTTGGCGTTCTTTTTTTACTTTTTTAAAGTTTTTTGCGATTTATCAATACGAGGACAAGTATTTCATTGGTGTCTGAAAAAAGATCAACATCAAGGTACCGATAAAGATAAGCATGCAGTTGGTATATTGCTTCTCGGATCTCCCAGGTTAAGTAGCTGCGGCTAAAGCCAGTACCTTGATGGGTGACACCTTGCCTATACGTAGGAACGTTTTAAATCGTTTTGGCTATGGCACGGACAATGTTGTCAAATAGTCTCCACTAATTGACCCAATAAAATAATATTCTCTGTGCCATACGCAGGAACATTGACTTACTTTTTCATTAACCTTTATTTTTAGAAATGTTTTGAATTCTAACTAAGTTTAAGTCCCGATATTCATGTATCGTCTGATTTCATATCGATGTCAAGCTAAGTCTTGCATTAGATTCTATGTATTGATAATATAAAAGAAACTTTAATTAATGTTCATACATGGTAGCGCAGGTTATTACTCGAGGCCATCAGTATTGTTTGATTGGTAACAATTTAATAAACGTTCACCACTGTACATTGAGCGTATACGCACAGAGTACTTGTCCGGCCCATAACTTTTTATTAAAATATTCAAGTAAATATCAAGGATTTCTCTCAAAAATGAACGTGCTTTTTTATTGAAGTTATTCTTTTATTTGAACTGTTATTATTATTTTTTATAGAAATTCATGTTTCATGACATCTTGAATTATCCTGATCATAAATATAAGGGAGCTATTTCGTCAGTTGGTCAGTCGAAGTTCGAAAAGACGTTACATGTCAAAATAACTCGAAGACAAAATAACACGACAACATACTTTCTTTTGCTCCGATCATTTGATTTTAATGAGATTTTTCATGCAATTTGAAAACTTTCAGTGCATTTTATTCCTGATGGCATGTACATTTCAGTGTAATATTTTTTGTGCAAATATTTTTGCAAATTAAAAAAAAAAATCATTTCTCATTCATTCGTGATTCTTTTATGCGTCGTATCTTCTCAGAACGACTGTACGCTTTAAGTAATCTAATAATTTTATAAATTGTGATGGTTAGTTACGAAGTTTGAATTCATTTGAAGGAAATTTTTAGCCGAAATAAGACAAAAAATTTTTTAAGCAATAATTTGGATTTTTTTTTGTATCGGGATTTGTTTTCATACTTATTTTTTATTCTTATTTTTATCGTTGAATAACTGTACTATAGAACAATTGTTTTTTCAATTAATCGAAAGATTTTTTATTAGAGGTTAATAGGTTTTAAAGTATTTGACTATTAATGCTTTTATAGTTTTTATTTATTTAATGACATATTGTGAAGTTTAGACTTAATTTTTGATCGGGTTTGAATTTGCATGATTTGTGAGATTATGATTTGATTGGAAAATTTTTGTGAGGCTCTCTTATAATTTTTTGTGAGTTTCTAATTTATTGAGAACATTTTTATGGGATTCTCCTATAATTTTTTGAGAAATTTGATGTGAATGGGAGAATTCTTGCAAGGTTGGTTTTTTCTGGAAGTAATCTCTTTTATAACTTTTTGTGGGTGTTTTGTGATGAGATGGCGATTTGTTACCGGAACGATTGAACTATCCTTACGAATATTCTCGGGCTGTGGAAGCCTAATTTTTGGAGAATCTCTCTCAATTGATTAGAGGAGCTACAAACGCCATGGCGGGTATATCGCACCCCTTTCGAGACTCAAAGATAAACCGTAAATTTGTTGTTTCGTTCGTTCTTTCAATTACACATACATATCTATTTTATTTCTCAAAAATGTAAAAAATTAGGTGTGACGCCTATTATAAAAACAAAATAGAAGAAATAATTGAAGAAGGGTCCCAAGTCAAACTGAATCAATAAAATGTGTCTGGCATTTTTATGTATCACCGAAATTACGAATTGAAGAAAAACAAGTACAGGAAAAAAAGATTCATTACAATACTTCAATTTTTTCAATGCTTATTTTTAAATATACTTATTAATTAATATGGTGCATTAATTGATAGTCAGAACGGATGGATGATATTCTTATTCCTGTTTAATTCTCTTTAATAGAGAATTTTTTGGCACGAAATTATACAAAATGGGCTGGCTTACTAAAAATAATTTGTAATGTATTTGCGACAAGTATTTCATTTGAGAATGCTCCAAAAATTAGTTGCTAAATTTCTGTAAGACATTTGCAAATTGTATAATAGATTTTAGACTATTAAAAATATATACGGACATTTAACAAAAACATTTTACGATATAGTTGCTCCTTCGAGCTCGACTAAGCTGCGGTTGATTCGGTGTTTGCCTAATTCAAGATGAAGCACATAAAAAGTTCGTGGAACGATAGATAGGCCATCGAGACGAAGAAAAATTGAAGAAGAAACGAATGGATAGGAAAAAAAATCTATGGCCTAGTTCGCACCCTAAGGAACAGTTTCCTCTTCGTGTTCCATACCTCACTTCCCGCATCTCCTCTTACGAAGAAAAGTTCAAAGTAGCTAGTTCAAGCAGAAATTCTCATCGACTTCACGCCCTGCTACCACTACGGGCTAAGAGGCCACAGAAAGTCGCAGACTCTGCAACTCGATCCTGCTATCTAATTTCAAACGTGGCTATATCCCCACAAACAAATTCGAAAGGAATCTTTCACTTTTATGCTTCAAATATTGCGATGCATTTAAAAATAGCATTCAGTAGATGGGAGGAAATTTCCGCATCTTATAAGAATATAAATAGTTTCTGTCTTTTTCCCGGAATATTTTCCGATATTTAACGCCTTACATACGTCCAGCAGCGCCTAAAACGCGCTAAAAGAAAAACTGTTTTTAGAAGAGATAGTAATAGAAATTAATAAAAATAATTTTACACATTATTTATTAGCATTTAAACTTTATAAAAAAATTTATTTCATTTTTTTTCAAAAATTACAACATAAAAAATCACGTTTCCCGAAGCACTATGAAAAAAAAGTTGCTCCACGGTCTGCATCATTTCTTCTTGAAATGCTGATGGACCTGCAAAACGTAAAAAAATTCTTGTAAAATAAAATTGTAGTTATAGTCTGTCGAGCCGGATTTTTGAAATTCGAAAAATTTTGGCAATTTCCGGCAGTTTAAAAAAAGTGTGCATTTTGTGTCATAAATGTCACACTTTAATTATGTTTATAAAATTTTTTAATCACAACATCAAAAATCCAACTTGACAGACTATAGAGAAAACAATTTCGAATATTTAAAAAAAAAGCATCAAAAAATATTAAAAACTATATGAGTTATCATGCAGAGCGTGCCAGAAAAAGTAGTTTTGAGAAAAATGCATTTAAAGTTTCAAGTGCGTTTCGCTCGAGATATCTGCCTGCGCGCATCAGACCCTCGTTGGGCAGTCACGTTTTCTATAATAACTTTCGATCTATGGGGAATTTGTACACTCGACTTACACATAAATACGCCTAAAACTATAGAGAAAAATAATCTGTAAAAAAAAATCGATTTTTTGAAAATTCTGGACGTATGTAAGGCCTTAAAAAAATATATCATCATTATTCGATTCACCATAAATTATATATATATATATTAGAGAGCACGAGATAAGGTCATCTGCGATAACGATAATAGCCGAGTTTTTGTCATAGCTAACGTATTTCTTGTTTTATGACGAACAAATTGTTTCGAGAATTTGCTACCACTTGTAAAAACAGATAGTGCTTTTGATTGTGATATAACCGAATAAAGAAACAACCACTGTTTCGACAGTTCAATTTGAAACGGTAAAATGCAATGAGATGAATAGGCAACATAAATTTATTTTGTGCAATAAGTAAATGATTTGGAGCTTCATTTATTACTCAGTGTCCGATGAATAAAAATAACATTCCCCTCAATTTATTGTAACCTGTAATAATTTTAATTTAATTTGGTTTATTTTTGTATATGATGAAGTTTCTTGTCTTCTAACACAAGGTTAATGCAGATGTGATACAATCTTTAAAAAAGAAAAATTTATGTTCACATGCGATAAAAAAATAACCGAAAATTTGGAACAAAATTCAAATCAAACATGATCGAGACGGATCTGTTGTGGCAAAAATAGTCGAGTGGAGACAAAAATTAGATCTGATATACATATTTTTCACAAGCTTCGGTGATCGTGATGAATCCTCCCAACAATACCCGGCCGGGGTTTAATCGATGAAGTGAGTGAAGTTGGGGAATTCGCTTCACGTTACGATAAAAGAATATTTATTTGCATTTAGATACTGTGCTCCACGGAACTAAGAATATGAACATTACCAGATAAATTAGTGATCTCGTCGAGGAGTGAAGCAAGTCTGTCTGCCTTTCGACAGTAGTAGGAGCGAATCCGAACGATGAAGCGTAGAGGATCGCCCCACCTCTTTTCTAGTAAATCAAAACGGTCATTTCAAAATTGTGACTCTCGCTTATTACAAACCATGACAACGATAGAATTACTATACTATTTTTTCAGTAGCTAAAAAGTAAGAAGCTTGAGAGCTAATTCTCACTAACTTTCTATTTTTCCCTTGAAATTCAAAAATATTAAGGGGTTATATACAGTTGGAAATTTCAGAAAATCGATTTTTTTTATGGCATTTTCAGAATGTACATACATTTGAGTACATTCTCTGAAAATTTCAAATTAATCCAGCAAGTAATGTCGAAGTTATATGCTATTTTATGATTAATTTCAAATTTCAAAAAATCGATTTTTTTTGTTGCATTTTTGGAGTCTACATATATTCAAATAGATTCTCTGAAATTTTCAAAGCGATACGGCAAATATTCGTAGAGATACATGCGTACTTGAAAGGACGTTTGGAGCATTACAAAGTAAGCGCGCTCCGAACGGCCCGAGCGGCAGCGGTTGTTGTGGCCCGCGTGCCTGAAGTGACCCTTTTCATTGTTTTTGCATACATGGTATATGCGAGAGCTAAGCGTGGTCATTTCTTATACCGAAGAAAGGAATTTTGTCAGTCGAACCAGCTCTGCCACAGTGTAAAGTCGCGCGTTCAAATTTTACTCCGTTTTCGTAGTTTTGCGAATAAAAATGCCTTACAAGTGTACCAGACAACGGAGACTATCCGACAAGACGCAAATTTCAAGAGGGAAAAAGCGAAAACAATCGTACAATCCAAAAACAGTCGAGGCCGATGAAAGTAGCTTCAGTACTACATCCGCGAAAAAATTGAAAAATCAGAAGGAGATCTTAGTTCCTCGTGATTCCTCCATTGAATATCGCATTTTCAATTTTATAACGGTCTTCGCAGCGATAAGTGAATACGTCCAGTGTAAAACTTGCAAAGGAAAAGTGCAATTTCAAACGGCTGCACAACGAGGACTCGGTTTTAAAATCGTCATTCTGTGTGATAAGTGCGATCCTCGAGCCATAAACTCTTGTCCTTTCATCAAACATTCTTACGCGATAAACAGACGATTTTTATTTGTGATGAGAACTCTCGGAATAGGATTGAAAGGTGCAGCGAAATTTTGTGGATTGATGGACATGCCACCTTTTGTGATGCAAGCTACGTACGATTTGATCGTCAAAAATATTCATTCATGCACGCAAATGGCCACCGAAAAACTTTTCGAAAAAGCTTGTGCTGAAGAAAAAGAAGCGTCTGCTCAAAATCGAGGCGATGGAAACTGTGAAGAATTGACAATATCTGGCGATGGAACCTGGAAAAAACGAGGGTTTACTTCTTTATACGGAGTAACATCACTGATCGGTTATTATACGGGGAAAATTATCGATATCGTCGTGAAAAGTTCGTACTGCAAACAATGCGAGGTTTGGAAAAAACAAATCGACACTCAAGAGTACAACGAATGGTATGACGATCACAAAGATGTTTGTGCTGCGAATCATAACGGTTCTTCAGGAAAAATGGAAGTCGATGCGGTCGTAGAAATGTTCAAGCGTTCAATGGAAAAATTTAACGTCCAATACAAAAATTACATCGGCGACGGTGACTCGAAAACCTACTCGGGGATTTTGAAAGCTGTGCCTTACGGAAACAACGAAGTGGTAAAAAAAGAATGTATTGGACACGTTCAAAAAAGAATGGGTTCACGACTCCGAGACTGTGTCAAAAAAAATACCGAGATGACTGTAAATAAAAGTGGGAAAAAAATGCAAAAAAAAGTACTTGGTGGAAAAGGAAGGCTCACAGCCAAACTGATCGATAAATTGACTGTTTATTATGGCTTGGCAATCAGGAGGCACTGTGATTCCGTTGACAATATGTATAATGCAATATGGGCAACATATTACCATATTGTTGAACATATTGTTCAACAGATGAAAATCCTCAACACGAAAGATGCCCGGTCGGAACTGAGTCATGGTGTTGTTGGCAGCGAGCGCGAGCTTCGAATAAATTATCGGATTATAAACACGATTATTCTCCATTTCCACAAGATGTTGCTGACGCTCTGTTTCCGATCTACACGGATCTGAGCAATGAAAAGTTGCTTGAAAGATGTGTTGGTGGTTTCACACAAAATAACAACGAAAGCTATAATCAGTTGATTTGGAAAATCACACCGAAAATAATTCCTAGTGGTTCAAAAATAGTGGAAATAGCAGCTCACATGGCAGCCGGCACCTTTAATGAAGGTACGGCATCACTATTATATTATATGAGTGCACTGGGTCTATCGATTGGGCCCAATGCCCATGCCTATGCCGAAAAACAGGATGCAGAGCGCGTCGCGATCTCTATTTTAAGAGCGCATGAGCGCACGCGCGAAGGAAGAATGGTTCGCCGACGACTGCAATTCGACAATTTGGAAGCTGCTGATGATGCAGAGGGAACTTCTTATGGCCCTGGAATAGATGACTCCTTGTAAGTTGTAAAAAAAAATTTTATCCATGTGTTCACCACTTATGAAACTTTGAACGCGTTTATCTCGAAACGATGTTTTCAAAGTCGGTGAGCACGATTTCTCAAAGATGGCTCAACCGATCGGTCTGCAATTTTAACACAACTTTCTCAGATATATTCTACTGGGATTGAACGAAGGAGTAAGATTTCCGAAAATTATTTCTATTTTTTTTGAACCATTGAACGACCAAAATTCGGTTAAAAATTGAAATTTCGTCTTTGAGGAGCCGACATTTCATCAAAATTGGAAATTCCAACTATTCCTTCGTCCAATCCCAGCATTTATCTGTCCACTAAACAAATCTCTTTGGTTTTTTAATTTCAGCTGATCCAAACGGGAGATTTCATGCTCACCGCAAGACGCCTTTTTTTAGAGGACCTACAGGAGATCAATCACAGGAGCTATCTGAAGCAATATTTTGTTAAATAAAAAATTGCGATAAAGAGTTAAAAGATGACACTCCATTTACTTCCTTATGCTTTTCCTCGGCAAATGAAATCCCTATCCGGAAAAAATTCGTAAAAAAACGAGTTTTTTTGGCCTTCCAACTGTATATAACCCCTTAAGAGGTATGAAAAATAAAAATGGCAATTTCGACAAAATGAGAACTTCATAAATTCTTACTACGCCGTTGAACTTTATTTTTCTATAGCGACTTTTATATATATATATATATATATATATATATATATATATATATATATATATATATATTAACGATCAAGAGACTCGGTAGAGTCTCGGGATAAGTACATTGACAGCTCTGTCGCCTACTGGCCCGAGGCTCGCCGAGCCTATAATATCTCGAAACAAGGCTATTCGCGGTGGTGGGGGTAAAATTGGCATGCTATTTTGTCGAATTATGGAGCTCAGGAGCCGTTAGGTATTTTGAAAATTGAACTAGAGATTAATAGAGAAATTCTCCTTCGATTGAGCCTAAAATCAGCATGATCAGTGGCATAATTGCTGAGATAAAACTTTGCGTGGGGGTAAACATTTTATGACGTTTTCGCTAATTGTAGAGCCTGGGAATCATTTGGCGGCTTGAAATGTGAACTTTTGACTAATTGAGCGATGATCTTTCGATTGAGCACGATTGGTTGCGTAATTGCTGAGAAAAAACTTTGCATAGGCTTAAGATTATGCTCGATTCTACTACATTCAAGAATTTGCCGTCTCTGTATATGCGCGCAGACGACATAATCATAGGCCTGTTGATGCCCATCAAAACCCATTTCCACCAAAGCCGGTTTTCGGCAACGATAGCGACGAATTTCTGATTGATCCCGACTGTGATCTTTCCTCTGTATCTGTACAACGGAAAGTCTGAACGGAGTTTGATAAAATAAAAAATAAATAGTATGAGACGTGTGAGCAGTGTTTGATTAGACAATAATCACTGACAGGCATTCGTCGTAAAATCGGGAAAGAAAATTTATCAGTGACGAAAATCGGAAAACTAAATTCGGGAAATGTAATGGTATTCGAAATATCGGTAATGTTTTAACCTATTAGTTTCGGAAGTGTTGAGTGCAGGAGGTGTGGACCATAAATGTAAATTTCGGAAAAACAATTTTTTGAGGTTCAGTGATATACTGTGACGTGGTAATTTTGCATCCGTCACTAAATGATTAAATATTGGCACGGCACGAGACAGGAGCATCTTTCGTCATCGACGAATCTCTCTCGAGCAGATCCAGAAGGGCCAAATGCGAGCGTATTTATCGAATATTAATTTTATTTTGAATTATTTTCATTATTGTACGAGCGAGCGACGGTTTTCACTAAGGGATCATCGATTCGTCAATTCAAGAAAAGTCATCGAGAAAATTCAATTGGAGAAATTCAAGGTCATCGAGAACTCCATGCCTCCACCCTAGCTGTCGGACTCAGGATGCGTCTCTCAGCATTTAGAGAATCTACGTGCTTCGTCTCAAGTCACCGATAAACCGGGACGAATCGTCGAAATAACTACTCAACGAAATAAGAAAAAGTCGCTCAGCGTAACGTCGAAATTGTCGCTAGCGGATCGTCGAATTCAAAACATATCATCGAGGTCAGGTCAGCGAGAGAAGGCTTTCGAAAATTCTAGAAGTCACGGTTGAGATTCTCGCGAGTAGGCTAAGGGTGGGGGGTAAGAACTTTCGTCCGTGTACTTGCTCTCGATACAATATTCGAGGACTCGAGTTATGGGCAGCAATGACGGAAGACGTCTTTTCTCGTACCGTTGCCGTGCTCGATCAAGAATTCGACGCCCCGAATCATCGATAGAGAGATTCCGTGGTCTTTTCCGGATCTCGTCTTTCTGAAACCGCAGCGGTGAGCCGTCGTTTCACTCTTATTTCGTTTCGTTTTTGCTTTATGTTCTGTTTACTCGCGAGTAATTTATGAAGAATTTTAAGAGTTAAAAGAGCGATATTGTTTCGAGGTACGCACGCGTTTGGGAAATTTTAGTTACGCCTTGTCGGGCGATTTTGATCTTTCGCGAATTGTCATTGTCGTATTAGTTTGAATTGCCGAGAGGAATTCTATTTTTTTTTGCTCCAATCTCGAGATCCATAGTTTAAGTTCATTGTTAAATGTTATATCTGAATTTTGCGTAATTTATTATCGAAAAATTAAATTTATAATTGACACGAGATTTTCCGAAAATTTTTCATTACTGTAAATTGATTGAATTAATAAATTATATTTGTAATTCCGGATCTCACATTGTTCAGGAGTGATTATTTTGTCTCAAATGTCTAAACCTCGCGCCTCTACCAAAATCAGTTTAAAATAGGGCTACGACCGGGAAAAACCTTGACTTCGTTCTCGATAATTTCGAATAAAATTTGTCTAAGAAAATCTTAGACTGGCGTCCAGAAAGTATCGAGAGCGAACTCTAATTTTGAGCACTTTTGCAGGAAAAAGTTTTACAATACATATAAGAGTCAAAAACTTTAAATGTCTGAGTGTTGATAAACGGCAAATGTGAATTTGTGTATATTAAAGTTATTTCGATGTTCAGTGGAAAAAAGTGTTACGCATTGAATTTATACGATGAAATTATACGTGTGTCAAAAATATTTATAAATGTTTTGATTACACAGCTGCGAGAAAAATAAGTTCGTTAACCTATAACTTCGAATTTTCTTTTTAATCAGAAATTTTATATCTTAATAAGACAAGAACAGGCAAATATTGTATATATGTTGATGAATTCAAATAAACAACCGAAAACTTTAATCAAATGAATGTGTGCTAATTAGATTTATTGTGTCATCATTATTTTAATAAGTTGTTATATTTTTCTTTATTCAGTTTGGTTGTGTCTTTCGATCCCTTTTTGATCTCATTGGTACGCATACCAAAATAAAGGATCCATACCAAGTTTCATCATTTTATTGGACAACATGTGTACCGTGTAATTTTACTTCTTCGCTTTGACTGCGGCAACATGAATTGAAAATTTTGTTACAAAAAGTAATTTTTTGCCCATTTATGGATGGGATAAAAATGTCTGTCATTGTGACGCAATGAGTACATCCGAACTTTAAGACATTTTACGGCCCAGTGTATGCTAAATTATTTTCCGCTTCGGTTGTGGGATAATAAATTCAAAAAGATGTTTCAAAAAGTCTTCGGGTGATCATTTTCTGATGATATTAAAATTTGTATCATTGAGATGCAGCGGGCACCTAAAAAGTTTGACAACTTTATGAAGTGACATGTATGCTGAGTATTTCCACTTTTTGTCTATGATTGTGGCATTATTAATTGAAAAATTCATTACAAAAAGTCTTCGGCTGCTCATTTATTGATGCGATCAAAATTCTTGTCTGCGAATCGCCATGGAGACATACAAAATTTCTGAATTTTGTTAGACCCAATGTGCGCTATGTTCTTTCACTTTTATTCTTTGGGTGTGTCGTAATAAATTTCAAAAGGTTGTTTCAGGAAATCTTCAGGTACTCTTTTTCTGACAGTATCAAAATTTGTATCATTGGAATGCAACAGATACCTGCAAATTTTGGAATTTCTGTGAAGCGGTATGTGTGCCAAGTATTTCCACTTTTCGGCTCTGACTATGGCATATGGATTGTAAAATTTATTACAAAAGTCTTTATCTGCTCATTTCTGAATAGGATCGAAATTGCTGTCTTCGAAACCCATTGAATACATCGAAATTTTTTTAATTCCGTTGGGTTTGTAGAGCACTGTGTTTTTTTGCTTCCCCTCTTTAGTGCTGGAATAATAAATTTAAAAAGTTGTTTCAAAAAGTCTTCGTGTGCTCTTTCCCTGATAGTATCTAAACATAGATAATTGGACTGCAGCGAATACCTGCAAACTTTGAAAATTTTGTGAAGCGATATGTGTGCTAGGTATTTCCACTTCTCATCTTTGATTGTGGTATTATGAATTAAAAAAATTATTACAAAAAGTCATCTGCTGCACGTTTTTGGATGGGATAAAAATTTCTGGCTTCAGAACGCAACGGATATATCCAAAATTTTTAATTTTGTTGGACTAAATGGGCGTCATGTTTTTTCACCCTCCCGCATTCATTTTGGCAAAATAAATAAAAAAAAATTGTTTCAGAAAGACTTTGGGTGCTCTTTTTCTGATAATATCAAAATATGTATCATTGGCATGCAGCGGATGCCTACAAACTTTGAACATTTCGTGAGGCGACATCGTGTGTGCGAAGTATTTTCCATGTTGGGCTCCGATTTGACATCATAAATTCAAACATTGTTATTGAAAAAATTTTCTTCTATGGTCGCTCTTGTTCTGATGGCATCGAAATTTGCGCGAAGCTAATACAACTGATACAACTATCCTCATTCCATTCTCTGAATAACTCACTCCATTTTCTTAGGCAGGATCCTGGTTTAATTTTGTCTACTTCGTTCAATATATTGTTTCGAAGTACTCATAACATACTATTTGAATTTATTGAAATTCAATTAGGATATGAGAATAACTGTCACCTTTGATTCTCATGGTATTGACTTCTTCAATGGTATTGATAAATATCATATTAATATATTATATTGGTTGTGGCATCATGAATTCAAAAAGTGGTTTCAAAAAGTCTTAGGGTCTTCTTTTTCTATTAGTATCAAAATTTGTATCATGGGAATGTAGCCGATACCTACAAACTTTTAACATTTTGTGAAGCGACATGTGCGCCAAGTATTTCCACTTTCTGTCTCTGATTGTGGCATTATGAATTGAAAAATTTATTACAAGAAGTCTTCGGCTGCTCATTTTTGAGTGGAATTCAAATTTCTGTCCTCGGAACGCAATAGATACATTCAAATTTTCTGAACTTTGTTGGGCCTAAAGTGCACTATGTTTTTTTACTTTTCCACTTTAGTTGGGGCATAATATATTGAAAAAGTTGTTTCAGAAAGTCTTCGGGTGTTCTTCTTCTGATAGTATCAAAATTTGTATCATTGGAATGTAGCCGATATCTACAAACTTTGAACATATTGTGAAGAGGAGACACCTGTGCTAAGTATTTCCACTTTTTAGCTCCGATTATGGCATTATAAATTGAAAAAGTGTTATTCCAAAAGTTTTCCTCTACGGTCGCTCTGGTTTTGAAGGTATCAAAATTTGCTCAAAGCTAACGTGACTAATACAACTAAATTCATTCCATTCTTTTGGATACGATCCTGGTCTGAGTTTGTCCACTTTGTTGTATATATTGTTTTGGAGTTCCCATAAAATACTATTTGAACTTTTCTATATTCAATGAGAATATTGAAATAATTGTAACTTTTTATTTTCATGGTAGTAAGTTCTTCAATGGTATTGAAAAATAATCATGATTCCGCCTTGTTAATAAAAATAGGAATGAAAAAATGCGTGAACTTTTTTCATAATAGATTCGATATATTTTCTCTAAACATACGTGAAACTGGTTTTTTATTTTATCATTAATCAAAAATGAAAAATTCCGAAAAAAATCTCTCCATTTTTATAAACAAGCTGAAATAAGCGTAATATTTTTTACTACAAATCTACAAATATAACAAGGAGATACCGCTATTTAATATGTTTATTTACTAAACACACATTCAAGTAGCTACAAATTCTATGGAACAGTTCTTACTGCTCTAATCTTGCCCTCAAGAGCTTTGTAAATTTTTGTATCAAACTCGCAGTTCCCGACTTATTTTAGCCTGATTCCAGAAGAGTAGATCGAAATGTCAAAAATATTTGACTGGCTTGAGAATAAAAAAAAATTGCCAAATTGAAAATTCCAAAACACGTGTCCCTTTATTTCATGGGGAATAAACCTAACCCGAAGTAGAAGGGGTCAGAGTTTGAAAATGAAAAAGCGATAATTTCCCAATATAACATTTTCCTAATCTGTATAAAGCGAGATATTTGAAAAGAACGAGAAAAAACGAATCATATACACAGATATATTTATAATTTTGTTCTTCATTTAAACATGTCAATCTACAATATGATCACCAGCCGTGTCTATGACTTTCGTCCATCTAATGGGCAAGGACTGAATGCTGCGCTCCGAAAACTTAGCGGGTTGCTGCTCGAAAAATTCCGAGATTGTGTTTTCGACATGGTCGAAGTCTTTGAAGCGTTGATCATGCAGGAAAGTTTTAAGGCCTCGGAACAGGTGATAATCCGAAGGTGCCAAGTCCGGGGAATACGGCGGGTGTGAAACCGTGGTCCAACCAAACGCTTCCAGTAGCTGGCGAGTGATTGAAGCAACGTGGGGCCGAGCATTGTCGTGCAATAAGTGCACCCTTGTCACTCTTCTCCTCCTTGCTCGCATTGCAGCAGCGAATTTGCGAAGCTGCTTGACATATACGTTGGCGGTCACCGTCTGTTCTCCAGGGAGTAGTTCGTAATATATCATTCCGCGTGCATCCCACCAGCAACATAGAAAAACCTTTCATCCGTGGGTCTCTGGTTTGTGCTGAGCTGGCGGTTCTATTTCGCGCGGTAGCCAATAGGCCTTCCGTTCATTGTTACCGTAGAGGATGTAACTCTCGTTTTCAGTCACTAAACTGCCAAGAAATTCTTTGCGTTTCGGCTGCAGGAGCAACGACTGGCAGATGGACACTCGGGCAGCCCAATTGGCATCGCTCAACTGATAAGGTGTCCATTTCGCCAGCACTCGCCGATATCCGAGTGTATGCAGCCGGTTCTCGATCGCTGTATAGCTATATCCGAGTGCCTGCGCCAATTCCCGAGTGGTAGCATTTGGGTGCTTTTTCAGGTCTTTTGATATGGCGTCGTCTTCCAATTCAATAGGTCGACCGGACCGCTCTCGATCTTCCAGGCTCGTATCTCCGAAGACGAAGCGAGGGAACCAGCGGCTCACTGTCGATTGTGTTAAGGGTGGCCTCTTCGAGAGCAACGTTGATATTGGTGGTTGCCTGCCTCGTACTGCTGCCACGCCGAAACTCGTAATATATTACACCTCGAATAGCGCGCTCATCCATGTCGAGAATTAGACTCCCGCAAACGTCCGCAGCCGGACTTTTATACCCACCGTGCGAAAGCTTCTAGAACATTCTAGCAGTTGCCAGTTACGGAAACTTTCTAGAATGTTCTAGAATAAAATGGGAGATTTAAAAAAAAGTGTGTCAAGACTTACAAGGAAAGGTACTTTGGTGTCCCCCTCCGATTTTGATAATTTTTATATATGTTATAGTCCATCGAAAATTAAGAGACACGTAATTTTTTTTATCGGCTTAAAGTTATTTTTAAGGGGTGAAATCGACCCCCAAAGTTGAGCATGTTTTGCATCTGGTAGAGTGTTTCATATAGAAGCACTTAACCGATCGTAACGAAACCAATTGCAAAACGTTTTTCACGTCAAATAACCTGTATATAATGTTCAACTTCTTATGCACCCCTATTACATGGGGATGATTCACCCCCGAATATCCAGAATTCTTTTGTATAAAAAAAACTTGCAATCCGATTTCAATAAAACAAACGCCATTTTGCAGAGCAAAAAAAATAAAATTGACGTATTTTTGGGTTTTTCTCAGATTAAAAAAATTAAGGGGGTAAAACACCCTTAAAATGTCAAATTTCATTTTGAGCACTGTCCCCTTCCGATTTCAATATTTTTTTTATAAAATGTAGCTTATCGAAAAATAAGACCACCTATTATTTTTATTGGCTCAAAATTATTTTTAAGGCGTGAAATCAACCCCCAAAGTTGGGCATGTTTTGCATCTGGTAGAGTGTTTCATATAGAAGCACTCAACCGATCGTAACGAAACCAATTGCAAAACGTTTTTCACGTCAAATAACCTGTATATAATGTTCAACTTCTTATGCACCCTTACTTACTGCAGGGGGGTGAACCACCCCCTGACATTCATAATTTTTTGTATAAAAGAAAAATTGTCATTCGATTTCAATGGAAAAACCAACATTTTGAAAAGCAAAAAAAAATTATAGTGAATGTGTCTAGATTTTTCCAATAAAAAAAATTAAGCGGGTAAAACACCCCTAAAATCTCAAATTTCATTTTACGCACTTAAATGATAAAATTCAATTCAATTGGTCTCATTATCATTGCGTATCGACTTATATGCTAAATAATATTTATTTCGCATGTACATCGGCTTTTTAATTATATGAAAAATTGAGTACTCCTACATCTTCGGTGGTCGTGAGCTTCACGATTTTTTATTTTTGTATACACATGGTCTGTACACAAATATATATATATAGGTTATACATAGGCGCTAAAATCTTTCATGTAGTAAAAATAGATTCCAATTCAAATTTTCGTTTCAATTATCATTCCTGAACTTAATGATTATATTTTGAACAGTAATGATGTTCTTCGAAGAAATGTTTGAAACAAAGTGACTTTTTACACCATGAACATCTTACTACAGCCACATTTGTGCAGCCTTCAATTTCACATTGTGTTTGAGATGACATACCAAAAGCGAATTCAACGGGATTTTCGAAATGCTCAGGTCGTTCTTCTATGTACCCACTTTTGAACCAGGCATATCGAAATAAATTTTCGTACCTCGGAGATGATAATTGATTATGTACTAGAGATTGCAGCTTGATTATATTATTTCGTAAATGTAGACTTAAATCATAATCAAGTAACATGACACTGTCTGAAAAATGTCTGACATAATTTTTCCAAATTCTAAATCCGAAGACATCAAGTGGCTGGATATTCCCTGTTGTTCCTTTCGGTATGATCATTGTAACAATTTCTTTGTTATGTGGTGTAACTTCCGTGACAACACTAGGGCAATGTCCACTCCATGAGTCTATTAAAAGCACACTTTTCTCACCGACATTTGGGAAGAACACTTCTTGAAGCCATACTTTGAAATGTTCTATAAATCAATATGTAAAAATTAATAGCACATCTATTTTTTATATTTGAATATTACATACCAACGTACCTGATGTAGCCTTGCCAGATTTTGAAACACTTATAAAAACATTGGGAGGTCGAAAAATGGTTCGTTCTACGATTGGCCCCAACCGCCCGGATGGCTCTTTTAAAATTATCAGAAGAGGTGACAACAATTTTCCTGCTGCTGATATTGTCGGCTGGATGGTGTAGCTATGGGTTGTCGCTGAAACGGATTGTACAAGGCATTCTACTTGTTTTGTACCTTCTTCTGTTAACGTTCGCCCTGAATGGACTTCTAATTGGAAACCACTTTGATCAGAATTATAAATATTTTCCAAGCCATATTCCTCAATTTTCAATTGAACTGCGGAGACAAATTTATTAGCATCGTTTTGTAATATGTCCTTTGATTCGAGAGTCTTTCTTGTCACGAATTTATTTATTTTTCTACTTGTTATTCGATGAACTTTTTTAAACTTTTTTATCCATGTTGGCGAAGCCCTGAAACGCAAATTCTCATGCCCAATCAATTTTTGGGCTTGTAATGCCCATCTCCGAAGATCGATATCGTGTACAATGAGACCTGCTTCTATGGCGCTTTTTAAATTATCGATTGTATATTCAGAAATGCGCGACAATTTTTCCTTGTAAGTTCCGCCTTTATTAATTTGTTGAGCCCAGCGCCTTAATTGGCGCACAGATTTAACGAGTTTAAATCGGTTTTGGACTGTTTCTATTTTCCTATTTTGTTTCGTTTTTGCACTTCTCCAGTACTCAACAGCTCTTTGTTTGTAGTCGTAGCTCAAATCTTCTTCATCGTCAGTACACGTTTCAGGGCTTAATGGAGATTCTCCAAGACCCCATTCGATGTCATTATCTTCGACAGGTTCTACTATGACATCTCTAAACGGTTCTTGAAAATCTAATGTCGTATCTTCGACGATTTCTAACTGATTGAACTCTGCCATAGAGGCCTTCAGAATTTCCGCGAAACTCTCTTTCAATTCCACTTCATTATTGTTAACAGGACTGTGAGGAATGTTCATTACCTCGAATGTAAGAAACAACAGTCTTATTACGTTCATTGGATTGATGGACATGTTAATAACAATTCGGTATTCACGATAGCGGACACGATAATGACTGATCAACAGTCGAACAGCAACTTAACTTCTGGAATAATATAAAGTCAGTTTTACCTTTTTCATCTTGAGTGGGCGGTTTGATCTGACATCACCACGAAAACAGCATTTTTATTTGGTTTTCGGATATACCTCAAACATTAGCCTGAGCGAACTGGCTTTTTCAAGAATACTTGGGGTCGAGCCACTATAGCGGTTCTTGATATGAATAAGAATATGGCAAGGCATGAGCCAGCTTTGTTTACATTCTGGGCGGTGAATTGCTGATGCGACTCTTTTGATATTTGAGTTTTTTTTTATTTTCGTAAATCGTTCAAAATAGAAACTTATATAAATAGAACGGATACCAACACTTCTTTATAAACGTGAAGCATGTCAGAAGGGCAGCGGATGTACATGCGAAATAAATATTATTTAGCATATAAGTCGATACGCAATGATAATGAGACCAATTGAATTGAATTTTATCATTTAAGTGCGCAAAATGAAATTTGAGATTTTAGGGGTGTTTTACCCGCTTAATTTTTTTTATTGGAAAAATCTAGACACATTCACTATAATTTTTTTTTGCTTTTCAAAATGTTGGTTTTTCCATTGAAATCGAATGACAATTTTTCTTTTATACAAAAAATTATGAATGTCAGGGGGTGGTTCACCCCCCTGCAGTAAGTAAGGGTGCATAAGAAGTTGAACATTATATACAGGTTATTTGACGTGAAAAACGTTTTGCAATTGGTTTCGTTACGATCGGTTGAGTGCTTCTATATGAAACACTCTACCAGATGCAAAACATGCCCAACTTTGGGGGTTGATTTCACGCCTTAAAAATAATTTTGAGCCAATAAAAATAATAGGTGGTCTTATTTTTCGATAAGCTACATTTTATAAAAAAAATATTGAAATCGGAAGGGGACAGTGCTCAAAATGAAATTTGACATTTTAAGGGTGTTTTACCCCCTTAATTTTTTTAATCTGAGAAAAACCCAAAAATACGTCAATTTTATTTTTTTTGCTCTGCAAAATGGCGTTTGTTTTATTGAAATCGGATTGCAAGTTTTTTTTATACAAAAGAATTCTGGATATTCGGGGGTGAATCATCCCCATGTAATAGGGGTGCATAAGAAGTTGAACATTATATACAGGTTATTTGACGTGAAAAACGTTTTGCAATTGGTTTCGTTACGATCGGTTAAGTGCTTCTATATGAAACACTCTACCAGATGCAAAACATGCTCAACTTTGGGGGTCGATTTCACCCCTTAAAAATAACTTTAAGCCGATAAAAAAAATTACGTGTCTCTTAATTTTCGATGGACTATAACATATATAAAAATTATCAAAATCGGAGGGGGACACCAAAGTACCTTTCCTTGTGAGTCGCATTTTCAGAAATTTCATAACTGACTGCACTTTATGTTAATGCAATTTTATGATGACTACGAACACCATTTTATTCCGATTGAATGGACGTTGAATGTTGCGTATGATACAAGGCCATTCTGAAATTCGCAGAAGAATTGATTTTCTTATAAATTTCTGACGGCGAAAAGCAACGCATGCAACGAAAAGCACCTCCAATTTGATTTTCACTTGAATGAGCAATTTTAATAAAAAGTTATGGGCCGGGCAAGTACTCTGTGCGTATTCGCTCAACGTACGGTGGTGAACGTTCATCAAATTATTACCAATCAAACAAAACTGTGCTATCATGTACAGGCATAAATTAAAGTTTTTTTTTTAACATTACAAAAGCATGGGATCTTATGCGAAACTTCCTGTTCCTGCTTGTTTTTCGTTATTTTAGCCATGGCGCGGGCAATGTTGTTTCATTAGGTCATAAAAGTAAATACTATTTAGCAACATTGCTCGCGGCATAGCCAAAACAAAAGTAGCCACTCCACTTAGTAGATCCCAGAAGCAATGCACCAACTGCATGTCCTACGTTGCTGGTGCGTCCATGTTGATATCTTCTCAATCACCAAAGAAATACTTGTCCTAGTACTGATATAATAAATTTTACTGCTGCACGTAACTTAGATGGTGACATTTTTTCATTTTTTTTCTAGACTATTGATATTTCTTACACACCTATTATAAGTGGTATTTTTCTCATCGTGATAACGCTGATTTTTTAATCTTTTGGTTCCTGTTTTGTTCTGTGGAAATAAATTCAAAGTAACATTTATTGTGAAGTCTGGTATTTGGCCGGATATTTCGTGGTCTATATGGTTATTTTCCCTCCGGGATATGAATAAAATTAGTAAACATAAAAAAAAAAAATTAAGTGGGGTTTTGGATTTTCTGTGATATCATAGGGAAACGAGGGACCACCAATGTACTTGTCCAGGTTTTTTTCCCCGTGAGGGGATTTCTGCTATTTACCATATCTTCGAGTCTCTGTGTTCATGATATTATCGAAGAGTTTACGATTTTCAATTTAGAATCTCTGATGAATGTCCAGCAAAGTCACGTCCTCATACACTTTTTTGCTTTTTTGTTATGACTTTTGTTTTTTTTTTTAACTTTTCGTGGCCTTATTTAACGTCTTTCAATTCCAAAAGATTACTTTATATTAGGACTTTTACCCATATCTTGTTTTTGTAAATGCATCTTCACTCTATCAACCAGACATTGATTGATTGTAATAAACTTGTGAACAAATATTACTTAATTTTGGAAAAATAATTAATCTTGTTTCAAGCACTTTGTTTTTCCTCCCAATTAGGGACACACGTATTGATCGTTTTACAATCAATGTGAAATAATCTCTAGGTTAATCTGGGTATCAGCTGTGGTGTGACTTATTATTTCAGCGAAAATTATTGTTGATCGTGCCGTTGTATATTTTTAACATATATCACATTCCGGCTCGTATTTGAGCCCTCTTCAGATGTGTTTATTAAGCTTTGATAAAAGATCACTCTTGTTCGCTTTTGAATTAAACATGACAGATTATCTATTAAACTGTAGTACAATACGAATGCCAACTCTTAAATGTCAATAAACATTTTCGAAGAAGGCCCAGTTCGGAGCTAAAATGAAAAAAAAAATGCTTACAATGAAGTTCATACAACACTATAATCAACGGTAATTGTTTTCGGTGAAATAATAAACTGGGCTGTAGTCAATACCTTAACCTATTAAGAGTGGCGGTAGCGACTCGAGACAAGTAGATTTACGAGCGAGTGCTACAAGACACTTTTACAGGAAGCAGCACGATTCTACCTGTTTTCAAAAATTGTTTCTTTAATATTTATTAAATAACAGCGTTTTGGAGGACTATTTAAGTTCACGTATTTTTTCTTTTTTTTTTCTTTCGATCGCGACTAATTAGAACCTCGTAGCTTAAAGCGTATTGATAACATTAATTTTTTTTTTAATAGTTGCTCCGAAAAATTGAGCATTTTTTCGCACACATTTTTGATGCTCAACTGTTTTTTGCGTAGTCGTTGTCTAGTAATACTAGTGATATTGGTGAATATTCTGGTGACATTCGATCGATCGTGCATATGACAGCTGACCAATATTCTTTCTTAACAGTCGTGAAGTTATAAAGATCGCGGTCAATTTGAAATTTTGGTTAGAGTGGCGCTTATAGATCGATAGATAGATGAGTAAAGAGTAACTTTTATTATTATGGACAGAAGAGTGATAGTGGTAAAATAAAGTGTGATAATAAACTATTGAACAGTGACTAAATAAATAATTTTATTTATTAAACCGAGCCCCTACAATTTTTTTTCCGAAAGTAAATTCTACAACGGAATCGAAAACGATCCCTTTTCTCTTTTACCATAAAATGTTCCTCGAATGCAATAATAAAGTTTATTTAGAGACCATTCTCTTCGTTTTTTTGATAACGAAGAGAATGGTGTATGATAAACTCGTATTCGGTGAATATTTAATATCTTTGTCGTGAGGTTATAAAGATCGCGGTCAGTTTTAACTTTTGATTAAAGTGACTTATATATATATATATATATATATATATATATATATATATATATATATATAGAAGAGTGATAGTGTAAAAAAATAAAGTGTAATTTAATTAATAAACGTTTGAACAGTGCCTTAATAAATAATTTTTTTTATTAACCCTAGCCCCAACAATTTATTTTTCCGAACGTAAACTCTAGATAGGAGTCGAAAACAGTGCCTCTTCTCTTTTACCATAAAATGTCCCTTGCATGCAATAATAAAATTTATTTGGAAACCATTCTCTTTATTTTTTATGTAACTGAGAGAATGGTGTATGATACCAGCTTAAGTTTGAATCACCCTAAGTTTGAATTATATATGGTTTTAAACCACCTTAGAGTGGTTTTACAGTTTTATTGGTAACAGATTGATAAAAGTTTACTATCGTACGTAGAGCGGATACGCACAGAGTACTTGTCCGGCCCGAAAATTTTTCATATAATTTGTCACATAAGTCAACATTAATCTACCATACATTTTGGCCTTCAGAGTATGGGTCAGTCGGTATCTCTCCACCGTAAGTGCGAGAGAGATAGCTGCAAATTTCGAAAGTGAAATTCTTCGACACGGTTTCACCGATTACAAAAAGGCCCTGTCAGCGGATTTTTGCCATCGTCCCGCGTCCGTTGACAGAGCTTTTTTGCATTCGGTCAAACGGTGTCGAAGAATTTCAATTTCAAAAATTCGAGGTGAGGTTAGGTGACTGATTCATACTCTTAACTAGCAAAAGAAATACAGCTAATTTGGAATCACAATATGCGGATTGTTTTGTATCCCAAATTATCCTCCTTTCCTTTAACCAATTGTTATCGATGAATCGATGCTCATGTGGAGCATATCTTACGTTATTACACGGCACGTTTATTCCGTTTTTGTAACACCCGGGGGAAAACTGGAGTTACAGAGCGTCTAAACGGTACTGTACACCCGAAATAAGTAATCCGGTACCATTTACACGCACTTTTACACCGGTTTTTACTACAACAGGTTTTACAAAACGAAATAAGCCTGCCATGTAAAAGCGGTCATCAATTGATTGCATTCCAAGGCGGGTAAGATTCAAATCTGCGTCAGGAGATCCGAATGCTCGGAGTGGTTGAAAAATTTGCCGTGAACAAAAAAGCATATTTTTAGCTGACTAGTCAAAAAAATTTCGGGCCGGACAAGTACTCTGTGTGTATCCGCTCTACGTACGATAGTAAACTTTTATCAATTTGTTACCAATAAAACTGTACTACAAATATTACAAATGAGAGTGTGGCAGCGTTCAAGCTCACGCAGGCTAATGCAATTCTGTATTTTTTTTAAAGCCCTTGTAGTTCCAAGTCATAGGATAATAATTCGCTGTAATAAAGCATTAATTAGAGAAATGGCATATGAACATAATTGGAGATTTTATAAACATAATAAAATCCCACGTACTTGGCCACATATACTTTAGTAGATTTTTATTTATTTATCAACTTTTTGTGAACTTACAACATTTACGAGAATGAAATTGTCACCTCTGTACAATTTGACTTAACTTGATAAGATAATGAGAGCAGTTACCCATAAAACTTTGTATGATGAGTAGGTTTTTAGAAAGGATTTTTGTGCGGAGATCTTTGCATGAACGACTTAGACGGGTTTTTGTAAATTTTTATAGAGAACGGTATTTTGGCACTGGGTGGTGGGGGGGATTAACTGGAACGACTATTTGGGGGGCATAAATGTACTTGTCTCACCTTTTTTCACAGCATTTATGCTGTTTTTAGCTAGTTAATTATGACCACAACACTCAACTACGAGATATAATTTCATTTACACGATTTTGATCTTTTTTATATTTATCGTATTATTTAATTGTAATAGATTGTACTGAATATATCGAAAATTTAGTCTCCTCTATTTATATATGCAATGTATTGCAAAAGGTGCCACGAAAGTAACTCAGAACAATAAAGTAACTTGATAATTACTCTCGACACAATGTGAAGCGGACACGGATACTCAGAGAATCTCCAGACCAAGTTCTCCAGCTTCACGTTGGCACTCTCGCGTGAACTTCGGGTTCACGTTTTTCAGCCAATTCTTTTTAAATTACAGGGTGTCCCATAGGAATGTATGAAAACTAATGAGTCACTATTTTTTAAGTAATGAAAGGACTGGGAAAATTTAAATGTTTTTTAATAAAGGAAAGTCGTCATTTTCATTTCACGTCTATTTTATTATATATAACAAAGAACTATTTAGTACAAACTATTAATTTAAAAATACAGTGAAGAATGTGAGGTATTAATGATATATATTTTCGAAATGAGAACTATCTGAATTGGCACAAATATCCAAACGCTTCCTAAAACTATCAAAAACATGTTCTAGTGTTTCGTCTAAAATGCCATTGACGATCTTCTTAATTTCTTTAATTAAATCATCTATTGTTCTCGGGTTATTTTCATAGCAATGATCTTTAATGTAGCCCCCTAAAAAGAAATCACAAGGATTGAGATCTGGCGAATAAGGTGGCCACTCTAATCCTGTTCCTCTAGCAAAGCGTGGGTACTCTAGGCCAATAACTCGATCGCCATAAACTTTATTGGTGGACTCAAATACTTCTTGTATGCGATGAGGAGCTGCTCCGTCTTGCATAAAATAAAAAGATTTAACGAGACCTCTCTTCTTCGCATAAGGAAAGAATTTAGTCTCTAACATTCCTTTGTATGTCTCTCCGGTGACAGTAGATTCAAAGAAATACAGGTAGATTCCTTTATTGATATATCTGCCCACACGGTCACTTTCCGGGGATGAAGAGACGTTACCATTACCACTGTAGGATTTGCGAGCCCCAAAAGCGATAATTTTGTTTATTGACGTAACCATTCATCCAGAAATGCGCTTCGTCAGAAAAAATGATTGCTTTTTCACTCAATTCTTCATTTTCGAACATTTGCGTAATCGTGTTGCAGAACTCTTTTCTCTTTTCTTTTGCGTCTTCAGTTAACAACTGATGCGTGGTTATTTTATAAGGGTGCATTTTTAGAAAATAGCGTAGAATCCTATGCACAGTTGATTTACTCAGTTTCAAAGCTTTTTCGGCCTTGCGAATCGAAGAATGTGGATTTTCTTTAACCCGTCAGCAGGCGCGCTATGAGACTTTTTCACACTCACTGTCACACTTTCACAATCACTATCACACTTTCACAATCACTGTAGCGAAATTGTTTTCAAGTTCTTATTTATCAAATTAAGCACTTGAAGCTATACATGTGAGGAAATCTCTCATCGCGCGCCCAATGTTTAAAGTGTACGTAGCGCGCCTGCTGACGGGTTAAAATATTTTTCAACTTCATTGATCGTCTCCTCCGTAGTTACCGAGACTGAAGGGCCTGGTAAATCTTTCCTACGGTCGTGCAGAGTTCCGTATTGTATAAAATTATCAATCACTCTGTAAAAAAGAACAATATTGCCGTGAGAATTCGCGGAAACTTCGAGAAAATGATTATTTATGGAACGTTATAGAAAAATCAATATAAAAAAAATTTATTCTACCTTCTAAGAGTAGTTTCGCTCGAAACTCGTTTAGTTCGAATTTACAAGGAAACCTTCCCAGGTGTACCCCGCCGATTTTGTTCCGCTTGGAGTATGTTATTCTACATTGAAATCTAAGAGACACATATTTTTTCTTTTTTGCGGAAACTCATATTTAAGGGGTGAAACACACCCCTAAAGTTGAGGTCTCCTAGAGGAGGTTGTTCAGTTCCATATATATGCAGACAAGGGGGCAAAATCAAACCAATTGCATTCAATGCTTCATAAAAAGTTATGACTACTCGATTTCTCTCAGCCCTGAGGGGCTGAATAAGCCGAAGTTATAGGGGTTGGAAATTAAAAAAACGTTATAACAAATAGAATATGCTCGATATGGAAGTGAAAAAAATTGCTTAATTAACAGTTTCAAAAGTTAAGAGATACATGTTTTTGCATTTTTTGAAAAAATGCATCCTTAAGGGTGTACTACCCTTACATCCGAATACCTTTAATTTCTGTAGATACGTATTTTTTTAAGTATCTATCTGCTAGAAAATATTCTTTTAGATATAGAACATATCGTGAAATTGTTTAAAAAGGTTGTTATCAACATAAAAAAAATCCCTTGAAAATAATCGATAGAACATATGATTCAGGCATTCCAGATAATGAAAATTCTTTTCTTGAGAGATCGAAAAGTAGCTTTTTTCGCGATTTTGTTTCAACCGAGTTTTTGATGTTTCATTAAATCGCTCTTAAAGAATAGAGGATGAATTCTTAACGTTATTTTCATTTTTTACACCGTTTTTTTATCATTGAAAATGTCCTATAAAAAACGATGTGCACAATTCTAGCCGTAATTATTGTCTGAAACAAAATTTTAAAAAGATTATTAATTTACATGTGTGTCACCATTTTGCTATGGAGGGTTTATTTTTATTTTTATTCCTTTATTTTTTATTATCAAAAAACTGTTGAAAAAATCGGCTAAATTCGTTCTCGTTTTGTTAGAGAAAAAGAAATTTGTTATACACGTGATGTTTGTTGTTACAATCACGTAGCAGTCAATGAACTGATATGTTTTATCATTTCGAACCTTACTTTGTATATGTTCGTTAGCCCTGCTTATTAGCTGTCTAATTCTTCGAGTTGATATTCTACTTCACCTATCATTGAAAGAAGTTTCAAAATATGTTGACAAGAAATATATAACTGTTATCTGCCTCTGCCTCTCTTATTTGACATATGATGGCCTGTGCTACGCTTATAAGTCGCGTTCTTCAGAAATTGCTTCAATTCGAAAAGTGTGAGTTAGAAGGAATTCGTCTCGTGTTAAATAATATCAACAATCAAAGGCGTGTATAACTCTGTGTTTTGTTTGCAATCAAAAGTTGTTAAAAGTTCCATAAGTTAAGAAATCAAGTGCATTTATCATCAAAAATGAAAGTGAATCCCGCTTAATGTGATACGATTAGTTTTGGCACATTTTCAAGCCCTAAATATACCTGAAAGCCCTATAAATAATGATGAAATACAATTAAAAGAAAGCATTGAAAATATATTAACGCATGCTATGCAAGATTACATGGGCGTCGAAACAATCGTAGAAGATTCATTATATTTCCAAGAACCTTACAAAGATTGGGATATGAAAATAGTAGAAGACGAAGAATGGGGATCGGCAGTCAATGATCCGGTACTACCCCCGGATGTTTGTACTATTGATGATGAATCTGTTTCGTACGAGTATAAATCGAGGGCAGTCAACTATAGGAGAAGTGGCAAAACTAAAAATTTGAGCCTATCAAGCGTTAAACAAAAATTTAGAAAAGTACAATCAGTGGCTCAATTAAAAAGATGGGCTAAATATTTAAATAAAGGTGGAACTTATAAAGAAAAAATAGTTAGAATTTGCGAGTACACTTTAGCCAATTTTAAAGCTGCCGTTGATGCTGGTCTTATGGTACATGACATCGACTTGAAAAAATGGGCAATGCAAGCACAAAAAGAAATCGGTCATGAAGATGTCCGTTCTAAGGCGTCAGACAAGTGGGTACACTCATTTAAGAAAGCTCATAGGATTGTTTCCAGAGAAATTAGTAAATTTATCACAAAAAAAAGTATTGAAAATGCAGACAATCTGCGAAAGCTTGCTGAACAATTTGTTTCTGAAGTGAAGAACGATATAGAAGAATATGGGTTATCGAACGTCTACAATTCGGACCAAAGTGGTTTCCAATTAGAAATGCATTCTGGAAGAACATTAGCGGTTGAAGGAGAGAAACAATTTGAATGCCTTGTACAATCAATTGCTTCTACAACACATAGTTATTCGATTCAGCCCACTATAGCAGGTGACGGAAGGCTTCTTTCTCCGCTATTCCTGGTTTTGAAAGAACCAAGTACATAGAAGTATCGAAATCTGGAAAACTCACTTCAGGCAATAATAAAAATTATTTTTTTAGAGAATTCCTTATATTGACACATAAGATACTGTTTATTTCTTACAACGAAGCAAATTGAAAAATGAATTCATACTTTCAGAACATTTTAAAACCTGGCTACAAAATATCTTCTTCCCCCAAGTTGGTTCAAACAGTATTTTATTAATTGACTCCTGGACTGGACATTGCCCTCGAGCTGTTGACGAAGCGAAACCTCGGGATAAAAATATAAAATTGAGAAAAATACCGCAGGGTACAACGGGAAAGATTCAACCTTTGGATGTTTTTGGCTTCAGGATATGGAAGAATTATGTGAAACATTTTTCTGACAATGCCATATTAATGGATTATGATTTAAATTTACGTTTACGAAATAATATAATTAAGCTTCAGTCACTTGTTCACAACCAGTTATCATCTCCACGATATGTACACTTATTTAGGTATTCATGGTTCAAAATCGGTTATAATGAATGGCGACCGGAGAATTTTGAAAATCCTGTAGATTTTAGTTTTAAAACTTGCAAAGCGCATTGTGATGTACCCGGATGTCAAAATATTGCTGTTGTTAGGTGTTCATGGTGTAAAAAATCATTATGTTTCCAATACTTTTTAGACGATTTCCACTATTGTAAAGAATATAATGAATAATTTCATTTGTTAATCAAAAATACATCTGTACAAAATACAGCATATAAAATATAATAAAAACGATGATACAATAATTAGAATTATTAATATGGTAACAATGTGATTGAAAAGAATTTTCATTATCTGCGATGCCTAAATCATATGTTGTAACGATTATTATATATAACGAAGACGAAATCGCAATTTTTTTATTAAAACAATTTTTTGCAAGGGATTTTTTTTTTATGTTGCTAACAATCTTACATCCATTAATATATTCAAAATATATTAATATATCCAAAAGAATATTTTCTAGCAGATAGATACTTAAAAAAATACGTATCTACAGAAATTAAAGGTATTCGGATGTAAGGATAGTACACCCTTAAAGATGCATTTTTTCGAAAAATGCAAAAACATGTATCTCTTAACTTTTGAAACTGTTAATTAAGCAATTTTTTTCACTTCCATATCGAGCATATTCTATTTGTTATAACGTTTTTTTAATTTTCAACCCCTATAACTTCGGCTCATTCACCCCCTCAAGGCTGAAAAAAATCGAGTGGTCATAACTTTTTATGAAGCATTGAATGCAATTGGTTTGATTTTGCCCCCTTGTCTGTATATATATGGAACTGAACAACCTCCTCTAGGAGACCTCAACTTTAGGGGTGTGTTTCACCCCTTAAATATGAGTTTCCGCAAAAAAGAAAAAATATGTGTCTCTTAGATTTCAATGTAGAATAACATACTCCAAGCGGAACAAAATCGGCGGGGTACACCTGGGAAGGTTTCCTTGTTAGTACGGAATCCTCTAAATGCTTCACTGTAAATTTTTCCTCTTGTGTAGAAGCACTCAATGAGAAAAACCTTTTCTTCGATGGTAAGCTCACTCATTTTCACTAACGCCGTCGGCTTGTTGAAAGTGCTCCATGAGTTTCCAAAGTAGAATGAAACAACCGAGTTCCAACAATAAGGAGCGAAGAGGATATTCAAGAGTTTCGTTCCGTACAAAAGAATTTGAACCAACGACGTCCGTATATCTCGACAGGAATGGTATACGCTGCATCAGGTAAGTATGCCAGGTTAGTATGAAAGGTAAGTACCCTGTGATTGATTGATTGATTGATTTTTTTTGTTTTTTTGTTTTTTTTTGTTTTTTTTGTTTTGTTTTGTTTTTTGTTTTTTGTGTTTTTAGGATTTTATTCCGGTTTCCATATGTATTTTACTGTATTGTTAATATTTTTTTTTTTTTTTTAAGGGGTTATTCGAGTTCCGGCATGTCCAAAGGCCGGTTAATTTGCTCCAGCAGGTCCACCTCCACCCGTTCCCCCGACATCACTGCTTGCAGCGGTATTTCCACGAAGACCCGATCCGCGCGTCGAGGACGAGGTGTCTGAGTTTCGCGAGGGTTGAGTTGAACAAGAGGAATTCGATTCTCCCTTGACAAACGTATGTCCTCGGCCACTTTCACCCGTTTGTTTTTTCGCGGAATATTCTTTGCCGTAGCCGCGGTCTCTATTTCCGCAATAACGCGTTTCGTGGCGTCGTTAGGAAGAGGAAGTGGCAACTCCAAAAGGCGGTCAAATAAAGAATCGAACTCATTCTTGGAAGAGACTTCCGTGAGGAGGTTGCTAGAAGATTATTTTTTAGGTGGAACAGTTAAAGGTGCAGGAACTTTAAACTCCGGCTCGTTTTTTGGTTTTTTAAAATTTTCTTTATTTGTTCCCTGATCATCTATTCTAAAAACCGTCGGGACTTTCCGAAACTTATTGAAAATCTCATCGCAGATTTGCGCGCTCCGGGGATCTATACACGTTCGGGTTACGTTTAGAGTCGGCGGGCGGAACCTCTGCCTCCGGAGGAGCTTACGCTTCCGAGTACTAGCGTTATGTTTAGTGGGCATGGAGTTGAATAACTTAATTTTAAGGAATAATTTAAATTATTCGCGAATAATACAAACGGTGACTCGAAATTGGTAAAATCTGTAAAGAAAATAACAAAAAAAGACGTTGACTGAAAATATGATAAAAGAAATTTTTTCGGAAGCACAAACTCTCAAGCGGCAAAGATCCGACCCGCCGAATAAAAGTTTTAAGTAACAAAACAATTTTTTTTTTTTTTTCAAAAATTTAAGCCCTCGACCCTTTGCGAGGGGCCTCATTCGGTAGCGGGGTAAGCCTCCTTTCGGTAGCGTGGTAGCCTCCTTTCGGTAGCTGAACTCTTTCCTCCTTTCGGTAGTCCGAGTTCGAAGTATCAGGGCGAATACGGATTTTGCTCGCGAACCTCAAGGCTTAGCGCGTACCTGATAGACGGGCCTTGCAGTGGCGTCGAATCTCAGGGGCGAGCGCGTACCTGATAGACGGGCTTTGCAGTGGCGCCGCTTTCGAGGGGCTACACATTTTTGAGTCTAGGGATTTTTCGGTCGGTAAATTTCCGATAGTATGGGCGAGTTCGCGTCGGTAACAAAAACTGTTGTTTTGACATTTCAGTATGTTTTAAGTGTTCGCGACAACACAAAACGCGAGTGCGTGAAATAAATTGAATAGCTTATGATTTTTTTAAACAGGTGAGAGTAGGTGAACACGCCGATGATAAAATACGTCACCCTCCGATAAAGAATAAATACGGTAAGTTATCCACGTATGTTTTTGTATTAGTGTTATTTTAATTGTTTATTAAAAAATGTGTGCAAGAATTATAAAATAAAGTAACGATTAGTCTAATATATATATTTTTTTAAGTTAAGTATAATCCTTATAATTAATGGAATAAGGTATTTTAGTAACTTTATAAATTAATTTTAATAACATTTGGTTAATTAAAGCTATTTTTCAGTTGTCAGGTACAGCGGAGCCAGCGGAGGAAGCTTTGCTGCCAGGACACAGCCACAGGTGAGGTATTTACTCCAGATAACCTTTCTTTGGGGGTTTTTTTTAAATGCAATTAATACTAAGAATACTGTACCTTTTAACTGAATATTATGTTTTAGAAATAAGGGTAACTAAGATAAGTGAATTTATACATGTTTTCTCTTTTACTGGTCTGCGGAGACAGCGGAGAGGATTTTTGGCCATAGCGCAGAGAGGGTCAGTTTCCTAAACTTTTACTAATTATTATGTTCTAGAAAGTTAGTATTTAAGAATTAAGTTCAATATAAACCATAATTATAACGTTAAAAGTTTGAGCTCATTTTTACAAAGGATTTATTTATTTACAGGGTTGCGGTTACAGCGGAGCCAGTGAAGCTTGCGACGGAGCGTTTCTCTACTGACTGCTGTTCTTCACCAGGAGAGTAAGTGTTATTCTATCTTAATAAACCATTAAAAAATATTAATAATGTTATTTTCTTATTTGTTTCAGATGAAAATGATGGACGAAAATAAAAACGTTGTCGTCGCAAAGTGACGTACAACACGCTTTCTACCGCAGCTAGAATAAAATTGACAAACCTCAGGTATATACTTGTAAAACGTAGGGCCCCTGAGAGGGTCGAAAGGGTGGGGATCATTCGTTTAGTTTTCACACATTCCCATGGGACACCCTGTATATTGAAGCTATCAGTCTACTTCTTGAAATATAAATGTATTGTAACGCTTTTCCCGTCAAGCGCTTCAAATTATATTTGCTCTCGATACTTTCTGGACGCCAGTTTAAGATAATTCTTAAACAAATTTTATTTGAAATTATCGAGAACAAAATAATAAGGTTTCCCGGTCGTAGCTGTATTTTAAACCAATTTTGGTAGAGGGGCTGGGTCAATTATACAAAATAAATATTCACACCAACAATCCAACTCCGGAATTACAATAGCTTTTATTATTAAATGACATTAAAATTTTGAATAAAATAAGATTTCCGGAAAAATATTATATGAAAAGTTTACAATAGTTCTCAATATTTAACCTTCAATAATTTAAAAGAATTTATAATTTTTAAGTGTTCGAAAATAATTTTATAACAAAAATATTTGCCTTTCGGCTCGATATTATAACAATTTAACTTACAACTATGGATCTCGAGATTGAGCTAAATCAAATACTAGAATTCCTCTCGGCAATTCAAAAGAAAACTTTAACAACGACAATTCGCGAACGTTTTAAATCGCGGGACAAGACGGTACTAGAATTTTCCAAACGCGTACGTACCCCGAAACAATATCGCTCTTTTAAATCCCAAAATTCACAAAATATACTCGCCAGTACAAAACGGTACGAAATCACAACAAAACACAATGAGAGCGAAACGACGGCTCACCGCTACGGTTTCAGAGATTGGAAATCCGGAAAAGGACCACGGATGCTTCCACTCGATAATTCCGATGGCGTCGGGTTCTTGATCGAAGACGGCTACGGCTTGAGAAAAGACGTCCTCCGTCGCTGCTGCCCAAAACTCGAGTCCCCGATAATTTTTCCGAAGCGCGATATCGCGGATTAGGGTCCTAGCCCCTCACCCTTCGCCTACTCACGGGAATCTAGAATTTTCTCGAACCTTCGCCCTCTCCTTTTATTATTCGCCAACTATATTTAAATTTCGAGTGTGAATTCGAAACGGGCGCGACGCTGATCAACGATGACTTTCGATACGTCCGAGGTTTACCGAAGATCCCCGATGCTGATTAACGCATCGTCGAGTTCGACAGCTCTGGGTGAGGGCTTCGAGCTAGCGACCCTCGCTCGATATGATTTTTCGCGCTCAGTCGATGACCTTGACGACCGAAACTTCTCAAGCCTTCCCTCTCAACGATACGACAATTCTGACAATGATGATAATTCCGAGGTTCTCTCTCTCTCTCTCTCTCTCTCGATGTTTTTCGATGTATGAGACCGTCGTTCGCTCGTATAAAAAATTATAAAATAAAAGAAATTAATAATCAATAAATACGCTAGCGTTTGGCCCTTTTAGATAAGCTCGAGAGCAATTCGTCAGCGACGAAAAACGCTCCTTTCTCGTGCCGTGCCAATTGTTAACCAATTTGTGACGTGGGCAAAATTACCACGTCACAGTATATACATTCATATTAATAAAAAAATAATGATAATAAAAACAATCTTATCAAGCGAAATTGGAATCATGAAGCGGAACACAGCATAATTTTGTTTGCTTATATTAATGAATAAATTCTAGCAAATTAATGACCTGAGCATTTCATTCTCATTAGTTCATCTTAGTCACCAATGTTCCTGTATGAATGGATAAGGTTTTTAATTTTGGCATGCTTTTAAAAAGTTATTTAAAAAGGTCACATGAAACTAATGTTTCTTTTATTTTAACGGGTTACCCCCACTTGCGACTTTGAAAAAATCGATTTTTTTGATTGCATTTTTTTGAAGTATAGGTATCTGAGAATATGGCCTGAATATTTCAAGTCGATCCGAACAAAATTGACTGAGATATGAGCGTTGAAAGAGAAGAATCCGTTGTGTAAACGACCGGCTAGTCTGCCGCCTGGCGCGCTCGACACTCTCTCCGGTTTCAGTCCATTGTTCTATGAAAAGGGTCGTATACCTGGCATTCACAACGTTCATATAATAGACTGGAATTTGTAGAAACGAATTGTCGTTGCCTTTTATGGTTTAAATTCGTCAGTGTAGCTCGAAAGTTCGACTATATGAGACGTATTTATTTCCGCCGTTCACAATATTATAAGCGCAGTTTTTATTTATTTTACATTTAAAAATGGATCGAAAAAAAGGTTCGCGAGATACAAGAAGCAGTGATAATTTACGGAAATCTCGACCAAAAAAAGGAAGGGTATTTTTAACCCGAACCTGGCCGAATCGGAAACTGAAAGTTTCAGCACGTCTGCGAAGAAACTGAAAGATAATATTGATATGACTGTGAATCAAAATCCTAATATTGAATATCGCATTTTAAACTTTTGTGTTATGTTTGCTGCTATTTCAAGTTTAGTGACATGCAAAACGTGTAATGGAAATATTAAATTTGAAACTGCAAATGCAAAAGGACTAGGCTTCAAAGTCGTTGTGAAATGTGACTCATGTGCAGATAATTTGATACCATCTTCTCCTTTTGTGGCAGATTCGTATGAAATAAATCGTCGATTTATATTCACTATGCGAGTTCTCGGCATAGGAATGGCTGGAGCACAAAAATTTTGCGGACTTATGGACATGCCAAGGTTTCTTACCGAGACTACATATTCAATAATTTTAAAAAGTATTTATGAGTCTGTGAAAACATGTGCAGATGTAATATTTAAAAAAGCCGTACGAGAAGAAATTGAAAATACACCTAATGCAGCAGGCGATGCAACTTCTAAATTAACAGTTTCCGGAGATGGATCCTGGAGGAAGCGAGGATATACGTCGTTGTTCGGAGTTACATCAGTCATAGGCTACTACAGTGGAAAAGTACTTGATCTTGTGGTAAAAAGTGCGTTTTGTAAAATCTGTGAATCGTGGAAACATAAACTAAATGATGCGGAATACGAAGAATGGTACGAAACACACGAACATAACTCCAGTGCAAATCACGAAGGCTCCTCGGCAAAAATGGAGGTGGACTCTATTATTGAAATCTTCAAGCGTTCAATAGCAAAATATAATGTCCTGTACCGTTACTATATTGGAGACGGAGATTCGAAGACATACACTGAGCTAGTAAATTCTCATCCTTATGACGACGTAGAAGTTATAAAAAAAGAATGCATCGGACACGTCCAAAAGCGTATGGGATCCCGCCTTCGTAATTTAGTTAAAAAAAAACAAAAAGCTTGGTGGTAAAGGAAAGCTGACAGGAAAATTTATTGACAAGCTCACTGTGTACTATGGGCTTGCTATTCGACGCTATTCTGCTTCTATTCACGATATGCATGAGGCAATATGGGCGACCTTCGATCATTACAGTTCAACCGATGCAAATCCACACCATAAGAGATGCCCAACCGGTGAAGAATCGTGGTGTTCATATCAACGAGCTCAGGCGAGAAACGAGGCTTTCCAACACGATTACAAACCACTTCCATCAAATGTATTGGATGCCATCAGACCTATATACAACGATCTGAGTAAAGAAACTTTACTCGAAAGATGCGTCGGTGGCTTCAATCAAAATAACAACGAAAGCTTCAATCAACTTATTTGGAAAATCAGCCCAAAAATCGTCTCGAGTGGAGCAATCGTTGTAAATTTAGCAGCTTATATTGCCGTTGGACTATTTAACGAAGGTTCAAAATCATTATTATTTTATTTGAACTCAATCGGAGTGAGCTGTGGACACAACGCGCACGAATACGCTGATAAAATGGACGAAGCACGGATTGCACTGGCAGAGAGACGTGCGGCCGAGAGCACTCGTGAAGGAAGAATGTTACGAAGGCAACACCAAATTTCCGTTTTGCAAGCGGCATCGTCGGCGGAAGAACTTCTGTATGGACCCGGAATAGATGACTCTATGTAAGTTTACAAAAAAAAATATTTTCTTCGTGTAAACTGAAATTGAAACTTTAAACGCGTTTTTCTCGAAATGGCATTTCTGAAGTCGGTGACCAAGATTACTCGAACACTAATGAACCGATCTTCTTGAAATTTTGCAGGCTTATTTAATACATAAAAATGTAGTCTTTAATCGTTCGATTTTTTGTTTCGAAAAAAATGACCGTTTTATAGCCAAAAAACGGCCGTTTTTTTCGTTAAAATCGAACCATTAACTTTGACTGTCCGCCATTTTGTTAAAAATGAATATTTTTTTAAATCCTTCGATTAAAGACTAGTTTATACTTATATTTGACTAAATCCATCCACATTTTTTATTTCAGATGATCCACTTCGCCGCAATGTTGGTCACCGCAAACCGTACAAATAAAAACATTATTTCATTGACGGCCATTTGCCACTTAACAATGTAATATTTGTCAATAAAAAAATTACTGAAAGTTCTTCAAGATGTGTTCTTTAAGATGATATAGTGATCGATTAAAAAAGTTTTGTAGTTTTCTTTAAAAAAATTCATGAAAAAGGCCTTTTTTTGCGCTACAAGTGGGGGTAACCCCTTAAGGTTGTTGTGGGGTCTATCCGTCAGGGGTGAAGAATGAGGGAAGCGCCCTATGCTTATGCATTAGGCCGATTGATTGTTGCTAACTATATCAATTGTCAAATCAAATTGTCAAATGTTCATAACATTTAACGTACATTTTCGTACTGTTTTATTACACATATTTATAAAAATATGTATTTTTGCATGAGTTATGATAACATGAAGTGTTTTTATTATACTTTATATAATTATTTTCGATCTCTTTTTTTTTGTTAATTCACACGAAACGATCTGGCAACGTCTAAATTTGCGGCATATGATAATCCTCAAGTTGTCAACAGTGCCCCAACCTATATAGGAGGCATTCCATTCCAAACTATTGAAAGGAGTTTTTGGGACTTTTTTTTAGATTTTCATCTCAACTTGTTTAAAAATAATGAATTTTTCAAAATTTCGCACGAAATTTTGTCAAATGCTCATAGCTTTTTCAACGACAGAGATATCAAAATAAAATAGTAGGCCATTTTTTCGTCTTGAATTATAGTTTCATAAAAAACTACAAAAAAATATCGAAAATGAATTTCATATGTTTTTTTTTCAGTTTTAATCCAAAAAAATTTTTCTTCAAAATTTAGACCGTTCTGATTTTTTTTTTAAATCGACATTTTTCTAGACAAATTTTTATATATCTCAAAAAATTTACAGCTCATGATATCCATACCTTCTATTTTTTTTATTTTTTACCATGTATAAACCAATAATTATCAGTTGTCAATCCTGAATTATATTTTTTTATTATTTGTTCTACTCATAATTACATTGTTTAAGAAATTATGAATAGAAAGAAATTGAATTTCGATATATTTTTTGTATTTTTTTTATGAAACTACAATTCAAAATGAAAAAAATGAACTAATATTTTATTTTGATATTTCTGTTGTTAAAATAGCTATGAGTATTTCAAAAAAATTCGTGCGAAATTTTTATAAATTTATTATTTTTAAACAAATTGAGATAAAAATCTAAAAAATTTCCTAAAAACTCCTTTCAGTAGTAACTTAAAAATTTCGACAAATCGTAAATGGTCGGGGTCACGGGCTAGTCAGCTTGGCATAGAATGCTCCATAGACATACGCGCCCCGTTTATAATCTCAAAATCGGCTCGAGAAGCTGTCAAAAATATGGATATTGACCCACATAAAACATTGTTTTTCTGCAAAAGAATTTATTAATATTTTTATTTATTCTAATTCACTGTGATGCATAAATATACACCAGTTTTATTTTATTCGCGTAATTTTATGGAAAATCAAAAAATGAATCATAGCAAGAGTTCTAAATACATTCGCTGCATAAGTACGGAATGTCGATAAGGTAGATAACATATGTGCCGTCTACGACGTTGCCGTATTTTCACAGCCTATCATCTTGTATACTTGATTTTCGAGCAAAATCACGGTAAAAAACATTAATAATTTTATAATCGTGCTGTGAATGCTTGTTTTTATGATGCCAAGAGATAGTCCGATATTTATTTGAATCGTACACATTTTTTGAGCTCCATGATAGCATTTTCATAGCAGTTATAACTGATATACCAACAAATGATCGAAAGTTTTCCATAAGGGTAACGTTTTTAGCCTATGAAACATGTGGAGTTCTTGATTTTTTTCTTAAAAACGGTACTGTGGATCATACTCAAATTGCACAAGCATGATGAATAAAGGGGTTAAATACTTTCTGAAAAAAAATCAGCTCGATGGTACCTTTTTAAGCTGGCCCCACAACGATCTTAATCCGATTATTATACAACTTGAATTTCCATACAACCAATTCCAATAAAAATCAATTAGAATTATTGTATGACACTGCATTGAAAAATAGAACCTATTATATGAAGAAAGTGTGATGTTGTGGCGCAGATTTTTGTACCAATTTTCTTCTGAATTGAGGCCTGATATTCTGAATTTTCTTTCAGCCCATATATAAATGCATAGTTATATATAAATTATATATATATATATTGTAACGAAAACACTTACGCGCAGTCCCGGCACTCTTTATAAAAGCTCTATCCTAATGGTCATCCTGTGTTACGTCCGATATCCGACATTTTTGCGAAAACGACGCGACAACGTTTCGCGTGCGTTTGTTGACTGTTGTTGTCGGCGGCCATCTTGAACACTATGCTAACGGCGAAGCTACACTTACGAAAGCGTCTGGCTGCCGCCTATCGTGAAAAACCGGAACTAAAAAATGCGTATGTGACTTTGCACGTTTCAATAATTAATTTTTAAAAAGACATTACTGCAATTAAAATAATGCGTAAAATATGCAGAAAAATCCGACAAATCGAAGTGAATAACTCGCGCGGTAAATTTATGCGAAAATGACCGGTAATTTAAGAGTGAAAAGAACGAATGTTTGTGCGCATGCGCGTGGGACAAGCGACAAGGGAACGCACAAATGAGAGAGTGTGTTTTCCATTATTTCAAAATTTATTAAAAACTCTTTAATTACTGAAAAATCTTTGCGAAAAACACGGAAACGCTTCCCGGCGTCTAGGCTCCTGCCCGCGTCGAAAAGGCCTCATCGAACTCCCCGTTACGAGTCCACAGCCCACCAGGAACGCGAAGATTCGTCAAACAATCACTCGAGCCCGTATTTCCGCGGCACGATTTTCTCGAAAACAACAACAAACATCGCAAATCGCTCACCGGCGGTTACACCATCGACCACCGCGGCGCTAGTCAGCAGGGACCGTGCCTCTCAGCGCCGCACCTGGATCACCGATCAATCAAGACCTCGTGACGTCACGCCAGAGTGCCAATCCAGTCCCGAATTCCCAGCCCGTCACCCTTCCCCTCACCCCTCTTACCAACAAACCCATCGCAATGCGCGAAATAAATCATCGCGATTGGACCCCCCGTCGACGCGCGCATCGATCAATCATCGATCGATGTTGCGCAAGAAGAAGCGAGCTCACCGACGCCGGTAATGACTTCACTTCATCACGACTCGGCGTGCGTACCGTGGCTCTCCGGCATTTTTTTTTTGTATTTTCCTGGCGACATTTTCCTTCTTCTACGACGATAACGGCAATTTCCCCTGCTTTGACGATTTCGACTTGGATTTTGATTTGGATTTATGTGAGACGAATAAATAGAGCGACGATGATACGTTTCGACTCGACGATTCAAAGTAAGTCGTTTTCTTTCCTGTACAAGTCGCGACGAAGGGAGCACATGGCCGGCGGCCATCTTTCGTCACGACTTCCGAATCGACTCCGCTGAAAAGCCGTTATTGTTGCCCCAATTATCTTCCGAGTCCCTTTTGGACTCGTTTGAAGCCCTTTTTCATTCTCCCCCATTTTTGCCTTGCCGATTACGCGACCGGGACAGTGTTGTGGTGTAATTTTAAGGATGTAGTGAAGGTAGTGAACGCGGGCAGCGGCCCGGTGTTTCACCGCCCCCCCCCCCCCCCCCAGTGACCACGTGCAAGCCGGCGAGTTCGAATTCCGTTATTTTTCTTATCCCCGTCATATTTTGTTCGGCGAAAACACGCAACGCAAGCGTTTTACCGCGGCCAAATAAATCGCTGGTCGATACATCGATTTACCCCCCCACCCCCCGATTCATTGTACAATTGTTCACGCCGTGGTCACCCGAGCATACAGTTCCTATGTTTTTCTTTTTGCTTCTTATTTTATGTTAGTCCCCTTTCGTCGACAATCGCGCGTAGTGAGTAACCCCCCCCCCCCCCCTTTATTTTGTACTAGTCCTCGTTATAATAGTAACTAATTTGTTCACGGGTATTATAAGACGCCTGAGTGACAGGTGCCCGCCGACCCGAGATTATCGAGTCTTTGCTCAAGTATTGTATTATTATTATTACGTTTTTCTTTTGCCCCGAGCTAGCCCCCCATGTTGTACAGTAATTATTAAGTTAAGCCCTTTTGTTAACAGGTTGAGAGGTCAGAGGAGCCAGTATTTATTTCTTTTTTTTCTTGTTATTTCTATTTTTTTGTAAAAACAGAACTAACTGGCGCTCAAACCGAATTGTATTGTGATAAATAAAATAGAAAACTGTGATTGACTCTCTCCCAGAATTTCCGCCTTAATCTTTTATTTTATTGCCTCCCTGATTTTTCCCATTTTCAGGGATCGGTGGCAAAATATCGTCACAATATATATATATATATATATATATATTGTAACGGGACAGCTCGCGCTGCCCGTTAACAAGATCACACGTGTGCGCAGGAGGTATCGCTCGACGCTCGCTCCTACTCCCGAGATATCGATCGGCCATATTGGCGCTCGATCCTCTCTCTCTCTGGGCATGTCTTCGCATCGATCCCGCTATCATGCGGTGAGCGACACGCCTTATTCGCGATGGCCGAGGCTCACTACGCTCTCGCGCCCCACTTTTCTCCCACGTCACCGCGAGAGAGACAGCCTACAGTCGACGAGTGAGCACACGCCTCGGGCAGATCAGAGACTTCTATTACCTCCTTTCACTCTATATTCGCCTGATCATCGCGACTCGAGCCGGTCTTTTCAATATTCCCCAATTCTCAACAACTAACAATTATTTTCCCACCTATTCGGGTGTCCATCTCCATCGGACCAGGACGAATCTCCCTCTACACTATGGAGGCTCCCTACTTGTCACCACTCTGAGTAATCAGAGAAGGGATGCTTCTCCTCAAGCCCCCAAACATTATTTAAGGGCGTGCACGGGAGACTCGTCACTCATTTTCTACAATTTCTCAATTTCAAATTATTCGGAATTTTGAGTCACTTCACCACGCATCGAGCATGATCAATCATCAATTGAGCTTCGCTCCATCCTAAATTCATCCTGAGTTCGTGAGTAGGACTCTAATTTCTTTGGGACGTCCCAGTATTGCACTGGCTTCCGACCTTAGAAATTAGACAGTTTATGGGTGACGCTAGGTAGGCTTCGCGTATTTGTCAACTTAAATCCACAGAGATAATTAACCTGCACGCGTTTAAAGCGCCATTTACCATGTCAACACAATAACTGCTATGAACTCACGAAGAAAGAATGACTAAGGTCACGAAATGCGAAATTGACACGGTTGAATAAATTCTTTTCATTTCCGGTGTACCGGAACTTAAGGCTCTAGCTTCGGCAACTAGGGAACTAAAAGGACTCCACAAGTTCTTAATAGCCATGAGATAATCACGACCATTACATTTTGTCGTTTTTTATCGCGCCTTCTACATTCAGCTTCTCTGAATTTTAAGTTACCCACACTCAGCACGTAGGTAACTCATGAGCTAAGGCTCGCTGGTCCTAAAATCGTAAAGTCTCTTATGAAAGTTATTTGCCAACCAGCTTCTCTGGTTCTTCATGAATCAACAAAACCGATCCGCGACAATAATTTCTTCATTCGATGGCAGGAATTGCCCTCATGGTCTATGAATCGCTGATCAAACCCGCGAACAATCTCCTTGCATAGAACGGCAATATACTCTACACGATCAACTCGACGCGATCGCGGCAAGTAATCTTTGCCTTAATTCGATCGAGTAATTATTGGGAATTACTGTATCAGCACGCGCGCTTGTTCGTATGATACAGCACTAACGAGCGGAATTATTTCGGTGCTAAAAAGAATCTCAACACAATTGTTCTTCTACCTGAACTTCACTTAAAATATTGCTAAAATAGATATTAAATTGATTTCACGCGCCTAACGCATTATCTCTATCTCAGCGCCTCACGCACACACAGTCGAGGGCGCCTGTTCTCCTACACGCTCAGCGCCTCACGCATATAATTGTCGTTCTCGACTACCACGTCTCGAAGAGTGAGACGGAGCGAGAGACAGAGAGAGACGAAGTGTCGCGAGCCGCGCGCTTGCCGTGTGACGTCACCTTGCCTCGCACATCTCCTTTCTATACTCCTGGTAGATCGCCCGTTCCTCGAGACCCTTAAGTTGTTGATTTACCCGCTAATTAATTAACATTTATAATTTTTACCATAGTCCAGCATCCTGAAAATCCGTACTAAAAACCTAACAAATTCGCTTCACGACTCCAACCGCTTTTATTAATTTATCTCTTTCTTACAGCACCGATCTCTCGCATTCTAGTATGCCTATGATGAAGATCGGGCCATTCGCCTCTTAGGCTTGGTATTGGTACTGAGGCAACACAAAAAACCCCCCCAGGGTTATTGTGTACGAAGAAGACAGAGAGAAAGGTGCATTTCATTTGCATAAACTTGGAACAATTACTCCCGTATCGAGTCCGAATCCTCCTTCAAATTCCACCAAAACTCCTTTCAGTCTCGTGACTCCCTATCCCAAGGCGAGGGGGCTGTGACGCTGCGCGCACCGCCACACGAAACGTTTCAATATATATATATATATATATATTGCGACGTAGCGCATAAGGAGTGGAGAGGGATGAGGTCGCCAACACGACCAAAGCTCGACTGGGAGCTCAGAACGTAGAAAAATCGGCGCGCCCCACTACTCATGCAAAACGAAGCATAGACCGGGGAGTCAAAGTAGCGAGATGATGGTTCTTGAATGTAGGTGGGGATCGAAAAGCTCGCCGTCGAGGCTCAATCTCGACTGACGAGCAGACCCAAAGAAAATTTGGTGCGCCCCACCACCGTCGCAAAATAAGGAAGCATAATTGGAAAGAGGGGACAGAGACTCGAAGCGACTCCGAACATGCTATGCGCATATGAATAGCATGAAAAGCAGCATAGCATGGTCGGAAGACAAATGAGCTCTCTAAGCAATTGTAACCTGTGCGCCCCCCACTACTCTCGACATGAGAATAGAACGCAAGCGTGGAACATGATCAAAAATCACTGGTCTAGAAAAGACGCCTTATCGACCATGATAATATTAGATCGATAATTATTGGATCTCATATTACGTATCGCAGCAGTCGATAAGTGGGGAACGCACAGCGAAACATAACTGGTCTAGAAATGACGCAGAATCTATAATGATAACAACAGATCGATAAGCATTGTCCCTATATATCAGCAGCGTAACGTCGGATAAGTAGGGCCATTATATATATATATATATATATAGATATATATATCTATATATATACACTCCCGCTCAAAAGTTTGGATACACCAGTCGATTTTTCTTGCCGCACTAAAAGTTAGATAGCTCGGTCAAAAATGAAGATAATCCAATTTAACAAACGGCGTTTTGTAGGGGATAAATTCAGCTTCAATTTGCGTCTTCCAAATATTTTTTATGATTTTTTTTCGACCCAGTACGCACTTTTGTACATGACCGTTTTTCGGCTATTTTTTGACCATCGGGAATCGCGTGCATAGCTTATGGAAATTTTCTTTGCTATTTTTTTTATGACAAATATAAAGAGGGTAGCAAGAGCTCCATTTTCGTTTTTGGAAAAGTTTCGTACGATTTTTTTTCACACAGTTATTTTATTTTTGGCTAAAAAAGACAAATTTTGGAAAATGTAACGTAGCTCAAGAACTATAGGGTTTAAGGGGAAATATCAAGAGTGTAAAAAGTTGCGTAAATTTGTTCTGAATCGCTTGGAATTTTTTCAGAATTTTCCTCCGAAATTTTTTTTTTTACCATTTCCGCTCGGAACTCTGATGAGTAGGATGGCTCAACTCAAAAAATATTGTGTTCAAAACAAAATACCAAGAGGAGAAACTTGCTCAATTTTTGTTTTTGAATGCGCCTAAATTTTTTCAGAATTTTTTTTGAAATTTTTTTCAAAATTTTTTTTTTGAAACTCGGAGAATTAACCAAACAATTGGACTGGCGTATCTCAATAGCTATTGAGTTGAAGACAAAACATCAAGAGGGAAAAATATAACAGTATCTCGTTTTGGATACGTGGAAATTTTTTCAGAATTGTTTCAAAATTTTTTTCAAAATTTTTTCAAAATATTTCAAATTTTTTTTAAAACCTTTTGCAAATGTTTTTTTTCCTCTCAATGCTAATCAATAATTTTAGTCAATCAAATCACTTACTTTTTCTAGACGAGATTTTCATCAAAAAAGCCACCTTTGGCTTTGAGCACCGTGTTGACCAGTCGCGGCATTCGCTCGATTAGTTAGGTGGCTTTTTTGATGAAAATCTCGTCTAGAAAAAGTAAGTGATTTGATTGACTAAAATTATTGATTAGCATTGAGAGGAAAAAAAACATTTGCAAAAGGTTTTAAAAAAAATTTGAAATATTTTGAAAAAATTTTGAAAAAAATTTTGAAACAATTCTGAAAAAATTTCCACGTATCCAAAACGAGACACTGTTACATTTTTCCCTCTTGATGTTTTGTCTTCAACTCAATAGCTATTGAGATACGCCAGTCCAATTGTTTGGTTAATTCTCCGAGTTTCGAAAAAAAAATTTTGAAAAAAATTTCAAAAAAAATTCTGAAAAAATTTAGGCGCATTCAAAAACGAAAATTGAGCAAGTTTCTCCTCTTGGTATTTTGTTTTGAACACAATACTTTTTGAGTTGAGCCATCCTACTCATCAGAGTTCCGAGCGGAAATGGTAAAAAAAAAAATTTCGGAGGAAAATTCTGAAAAAATTCCAAGCGATTCAGAACAAATTTACGCAACTTTTTACACTCTTGATATTTCCCCTTAAACCCTATAGTTCTTGAGCTACGTTACATTTTCCAAAATTTGTCTTTTTTAGCCAAAAATAAAATAACTGTGTGAAAAAAAATCGTACGAAACTTTTCCAAAAACGAAAATGGAGCTCTTGCTACCCTCTTTATATTTGTCATAAAAAAAAATAGCAAAGAAAATTTCCATAAGCTATGCACGCGATTCCCGATGTCAAAAAATAACCGAAAAACGGTCATGTACAAAAGTGCGTACTGGGTCGAAAAAAAATCATAAAAAATATTTGGAAGACGCAAATTGAAGCTGAATTTATCCCCTACAAAACGCCGTTTGTTAAATTGGATTATCTTCATTTTTGACCGAGCTATCTAACTTTTAGTGCGGCAAGAAAAATCGACTGGTGTATCCAAACGTTTGAGCGGGAGTGTATATATATATATATTGTAACGTTGTACAAAAATCCATACTCACCTGTTTCGTGGCGGAGACCACCACAGCACTCGTCTTCCTCAAACGCTGAGAAATCGATATTATTATTAGAAGGGATCCCGAACGTTGTTATAATTTATCCTACGCAGCCCTCAAAATTGTATTCATTGTCCTGCGATCCAGGCTAAACTAGCTCTCGAAATTGTATCTGCCCGCCGTATAAAAATTCTGTCTCCATTAAGCACCGTCCAGAGTATTTCCGCGTCTTGCGCGCCCGTCGAGGTCACGAACAACAACTGCAAGATATTGAAAAGGAATAAGACAACGCACACAACAAGGAGAAACGAAGAGCCCAACAACAATCGCGTTTTCGCCACAACGAGACCCCCACGAATCAACAACCCCTAGTCCCATCCCCAGGAACACAAGAATCCGTTCGCTATCACCTTCCCTCCCCGCTTCAAGAATTCCCCCCCCCCCCCCTTCTGTCAGTCCCCTCTGTTCCGAACGATAAAATAATAGAGAATAATAAGATCACTCACCAACGGTAAGAGAAATATTCTCTTACCAAAGAAGAAAAACATCGCAGTCATGGAGCCAAGTCGTGAGGACCTAACCTCAAACCGTCATCGTATCTCGAGGTCGGACAAATAATCCATGGATCTCGAGAGACAAACACAGTCCCACGGCGTCGAGGTTCTTACCGGTCACGATCTCAGGACCGTCGACCCCTGGACAACCCCGTCGGGGCGACGAAAAATATCGAAAATTCCTCGAAGGACAAGTCAACACGCGCGCACAGCCCAGACAGCAAACAACAAACTTCGAGAAGATTCAAGCCCGCGCGCCAGTTCGAGCCAATGACACGGCGGCGCGCTAGATCAGTACGCCGAGACACAGCGCCCTCTTCGCCTACATCGAGTCGAACGCCAAACTCGGAACAGAGTCCCCTCTACCCTCCCCACTCCCCTTACCAACGAACGAGTCCACGTTTGAAACCAACAGGCACGTGATTGGGTACCGAGTTCGCGCGCGAGGAGAAATTCCCCCCACCAGCGAGTCACCCGCAAGGAAGGCGCGAGAGGGCGAATCTCCGACAGAACTCTCCATCACGACGCGGCGTGAGTACCGTAGCTTTCGAGACGAGCGAAAATAAAATTCAAAAAAAAGACGAAAATTGCGAGCCTCCGATCCGGCAGGACTAAAGAGAACCGAGCGAGGCTTCTGGACGTTTTGAGGAGCGATAAAATAAAGCAACGAGATTAAAAGTAAGTCGTTTTTCGTTCCCTGTATTCGCGACGCGTGGAAGCTCTCATCGGCCATAGTAGCCATTACACGCTGTACGACGCGTGGCCCTGACAGATTTTTGAATTGTATTTTATTAATTTTTGGAGCCCTTCTGGCTTATAAGCTCGACCCCCTTTTGTTGTTGATTAATTGCGGAAACTAATTAAGTGCGCGACGAGTGCTGTGGTGTTAATTTAAGGTCGTTATTTAGTGATAAATCGAAGCGTGCTTTTCCCCCTCCCTTCCGGTGCTATAGGCAAGTCCCGTCGTTCGGTCGCGCGTTGGCCGAAACGAACCAAACCTTTTTCTTTACGATATTTTTGAGTGACATTTTCTTTTCTTGCGTCGCTATTACGGCATTTAGCAGTGAATTAATTATTATCATTTATTTCTTTTTAATTTTTTTTTGTGATTGGTTCGCACAACAATATTTCTGGCGTCAATTAGGCCTTAGTCCATTTTCGTCGTCACGCCATTGTTTGTCGGCATGTAGTCACGTGCACGACCTCGCGACCAAACCGTACTTTCGTTCGATATATTATTTTATTTTATTTTTTTCTCTTCATCTCGTCGTTGTCACACGAGAGATACTTAGCTTTGCGTAAATTGTAACAGGAATTAAGTCCTTATTTTGTTTTTCTATTTTGTTATTTTCTCTCTCCCCCGTCGAACCAATTGTTCGAAAGTTCACGGGTATTAAAATAAGACGCCTGAGCTATCAGGGACCCTCTGTCCTTGAGATATTATTTTTCTTCTTGAATCTAATTATTCATGCTCCGAGCTAGGCCCAATCAGTTAGAATTATTATTTCCCCATTTTATGTTTGCGACCCCTTAGACCTAAGTTCCATAATTTGTGATAAAAAAAAGGAGAATAAGAGTATTTCTTTCGTTAATTTTTTTATGTTAAAAATTAACTGGCGCCCAATGAATTAAACTATTGTTTTTGTTTGCTTGAGCCCTTAATAAATTATTTTTGTTATCTTGATTCTCCCAACCAATTTTGTGTTTCGTTTTCTTTATTGAAATTTATCTTTCCCCAGTTATTTCCTTTCCTATTTTTTTTTTCTATTCTCTTTATTTATTTTTGTTTTCTTTCTTGGCGATTTTGTGGTGAAATACGTCACAATATATATATATATATATATATATATATATATATATATATATATATATATATATATATGTGACGTGGCGATTTTGTTCACGTCACTAAAAGTTGAAAATTGGCACGGCACGGGAGGAAACGTCAGGATTTAAGGACGAATTCCTCTCGAGAACATGTTAAGGAGACAAATGCGAGCGTATTTCCGTATTTTAATTTATTTTTGTTTCATTTTTATTTTGTACGAGCGAACGGCGGTTTATGGCGAGAATCACAGAGAGAGAAGGAAGCCAAAATATAGTCGCTGGCAAATATTATCGTTATAAGGGAAGGCAGAGGTCGTCAAGGTCAGCCGGAGTCTTCATCGACGGAACGCTCGAATTGTATCGAGAGTGGTCGCTAGCTCGAAGCCCTCACCCGGAGCTGTCTAATCTCGAGAGGTGCGTCCTACAGCATCGGGAGTCTTCGGAAAATCTCGGTTATCAAGGGTCATCGCCCGTCATCGAAACGTTCTGCCGAAATTCGAATTTGCGAGAATGTTCGAGAAGAATCTAGACTCCGCGAGTAGGCGAAGGGTGGGGGGCTAGGACCCAAAAGTATAAAAACGCGTTACCGTAATTTATCAGGGACTTTTCGTATCGATTTCAACGGAACCTGACGTTTTCTACCGAGCCGTCGCCACCCTTAACAAGAATCCGACGTAACCGGAATTATCGAGAGGAAATATCATCCGTGGTCTTTTTCTGGATTTCCTTCTTCTGAAACCGTAGCGGTGAGCCGTCGTTTCGCTTTCATTATTGTTTTGTTGAATTTTGTAATGTTGTAAAAGCGCTTTAAAAATTGTCGTGATCGTGTGACGATCTATTGAGTTTATCGAATTAAAAAGCGATATTGTTTCGGGGTACGTTCGCTTTTGAGTAGGATTTTTATTTAACGTTTGATCACGGTATAATATCGACTGTGTTTTCCGTTGTCTTAATTATAGAATTGCCGAGAGGAATTCGACCTTGATTTTAGTCGACGAGAGTTCTTAGTTTAAGAATTATTATTTAAATATCGAGACGGTTAATTAACGACGAAGACTTGTAATACTAGTAAGTCTATAATTTATTATTGTAATTTGATTAAAAACAACTTTGTTAATTACGCAAAACTCGAGACATACGAGATATTATATATCATGTTTTTTTCGGAACGTTAATTTTTCAATATTAATTATGATTATTTTATTTAATAAATAACTTTTGTTATTCCGAAATTGTTTCTTTTGTTTTATAATTTATTTTGTTTTGTTTAACTCCGCCCCTCTGCCAAATCGTTAAATAATACGGCTACGACCGGGTAACCACCTTTATTTATTCTCGATAACTCACAATAAAATTTGTTTAAGATTTTTCTTAAGCTGGCGTCCAAGAGGTATCGAGAGTAAATATATTTTGTGCGACTCTTGGAAAAAGTCGTTACAAATTTTGGCGCCCAACGTGGGGCAAACGTTGGCAAAAATATCATATAAAATATTCCGAATAGTTGAGTTAAATAATTTATTAGATATTTTATTTAGGAAAATTTACGAGATTTATTACCGATATTAGTCAGTTTCCTATTAAAAATTATTGAGTTGAATTAAAGAAAAAAATTTTCTCGAGCATAATTTCGTTGAAAAATTCTGGGAGAAAGTATTATTTATTTCGAAAAAATATTCCGTCAAAATCAGATGTTAACCGTCAAATTTCGTATTATATTATTTTGTTTTGTGTCTTTGTCACTCGTATCGCATATTATTTCGTATTATTCTCGAAAGAGTTCGAAATTTATCGATACGAGTCGTCAGTGTATTGCATGTTTTGTGTTGGTGTTATTGTGTCCTTCGTACTCGCTTCGCGAGGATTTCACGTAAGGGCCACACATTAGCGCCACAGTGCGTAATTTTGAGAAATTATTGTCGTTGTTCTCGCGGAACGCTTTAGTATCTCATCAGACGTGAGAAAGCGAAGTTTTGAAAATATTTATTTGCGAAAGATACAAGTGAATTTTGAAAATAAAAGTTTATATTATCGAGGATTATTGTGAGAAAAATGGATAATAACGAAAATAAGGAAAGTCGAGTAAGTTTTTATTGAGTTCTTAAATTCTTTCGAGTTCTATCTTTATTGTTTTCCTTTGTAGTCGTGACCTTGCTTCGAGTGAGAACTCGGCTCGGTAATTGTCGTCAATTTGCTGGGGAAAAATATTTGTCGATCTCATTTAATTTATTATTCTGTTTAAATTCATTATTTCTTTTATTAGTTTGACTAATTTATTTCCATTTTAATAATTGACTATATTTTAATAATTGACTATTATTTTGTACGTGAATTTTATTTATTGAAAATTTTTGTAAATAATTAACTATATGTCCGACTTGAGCAATCGGCATATATTTTATTTCCAGCACAATAAGTGAAGTGAAGTGAATCTCTCATCTTGTGCGGGTTATATTTTTTTTTCGCCCTCACCAACGGGCCGGCCTAATTTTTTTCGCGTTGTTTTGCCCTCACCAACGGGCCATCATAAGTTTCGCGTGTAAATTTTGATTTTGCCCTCACCAACGGGTCATCATATTTCCGCGTGTTAGGAAAATTTTTATTTTGCCCTCACCAACGGGCCTACATAAATTCGTGTATCGGGAATTTTGTTATTGCCCTCACCAACGGGTCATCCTAACATTGCGCGTTTTATATTTTGTTTTCGCCCTCACCAACGGGCCTACCTAATATATTATTGTTTTCGAGAAGTGCCGGTATCTCGACGCGTGTGTGTGTGAGAGTGTCGCGAGAATACGTGTGTCGAGAGCGCCGTGTGTGAGCGAGGCAACGCGCGAGAATACGTGTGATAAGAGCGTCGTGTGTTAGAGAGCCGTCGCGAGAATACGTGTAACGAAGACGCCGTGTGAGAGTGAGGTAGCGCGCGAGAAAAATAAAAGTAATAATCGTGATTATTTTTCGTATTTTGAGTCAAATAATTTTGTGGGTTTTTCGCGGATAAATATAATTCTTTTTCGCGTGTCTTTTAAAGATCTTTTGATAGATTATTGACGAGAAAAATTATCGTGTTTATTTAGAACTTCTATTAGATCGAAAAATGTTTCCATTTCCGCGTACCCCACCGCCGAGAAGTACGTCGGTGACAGCTGATCCTCAAGCTTCGTCGTCGCGCGGTCCGCTGTGTGAATTCAATCCGTCGTACGGATTACCGGATAGTGGTGTAGGGTCGAGAAACGATACGCGAGAAAATATCGGAAATAACACACAGCCACTTAATTATACCAATCCGGTATTTCAAAATGTTGTAGATAATTTAGAAGGCACAAGAACTCGTCAATCGCGAATTACAGAGAATTTAGGTAATGAAATTAGAACGCGAAATGAGAGTTTATCAAATATCGAAACCCAGGCTCGCGTAAATTTACCGCCAATCAGAGAATCGAGAGAATTCAATCGTAACGATAATTTTACGGAAAATAATAGTAGACAATTTCAATTACCGACGCAACATTCGTCTCCTCATCATAATTCTCGTTTATTACCGGAAGTATCAAATATGCGATCGACGTATGAAATGCTTCGTAAATGGGGCATAAGTTTTTCGGGAAAAATTGGAGAAGATGTCGAAAATTTTTTGTTGTTTATTGAGAGAGGTCGACGCATGCTTCCGGCTACCGATAACGATTTATTAGATTGTTTAGAGTTTTTCTTCCGCGATACAGCATTGTGGTGGTATCGAACGAATCGTGCTAGTTTTCAGTCATTTTCCGATCTTGAGACAGCAATGCGCAGTCGTTTTGGTAGTCCTAACTACCAAATGGCCTTGAGAGACGAGATTTCGACACGAACGCAAGGAGCTCGTGAACCTTTTCCGGTTTATTTAACGTGTATGAGAGCAATGATGGAACGAGTTAGGCCAGTTTTGTGTATCGAAGAACAGCTAATGTTTGTTTGGAAAAATATGCATTCTAATTTGAAATACTTTATTCAATTCGGGACGGTGTGCAATTTTAATGATTTAGAGACTCGAGCGCGAGGAATTGAGCAGAGTGAAGAGGACGATAAATATCGTCAATCACCTCCGCCACCGGAACGGGCTTTACACCCTGATTTCGCATATCACTCGCCTCCAAAGTCATCAAACGGAGAAAGTACAGCTTTAGCAAATTTCGATAAAACCGTACCGCTACCGAAAATTCCAAATAAAGGTTCTTCTCGTTCATCTAGAGCTCCTAAAAAGTCGTTCGGAAATAAGTCAAATTCTCGTCCTCCTAATAAATCAGCTGCCAGTTCTTCGAAAGTAGGCTTTCAGTGTTGGAATTGTGGAGGGGAGAATCATCGCGCTTCTGCATGTCTCGCGGCGCGTAAGAAGTATTGCTATCGTTGTGGTACGAAAGATGTCACGATTCGCGATCCACACGAGTGTAAGGGAAACTCGACCGGGGAAAGCCAGTGAGGGTAGGTGTAACCCCGGAAAATAGTGAAACCCTCAATGATTTTAACTTACCGTCGCATATTAGAGAATATTTATGTAGTCCGCTAAATGGAACAAAATCTCGGCCAATTTTAATAGTTAAAGTTAGTATTTTGGGACATAATGTTCCGGCCGTATTTGATAGCGGATCTACCAATACATTTTTAGGCGATGAGATGTTATTGCTAGCTGCTCGTTTAGGATTATCACGTCGGAAAACAAAACCGCGTCCGAGTACTATCGCGAATAATCAGAAAATCTTTTGTGACGAGGAAATTGAATTTCCTTGTCAGTTACAAAATCGCGAGTGTAAGATAGTAGGTCGAGTTCATCCGGATTTACCAGTCCCGTTGCTTCTCGGTCTCGATGCTTTAGATGATTTCGGCGTGGTAACAGATCACAGAAAACGTATTTGGTTTTTCAGTGGAGAACCAAATCGTGAATTTCGATATTTATCGTGTGATAGTCCGGAACAAGCTAACATTTTACTCGGAATTTCGGAATTAGATCGATGCGAAAGTTCTCGTCTTGCATCATTTTTGGAAAAGGAACTTAAAATTTTGAATACCGTTCCGGGATTAACGAATCTGATTAACCATAATATCGATGTCGGTAATGCAAGACCGATAAAACAGAGATATTATCCAGTAACACCAATTATCCGTGAAGCCATGTACGAAGAAATTGATCGATTATTAGCAGAGGACATCATTGAGCCATCGCACAGCGATTGGTCTAGCCCTATTGTGATGATAAAAAAACCGAATAATAAATATCGATTTTGTTTAGATTTTCGTAAAGTCAATGATGTTTCGAAAAAAGATGCATATCCTCTACCGTATATGACACAAATTTTGGATCGATTGCGTTCGGCAAAATATATTTCGACAATTGATTTTAGTGCCGCGTTTCACCAAATTCCGATGGAGGAACAATCGAAAGAAATAACAGCTTTTACCGTACCAGGTCGCGGATTATTTCAGTTTAATAGAATGCCGTTCGGTCTTACTAACGCGCCTGCTACTTTTCAAAGATTGTTAGATCGAATTATCGGACCGGAAATGGAACCTCACGCATTCGCGTACTTAGACGATATTATTATCGTTACCGAGACATTTGAAGAACATTTAAAATGGCTCAAGGTGGTTTTTGACAAAATAGTGAGCGCAGGATTAAAGATCAATCCAGAAAAATGCGAATTTTGTTGTCACGAGGTGAAATATCTCGGTTTTCTCGTGAATAGTGAGGGTTTACAAGTAGATCCGGAGAAAACGCGTCCAATTAGAGAATTTCCGGTGCCTACTAGCTTAAAACCGATACGTAGATTTTTGGGTATGAGTTCGTGGTATCGTCGATTTATTCCGAAATTTGCTGAGATTGCAGAGCCCCTTACGAAATTAACGAAAAAGACTCAGTCTTGGGTTTGGGGTAAAGAACAACAAGAATCGTTCAATAAATTGAAAGATGCTCTCGCCAATCCTCCAACTTTGATTTGTCCTGATTTTTCGAGTGAATTTGTTTTACAAACTGACGCGAGTATGACAGGTTTAGGCGCAGTTTTAACTCAGGAAATTGACGGTATCGAACATCCTATCGCGTATGCTAGTAGAACACTTTCGGCGGCCGAAAGGAACTATACGACGACTGAACAGGAATGTTTGGCAATAATTTGGGCGATTAAGAAATTTCGAGCGTATTTAGAGGGTTATCCGTTTACCGTAATTACCGATCATCATAGTTTACGGTGGTTAAGAAATTTGAAAGAACCAACGGGTAGATTAGCTCGATGGGCTTTACAATTGGCTCAGTATAAATTCGAGATCAAGTATCGTAAGGGTGCGCTTAATCACGTGCCTGATGCTTTATCTCGAATGTTTGAAAATGAACAACCGGCTACCGTGAATTTGATAAGTGATAACTCTCGACCAAATTATTTGCTACCTGTCGGTGTCGCGCCGCGACCGGTAACGGAAGCGGACGATCCGTGGTATCATCGAAGACTCAGGGACGTTTTGGCGAAATCTGGTCGTTTTCCGAACTATAAAGTTCGACAGGGTCGACTTTATATTTGTCGTCGTGTAGCTCGTCGAGTGATTGCCGATGGAGATGATTCTGAGTGGAAACTCGTTGTGCCACGTTACGATCGTCGAGAAGTGTTACGTGAGTGTCATGACGAGGTTCAAGCGGGTCACCTTGGCGTTCAGAAAACTTATGAGCGAGTATTTCACTCATATTTCTGGCCACGAATGTTTCGAGAAGTATCTCGATACGTGAAACATTGTGGAGTATGTCAGAGAGCCAAGGTTGAACAACTACCGCCTCTCGGTCTCATGTGTCGTCGAATAGTGGAAGAGCCATGGTCTGTGGTAGCCATGGATATTATGGGACCGTTTCCGCCAAGTCGTTCCGGTAATGTTTACGTTCTCGTGATTCAGGATTTATTCACGAAATGGATTGAGGTTTGTCCTTTAAAACGAGCTAACGGAAAGAAAATAGGTGAAGCGTTGGAAGAACTAGTTTTTTCGCGTTGGGGTACTCCTCAAGTTGTTTTAACGGATAATGGGACTGAGTTTAATAATAATCATTTGAAGTCGGTTATCGTGGATAGAGGTGTTTATCACACCACCACACCTCCTTATCATCCTCAGGCAAACCCGGTCGAGCGTGTGAATCGCGTTATAAAAACAATGATGGTATCGTTTCTCGAAAACGATCATAGAGAATGGGACGTCCATCTTTCCGAATTTCGTTTCGCGTTTAATACCGCTCATCACACGTCGATTCGAAACACGCCTGCATTTTTAAATTTCGGTCGTGAGCCCAAGCCTCACAATTATTATCGTCGTCGAGAAGAGAATGCCGTAGAAATCGAAATGTTACCGCTCGAAGATTGGTCAGAGAGAATGCGTGGATTGGGTGATTTAAGAGTGAGAGTGACGCATGATCTCGAGGAAGCGTACCAACGCCAAGCGTTACAATATAATAAACATCGACGCGACCGAACTTTTCGAGTAGGGGATTTAGTTTTGCGAAAACAAAGAATTTTGTCGTCGGCAGCGCAAAATATCGCGGCGAAATTAGCGACAAAATATTCAGGTCCGTTTCGAATTGTTCGGGTATTGTCTCCCGTGGTTTATGAAGTACAAGATGAGAGAAGGGGGGGGAATAGTCAAAGTTGCCATAGAAGACTTAAAGTCATATTTAGCGCCTTTACCGGATCAATAATGTTTGTGTTTTATTTATTATGTTGTCTTTGTGCTGTCTTGTTTGTTTTGCACGAAATTAGGAATCTCGTTGGGTGAAGGATGGAACGAATATTCATTCGGTAATTGTTTATTTTATTTTATTTTGATAATTTTTGAAATGATTGACTCATTAACATTGTTCTCGATAGTGACGTGCCTTGAAACAATAGTTTCAATTTAATTTATTAAAGATTTAATTTTGTTTGAAAGCGAGGCGTCGGTCTTGATCGGCCGGGTCGTCCTTTTTCATAGGGGGGGAGGTGTTGTGACGTGGCGATTTTGTTCACGTCACTAAAAGTTGAAAATTGGCACGGCACGGGAGGAAACGTCAGGATTTAAGGACGAATTCCTCTCGAGAACATGTTAAGGAGACAAATGCGAGCGTATTTCCGTATTTTAATTTATTTTTGTTTCATTTTTATTTTGTACGAGCGAACGGCGGTTTATGGCGAGAATCACAGAGAGAGAAGGAAGCCAAAATATAGTCGCTGGCAAATATTATCGTTATAAGGGAAGGCAGAGGTCGTCAAGGTCAGCCGGAGTCTTCATCGACGGAACGCTCGAATTGTATCGAGAGTGGTCGCTAGCTCGAAGCCCTCACCCGGAGCTGTCTAATCTCGAGAGGTGCGTCCTACAGCATCGGGAGTCTTCGGAAAATCTCGGTTATCAAGGGTCATCGCCCGTCATCGAAACGTTCTGCCGAAATTCGAATTTGCGAGAATGTTCGAGAAGAATCTAGACTCCGCGAGTAGGCGAAGGGTGGGGGGCTAGGACCCAAAAGTATAAAAACGCGTTACCGTAATTTATCAGGGACTTTTCGTATCGATTTCAACGGAACCTGACGTTTTCTACCGAGCCGTCGCCACCCTTAACAAGAATCCGACGTAACCGGAATTATCGAGAGGAAATATCATCCGTGGTCTTTTTCCGGATTTCCTTCTTCTGAAACCGTAGCGGTGAGCCGTCGTTTCGCTTTCATTATTGTTTTGTTGAATTTTGTAATGTCGTAAAAGCGCTTTAAAAATTGTCGTGATCGTGTGACGATCTATTGAGTTTATCGAATTAAAAAGCGATATTGTTTCGGGGTACGTTTGCTTTTGAGTAGGATTTTTATTTAACGTTTGATCACGGTATAATATCGACTGTGTTTTCCGTTGTCTTAATTATAGAATTGCCGAGAGGAATTCGACCTTGATTTTAGTCGACGAGAGTTCTTAGTTTAAGAATTATTATTTAAATATCGAGACGGTTAATTAACGACGAAGACTTGTAATACTAGTAAGTCTATAATTTATTATTGTAATTTGATTAAAAACAACTTTGTTAATTACGCAAAACTCGAGACATACGAGATATTATATATCATGTTTTTTTCGGAACGTTAATTTTTCAATATTAATTATGATTATTTTATTTAATAAATAACTTTTGTTATTCCGAAATTGTTTCTTTTGTTTTATAATTTATTTTGTTTTGTTTAACTCCGCCCCTCTGCCAAATCGTTAAATAATACGGCTACGACCGGGTAACCACCTTTATTTATTCTCGATAACTCACAATAAAATTTGTTTAAGATTTTTCTTAAGCTGGCGTCCAAGAGGTATCGAGAGTAAATATATTTTGTGCGACTCTTGGAAAAAGTCGTTACAATATATATATATATATATATATAATGGCTAAAATAACGAAAAACAAGCAGGAACAGGAAGTTTCGCATAAGATCCCATGCTTTTTTAATGTTAAAAAAAAAACTTTAATTTATGTCTGTACATGATAGCACAGTTTTGTTTGATTGTTAATAATTTGATGAACGTTCACCACCGTACGTTGAGCGTATACGCACAGAGTACTTGTCCGGCCCATAACTATTTATTAAAATTGCTCATTCCAGTAAAAATCAGGGGTCTCTCTCAAAAATCAAGGGTTATAAATACGCACTTTTTCATTATTGGTATTGTCTTATTTAATTTTTATTTTTTTATGATTAATCCCGCACAACGATTTAAATTCTTATTTTCAAAACACAAAGGGCTATTTTGATAGTTGGCGCGCAAGAACGTCAAAATGAAACGAACGGAGGGGGATTATTTTGTGTGAAATTTGCGTGATCTTAAAACTTTGGATACAAATTTGACGGTGCATTCATAGCCTGCATTGATCTTTTGACCATTCACCAGTGGTTACTTAGATCTTCTACTAATAAATAGTAGCTTTCCAAAGTATAATAACTTTCATTGCTGGCAAAAGTAGTTTTCGAAAAAATGATACGCTACATTGCTGGCAATGGTTTACTGAGTCGCATTTTCAGAAATTTCATAACTGACTGCACTTTATGTTAATGCAATTTTATAATGACTACGAACACCATTTTATTCCGATTGAATCGACGTTGAATGTTGCGTATGATACAAGGCCATTCTGAAATTCGCAGAAGAATTGATTTTCTTATAAATTTCTGACGGCGAAAAGCAGCGCATGCAACGAAAAGCACCTCCAATTAGATTTTCACTTGAATGAGCAATTTTAATAAAAAGTTATGGGCCGGACAAGTACTCTGTGCGTATACGCTCAACGTACGGTGGTGAACGTTCATCAAATTATTAACAATCAAACAAAACTGTGCTATCATGTACAGACATAAATTAAAGTTTTTTTTTTAACATTGAAAAAGCATGGGATCTTATGCGAAACTTCCTGTTCCTGCTTGTTTTTCGTTATTTTAGCCATGGCGCGGGCAATATTGTTTCATTAGGTCATAAAAGTAAATACTATTTGGCAACATTGGTCGCGCCATAGCCAAAACAAAAGTAGCTACTCAACTTAGGAGATCCCAGAAGCAATGCACCAACTGCATGCCCTACGTTGCCGGTGCGTCCATATTGATATCTTCTCAGTCACCAAAGAAATACTTGTCCTAGTACTCATATCATAAATTTTACTGCTGCACGTAACTTAGATGTCGACTTTATTCATTTTTTTCTAGACTATTGATACTTCTTACACACCAATTATAAATGGTATTTTTCTCATCTTGATAACGCTGATTTTTTAATGTTTTGATTCTTGTTTTATTCTGTGGAAATAAATTCAAAGTAACATTTATTGGGAAGTCTGCTTTTTTGGCCGGATATTTTGTGATCTATATAGTTGGTTTCCCTCAGGGATATGAATAAAATTAGTAAAGATTTAAAAAAAAAAATTAAGTGGGGTTTTGGATTTTTTGTGATATCATAGGGAAACGAGGGACCACCAATGTACTTGTCCAGGTTTTTTTTCCCCGGGAGGGGATTTTTGCTATTTGATATCACTTCTTTTTTCTATAGTATTTTCATATATTTCGCTTTATATAGACTCCAATAGAGTATGTATATAACAAATAAACATACAAGGTATTTGCATCATTACATCACCGATTTATTTCAATGTCAGGAATCAGTACTGCTCACACTACTAATTCGACATAATAGAATGAGATAGATTTTCAACCATAAATTCATTGTTGTTGAGGTTGTTTAAATATAGCAGCATTTCGTTCCTGTGATAAGAAAAAAGTTATAATGTTCTCAAAAGAGTTAACTACAGACTCGAAGTATTTTCGAGATGTTTGTAAATCGTTGATAGGTTTTTATTCGATTATAGCTTAGCAGGAAAGTGTTATAGAAGAGACCTCAAGTACCAGTTTTTCCTCAAGACAAAATTTCAGAAAATTAAATACTTTATCATTAGCTTTCAAGTTGTGTATTAGAATCAAGAGACTCGGCAGAGTCTCAGGACAAGTACATTTGACAGCGTCGTCTGCTTGCCCGGGACTCACCCGAGACTATTATCTCTGAATAAAGCGATTTCGACGGTGGGGGTAGACTCTTTCTTGAATTACGAAGCCCAGGGGTAATTTCATGATCTGAAATATGAACTGGAGACTAATAAAGTTGTCCCTCATCGATTGAGCCATGAATCAATCCGATTGATGCCGTAATTGCTGAAAAAAAACTTTGCACAGGCAAAATTCTGCGATGATCGGAGTGTGCGTGCGTGTATGTATACGACACAGAGAAAGGCCTCGTGGCGCTGGCGTTTTTCTGATTGGGCGCAACTGACGACATATCCCTCTGTTCCCATTCGACGAAAAGTTTTGGTTACGAGCGTTATGAGTGACGCGATGTTTTCAGCTACGTCTTTTCTGTTTATAATCCGCGGACAGTTCAAAAAACGTTCATCGAAAATCGGAAAAAAACATATATTCTATAATCGACATTTATCCGGAATGTTTGTTAAAGTGCTCAAGTTACATTGCTTATTTGTTCGATGGATCGATCGACAATATTTCGTATCTTGTTATATTATCTCTGAATAAAGTAAATTTCGGTGGTGGGGGTAAAAACTGAAAGTCATTTTCTCGAATTACGAAGCTCAGGAGACAGATGATGACTTAAAAATTGAACTGAAGACTAATTAAGAAAAAATCTTTCGATTGAGCTTTAAATCAGCACGATTGATGCCGTATTTGCTGAGAAAAAACTTTGCACAGGCTCAAAATTATGCAAAAATTCCAACACATCGAAGAATTTGACGTGACTGTATATGTCACAATGAAAGGCCTCAGCGTGCCTATCGAGATTCTGATTGGTCACGAGTGTGGTCATTTCCCTGTGTTCCCAAACCGGTAAACCAGTGTGCACACGAGTGATGTTTTTGAACGTGTCGCTGTGACTACATGCCTCTGCACCCATACCACGGAAAGTTTGAATGTTTATAACCAGTGTGACGGTAGTTTTGACTTTTGACAGTGTAAAGTGCGAGCCGTGTAAATCGCATGTTTTTTAGATTGTGAAAAATCGTGATTCATAAATAGTTTAAATATATAAATAGTGCGAAAAAACGGTAATATATAAATATTGCGAAATGTGATGATAATATTTTTTAATATCTCGGAATTAATCATCAGCGAAATTAAAAAAGATAACCTCGCACCCGCTGGTGAAATCATTTTTGTTTCGGATTCCAGAAAAGCCAAATAGAAACAAACCTCACCACTCGTTGAGGTTATCATTTTTATTTTTCCGTATAAAATAATCCGAATAAAACCGTTAATAAGTGTGGCCGGAATAAGTGCTAGAAAATACAACGAACATAACCTTAAAAATCAGTGTTATACGTTCTGAAAATGTGTGAACTCGTAAATAATGATGTTGAAGTTTCAATCTGGAACGCAACGATTTTTTTTTAATCATGTCACTGAAATTTTTCTTACAGATCAAAAGACTGTTTTTTTTTCCAAAAGTGAGTGTATGAAAATAGTTGTGACAAGATGTATCATGTGTTCATAAATAAAAACCTGTAAAACTATTAATTGTTGATGAAATACTTTAATTATAAAAATTTGACAAATAACTTTTGTCATTAAATCATGATTTTCAATACTTTTCAGGTGCGGTCTACAAATAAACATAAAATTTCCAATATTCTGCAGGTTGTGTTCAGTTCCTTCGATTTTTCTTTTCGGCTTCAAGAAATATACCAATATACTGAAGGCGCTGCGAGCTGTGAATTGGGCTGAGATTCTCTCCTTCGACAATTTGATCTAAAAAAACTGGTGAAACTTAAAGCAATGAAGCATTTGCTATTCCTTGCGAAAACAAGAGATGCCTTATTTCCTTTGCATACAAGGATCATCGCTTCGTTACTGCGAGTTGTGCTAAGTTCCTTCGCACTTTCTTTTTGGCATCGCACTACACATTTTATATTGAGCTGGGGTTTTACTGATTATGTCAGCGTAAATATTCAAGGATCATCTGTTATCATATTTCACAACCAGTCGAAGGATCAGAAATTCAACAATAGTATAATGACATCGCTCGGTCAGGATGATGCTGAAGTTTCCATCGTTGGAAAAAAACGAAATTGAAAATTTTTCAAAGTTAACTTGGTAACTTTTTTATTTCGCGAATCATTTAGGATAGTCAAAAGAATGAGGGTCACAAAGTTTCACCAGGGTCGCAGCTCCGGAAAGAAGTATTTAAGGGGGTTGAAGTCTTGAAAAAATTCTACCACCCATGCTATGGAACTCGGTAACTTTTTTATTTCATGAAGCGTTAGAACGACCGAAAGGGAAGTTACTAAAAAATTGGCGAAGAATTTGCAGCTCCGGAAAAGAGTATTTAAGGGGGTTAAAGTTTTGAAACAATTCTACCACCCACGCTATGGAACTTGGTAACTTTTTTATTTCACGAATCGTTAGAATGATCGAAAGAGAAGTTACATAAAAATTGGCGAAAAATTTTCAGCTCCGGAAAAGAGTATTTAAGGGGGTTAAAGTTTTGAAACAATTCGACCACCCACGCTATGGAACTTGGTAACTTTTTTATTTCACGAATCGTTAGAATGATCGAAAGAGAAGTCACAAAAAAATTAGCGAAAAATTTGCAGCTCCGGGAAGGAGTATTTAAAGGGGTTGAAATCTTGAATAAATTCCACCACCCACGCTATGGAACTTGGTAACTCTTTTATTTGATGAATCGTTATAATGACCAAAAGAGAAGTTAGAAAAAAAATTGGCGAAAAATTTGCAGCCCCGGAAAAGAGTATTTAAGGGGGTTCAATTCGAAACAATTCTTCCACCCACGCTATGGAACTTGGTAACTTTTTTATTTCGCGAATCATTTAGGATAGTCAAAAGAATGAGGGTCACAAAGTTTCACCAGGGTCGCAGCTCCGGAAAGAAGTATTTAAGGGGGTTAAAGTCTTGAAAAAATTCTACTACCCATGCTATGGAACTCGGTAACTTTTTTATTTCACGAAGCGTTGGAACGACCGAAAGGGAAGTTACAAAAAAATTGGCGAAAAATTTGCAGCTCCGGAAAAGAGTATTTAAGGGGGTTAAAGTTTTGAAACAATTCTACCACCCACGCTATGGAACTTGGTAACTTTTTTATTTCACGAATCGTTAGAATGATCGAAAGAGAAGTTACAAAAAAATTGGCGAAAAATTTGCAGCTCCGGAAAAGAGTATTTAAGGGCGTTAAAGTTTTGAAACAATTCTACCACCCACGCTATGGAACTTGGTAACTTTTTTATTTCACGAGACGTTAGAATGGTCGAAAGAGAAGTCACAAAAAAATTAGCGAAAAATTTGCAGCCCCGGAAAGGAGTATTTAAGGGGGTTGAAGTCTTGAATAAATTCCACCACCCACGCTATGGAACTTGGTAACTTTTTTATTTCATGAATCGTTATAGTGACCAAAAGAGAAGTTAGAAAAAAATTGACGAAAAATTTGCAGCCCCGGAAAAGAGTATTTAAGGGGGTTGAAGTTTAAACAATTCTTCCACCCACGCTATGGAACTTGGTAACTTTTTTATTTCGCGAATCATTTAGGATAGTCAAAAGAATGAGGGTCACAAAGTTTCACCAGGGTCGCAACTCCGGAAAGAAGTATTTAAGGGGGTTAAAGTCTTGAAAAAATTCTACCATCCATGCTATGGAACTCGGTAACTTTTTTATTTCACGAAGCGTTAGAACGACCGAAAGGGAAGTTACAAAAAAATTGGCGAAAAATTTGCAGCTCCGGAAAAGAGTATTTAAGGGGGTTAAAGTTTTGAAACAATTCTACCACCCACGCTATGGAACTTGGTAACTTTTTTATTTCACGAATCGTTAGAATGATCGAAAGAGAAGTTACAAAAAAATTGGCGAAAAATTTGCAGCTCTGGAAAAGAGTATTTAAGGGGGTTAAATTTTGAAACAATTCTGCCACCCACGCTATGGAACTTGGTAACTTTTTTATTTCACGAATCGTTAGAATGATCGAAAGAGAAGTCACGAAAAAATTAGCGAAAAATTTGCAGCCGCGGAAAGGAGTATTGAAGGGGGTTGAAATTTTGAATAAATTCCACCACTCACGCTATGGAACTTGGTAACTTTCTTATTTCATGAATCGTTATAATGACCAAAAGAGAAGTTAGAAAAAAATTGGCGAAAAATTTGCAGCCCCGGAAAAGAGTATTTAAGGGGGTTGAAGTCGAAACAATTCTTCCACCCACACTATGGAACTTGGTAACTTTTTTATTTCGCGAATCATTTAGGATAGTCAAAAGAATGAGGGTCACAAAGTTTCACCAGGGTCGCAGCTCCGGAAAGAAGTATTTAAGGGGGTTAAAGTCTTGAAAAAATTCTACCACCCATGCTATGGAACTCGGTAACTTTTTTATTTCACGATGTGTTAGAACGACCGAAAGGGAAGTTACAAAAAAATTAGCGAACAATTTGTAGCTCCGGAAAAGAGTATTTAAGGGGGTTAAAGTTTTGAAACAATTCTACCACAAACGCTATGGAACTTGGTAACTTTTTTATTTCACGAATCGTTAGAATGATCGAAAGAGAAGTTACAAAAAAATTGGTGAAAAATTTGCAGCTTTGGAAAAGAGTATTTAAGGGGGTTAAAATTTTGAAACAATTCCACCACCCACGCTATGGAACTTGGTAACTTTTTTATTTCACGAATCGTTAGAATGGTCGAAAGAGAAGTCACGTAAAAATTAGCGAAAAATTTGCAGCCCCGGAAAGGAGTATTTAAGGGGGTTTAAATTTTGAATAAATTCCACCACCCACGCTATGGAACTTGGTAACTTTTTTATTTCATGAATCGTTATAATGACCAAATGAGAAGTTACAAGAAAATTGGCGGAAGAATCAGGCGCCCGGAAAGTACCGTACCAAAGTTAAATGCGGAAAAGAGGGTTGAGAATATTCCAAAAAAGTCCACCACCCACGGTATGGATCTTGGTAACTTTTTTATTTCACGAATCGTTAGAACGACCGAAAAAGAAGTTAGAAAAAAAATTGGCGAAAAATTTGCAGCCCCGGAAAAGAGTATTTAAGGGGGTTGAAGTCGAAACAATTCTTCCACCCACGCTATGGAACTTGGTAACTTTTTTATTTCGCGAATCATTTAGGATAGTCAAAAGAATGAGGGACACAGACTTTCACAAGGGTCGGAGCTCCGGAAAGAAGTATTTAAGGGGGTTGAAGTCTTGAAAAAACTCTACCACCCATGCTATGGAACTCGGTAACTTTTTTATTTCACGAATCGTTAGAATGACCGAAAGAGAAGTTACAAAAAAATTGGCGAAAAATTTGCAGCCCCGTAAAAGAGTATTTAAGGGGGTTGAAGTCGAAACAATTCTTCCACCCATGCTATGGAACTTGGTAACTTTTTTATTTCGCGAATCATTTAGAATAGTCAAAAGAATGAGGGACACAAAGTTTCACCAGGGTCGCAGCTCCGGAAAGAAGTATTTAAGGGGGTTGAAGTCTTGAAAAAATTCTACCACCCATGCTATGGAACTCGGTAACTTTTTTATTTCATGAAGCGTTAGAACGACCGAAAGGGAAGTTACTAAAAAATTGGCGAAGAATTTGCAGCTCCGGAAAAGAGTATTTAAGGGGGTTAAAGTTTTGAAACAATTCTACCACCCACGCTATGGAACTTGGTAACTTTTTTATTTCACGAATCGTTAGAATGATCGAAAGAGAAGTTACATAAAAATTGGCGAAAAATTTTCAGCTCCGGAAAAGAGTATTTAAGGGGGTTAAAGTTTTGAAACAATTCGACCACCCACGCTATGGAACTTGGTAACTTTTTTATTTCACGAATCGTTAGAATGATCGAAAGAGAAGTCACAAAAAAATTAGCGAAAAATTTGCAGCTCCGGGAAGGAGTATTTAAAGGGGTTGAAATCTTGAATAAATTCCACCACCCACGCTATGGAACTTGGTAACTCTTTTATTTGATGAATCGTTATAATGACCAAAAGAGAAGTTAGAAAAAAAATTGGCGAAAAATTTGCAGCCCCGGAAAAGAGTATTTAAGGGGGTTCAATTCGAAACAATTCTTCCACCCACGCTATGGAACTTGGTAACTTTTTTATTTCGCGAATCATTTAGGATAGTCAAAAGAATGAGGGTCACAAAGTTTCACCAGGGTCGCAGCTCCGGAAAGAAGTATTTAAGGGGGTTAAAGTCTTGAAAAAATTCTACTACCCATGCTATGGAACTCGGTAACTTTTTTATTTCACGAAGCGTTGGAACGACCGAAAGGGAAGTTACAAAAAAATTGGCGAAAAATTTGCAGCTCCGGAAAAGAGTATTTAAGGGGGTTAAAGTTTTGAAACAATTCTACCACCCACGCTATGGAACTTGGTAACTTTTTTATTTCACGAATCGTTAGAATGATCGAAAGAGAAGTTACAAAAAAATTGGCGAAAAATTTGCAGCTCCGGAAAAGAGTATTTAAGGGCGTTAAAGTTTTGAAACAATTCTACCACCCACGCTATGGAACTTGGTAACTTTTTTATTTCACGAGACGTTAGAATGGTCGAAAGAGAAGTCACAAAAAAATTAGCGAAAAATTTGCAGCCCCGGAAAGGAGTATTTAAGGGGGTTGAAGTCTTGAATAAATTCCACCACCCACGCTATGGAACTTGGTAACTTTTTTATTTCATGAATCGTTATAGTGACCAAAAGAGAAGTTAGAAAAAAATTGACGAAAAATTTGCAGCCCCGGAAAAGAGTATTTAAGGGGGTTGAAGTTTAAACAATTCTTCCACCCACGCTATGGAACTTGGTAACTTTTTTATTTCGCGAATCATTTAGGATAGTCAAAAGAATGAGGGTCACAAAGTTTCACCAGGGTCGCAACTCCGGAAAGAAGTATTTAAGGGGGTTAAAGTCTTGAAAAAATTCTACCATCCATGCTATGGAACTCGGTAACTTTTTTATTTCACGAAGCGTTAGAACGACCGAAAGGGAAGTTACAAAAAAATTGGCGAAAAATTTGCAGCTCCGGAAAAGAGTATTTAAGGGGGTTAAAGTTTTGAAACAATTCTACCACCCACGCTATGGAACTTGGTAACTTTTTTATTTCACGAATCGTTAGAATGATCGAAAGAGAAGTTACAAAAAAATTGGCGAAAAATTTGCAGCTCTGGAAAAGAGTATTTAAGGGGGTTAAATTTTGAAACAATTCTGCCACCCACGCTATGGAACTTGGTAACTTTTTTATTTCACGAATCGTTAGAATGATCGAAAGAGAAGTCACGAAAAAATTAGCGAAAAATTTGCAGCCCCGGAAAGGAGTATTGAAGGGGGTTGAAATTTTGAATAAATTCCACCACTCACGCTATGGAACTTGGTAACTTTCTTATTTCATGAATCGTTATAATGACCAAAAGAGAAGTTAGAAAAAAATTGGCGAAAAATTTGCAGCCCCGGAAAAGAGTATTTAAGGGGGTTGAAGTCGAAACAATTCTTCCACCCACACTATGGAACTTGGTAACTTTTTTATTTCGCGAATCATTTAGGATAGTCAAAAGAATGAGGGTCACAAAGTTTCACCAGGGTCGCAGCTCCGGAAAGAAGTATTTAAGGGGGTTAAAGTCTTGAAAAAATTCTACCACCCATGCTATGGAACTCGGTAACTTTTTTATTTCACGATGTGTTAGAACGACCGAAAGGGAAGTTACAAAAAAATTAGCGAACAATTTGTAGCTCCGGAAAAGAGTATTTAAGGGGGTTAAAGTTTTGAAACAATTCTACCACAAACGCTATGGAACTTGGTAACTTTTTTATTTCACGAATCGTTAGAATGATCGAAAGAGAAGTTACAAAAAAATTGGTGAAAAATTTGCAGCTTTGGAAAAGAGTATTTAAGGGGGTTAAAATTTTGAAACAATTCCACCACCCACGCTATGGAACTTGGTAACTTTTTTATTTCACGAATCGTTAGAATGGTCGAAAGAGAAGTCACGTAAAAATTAGCGAAAAATTTGCAGCCCCGGAAAGGAGTATTTAAGGGGGTTTAAATTTTGAATAAATTCCACCACCCACGCTATGGAACTTGGTAACTTTTTTATTTCATGAATCGTTATAATGACCAAATGAGAAGTTACAAGAAAATTGGCGGAAGAATCAGGCGCCCGGAAAGTACCGTACCAAAGTTAAATGCGGAAAAGAGGGTTGAGAATATTCCAAAAAAGTCCACCACCCACGGTATGGATCTTGGTAACTTTTTTATTTCACGAATCGTTAGAACGACCGAAAAAGAAGTTAGAAAAAAAATTGGCGAAAAATTTGCAGCCCCGGAAAAGAGTATTTAAGGGGGTTGAAGTCGAAACAATTCTTCCACCCACGCTATGGAACTTGGTAACTTTTTTATTTCGCGAATCATTTAGGATAGTCAAAAGAATGAGGGACACAGACTTTCACAAGGGTCGGAGCTCCGGAAAGAAGTATTTAAGGGGGTTGAAGTCTTGAAAAAACTCTACCACCCATGCTATGGAACTCGGTAACTTTTTTATTTCACGAATCGTTAGAATGACCGAAAGAGAAGTTACAAAAAAATTGGCGAAAAATTTGCAGCCCCGTAAAAGAGTATTTAAGGGGGTTGAAGTCGAAACAATTCTTCCACCCATGCTATGGAACTTGGTAACTTTTTTATTTCGCGAATCATTTAGAATAGTCAAAAGAATGAGGGACACAAAGTTTCACAAGGGTCGCAGCTCCGGAAAGAAGTATTTAAGGGGGTTAAAATCTTGAAAAAATTCTACCACCCATGCTATTGAACTCGGTAACTTTATTATTTCACGAATCGTTAGAATGACCGAAAGAGAAGTTACATAAAAATTGGCGAAAGATTTGCAACCCCGGAAAAGAGTATTTAAGGGGGTGAAAGTTTTGAAACAATTCTACCACCCGCGCTATGGAACTTGGTAGCTTTTTTATTTCACGAATTATTAGAATGATCGAAAGAGAAGTTACGAAAAAATTAGCGAAAAATTTGCAGCCCCGGAAAGGAGTATTTAAGAGGGTTGAAATCTTCAATAAATTCTACCACCCACGCTATGGAACTTGGTAACTTTTTTATTTCACGAATCCTTAGAATGATCCAAAGAGAAGTTATAAAAAAATTGGCGGAAGGATCAGGAGCCCGGAAAATACCGTACCCAAGTTTAATTTGGAAATCTCCACTGAATAGCAACACTGCTCTTAATATCCGTACTGCGCAATTCATAACATCTCTACATCTAGATCTGTGTATCCTCAATACTATATTTTACACTGCATAATCCTTCCGACGTTAAAAACTGGATTATTGAATGATAATATCCCCATCTTCCTCATTGCGCGACGAGCTACCGGGAGGAGCATCGCTGTCTCGCTTAGCGGCGCGTAAGCAGAGAGGCAAGCTATCGCTGTCTCACTCGCCCAGTGGCCTGTGAAGAGTTCTCGTTCAGCGTAGTGCGGGACGTGACGGTTAGCAAATGTCTGCCATTCGTGCAGAGGACGTATGTTTGAACGTTAACACCATCAGCTTACGCCCTTCTCCTTCTCACAGAATCGAAGCTCCTGAAACGATCACGTTGAATACCCTAAATAATCATATCTCAGGATAAACTGAAGCAATTTACTTGCAACGAAAACTAATAGAAAAAGAATATTCCCGAAAATTTCCTTACAAATTTTCAGAACTTTCACTCAAACTGTGTCCCCGTGAAAGGTTTTTGAAAATGTGGTGACGTCATAAAATCGGCGTATGCATGAATGCAAGCGTGCGGCAGGGCTCGCGTTGACTATTCATTCTTTTTCTTTTAATACTCGGAGTTAAACCGCTGCGCGGCTTCTGGTTCAAAGAACGGAGTTGTCCTCAAGTACAGATGAGAAGAGTAGAGTTCTTAAATCACTGCAACGTAACGAATATACTCGTGTAAGTCCACTCGATAACATTTTTACTCTGATTCTCTCCATTCTATCCATCGTGTATAACGTCTTTAGTCCCAAACACATTGAGTCGGAGATTTGAGATTGCTCGAAAAAATTCTATCACCTGCAGTATGGATTTTGGTAACTTTTTTACCCTTGAAGTAGTAGAAAGTACCGTTCAAAGGGGTTGATGCATTGAAAGAATTCTACCACCTACGCTATGGATCTTGGTAACTTTTTTATTTCACGAATCGTTAGAATAACCGAAAGAAGGGTTGAAGCAAAATTGGCGAAAAATTGTGGAAAATATGGTTTAAGGTGGTTGAAGTTTTGAAAAAATTCTACCACCCACGCTGTGGATCTTGGTAACTATTTTATTTCACGTATCGCTCAAATAATCGAAAATAGAGTTAGAAATAAAGTGGCGAAGAAAACAGGAGCGCGGAAAGTATTTCACCAAAGTTCGATCTGGAAAAAAGGGTTGAGAATGCTCCAAAAAAAAATTCACCACCTACGGTATGTATTTCGGTAACTTCTTTATTTCACATATTATTCACATAACCGACAAAATTGTTAGATAGAATATTTGCCACAATATTAGAGACCCGGAAAACACCTCTGAAACATCAGGTCCGATCAATTGCCCGATCGAGTACATTACGGTTTTCCGCGATGCTTGGGAACTTTTTCATTTGAGAAATCATTCAGAAATGTCATCAAAGTGGAGGAGACTGCGATTCAATCAATAGACACGGTAGCTGCTCGACGCCAAGTATTAAAAAAACGCCAGCGCGAGACCTGCCGCACTCTCTTTTATTGGAATATGCCGGTTTTATGACGTCATAGCGTTTTTAAATCGCTCTCACGGACGAATCATTTAAGTAAAGAATCTCAATATTGGTGGAGAATTTTTTTTTGGATTTTTCTCTTTCTATTGGTTTTGTTGCAAGTAGATCCGTTCAGCCAATCTTGAGATATGATAATTTAGTGCATTAAAAACGAACGTTTTAGGAACATTTTATTTCTTGGAGACAGGGAGGCGTAGGTAAAGCTTGTTTACATTGGACTTCCGTCCTTTGCAGGACTGGTATACATTTTTCTATCTGATGATACTCTGACGTTACGCACTACGCTGAACGAAACTACCCCCTCTTTTCACGGGCCAGTGAGCGAGTGAGACAGCGATAGCTATACCCCTCTGCTAACGCGCCGCTGAGCCACAGCCACAGAGACAGCGATAGATGTATACCCCCTCTTATCGCACGACGCCGAGCGAAAGGAACCATGCAAAGCGTGATATATTAAAATGTATAGCAAAATAAATTAATAACTGTTTAGATATAAACGAAAAATTAGTTTTCAAAAGTAAAAAAAGAACGCCAAGCATTGAAAAATTGTGTCCTAAGTTACGGGTGTGTATCATTTACTCAAAATGAATTTAGCACAACAATTTACCAAATACATTGTACCTATTAATAGCTCGGGAGTTGTTGAATATATTGTTGACAATGAAAAATTACAATCCCATTCGGAGAAATGAGCATACAAGTTTTAAGCAGAAAATTAAAACAAAAATAATTTTTAAACAAAATAATTGAATTGAAAAAACAATTTCAACGCAGAGCTTGGCGAGCTCTATTTTGGTAAACAATTCCAGTGAACTCGGAAGTTCTGCGTTGAAATTCTTTTTTTAATTCAATTATTTTATTTAAAAATTAATTTTGTTTCAATTTTCTGCTTAAAACTGGTATGCTCATTTCTCCGAATGTAATTGCAATTTTTCGTTGTCAACAATATATTCAACAAATCCCGAGCTATTAATAGGTTCAATATATTTGGTAAATTGTTGTGCTAAATTAATTTTGAGTAAACGACACACACCCGCAACTTAGGACACAATTTTTTAATGCTGGGTATATACTTTTGGAAAGCACCCATCGAGGCGGTACAATTCCATGATGGTCCGGATCTACTAAAGCATTTTTTTCCGTACATGTTTTGTTTGAGCGGCCACCAGGAGACTATAGATATTGTCAAAAAACTTTAACGTGATCGATTCCTCATAGCAATTGGAATTCTCATGAGGAATTATATTGACGGGTTTGCGAATCCAACTAGCGGCAGTCGGTACAAAGCGGGTACAGTCAGATAGATTACATTCAAATCCACGTTGAGATAAATCGAAAAAAAGGTTCTCCACTTTCAAATTTGTTACTCAACCCGTCCCTCCGTAAGGACGATTTGAAAAAATAGAAAAGCCTGAAAACCGTCATATTCGAGTATATAAGAGTGCGGCAGGGCTCGCGATGGCTTTTTTTTAAATACTTGGCGTCGAGCCGCTATCGCGCCGCTTCATTATTATGCTCATTTACGCGCAAAATTGAATGAAATGCCTCACAGCCATATGTATGTACATTTATTATTTTATTAAGAATAACAATTTCATATGCATTGTGTTATGTTTTGTCCGGTGTTCAAGCAACAAATTTACTTACTCTCGATTATCGTAGAGCGCCAGCCGAAGATTTCTCCCCGAGAAATTTTTATAACGATGAAAGAGAATAAATAATAAACCATCGGTCAGCAAGTTCACATGAGGAACGAATGAAACATAACAAATAGGTAAATCTATGAATTGTTACAATACATAAAGAACACACGGATAATAAATTCATTATAAAAACGATATAAAAATATTGTCATATTCCAGTTTGGATCGTTGAAACCAACAAAATACTTTTTTCTCAAAAATTATTTTTTTTTTTTTGAATATTGCAGCCGACCCAATCTTTTCTACAGGTTTCGTTTTCAGGTCTCAAGAGACGATTATTCTACTGTCGTAGCGAATTATTGCACATTTTAGGCTACAAAAGAAAAGAAGATTGTGATTGCCAACTTGTACGTTTCAACAGTAATGAAGAAAAAGTAACAAAGAAAAACTAAGTAGACTATCGGAACGATTAATCAACAATGATAAAAACTTTAGAATACAAAACTTCATACTTGTCGCTGTCTACAGTAGGACTAGCATACATAAACTAGAGTTTATAACAGTTGATATTCGCATCCTGACCGCGGTACTTCCTGATCGAAATTACAGTTGCAATATACATTCTACAACGCACTCCAGTCCACACACACACAACACAATTATACTCCAACAATACAATTACTCTTATTTTTTCGTACACTTTACAATTCTCGTTTTACAAACACGTGACGGAAACAAGAGTAATAATTTTTCAAAAACATTCTTCTTCGCGCTTATGTTGCCCTATGTGGGTTTCTTTGCGCTTTTGGAATTTGATGTATGCTATATTGTACATTAATTTTGTGATTTCTGCAAAATTTCGGAAGAAAATCGATATGCTTACATAATTAAAAGAAACTCCTTCCTGCCTGATATTTCATCACACACTGAAAAAAAAAATATTTGTCGAAATTGTCAAGTACTTTTTTTAATACGTACAACTACATATTTGTGGATATCAACAATTTTTTTCATATCTGAATAAGCATATTGTACTGAAGCAGTAATGTTGTTGGGATGATAAAATATTCGACTATTTGAACAATGTTTGTCTTACTGTCTCTCTACACATCCTGAATTTTGTCTATTCAATAATCAGCATTGAACTGAAAATGGTTGGAAAAAAAGTATTAAAAAAAATTGACAATATTTCAGTAAATTCGACACTAACGAATGCAACTTGAAACGATAATCTCATGACCTTCTCAAAATTTTCTCCTCAACGTCTCACGTCGGAAACATCGAAGTCTTCAACTTGTAGATAAAATATCAAGAAGTTTTACTCCATAAAAACAAAGCTTTCGGTGAGATAGGACAGACTTTATTCGAACATAATTTTTTGGAACTTTTTAAAAATTATTCAACTGTAGTAGCGGCGCGACCACATTAATTAATAGTCACCGAAGATACTTCAAATCATGAACTGTTGAAATTTTATCGTTATAAAAACTGCGATCAGTTGAAGTTGAAAGTTCGTAAATGTACAACGGCATAACGACTTTCGATGGATATAAATAAGGAACTGTCTATCCAATTACAAATAATAAGATTATTGTGGTCGAACTTCACATCAATTTGTTAAAGGCTACACCAAATTCTTGAATTTTATTTTGAACATGTGCTTAATGAGAAAAAGTGGTGACTAACGTCAATTTATCAATATCAATTGTATGCTCGCTGCTGAAATTTTACCCAACTTGCTATTTGGTAAAAGGCTTAATTCTACAGTCCAGGCGGTTTCTTTCGCCGCTCAGTATTTCTGCTTACTGATTTTTGTGATAACATTTTTTCCAATAGCAGGATCAGGAAGGTGGCGGAACAAGTTTTCAATGTTAGCAAATGAATACCGTGCATATAAAGACCGTACTGACGTTACGTTTAAGTGTGTGCAACAAGCAACTTGTCGAATTTGTACAGTTGAGCCAAGATTTTCAGTTACGCAGTTGACAACAACAAAAAAATTGGAATGATCCAATTACAATTGATAAATTGGTGATAATTTGATGATCCTTACAATATAAAGAAAAAAACTATTGATTCTTGAATTCTTGAATTGTAAGGACGAATTAGAATTAGAAAAAAATCTAGACCATGAGATTTCTATGTTTAAGAAGTAATGAACGATTTTAAAGACAAAAAGCGTGTGCACGTCTACAGTAAAAGATAGTCGATGTCGTAAAAGATTGGACGGTTGATTCTGGCATGTTTTGTTTTGTGAAGAAATAAAGAGGATTTCACAACATTTGGGTCTGAGATATTTTTCCTCGGATCTTAAAATTCAGAACTCGGATTGAATCAGGGCACAATCGGGAAAAATTGAGCATTTTTTTTCTTTCCTGTAATAGAGGGCGGGTGTGTACACATTGTGCTGTATGATCGCAAACGAAACAGATGAAATCGCAATGGCAGAAAACTTTTTAATACGGAATTGATTGAGCTTTTGGAAGGATGGAGATTATCAACGGTCGGAAATAGCGCAGATTTATTTAAAATACCAATGGAAGCAGATCCAACGGGTGCTTGGATGGAGGAGGCTCTATCAAATCGTTTGAGGTTGAGTGAAGAAAACATCATGGCAGCTGGTGACACAAACACAAACGATCAAAGGTCTCAAGTTGACCTAGCGGAATATGAGAAACTCTAACGGGAATTAGAATTTATGCGTAGAAAAAAGGATTTAGTGGAACGAGAACTAGCCTACCCTGATGAATCGTGAAACGGGAAATTGGGTGTCAAAGCGCCAAAAAAGGACCGTACCTATGGATGTTAACACTTAAGGCATCTTCTCACTTTAAACGCCTCAAAAATAGGCTGTTTTTGCGATTTTTTTTCGAGGATTTTTGCTTAAAATTATGGGATAAAACGGATCCTATGTAATAAACACATCTTTCAAGTACATGAAAAAATTTTTATTTTATTTTTTTAAACAATTATTATAATACATCAGTAGCATTGAAAAACCCGTGTAAAAATGTTATGGTCGTGGCTTGTTGATGGTATCTCCGAGACGGGTCGTCTGAAACAAAAAAATAAAACTGTTTTAGATTCAGTATGTCAGTGGCTATAGCGCATATCATCAGATTTTTGATATTCGCGAAAATAACAAAATGGCGCACGTTTTTCGAAAAAGTAAAAAAAAAACCACGATTTTTTTGCAGTTTTTTGTAAAAAAAAAATTCTTAAAATCAAAATTTAAAAAATCTGATGATATGCGCTATAGCCATAACTATGAAGCATATGTCATTCAAATTTCATGACAATCGGCCGGATAGTTTCCGAAATTTCATCAACAAAGCACCGAAAAACCTTGTTTTGAGATAACTGCGTTTAAAGTTTTGGAGGGATCGCCGGGTACTCTCAGGTAGTCACCTAACGGTCGCCAAAAAATGTAGTTAGACTCGTCCGATCTTTATGAAATTTCGAGATGACATTTTTGAAGATATGTACTTTCAAAATTTAAAAAAAAAAAAAAATCGATTTTTTTAAATTTCCAAAGTGAGAAGACGCCTTAACTTAGTTGAAAGCCGTATTTTGGTGTCGATATTGAAAGGTTCAGTATCTCGTTGTTGTTCGTTGGGAGTTGACACTGAAAGTAAAGACAGCGAGGCATAAACTTTTATGGACTTGAAATTTTGTTTCATCACCAGAATTACAAGTGTCGACACTTTTTTTTAATGTCAAACACCGCGCGTAGCGGCTTTCTTTCAACAACTTTTCTCACATGCGGTCGTACATCCTTCATTTTCATAGATACAACAAACCTCCACCATCATTAATTTATACAGCGTCTGCGGTAGAGTACAGCTGGCATCGAATCCACTGATGAGCCATTGAAGCGTGATCACCTTACTGACATTTTATGCACACGACCTCGCTCACGTATACCAACCGTAGTGACCTACCTCAGCGTTGTTTACCGTTGAGACCGGGGATCCCAAGACCATGTCGACATTGAAAAGTTTCTGGGTTAAAAACGAATTCCAGATCCATAATTCTCATTATAATAAATATAATAAATTGGTATACACCATAATTTGTGGTGTGGCCGTGGTCGTACGAATGCACAGGTCGACACTCAAAATTTTAGTGTCAGCATCAAATTTCAGGTTCATCAAAATTTGTGTTTCTATACCCGTAATACGGGTGTCAAAGGTAAATTGGGTTTGAAAAATTTTGAGTGCCGACACCCGGCAGTTTAGTAACGGCACCAGAGAACGAGGAACCGAAATAGGTGTTGACTCCTAAAAATTCGGTTCTTAAGTGGACGATTGACACTCATAAAAACGACATCCAAGCGACACCAAAAATTTCGGTTTCACGATTGTTCAGGATCGGTTAATAAACAAATGGAACATACTGCAACAGGAGCACGAGAACAAGTAAATAGTACGACACTAAAAAACGTTTTCTCAAATATCGACATACAATTTATTGGTCAATTATTGTCTGATATTAATGGAACGGGTCATGATTTTCAAGAGTGAGAACGGTAAGAAAAAATATCATGTCATACCTATAATGTCTACGGTGGAATGGCAAGCGTTGATCGGTTCAAAATTGAAGGAAAAATCTAAACAGTGGTACCATTCGAAAACGGAGAATGTTTAAATTAACGTAGTAACACTAATTGCAGAGACGAAGAAGATTTCCGATACTCGATCGAGCAAAGTAGAAAGGCGTCGACGATGCGAAGAAAGAGTGTGGGCGTTCCCAGAATCGTTCAGTAATCGTTATTACGAAAAAATGGTTTTGGCCAACCAAGTGCCTGTGGCATCACACACAAAGTATTTCAAAATCAAGCGAGGTTGTGCAATTTTAAGACAACGTCAAAACTATTGGAAATTTTTTAAAACAAATAACAATGTAATGAGACAAAAGTTACACTAATTCTGGACAATGACACGGTTGGGCAGAAAGGCGAGAACCGAGAAAAGACCAAAATAAACCTTAACCGCATTGGAGTATTGAACCAGGGAAAAACCAAATGATTCCGAGGAAATGTTATCGGTGTAACGGGTCTGGACACATGGTGAAAAAATGTCAATACAAAAGAGAAGATGTCAAGTGCTTTAAGTGTGGAAAGGAAGTGCACATAACACGATACTGTCAAGGTTGAGGAGAATAATTAGCTGGGAATAATAAGATCATATTAATATGATCACAACACATGGATAATATATGAATCAAGACATGAATATCCGAGTATGGACATATATGAATAATAAGATCATTTATTAGTCCATATGATTAACAAGAGCCTCTTTTGGCCCTCATACGAATGCGGTAAAGTAACGCATTGGGAACGATTGATTAGGAACAACGTTCTTGAGGGGTGTCACAGAAATATACAATTTGTTAGAGAAGGTGAAAAGTGGAGTCCAAGTGGTAGGATGGGCTTGTACAAAACCGAGGGCATATGCGAAAATCGAAAAAAATTAAGAAAAAATAGTTATTTATGGAACAAGTGGGGAAAACGACGAATTACATTGCGTATGAAGTTGCCGCTTGAGCCGAAGGCTTATGATCGATATTCACACGAGTATGAGTGTGATTTGCAGCACGAGCCGAAGGCAAGTGCCGTAAACACACGAGCACATATGCATCATAAGTCGAGACGAATGCGGCAAATGCACGATTTCATATGTCGTTTTTCGAAATTGTTACATACAATATTTTTTGTCATACCTGCTTCGAAAGTTTGATCTGAGATTCAAAAAGAAATGCTCAAGTAAGATATTATTTGCAGCGTTTTATATTTATTTTATTTTATATATATATCAATCGCATAAAATGTTGAGTACAAACAGTTGTTGACATTTAAAGTTACGTTTGTTACGTTCAAATGAGCTATTATGGGCTTTTCCGTAAATTGGTGCGGAAAAATGAATATCTTTTTTTTTACTTTACAGCACTAGTACGGTAAAATGAACAGTTTTTTTTACTTGGCCGCATTAGTGCGGTAAACGCTGAAATGACGAATCGAAAATGAAAGAAAGAAAAATCGAAAAACGTCAACATGAATCGAAAATCTAGCTTTCGCAGCAGGTTTCACTAAAAAATAATTTTACCGAATTTTCTCAGTGTAAAAAAAATAGTATGTTACGCTACACTAGGGAGGGAAAGTAGATTATTTCATACCGCGGTCAAATTTGTCACCCTGGAATGTGGCTCGGGTGGCAAGTACGCGGTTTTTCCATTCCCGTGTAACATATACTATTTTTCACCATACTTTTGCGGAAATTTAGACTTTCGCGGAGCGGAATAGTAAACTTTCCGTGAAGGTGTGATGAAATAATATTTTTTTTTGCTTTTTCCACTAATGTAGACATTCATAAACAAATACGAAATTTCGAAGCTAGAGCGATATTTTTAATTTTTTGGTCCGCCATATTGGATCCGTCATTTTGAGTTATGAAAAACGGATTTTGTTTATAACAAAAAGACATTTGATAAGCGGTTTTCAAGGGTCACACACAGTTAGGTTCGTGTCTGGAGATCATACGAAAACTTATCTCGTGCGAAAATGTCTAGTGAGTGATATTTTAGAGCTGAAAAATTGTAAGAAAAAAGGTGTAGCATAGTCATAGGTTAAGTTATTCTGTTGAATTTGTTAAATTTGTGTTATCTTGGCCGAGAAAATTATTTGTCGCAATATCTGGAAGGGTCATGCCCAATCGTTACCGCTATTATCGGCCATCGTTGTTGAAATTGATGTAATGTGAAATATTGAACAAAAATCGAAACGACAAAGACGAAAGTAGGATTGTATTGTTTGAACTCATTTTAGAAAATTGCATTATTTTGGAACTATTATCCAATTGATCATTGTTATATTTTTCTTTCGAGAATTAAAGCTATCGTTGTTTATTTCATGGATAAATTTACCAATTGCTATTTTATTCAATCAATAAATCATTATTTGTAATCCCGAGATGCTCTGATTTGTCAAAATTATTTTCATTATTTCATCGGAATACCTATGCCCCTCTACCAATCTCGAAAGCTAGCCTAGCCGGGTAAAACTTTCATATTTTTATTCTCTTTCAACGTTATAAAAATTTCTCGGGGAGAAATCTTCGGCTGGCGCTCTACGATAATCGAGAGTAAGTAAATTTGTTGCTTGAACACCGGACAAAACATAACACAATGCATATGAAATTGTTATTCTTAATAAAATAATAAATGTACATACATATGGCTGTGAGGCATTTCATTCAATTTTGCGCGTAAATGAGCATAATAATGAAGCGGCGCGATAGCGGCTCGACGCCAAGTATTTAAAAAAAAGCCATCGCGAGCCCTGCCGCACTCTTATATACTCGAATATGACGGTTTTCAGGCTTTTCTATTTTTTCAAATCGTCCTTACGGAGGGACGGGTTGAGTAACAAATTTGAAAGTGGAGAACCTTTTTTTCGATTTATCTCAACGTGGATTTGAATGTAATCTATCTGACTGTACCCGCTTTGTACCGACTGCCGCTAGTTGGATTCGCAAACCCGTCAATATAATTCCTCATGAGAATTCCAATTGCTATGAGGAATCGATCACGTTAAAGTTTTTTGACAATATCTATAGTCTCCTGGTGGCCGCTCAAACAAAACATGTACGGAAAAAAATGCTTTAGTAGATCCGGACCATCATGGAATTGTACCGCCTCGATGGGTGCTTTCCAAAAGTATATACCCAGCATTAAAAAATTGTGTCCTAAGTTGCGGGTGTGTGTCGTTTACTCAAAATTAATTTAGCACAACAATTTACCAAATATATTGAACCTATTAATAGCTCGGGATTTGTTGAATATATTGTTGACAACGAAAAATTGCAATTACATTCGGAGAAATGAGCATACCAGTTTTAAGCAGAAAATTGAAACAAAATTAATTTTTAAATAAAATAATTGAATTAAAAAAAGAATTTCAACGCAGAACTTCCGAGTTCACTGGAATTGTTTACCAAAATAGAGCTCGCCAAGCTCTGCGTTGAAATTGTTTTTTCAATTCAATTATTTTGTTTAAAAATTATTTTTGTTTTAATTTTCTGCTTAAAACTTGTATGCTCATTTCTCCGAATGGGATTGTAATTTTTCATTGTCAACAATATATTCAACAACTCCCGAGCTATTAATAGGTACAATGTATTTGGTAAATTGTTGTGCTAAATTCATTTTGAGTAAATGATACACACCCGTAACTTAGGACACAATTTTTCAATGCTTGGCGTTCTTTTTTTACTTTTGAAAACTAATTTTTCGTTTATATCTAAACAGTTATTAATTTATTTTGCTATACATTTTAATATATCACGCTTTGCATGGTTCCTTTCGCTCGGCGTCGTGCGATAAGAGGGGGTATACATCTATCGCTGTCTCTGTGGCTGTGGCTCAGCGGCGCGTTAGCAGAGGGGTATAGCTATCGCTGTCTCACTCGCTCACTGGCCCGTGAAAAGAGGGGGTAGTTTCGTTCAGCGTAGTGCGTAACGTCAGAGTATCATCAGATAGAAAAATGTATACCAGTCCTGCAAAGGACGGAAGTCCAATGTAAACAAGCTTTACCTACGCCTCCCTGTCTCCAAGAAATAAAATGTTCCTAAAACGTTCGTTTTTAATGCACTAAATTATCATATCTCAAGATTGGCTGAACGGATCTACTTGCAACAAAACCAATAGAAAGAGAAAAATCCAAAAAAAAATTCTCCACCAATATTGAGATTCTTTACTTAAATGATTCGTCCGTGAGAGCGATTTAAAAACGCTATGACGTCATAAAACCGGCATATTAAAATAAAAGAGAGTGCGGCAGGTCTCGCGCTGGCGTTTTTTTAATACTTGGCGTCGAGCAGCTACCGTGTCTATTGATTGAATCGCAGTCTCCTCCACTTTGATGACATTTCTGAATGATTTCTCAAATGAAAAAGTTCCCAAGCATCGCGGAAAACCGTAATGTACTCGATCGGGCAATTGATCGGACCTGATGTTTCAGAGGTGTTTTCCGGGTCTCTAATATTGTGGCAAATATTCTATCTAACAATTTTGTCGGTTATGTGAATAATATGTGAAATAAAGAAGTTACCGAAATACATACCGTAGGTGGTGAATTTTTTTTTGGAGCATTCTCAACCCTTTTTTCCAGATCGAACTTTGGTGAAATACTTTCCGCGCTCCTGTTTTCTTCGCCACTTTATTTCTAACTCTATTTTCGATTATTTGAGCGATACGTGAAATAAAATAGTTACCAAGATCCACAGCGTGGGTGGTAGAATTTTTTCAAAACTTCAACCACCTTAAACCATATTTTCCACAATTTTTCGCCAATTTTGCTTCAACCCTTCTTTCGGTTATTCTAACGATTCGTGAAATAAAAAAGTTACCAAGATCCATAGCGTAGGTGGTAGAATTCTTTCAATGCATCAACCCCTTTGAACGGTACTTTCTACTACTTCAAGGGTAAAAAAGTTACCAAAATCCATACTGCAGGTGATAGAATTTTTTCGAGCAATCTCAAATCTCCGACTCAATGTGTTTGGGACTAAAGACGTTATACACGATGGATAGAATGGAGAGAATCAGAGTAAAAATGTTATCGAGTGGACTTACACGAGTATATTCGTTACGTTGCAGTGATTTAAGAACTCTACTCTTCTCATCTGTACTTGAGGACAACTCCGTTCTTTGAACCAGAAGCCGCGCAGCGGTTTAACTCCGAGTATTAAAAGAAAAAGAATGAATAGTCAACGCGAGCCCTGCCGCACGCTTGCATTCATGCATACGCCGATTTTATGACGTCACCACATTTTCAAAAACCTTTCACGGGGACACAGTTTGAGTGAAAGTTCTGAAAATTTGTAAGGAAATTTTCGGGAATATTCTTTTTCTATTAGTTTTCGTTGCAAGTAAATTGCTTCAGTTTATCCTGAGATATGATTATTTAGGGTATTCAACGTGATCGTTTCAGGAGCTTTGATTCTGTGAGAAGGAGAAGGGCGTAAGCTGATGGTGTTAACGTTCAAACATACGTCCTCTGCACGAATGGCAGACATTTGCTAACCGTCACGTCCCGCACTACGCTGAACGAGAACTCTTCACAGGCCACTGGGCGAGTGAGACAACGATAGCTTGCCTCTCTGCTTACGCGCCGCTAAGCGAGACAGCGCTGCTCCTCCCGGTAGCTCGTCGCGCAATGAGGAAGATGGGGATATTATCATTCAATAATCCAGTTTTTAACGTCGGAAGGATTATGCAGTGTAAAATATAGTATTGAGGATACACAGATCTAGATGTAGAGATGTTATGAATTGCGCAGTACGGATATTAAGAGCAGTGTTGCTATTCAGTGGAGATTTCCAAATTAAACTTGGGTACGGTATTTTCCGGGCTCCTGATCCTTCCGCCAATTTTTTTATAACTTCTCTTTGGATCATTCTAACGATTCGTGAAATAAAAAAGTTACCAAGTTCCATAGCGTGGGTGGTAGAATTTATTGAAGATTTCAACCCTCTTAAATACTCCTTTCCGGGGCTGCAAATTTTTCGCTAATTTTTTCGTAACTTCTCTTTCGATCATTCTAATAATTCGTGAAATAAAAAAGCTACCAAGTTCCATAGCGCGGGTGGTAGAATTGTTTCAAAACTTTCACCCCCTTAAATACTCTTTTCCGGGGTTGCAAATCTTTCGCCAATTTTTTTGTAACTTCTCTTTCGGTCATTCTAACGATTCGTGAAATAAAAAAGTTACCGAGTTCCATAGCATGGGTGGTAGAGTTTTTTCAAGACTTCAACCCCCTTAAATACTTCTTTCCGGAGCTCCGACCCTTGTGAAAGTCTGTGTCCCTCATTCTTTTGACTATCCTAAATGATTCGCGAAATAAATAAGTTACCAAGTTCCATAGCGTGGGTGGAAGAATTGTTTCGACTTCAACCCCCTTAAATACTCTTTTCCGGGGCTGCAAATTTTTCGCCAATTTTTTTTCTAACTTCTTTTTCGGTCATTCTAACGATTCGTGAAATAAAAAAGTTACCAAGATCCATACCGTGGGTGGTGGACTTTTTTGGAATATTCTCAACCCTCTTTTCCGCATTTAACTTTGGTACGGTACTTTCCGGGCGCCTGATTCTTCCGCCAATTTTCTTGTAACTTCTCATTTGGTCATTATAACGATTCATGAAATAAAAAGGTTACCAAGTTCCATAGCGTGGGTGGTGGAATTTATTCAAAATTTAAACCCCCTTAAATACTCCTTTCCGGGGCTGCAAATTTTTCGCTAATTTTTTCGTGACTTCTCTTTCGACCATTCTAACGATTCGTGAAATAAAAAAGTTACCAAGTTCCATAGCGTGGGTGGTGGAATTGTTTCAAAATTTTAACCCCCTTAAATACTCTTTTCCGGAGCTGCAAATTTTTCACCAATTTTTTTGTAACTTCTCTTTCGATCATTCTAACGATTCGTGAAATAAAAAAGTTACCAAGTTCCATAGCGTTTGTGGTAGAATTGTTTCAAAACTTTAACCCCCTTAAATACTCTTTTCCGGAGCTACAAATTGTTCGCTAATTTTTTTGTAACTTCCCTTTCGGTCGTTCTAACACTTCGTGAAATAAAAAAGTTACCGAGTTCCATAGCATGGGTGGTAGAATTTTTTCAAGACTTTAACCCCCTTAAATACTTCTTTCCGGAGCTGCGACCCTGGTGAAACTTTGTGACCCTCATTCTTTTGACTATCCTAAATGATTCGCGAAATAAAAAAGTTACCAAGTTCCATAGCGTGGGTGGAAGAATAGTTTCGACTTCAACCCCCTTAAATACTCTTTTCCGGGGCTGCAAATTTTTCGCCAATTTTTTTCTAACTTCTCTTTTGGTCATTATAACGATTCATGAAATAAGAAAGTTACCAAGTTCCATAGCGTGAGTGGTGGAATTTATTCAAAATTTCAACCCCCTTCAATACTCCTTTCCGGGGCTGCAAATTTTTCGCTAATTTTTTCGTGACTTCTCTTTCGATCATTCTAACGATTCGTGAAATAAAAAAGTTACCAAGTTCCATAGCGTGGGTGGCAGAATTGTTTCAAAATTTAACCCCCTTAAATACTCTTTTCCAGAGCTGCAAATTTTTTGCCAATTTTTTTGTAACTTCTCTTTCGATCATTCTAACGAGTCGTGAAATAAAAAAGTTACCAAGTTCCAAAGCGTGGGAGGTAGAATTGTTTCAAAACTTTAACCCCCTTAAATACTCTTTTCCGGAGCTGCAAATTTTTCGCCAATTTTTTTGTAACTTCCCTTTCGGTCGTTCTAACGCTTCGTGAAATAAAAAAGTTACCGAGTTCCATAGCATGGGTGGTAGAATTTTTTCAAGACTTTAACCTCCTTAAATACTTCTTTCCGGAGCTGCGACCGTGGTGAAACTTTGTGACCCTCATTCTTTTGACTATCCTAAATGATTCGCGAAATAAAAAAGTTACCAAGTTCCATAGCGTGGGTGGAAGAATTGTTTCGACTTCAACCCCCTTAAATACTCTTTTCCGGGGCTGCAAATTTTTCGCCAATTTTTTTCTAACTTCTCTTTTGGTCATTATAACGATTCATGAAATAAAAAAGTTACCAAGTTCCATAGCGTGAGTGGTGGAATTTATTCAAAATTTCAACCCCCTTAAATACTCCTTTCCGGGGCTGCAAATTTTTCGCTAATTTTTTCGTGACTTCTCTTTCGATCATTCTAACGATTCGTGAAATAAAAAAGTTACCAAGTTCCATAGCGTGGGTGGTAGAATTGTTTCAAAACTTTAACCCCCTTAAATACTCTTTTCCGGAGCTGCAAATTTTTCACCAATTTTTTTGTAACTTCTCTTTCGGTCGTTCTAAAGATTCGTGAAATAAAAAAGTTACCGAGTTCCATAGCATGGGTGGTAGAGTTTTTTCAAGACTTCAACCCCCTTAAATACTTCTTTCCGGAGCTCCGACCCTTGTGAAACTTTGTGTCCCTCATTCTATTGACTATCCTAAATGATTCGCGAAATAAAAAAGTTACCAAGTTCCATAGCGTGGGTGGTGGAATTTATTCAAAATTTCAACCCCCTTAAATACTCCTTTCCGAGGCTGCAAATTTTTTGCTAATTTTTTCGTGACTTCTCTTTCGATCATTCTAACGATTCGTGAAAAAAAAAAGTTACCAAGTTCCATAGCGTGGGTGGTAGAATTGTTTCAAAATTTTAACCCCCTTAAATACTCTTTTCCGGGGCTGCAAATTTTTCGCCAATTTTTTTGTAACTTCTCTCTCGGTCGTTCTAACGATTCGTGAAATAAAAAAGTTACCGAGTTCCATAGCATGGGTGGTAGAATTTTTTCAAGAATTTAACCCCCTTAAATACTTCTTTCCGGAGCTGCGACCCTGGTGAAACTTTGTGTCCCTCATTCTTTTGACTATCCTAAATGATTCGCGAAATAAAAAAGTTACCAAGTTCCATAGCGTGGGTGGAAGAATTGTTTAGACTTCAACCCCCTTAAATACTCTTTTCCGGGGCTGCAAATTTTTCGTCAATTTTTTTCTAACATCTTTTTCGGTCGTTCTAACGATTCGTGAAATAGAAAAGTTACCAAGATCCATACCGTGGGTGGTGGACTTATTTGGAGTATTCTCAACCCTCTTTTCCGCATTTAACTTTGGTACAGTATTTTCCGGGCGCCTGATTCTTCTGCCAATTTTTTTGTAACTTCTCTTTTGGTTATTATAACGATTCATGAAATAAAAGAGTTACCAAGTTCCATAGCGTGGGTGGTGGAATTTATTCAAGTTTTCAACACCCTTAAATACTCCTGTCCGGGGCTGCAAATTTTTCGCTAATTTTTTCGTGACTTCTCTTTCGATCATTCTAACGATTCGTGAAATAAAAAAGTTACCAAGTTCCATAGCGTGGGTGGCAGAATTGTTTCAAAACTTTAACCCCCTTAAATACTCTTTTCCGGAGCTGCAAATTTTTCGCCAATTTTTTTGTAACTTCTCTTTCGATCATTCTAACGATTCCTGAAATAAAAAAGTTACCAAGTTCCATAGCGTGGGTGGTAGAATTGTTTCAAAACTTTAACCCCCTTTAATACTCTTTTCCGGAGCTGCAAATTTTTCGCCAATTTTTTTGTAACTTCCCTTTCAATTGTTCTAACGCTTCGTGAAATAAAAAAGTTACCGAGTTCCATAGCATGGGTGGTAGAATTTTTTCAAGACTTTAACCCCCTTAAATACTTCTTTCCGGAGCTGCGACCCTGGTGAAACTTTGTGACCCTCATTCTTTTGACTATCCTAAATGATTCGCGAAATAAAAAAGTTACCAAGTTCCATAGCGTGGGTGGAAGAATTGTTTCGACTTCAACCCCCTTAAATACTCTTTTCCGGGGATGCAAATTTTTCGCCAATTTTTTTCTAACTTCTCTTTTGGTCATTATAACGATTCATGAAATAAAAAAGTTACCAAGTTCCATAGCGTGGGTGGTGGAATTTATTCAACATTTCAGCACCCTTAAATACTCCTTTCCGGGGCTGCAAATTTTTCGCTAATTTTTTCGTGACTTCTTTTTCGATCATTCTAACGATTCGTGAAATAAAAAAGTTACCAAGTTCCATAGCGTGGGTGGCAGAATTGTTTCAAAACTTTAACCCCCTTAAATACTCTTTTCCGGAGCTGCAAATTTTTCGCCAATTTTTTTGTAACTTCTCTTTTGATCATTCTAACGATTCGTGAAATAAAAAAGTTACCAAGTTCCATAGCGTGGGTGGTAGAATTATTTCAAAACTTTAACCCCGTTAAATACTCTTTTCCGGAGCTGCAAATTTTTCGCCAATTTTTTTGTAACTTCCCTTTCGGTCGTTCTAACGCTTCGTGAAATAAGAAAGTTACCGAGTTCCATAGCATGGGTAGTAGAATTTTTTCAAGACTTTAACCCCCTTAAATACTTCTTTCCGGAGCTGCGACCCTGGTGAAACTTTGTGACCCTCATTCTTTTGACTATCCTAAATGATTCGCGAAATAAAAAAGTTACCAAGTTCCATAGCGTGGGTGGAAGAATAGTTTCGACTTCAACCCCCTTAAATACTCTTTTCCGGGGCTGCAAATTTTTCGCCAATTTTTTTCTAACTTCTCTTTTGGCCATTATAACGATTCATCAAATAAAAAAGTTACCAAGTTCCATAGCGTGGGTGGTGGAATTTATTCAAGATTTCAACCCCTTTAAATACTCCTTTCCGGGGCTGCAAATTTTTCGCTAATTTTTTTGTGACTTCTCTTTCGATCATTCTAACGATTCGTGAAATAAAAAAGTTACCAAGTTCCATAGCGTGGGTGGTAGAATTGTTTCAATACTTTAACCCCCTTAAATACTCTTTTCCGGAGCTGCAAATTTTTCGCCAATTTTTTTGTAACTTCTCTTTCGATCATTCTAACGATTCGTGAAATAAAAAAGTTACCAAGTTCCATAGCGTGGGTGGTAGAATTGTTTCAAAACTTTAACCCCCTTAAATACTCTTTTCCGGAGCTGCAAATTTTTCGCCAATTTTTTTGTAACTTCCCTTTCGGTCGTTCTAACGGTTCGTGAAATAAAAAAGTTACCGAGTTCCATAGCATGGGTGGTAGAATTTTTTCAAGACTTTAACCCCCTTAAATAGTTCTTTCCGGAGCTGCGACCCTGGTGAAACTTTGTGACCCTCATTCTTTTGACTATCCTAAATGATTCGCGAAATAAAAAAGTTACCATGTTAACTTTGAAAAATTTTCAATTTCGTTTTTTTCCAACGATGGAAACTTCAGCATCATCGGTCAGGCTTGTGCAAAAGATATAAGTGGAAATAAAAGCATGAGAAAACAATGTAAAAATTCAATATTCATTCAAGTTTTTAGTGTGCATTGTGATATGATTTGTTAAAAAAAAAAGTGTTCCACAAATATTTCTATACGGTTTCATTTTTGGCCTTTCGCTCATGTTTTTCTCATATTAGTGAAATGCACATTGCTGAGACGCACCAAATATATGTATCGAATTTCTCAATATACTGCAGGAAACGCGAGGTGTTAACTGAAATGAATTTCTGCGTTTTGTTTGTGCAAGCTGTACTAAGTTCGTTCGCTTTTTCTTTATAGCATCGCATTGCATATTTGATATTGAGCTAGGGTTTTACTGGTTATGTCAGCGTAGATATTCAAGGATTATCTGTTATCATGTAAAAATTCTAGGATTCGGAGCTGTTCAGAAAAAAAGAAGTTATATCCTGGCCAAAAATCCCCTCCCCGGGGAAAAAACCTTGGACAAGTACATTTGTTGACCCCTATTTCCATTTGTTTTCACAGAAAAAAACTACCCAAAAAAGTACAAAATTTTTAAAAATTTGGCAAGATTGAGATAGGAAAAAGAAGATTGTTTCTATAAAATAACTATACTCCAAATGACAAATAGAAATGAAAAACTTCACATATTTTATCGAGATCCCAAGAAAAAAAGCAACAATGCCCATTGTGAGTGTCTGGTAAAAACAGAGTCTACAAGTAAATGATCAATTTGCGCATAAAAAAAATAATTACTTTACAAAAACAGAAATGGAAAAGCCAATGATTTACGTTCAGCACTAAAATTTATAATATCAATAATAGGACAAGTATTTTATTGTCGCTTGAGGATGGAGTATTTAAAAAAAAGCAAAAATTAGTTGGTTATTGAAAAAAATCACCATTGTACAAAAATAAAAATCGGTCAAAAGAACAGAGTCCAGAAAAAAAAATCAGGATGAAAAAAAAAATGAAGAAAAAAATTTCAAACGAAAAAAATTAGATTGAAAAAAAAAATTCGGCCGAAGTTCTTGGCGAGTTTATAACACATACCACATTACGTGAAATACATTACGTGATCCAAGCTAAGCAAAAAAACTCGCCAAGTACTTCGGCCGAAATTTTTTTTTCAATCTAATTTTTTTCGTTTGAAATTTTTTTCTTCATTTTTTTTTTCATCCTGATTTTTTTTTCTGGACTCTGTTCTTTTGACCGATTTTTATTTTTGTACAATGGTGATTTTTTTCAATAACCAACTAATTTTTGCTTTTTTTTAAATACTCCATCCTCAAGCGACAATAAAATACTTGTCCTATTATTGATATTATAAATTTTAGTGCTGAACGTAAATCATTGGCTTTTCCATTTCTGTTTTTGTAAAGTAATTATTTTTTTTTTATGCGCAAATTGATCATTTACTTGTAGACTCTGTTTTTTACCAGACACTCACGATGGGCATTGTTGCTTTTTTTCTTGGGAACTCGATAAAATATGTGAAGTTTTTCATTTCTATTTGTCATTTGGAGTATAGTTATTTTATTGAAACCATCTTCTTTTTCCTACTTCAATCTTGCCAAATTTTAAAAAATTTTGTACTTTTTTGGGTAGTTTTTTTCTGTGAAAACAAATGGAAACAGGGGTCAACAAATGTACTCGTCCAAGGTTTTTTCCCCGGGAAGGGGATTTTTGGCCAGGATATAGCTTCTTTTTTTCTGAAAAGCTCCGAATCCTAGAAATTTTACATGATAACAGATAATCCTTGATTATCTACGCTGACATAACCAGTAAAACCCTAGCTCAATATCAAATATGCAATGCGATGCTATAAAGAAAAAGCGAACGAATTTAGTACAGTTTGCACAAACAAAACGCAGAAATTCATTTCAGTTAACACCTCGCGTTTCCTGCAGTATATTGAGAAATTCGATACATATATTTGGTGCGTCTCAGCAATGTGCATTTCACTAATATGAGAAAAACATGAGCGAAAGGCCAAAAATGAAACCGTATAGAAATATTTGTGGAACACTTTTTTTTTAACAAATCATGTCACAATGCACACTAAAAACTTGAATGAATATTGAATTTTTACATTGTTTTCTCATGCTTTTATTTCCACTTATATCTTTTGCACAAGCCTGACCGAGCGATGCCATTACGCTATTGCTGAATTTCTGATCCTTCGACTGGTTGTGAAATATGATAACAGATGATCCTTGAATATTTACGCTGACATAATCAGTAAAACCTCAGCTCAATATAAAATATGTAGTGTGATGCCAAAAAGAAAGAGCGAAGGAACTTAGCACAGCTCGCAGTAACGAAGCGGTGATCCTTGTATGCAAGGGAAATAAGGCATCTCTTGTTTCCGCAAGGAATAGCAAATGCTTCATTGCTTTAAGTTTCACCATTTTTTTAGATCAAATTGTCGAAGCAGAGAATCTCAGCCCAATTTACAGCTCGCAGCGCCTTCAGTATATTGGTAAATTTCTTGAAGCGGAAAAGAAAAACCGAAGGAACTGAGCACAACCTGCAGAATATTGGAAATTTTATGTTTATTTGTAGACCGCACCTGAAAAGTATTGAAAATCATGATTTCACGACAAAAGTTATTTGTCAAATTTTTATAATTAAAGTATTTCATCAATAATTAATATTTTTACAGGTTTTTATTTTTGAGCACATGATACATCTTGTCACAACTATTTTCATACACTCACTTTTGGAAAAAAAACACAGTCTTTTGATCTGTAAGAAAAATTTAAGTGAAATGATTAAAAAAAAAAATTGTTGCGTTCTAGATTGAAACTTCAACATCATTATTTGCGAGTTCACACATTTTCAGAACGTATAACACTGATTTTTAAGGTTATGTTCGTTGTATTTTCTAGCACTTATTCCGGCCACACTAATTAACGGTTTTATTCGGATTATTTTATACGGAAAAATAAAAATGATAACCTCAACGAGTGGTGAGGTTTGTTTCTATTTGGCTTTTCTGGAATCCGAAACAAAAATGATTTCACCAGTGGGTGCGAGGTTATCTTTTTTAATTTCGCTGATGATTAATTCCGAGATATTAAAAAATATTATTATCACATTTCGCAATATTTATATATTACCATTTTTTCGCACTACCCCGATAGCCAAAGCTGGCGTTCAAAACAGCCTAGCGCAACTCTAACGCTAGAATGACGTTACAATTCAGCATTCTGTTGCGTAATAAACGAGAAGTTTGCCGCGCCATTTTCATCTTTCTTTTGCGTTAGTAAGTAATGTTACTGCGTGATGCACTAAAGACGCAAATGTGGCGTTATTCAGTGCTGTTATTCTGACAGCATTCTAGCGTTAGATGATGACGGCATTCTAACGTAAGATTTCAACATCTTTGTAGCGTTGGGTTTAAGCAGTATTTTATCGTTACGTTTTAACAGTATTTCAGCGTTAGGTTATGACGGCATTCTAGCGTCAGGTTTTAACATCATAGTAGCGTTGGGTTTGAACAACATTGTAGCGTTACGTTTTAACAGCATTGCGGCATTAGGTTTTAACAACATCTAGCATTCCGGTTTGAAAACATATTTTACGATTAAATCCTAAACAAATTAAGACAAAAAATAAGAATTTTCTACATTAAAATAGAATATTTGTTATTGCATAAATGCATTTTCCATGAATTCCTAGCAAAGCAATATTCATTAACGTCGAATTAATAATGTTTTGCTTCGAATTTATACGAGAATGATATTTTTATAACGACAATTAATTTATTGTAATCGCGAAAATTTGCATTTTAATCGAATTTTTTTTCTTAAATAAATTTGTTGTAACAATTCGAAGATAGTAAATTATATACGTCATCTGGAGAAAAATGAGGTATTTATGAAATTTAGAAATGCTCCGAGAGAATTCAAAAATGTAACAATAACGGCGCACATCCCAATTTGCTTGGGATGAGCATTCTCAACAGGTCGAAAACGATCAGAGTTTGAAATCGAGTACATGGTTGTTATTCAGACGACGACAACGTGCTTCGGATCCGGCAGTATATGCTCTCCGGGCGTATGATACGCGCTCGCGAAAAGCCTTTACCTGCGCCACGCTGTGGCCGGAACGAGAAGCTTCAACGCCCGTGCTCACTCGAATGAAATGGTGACACTATGGCGCTAGATTGATGCGTATATCTAGCGTTCACACTAACGTCACAGTGATGCAATATTGACGGCATTTTAATGTTTTCATGCCATTAATGGGATGCTTCTGATCTTTCGCGATTGCGTTAGATTAGCAATGTAGTGCAACCATCTCAAGTCATTTTTGTACATGGGAAATATTTATATGATGGCCATGCAAGTCAAAACTATTACAGTGGTATACAAAATCCAAGAATCACTAAAATTTTGGCAACATTTAGTTTTTTTCAATCTCAACAGAATGTCTCATATTTATTTTGACCGATAACGCTACGATTGAATCAACGAAATATCTTTGAATAATAACATCAATGTTATTGAATCAACTTTTTTTCCGCAAAAATAGTAGCGAATTCCAAAAAATGCGACATAATAATTGAACGAAAATGAAACAGATACATATTTTATGACTCCTTCTCTATTTTAGAGAAGCAGTCGTTCAATTTTTCTGGTCAATGTGAATTGGCATTCGGAAAAATAGATTGCATGCTGAAATTAAAAATCGAAAAGTAATAATGAAATATAAAATGTCATCAGTCGTACTATGAAATTTTGTCTCACATTTCCATTAAAATGATATTTACCGGAAAGCTTCAAGTGGCATGAGCGTTTGGAATTTTTTCTATCAACTTGAAATTGATTCTTCTGTATGATGAAAAAGTTAAAAAATATAAAAAAAAATATTAAAAATTTTATTTTAGATTTTTTAGTATCAATCGTCTTTATGCTTTGAGTTTTCAAATAATGAAATAGTTTAAAAATCACAATTACCGTGGGAAAATAATTTTTAATGTCTTATTTATTAAACCAAATACTTCAAACTATACATGTTAGAAAATTTCTTATTGTGTCACCAACGATTAAAGTGTAAGTAGCGCACTCGCTGATGGGTCAAGTCATTGAATAAAAAAGGAGGATATCTCTAGAACACAGCTAAATTCGATTGTAATTATAATATTTGTAAATTTTATTTACGTTATACATTTTTTCATTACCTATATTTTTCACACGTGCATTTAACATTCCATTATTACTTCTTGATTTTTAATTTTCGCATGCAAAGTACGTGTCCTACCGTCAATAAATATTGAGCAGAAAAATTTAATGACACACTGATTGAATGATTTTTCTCTTTTTTAATTCATTAAGTTTTTATTCGATACTGTTGAAGGTTCACTACTTTTTTTGATAATCAAAATTTTGTTTTATTTTAAGTGTTCTTGCATGTACACTTTTCGAGTGCCAGATTTTTTTAAAATCCAAAAGTTTTTCTATTTATTGTTTCTTGTGATTCAATACGTACGATGACTTCTTTTTCATACGCGATGACCTCCTTCCCTGCAACACTGCAGTTGATCGAGATTTAAATTGTAATTTAATGCCGTAATCATATTTACTTGGAATGAAATCAATTCAAAATTCAAAAAATTAAAAAATACATAAAAGTCGATGTAGCCACCTCTAAATATTGAGCGAATGAGCTCAGTGTTTTACAGAAATTTTGTTTCATTAATGTCTAATAATAGCACGTGAATCCGCAAGAAAAAAAAAAAAATTTTTTGCATCTGTCTAATATACACATATCTATTAGGGTGGTCCTCAATGTGGTCATTTTTGAATTTGTACTTTCTCAAGGGCTGAAGCGCTTCCTTTTCGATAAAAAGAAATTGTCACCAAGTTTAAACTCTTAATCTCAATTTTCAGATCTTGCCCACGATGCCCAAAGTTTTCCATTTAAATAACACGTAAGTTTTTCGTTTTCATCTTCAGTTATTTGTACTCGGCTGTATCTTATAATTATGCTATCGTCTCGTTATGAGGCTTGATTTGTAGATAATTCAATGCTCTTTTCAATTATCCGCAGTTTTTTTTATTGTAACTTAAATTGTTTCACAAATATAAGTCTCGGAAGTCATCTTTTTTTTGAAAATTAACTTTTTTTTGCTGTTAACTAGTGAACAGTTCAATTAACATAAAATATATAAATACAAATTTAGTAGGGGAATCAATGTTCTACAAAAAAGTCTTTGAAGCGAATTGCGTCAAGTCTTTAATTTGGATTATATAGCCGCGTAAATAACAGAATGTCCATTCAAATTCAGTTTTTACTAGATAACAGTCAACATATTGATTTTATTGATAGATTTTAAATGGCGAATTTGTAGAACGGAAAATTTTCTAACCAAAACTGTACTTTTTTTTTAATTTGTATAGAATTCATGGATTCAACGTCAATTTTTAAATTAACGTTCGAATATAAATACAAAGCTATCAATATGTCCTACATTTTTTTTCGAAGTTTCGTATAGAAATGAAATTGTTTTTTACATTTCTCCATGCATTAGCCCACGCTGAAAAATGGCAACAATGAGATTAAGATTTTTTTAAATTCCGATCGGACGAACGGTGTGGAAAAATTTGGCCTTCGAAAATTCAAGGAGGATAAGTGACTGATCCATACTCTTAATTCTTACGATTATGGAAAAAAATAGGCCGAGTTTAAAGTTTTTCGGAGCAACATGTTAATTTTCCGTTCTACAAGTTCGCCATTTAAACTCTATCGATAAAATCAATATGTTGACTGTTATCTAGTAAAAACTGAATTTGAATGGAAATTCTGTTATTTACGCGACTATATCATCCAAATTAAAGACTTGACGAAATTCGCTTCAAAGACTGTTTTGTAGAACATTGACTCCTCTACAAAATTGGTATCAATATCTTTTATGTTAATTCAACCGTTCACTAGTTAACAGCAAAAAAGGTCGATTTTCTAAAAAAAAAAATGACTTTTGCGACTTATATTTGAGAAACGTCTTAAGTGACAATAAAAATGTTGTTGATAATTTAAAAGAGCATTGAATTATCTACAAATCAAGCCTCATAACGAGACGATAGCATAATCATAAGATACAACCGAGCATTAGATAACTGAAGATGAAAACGAAAAACTTTCATGTTATTTAAATCGAAAACTGTGAGCATCATTGACAAGATCTTAAAATTATGCTTAAGAGCTGAAACTTGATGACAACTTTTTTTTATCAAAGAGGACGCGTTCAAGTCCTTGGGAGAGCAAAAATTCGAAAATGACCTCATTTAGAACCGCTCTAATATATATATGTATATATTTAATGATACATTTATTTATTTATCTATTTGTTTCATGTTTGGGTAAAATGTGGTCTTTATCAATCATTTATTGTATTTTATTGTTGTTCGTGCCTGTTACGACTTTCGTTTTTTTATCGTGTGAGTGATTTTTATACACGATCAATTTGGTCATTACACGATGATAGCTTGAACATTGTTATAATAGATCTCTCTTAATGTATTCAATTTGAAATTCAATTTTTTTTAAACAAACCATAAACATGACATGTTATTGAACGAGTCATGTCGTATATTTGTAAGAAATGTTGTAACAAACAAAAACCGATTTCAGAAAAGCTCTAAAAAGTAAGTAATGAATTCATTGAAACCGAATAGTATGGAACCCTTCTTGTAAACAAAAAAATGAAGCCGGTGTCAAAGGTATTAAACAGAAACCCTGTCTCCAATCGGCAATTCGTATGCATAAGAGACTGCACGTATATTTCAGTCTTTATAATTATTAATTACTTCTGTTTTTATATCATTCGTTTCTATAAGGATTTATAAGTCATTGAATTTCATGTTGTTTGAGACAAATTGGTAGTATTTAATGAAAGAAAAATGACATAATGAATAGTTGTAAGTTGCACTTCCCATTTTACGTCGTATGGAAATTTTAACCCTGAAAAATCACAATACTTTTAAATTAATTAGATGGATATATAGCATTTTTTCAACGTTATCCTGATAGAATTTTTTTCTTATTCATACTTTGAAAACTGAAAGGCATTATGTCTTTAAAGGGACATTCTAATTTCTCGGGTTGATGAAAATTATTTTCTTTGTTTTTCCATTTTTTGTCGTAAAATCCCAACATTTCCAAAGTTATAAACCACTGTGCGGGCGCAGGTATATATATATAGAACCCATGCAGCTTGATCGCTTGGGCTGTCCCCCTCTTGCGACAAACGTTTACATTGTATTTGATCTCTATCTGTTTATGATTGTAATAAATGTAATACGATACAAATTACCGTTCCAGCGTAATACAGCAAACACGGCTGATTAAATAAGGATAGCTAATTTATGTATAAAGTATTCCAGGCAAAACCTATCAGTCCGTGACGATGATAATTTTTATTTTTTCAAAAAATTGTTATCTCTTAGTACCTTCTAAAAAGAATTTTCAAGAACATTTTTAAATATGAATTTGCTTTTTTAAATGTTTTTTCTCCCTTGCATTTCCTTAAGTAATGAACTTGTGGGTGCAAAAAACGCAAAAAATGGAAATTGATCATATGTACTGAAATGTTTGTGGAATTTTTCAATATAATTTTTATGTAGGTTCAGGACTCGAATAAGGAATAAATTAATTAAAACCGTATGTTAGGAATAAATCATTTACAAATATATGTTTATTCATTCAACCCCCAATTTCCCATTTACAATAATCGTATTCTTAAATTCTAATGTACAATAATTTATGCGTGGTGATTTTGAGAATATTCTGTGTAATTTTTCCTGGTTCTCTGACCGCGGCAACTTCAGAGCATATGCCTTCTAGTTACGCTGGTGACTTTATATAATTCTCCGCTTATACTGTGGCGCCACGGATCGACAGCCCGATCGATGATATTTTCGATCCGTGCTTGACAATATGGCTGCCCCCGTGTACGTGTGTCTCTCGCGTTTGAGTCAGATTTTGTTTTCGAGATAATTATATAATTATTACAATCTCAATATTCTAATGGCTTCGCGTTTGTTCGTGTATGTGTATTAAACAAATTTGTGAAGTGTTATGTCAATGGTGGTACAATTTTGTTATTTATCCGCGTTCTATTTCGTGATACGGTAGTGTTGTTGTGTATGTGTGGTCACCGTTGTGACTTCCGCTCGACTTAATTTTAAAATTATTAACAAATTCAATAAATATGAGTGTTATCTTGGACTCGCGTTTGTTTCTATTGTTATTTTGGACAAAAGTGTGCGGTTACTGTGTTTTTCGAATACAATTTTCGTCTTTCTCGCCGTTTTCTGTTGTTGTGTTGTTGTGTGTGTGAGCCGTCACCGCTGTGACACGATTTTTGTTCCTTATTCCTTATTATTTTATTCCTTTTCCTTAATTTACTCAAACTGACGCAGTTTGCAGTGATTCCGTCTACCCTCCCAATTCTAAATTGTTGAGTCTGGAGAATCTTTCCGACTCTCAATTTCCTCTTTCTGAGATTTTTTTAAATCTTTACTCCCGGTCCTTGAGATCCTTACTCCCTTCCCAGTTTCTCAATTTATTATTTCTATTATTTTTATTAATACGTTTTGAAACCCCCTAGCAGATACGTCCCGAAGGAGTTCCAGAGTGAAAAGGAAAACTAAGGAAAAATCCACGATACGCTTAACTGTGCTCCTTACACAACAACGATCTCAGCACTTCTATGATCTACAGTCAACGGTTCTTACAAGGATGGATTTATTTCGGGTGAGTAATTACTTGACCGTCACTAATAAATCCCTTTTTATCCCAATTCCTAGCTCAAATTTAACGGCGGTTGCTTAAGCTCCGTCAAAGCGGTTCTCCGGCTTCCGTCGTTCAATTTGAACTTCCTTGTACTCCTTTTCGTAATTTCCTCAATTAATTCCTTTCCTAGACGTTTCGTTAACTCCTTATGACAGAAAAATCTGTCTAGGTGTCCTCTAGCGTTTTGGTCAAGAATCCGTATCGGATCTTTATCGAAAAGCAGAACGAGCTCCCTTTCCTTCCATTTATCCTCTTATTTATCATTCCGTACCCTAGTTATCATATATAAGAAACAAAGCCCTCTATTATTTGTTTATTGTATTATTGAATAATTTGTTGAAAATTGTTATTATTATTTATATTTTTGTTACAGATGTTCCTGATAGATGGCGTCGCTGGAGGTAGCGGGGCTCCGGAGAGTATGCCCCGTTACAGTACTTTGTAGTTTTAAACTAAAAATAATTCTGTTTCAAAAAAAAAATATTCATTTAAAACAAAAAAAAATATATAAAGTAATTCTGATATTGGATTGTATATTTTCTTATTCACGAGTCCACTCCTGTAGACATTCGGAGTAAAAAGAAAACGATAAAAAAATTCAGGATGAATGATTAATAATTAATTGGTTTACGCATCACAAACAATTAGAAAAATGCGAGAGAAAATATGTCTTGAAAAATGTGTAATGGTTTAAAAAAAAAACAAACTAAAAATGGTCTAAGTTTAGGGAAAAATAATCATTTGGTTGCGACAAGTGCGGAAAACATCAAATTACGTTGAGCCTTAAGTTGCTGCATGATCCGAAAGTGCATCTTACACGAAGACTAGTGTGAAATGCATTATAAGTCAAGGCCCTCAAAAGTTAAAAAAAAAAAAACAATAAAACCGGCATGCTCACTTGAAATGCATCAATATATTTCTTATCGATCACGCAAGTTCACTGATTTCGAAACAGCAAAATAGTGATTGATATCAAATTTGGTCAGCAGTCTAATGAATCTGACGTGACCGATTGCCAGCGGTTCTCCCGAAAAGGTGCCAAACGTAACGTGGCGAAGCTGTCAGAAGCGCGATTTCTCAAAAAAACAGACATGGTTGGTAATACGTCATAAGAAAGGGCGTCCCTTGCGATGAAAACAACAGCCCTCTGCTGTTTTCCGTACGACAATTCTAGGCCGAGTTACACCCCTTTAAAGCGAAAATTCATTTTCAACGATATATCTCGGAATCTAGTCGGTAAATTTCGACTAGATCTCTCAAGACATAATTTTCAATGATACCTTACAATCTGGATAGCTTGTCTTTTCCCGGGTATGCTCTTAAGATAGAGATCTCGGCGCTCCCGCAATGCCCCGAAGCGTTTCGATCCGTTTTTTTTTTCAGTGAATCCGATCAAATTCAGCTTTGTAACGTATTGCAAGTTGTAGTTGACATTTTAACGAAGAAAAAGCATCCTGCATAGTCCCGGAGAGTTTACGGGAAGAGATTGATTTTGCGATTTGAAAAAACGCTTCAATTTCGGGCATACAGCACGTGCTTTGAAACGGGCAAAATCGATGCGAAAAATAGGTTCTTTCGAAAATTATTTGCACTAACATTCACAAGACGGCCGTGATCATACGTCTTTTGCTTAGTTTCGAACGTTTGTCCGTTTTGAAACTGACGTGCGACAATGGCCGTGTTGTGAAATTTAGTACAAATCATTTTTGAAAGAACCTATATTTCTTAACCCTTCAGCTGCACACTGGTACAAATTTGCACTACTAATTGTGCTTTTTCCTGGATTTTGTATAAAATACAATTTCAGATTGGTTCTTTAAAAATAACTGGTGAAAACTTAAAATTGGACGACTTAAGCCGGAGAAACAAGCGTTTAAAAAGCCGCTGCGAAAATAGGTGTAGAGCCGAAGGGTTAATAAAATATAAAATTTGAGCAGTCTTTTCCTCAATTCTTTTAGTTTGCGTTTCTAGCTATAGTAGGGTTTCAATTTTTTAAAATCTTTTAAAATATAACTTTTTTTAAATGAAGTTGTTGAAGTATAATTTGTTTTATGAAGACATTTTATTGGTTGATAGACGTCATTTGATTTATGATAACAGATTTGATAGACGAATGTTAAAGAAAACTGAGAACATGACATTTAACTGTAGGCTGCTGCAATTGTTTCTTTGTTTTTAATCTCTAAAATGTATACCTTACAAGAAGTTACTTGTATAAACATTATAATAATTTATGAACGAGGCAAAATTTTGAACCCTTTGGCTGAACACCTATTTTCAAACCCTTCAGCCTGGACACTGGTGCGAATTTGCACCAGCCATTTTTCAAACGCTTGTATCTCTGGCTTAAATAGTCCAATTTTAATTTATCATAATCGAAATGAAAGAAAAACATGATGTAATTTTGGAGGGAAAAATAAAAATTGTGTTTTACACAGAATGAAGATGAAATGCAAAATTGGCTATGCAAATTCGCATCCGTATGCAGCCGAAAGGTTTATGTCAATGTCATTCCCTGATCTGTGCAAAAACAATTTTTTTCAATATTGTTAAATTTTCAAATAATAGCTATGATTTTTTATTAATTTCATTTTTATCCTTCAAAGAATATACCTTTGAATAGTTTTCTCTAATTTTACTTTAATATGATACCCTACTCAACACATTAGCAATTTAAATTTAATTTTTTAATTTTTATTTTCAACTAAGTTCGTCATTTTTTTAATGCAACGATGCAGTCTGAAACACTCTTAGAATGGAGACGAAACGATTGATCCATCATACGTTGAAAGCGGTCAAATATATTTTTCTTTGTGAAGGTATCCATGAATTTACATATATACATAGTGTGCTAAAAACATAATCCAACCATCTTTGCCGTTGTCGGGTAGAAAGAACACCAAATCCAAGAATCGCTTGGTTATTTCTAGCTCAGAAAATCATTTAAAAAAAGAAGAAAAATCTCAGGAATTAAAAGAAGTCCGGGTTTTGAAAAAAAATTTCATTTGAAAATGGCGTAAATTGGAAACGTACGCGGTGCTTCGCACCATTATTACATTCGAAAACCCTGATTTATAAAAATATGAAATATGAAAAAAAAGAAATACTTTTTGCTCACCGAAGTGTTAATTTTTTTTTAATTAACAATTCTGCTGCATTTTGTCGTCAAGTTCCAACCTTTCTCTTTCAAATACTGCAAGATATTTTAGATCATTTTTTTAATTGTAGGAGACGAATTTTAATGAGTCGTGCATTTCTAAAAAGGGTTTCGAAAGTTTTTTTTCATATTAAAAAAAACTGATCTCAAAGAAATGCTAAAAAAGAAATTATAAATATATTGAAACTCAATCATACGAAACCGTCCTTATACACGAAAAGCATTGTAAGTCGGTGCCAAAGTAATTCAAAGTTATTGAGACAGAAATATAATAACAAACTCTTAATTATAGGAATTGCATATTAAAGATAGGGTTTCTGTTTAATTTTTTTCGCATTGACTTCATTTTTTTGTATATAAGAAAGGTTCTCTACTATTGGGTTTCAATACATTTATCATTTAGTTTCGAGAGCTTTTTTGACGTCATATTTTTTTGTAAAAAAGTTGATTATTTTACGATTTTTTATATTCAAAATGATTTTTTAAATAATATATCATACTTTTAGTTTGTTAAAAAAATTGAATTCCAATTTGAAGAATTTAAGAGAGATCTCTTATAACAATATTCAAGTTATCATGAAATCGTGACAAAATCCATATGAGATCACCTCGAGAGTTTCTTCTCTCAAACAAAAATTCATTCAAATTGTTAAGCCTGATGAAAAGTTATCCCTGAACATACATGAAAAAATAAAAGAAAGTGGTCAAGTGAAAACCTCCTTTTTTGAAGTCGGTTAAAAACCATTATTTTTCCGAATGCGCTCCTATTTTTAACAGTTCATCAAATAATTCACTTTTGATTTATTAAAAAATCTCGAATACTACAGAAATGGCGACGTCTTAAGGCGCTCTATCAGTCATTCTGTCGGTAAAAATGCTGCTCCACATTTTTCTCGGACACAGCTAAGTTTTCGACAAAAACAAAAGTTATTCATTGTTCTGCTTCCATCTGACAATAAGGTGTAATTTTTCTTTTTCTCGAAATATCGCGTGTCCGAGAAAAATGTGAATCCGCTTTTCAGCTATCTCTCTCGCACTTATGCAACTGATAGAGTGCCTTGAAAGACACTTGGGTGAATAATACTCGATGTGCCCTTCAAAGGCTGATAGATATTTTTGTTTATTCGCTAAAGATTGAAAGTTTCAGCGGATCCAGATTTGCAATGGGGTGGTGAACAATTTCTTTTCCAATAAAAAAAAGGCGGTAGGAGTTTGGGGACCTCTGACGTAACAGATTCATTAAAAAAAAATTTGTGCTCACCCTGCATACTTCCATAGTAATACGATAGAAAAAAAATTCATTAATGTTTTTTACACTTTGAATGCTGAAATAAATATCACATGCGAAAAAAACCCCGAATGGGGATTCGAAAACTTTGAGATTTGAGATTCAAAAAACACCTAAATTTTGCATAAATTTTAGTAATTCTTGGACTTTGAGTACGACTATTACTAGGAATCATTGTATACATTGCTACTCTAACGCGATCGCGAAAGACCAGATGCGCCCCATTAATGGCATGAAAAAATAAAAATGCCGTCAATATTGCATCATTGTGACGTTAGTGTGAACGCTAGATATACGCATCAATCTAGCACCATGATGGCACCATTTCATTCGAGTGAGCACGGGCGTTGCAGCTTTCCGTTTCGGCCACAGCGTGGCGCAGGAAAAGGCTTCTCCCGAGCGCGCATCATACGCCTGGAGAGCATATACTGCCGGATCTGAAGAACGTTGTCGTCGTCTGAATAACGACCATGTACTCGATTTCAAACTCTGATGGTTTTCGACCTGTTGAGAATGCTCATCCCAAGCAAATTAGGATGTGCGCCGTTATTGTTACATTTTTGAATTCTCTCGGAGCATTTCTAAATTTCATAAATACCTCATTTTTCTCCAGATGAAGTATATAATTTTACTATCTTTAAATTGTTACAACAAATTTAATTAAGAAAAAAGAATTCGATTAAAATGCAAATTTTCGCGATTACAATAAATTAATTGTCGTTATAAAAATGTCATTCTCCTATAAATTCGAAGCAAAACATTATTAATTCGACGTTAATGAATATTGTTTTGCTAGGAATTCACGGAAACTGTATTTATGGAACGACAAATATTCTATTTTAATGTAGAAAATTCTTATTTTTTATCTTAATTCGTTTAGGTTTTAACCATAAAATGTTTTCAAACCGGAATGCTACATGTTGTTGAAATCTAACGCTACAATGCTGTTAAAACGTAACGCTACAATGTTGTTCAAACTCAACGCTAGTATGATGTTAAAACCTGACGCTAGAATGCCGTCATAACCTAACGCTAAAATACTGTTTAAACGTAACGCTACAATGCTGTTTAAACCCAACGCTACAATGATGTTGAAATCTTACGTTAGAATGCCGTCATCACCTAACGCTAGAATGCTGTGAGAATAACAGCACTGACTAACGCCACTTTAGTGCGTTAGTCAGTGCCAATAATGACTTTAGTGCGTCATGCAGTAACGTTACTTACTAACGCAAAAGAAAGATGAAAATGGCGCGGCAAACTTCACGTTACTAACGTTACAACATGAATGGCACACGCCACTATCAACGCAATTTTTGCGTCATTCTAGCGTCATTTGTCTATCGGGGTATTTATATATTTAAACTATTTATGAATCACGATTTTTCACAATCTAAAAAACACGCGATTTACACGACTCGCATTTTACACTGTCAAAAGTCAAAACTACCGTCACACTGGTTAAACATTCAAACTTTCCGTGGTATGGGTGCAGAGGAATGTAGTCACAGGGACACGTTCAAAAACATCACTCGTGTGCACACTGGTTTACCGGTTTGGGAACAGAGGGAAATGACCACACTCGTGACCAATCAGAATCCCGATAGGCACGGCTCGATGAGGCCTTTCATTGTGACATATACAGTGTGACGAACCGTCACTTTTCTTGTACAACGTACTGCTGCGCCGTTGCAAAATTTGCTAGGGAAGAACGCGAAAGATGGTCCTGGTTAGACACTTGCCGACTTTGTGCAGTGCCTGATCAGCTGATTTTTATATTTTCATATGAGCGCGAGTTCCACGCTTTTCGAACTCCGCGCCAGCGCCTGATCCAACGTTCTAGACGACGGACGACAGGGCGCATAAATTACGCACAGGGCGCAGCGCCTTCACGCACTTCGACCCCACTTATTGATTTTCGATAGCGGTTTCCCCTGGCTCGCGATCGATGCGGGAGGATCTCCGAGAAGACAGAGCGAGCGAGACCATTGCGCAGCACGCACCACTTTTAATCATCGCGTTGTATTTGGCTATACGAGATTGTTAATTTGTATCGAATCGCTACGTGCAAACTAAGGAGTCAAAGCGCTTTACGAGAGCTTGGAGATTATTGTAAAGAAGAGCGTACCTTATACGCTGGAGGATATTAAACCGTTATTCGATTTTACGCGCTGAGGGGTACTTTCTTTATACCGGCGATTGTCCCTGCTACGATCTGACCGAGCGAAAGGGCGTGAGCGGAAACGTCGGGGCTAGACTCGAGCCGCGACGACCACCTCTTGAAAAGCGCTATACATAAGGTAAGTTTGGAAGTCTTTATCTGTTAAGAGAGAATATTTTTTTTTGAAATTTGTGCCCGCATGCTTGTGACTCCCAATGGTCCCTCTCGCCTCTCAAAATTGCGCAAACGCCAATACCCAGGTGTTCTAAGCCGCGATAAAATTTGTGGCGAAACATCACCCTTTGCTAGCCGGAAAACGGCGTATTTCGTCACATAATGGCGCCCAACGTTCTCTAAAGAACTCAAAATAAAAGTTAAAGTATTAACATTGTGGTCGCGCCGCATAATGGCGCCCAACGTTCTCTAAAGAACTCAAAATAAAAGTTAAAGTATTAACATTGTGGTCGCTCTACATAATGGCACCCAACATTCTATACAAAAGTCAAGATTGAAAATTATATCTGTAAAGAAAAAAAAAAAATTTTTTTTTGACATACGATTCGAAAATTTTTCTTTCATAAAATATAAAAGGTGAAGATGAAATGAATTACATCAAATTTATGCGAAGAAGTAAAAATAATTGCCACAGAAAATTATACGAAAATACTATCGAAGAAATAATAAGAAACAAATTAAGATTTTGCAAACAAACCGCCAATCAGACTTTTTTTTACACGCGTGTGTTACGAATAAACGGCATGTAAATCAAACAACGGTAAAAGAGACGAGAATAAAGTCAAATTCGAAACGTAAAATTCAAGAAAAAGCGCTAATATAACAAGCGAAAACGAAACGATTTTTTTTCTCCTCTCTTCACCCGCTACGACTCTAGAAATATACAGGAGAACAAAGTGAAACATAAATATGCATGAGAAATAAAATCGAAAATATTAGAAAATTCGAGAAAGAAAATACATACGACAAAATTCCTTTCGCCCCGACAACAGCAATATAGTCTTGAGCAGTTCGCGACAAACGTAAACAAAGCGAGAGCTCAAAGCCACAAAACTCGAGAGCCTCTCTACGCGCGACACAAGACGTAAACAAACCACGCTGTCCAAGGCTAGACTTACACATCAACGCGAAACGAAAAATAAAACGAAATCACCCAAATCATTTAAGCGTACAATACTCTCGAAAAGTCCAAAATTAAAATAAAATAAGCAAGAATATCGATTTATCAACCGTTTATCACAATCAGAAAAACGAAATCTAATTATTATTGAGCAACATTATTTTCTCTTTACTGATTAAGGGAAAATTTTTCTTTATTTTACACAATCAAGGGGAATTGTTTCTATTCAAAAAAAAAAAAAAAAGAAAGAATTTTTTTTTACTCAATAAAAAAAAAAAAAATATAACCATTGAACAAAACAATGGGCGACTCGGCTGACTCTAACAAATCACAACGCTCGTTAAGGTCTAATAATAATTACATTCCGCCGGGAAAAACATTAGCGCGATCACCTTCGTCATCCGCGAAAGAAACTTCCTCAGCTGACGAAAAAAACGCGACGATAATAGCAGATCCCGCGAAATCACAAACGAAAGAATTAACGAACAAAACGAGTTTAGGCGCAGTTCCGAAACAAGTCGCAAAACGCACCAAACACGTAGAATCAAGAAAAAGTCCAGATAAAGATACGAAAATGTTAGAACAAGTTCAACAAATGTTCGCGTCATTCGAAATAACAATAAAAGAAATGATATATGTAAATGCGGAACAAAATAGACGAGAGTTAGAATTACTACGAGAACGAAATAATAAACTAACACAATCGATCGAAAATTCACAAACGAATGTAGTAAGACTACTTGATGAAAGAACAAGAGATCTAACAGACGAATTCCAAACGAAATTGAACCTAATCGAAAATAAAATCACACCGTCGTCTGTAGACGATACACAATGGGAATACGAAGAAGACCCTATTCGTAGCGCGCGTAGAAAATTAGAAAGTAATCGTATAAAAACATTTAACCTGCCACCGAGCACACAAACAATAACAACGACAACTAGCACAGCAACAAATACACTTTCGTTAATAAACAGGGTAACAAAACCAATAACAACGCAAGCGCATTCAACCCCAGCGGTGTCAGCTACGTGCCAACCGCGTCAACTGCAATTCGATGATAGAATACAAACACGTGAGCGCACAAATACGAACGACGACAACACAAATAATTACGATAATTCGAGTAGAAGCGAAACGCGCAGACCCGATCACTTCCCTCGTGATGTCAACAAGATTTTTAAATCTTGGGACATGAAGTATCCCGGTAAACTCGATGCAGACGATTTTATAGATGAGCTCGAACGCAAAATCGCCGCGTCAAGCATACGTCGAAGCGACGCACTAAATGCTCTACCAGAGATACCCACGAGCACCGCGTATTCGTGGTACAAAGTCTTCCACAGAGACTGGGTCTCCTGGGACGACTTCACTTCAAAATTCCGCAAAGCATTTGGAGAAATTAAAGACGACCAACAGATGAATTTTAAAATCCAAAAACGCGTCCAAAAACCGAAAGAATCCGCGATAGACTACATAATAATAGTCAGCGAAATGTATAACAAATTACATGAAAAAGTCGCGATTAAATATCAACTAGATAAAATTTATTCAGGGTTAAGTCCGAAGTTAATTACGCAATTTGATCGAGATCAGGTAGATTCATACGACTCGCTGATTGAAAAAATCCGAAAATACGAAGAGAAAAACGAGATTATCGCGCAAGGTCAAAAGCAACGCGATGAATACTCGCGACAATCACGAAACTCGGGCGACAAACAACGTTTAAATGCAATCGTAGACACACAATCGGAAGTTCCAAGAACTGCAGACGCGGAAAAAGAAACAGAAACAAATAAAGACAAGAAAAATTCAAAAAAATCTAAGAATAACCCAAATAAAAAGGACAAACCGAAAGTCGAAAATAAGCAAGAAAACGAAGTTAAACAAACGGAGGATTTAATTAGCAGACTAGCAAAATTACAAGCAATAGAATTAGAGGGATCTTCAAAAGTAACGAAATCTTTGAAAAAACGTACTCGAAAAGCCGATAGTACCGGTAAATCGCGTCGCCGATCTACATCGAGTGATTCTCGCTCTTCATCCGCGGCTTCATCGCAGGAGGGGGGAGAGAGACGTAGATCATCACCGCGTAACAGGCGAGATTATAATGACAGACGCAGGTCGTACCGCTCGAACAATTATCGACGATATAGTAACGACAGACGAGGTTATAATTCACGGTACCACGGGAATCGAGACAACTACCGATCGAACGAGGATTATTCGCGTAGGAATAGGGATAATAATAGAGACTACGATAGAAATCGTGACGTCATATGTTATAGGTGCAACCGCCAGGGACACTACGCAAATCGGTGTAACTATCGCGCTAGCTCACCGCCGAGACGCGAAAGATCTCGAGAAGAATCGCGTGAAGCCAATAGGAGCCCCTCGCCGCCTCCAAAAAATGCGAAAGACGTCAGGAAGGACTAGGGTCACCCTCACTTCCTGACGCGACCTCGGAGACCAACGATCGAAATAGGCAAACATTAGAGGAAAAGACAAATGATAATAATAATCAGGAACAAGCAGCATGCTTTCTAACTGAGAACACAGATGTAAATTTGGAAATGAATTATAATTTTGAAGATGACGTTAGTTCAGAAACAGCATCGGAATACGGATACACGGAAAACGAAGACGATTATGAGCTAATAGCGCATGTTGACAGTGCTAGGCCACATCCTTCGTCGAGTAACTCGATATTCAATATAGTTGAGAATAAAAATTCCCTTTTTGCGCAACATTCCTCAATGGAGATAGGAACGCGACGCACGTTTAAAGGCTACGCGTCCCCTAGACCCTCCAGAGAGCGAAGTATAATCCCAGTCACCGTGAAAATTGGGGAACACTTTTTACAAGGAATTCTTGACACCGGAAGCGATAGGAGCTTTATGAGCGGCTACGCATACGAGCAAGTACACGCACTGCAGAAATGTCGCCCAATAAAAGACGCAATTTCGCGTGCAGGCGTGCAACTTGCGCAGCAAGATCATATTGCAACTCCACGCTATTCGGCGAAATTCCTTATTGACGTTTGCGATTGTTACGGCGAACATTGGTTTGCGGTTTTAGATGGTCTCAGCACACCCATTATATTAGGCATGGATCTCATAGGGCCATGGGGAATCGTCATAAACGGGGGAAACAAAAATTGGAGAATCAAGGACTCAGAGATAACAGTACCTTTTGATTCAACGCGAGAAAGTAATGAGATAGGAAAATCGATGCAAATTCAGGAATTAACGCCAAGCGAACAAACGCGTTTAGAAAAATTTTTGGATGAAAAATTTACCGCGCAAGAAATCGCAGGAGTGAACGGCATGACGTTAACGACCCACGTAATTGAACTTACTGACGAGACGCCCATTAGGCAAAAGCCTTACCGTAGAAGCCCCGCGATTAACAAAATTTTGGATGAAGAAATTGATAGACTGTTAGAAAAGGGATTCATCGTACCGAGCAATAGTTCGCGGTCCAGCCCACCCGTCTTAGCGCTAAAGAAAAACGGTAAATATCGGTTTTGCGTTGATTACCGACGGTTAAACCGTGTCACGAAAAAATCGGCTTACCCTTTGCGCAGAATGGATCGAATCTTAGACTCAATGGTCGATAGGCTAACGATTAGCACCCTTGATCTGAGCGAAGCGTTTCATCAAATCCCGATGGACCCAAAAAGCAGAGAGTACACTGCTTTTGTGGTCGAAGGTCGCGGGCTGTTTGAATATGTTCGAATGCCCTACGGCTTAACAAACGCACCCGCTACATTTCAGCGTTTTATGGACGAACTTAAGGAAAGATTTGTCAAATATTTACGCGCACAAAATTTGCCCGAGCGATACGCTGACCAAGTTTTCGCGTACCTCGATGATTGGATAGTTATTTCAGATACTTTCGAAGAGCACATTGTTTTGCTAGATATTTTGTTCCGAGTACTGCAGGAAGCAGGTTTGAAAATAAATCGAGAAAAATCATATTTTGCGCGTCAACAGGTAGAATTCTTAGGTTTTATTTTGGATAAAGACGGCTTGAAACCAAACCCAGAACGTATTGTCCCGATACTCGACTATCCGCGTCCTCGTAATCGCAAAGAATTGCGCCGAGTTAACGGTTCCGTAAATTGGTACCATCGACACTTGCGCAACATCGCGAAAATTCAAGGTCCACTAAATAAACTAGCCAGCCCGAAAGTGGAGTGGGTTTGGACCGAGGAATGCGAGGCCGCATTCAATAACGTTAAAACAGCGCTTAAGGAGGCAATGACTTTGGTTCCTCCGCGACCAGACTTACCGTTCTTTTTATATACGGACGCAAGCGATACAGGTCTCGGTGCGATATTAACACAAAAAGATAGCGAGAGGGAATATTTGATTACGTGCTTAAGCAGACCTTTGAGAGGTGCGGAGTGTAATTACACGACCACCGAGAAAGAGTGCTTAGCCGTAGTTTACGCGGTGCGTAAATTGCGTTGCTACTTAGAGGGCACGCCTTTCACTGTTTTCACCGACCATTCTAGCCTACGGTGACTACATACGCTGAAAGACCCGATAGGAAGGCTTGCGAGATGGGCAATGGAACTCTTGTCACACAAACTGACGATCGAACATCGCCAGGGAACGGCTAACGAGGCTCCGGACGCCTTATCGCGACTATATGAAGACTCGCGTGAAAACCCACCTCTCATGCAACTGAACCGCACCCAAATACAATCGTGGTATAAAACGATACTCCAATCGGTCAAAGCAAATCCCACGTACGATCCGCGATACAAGATCGATAGCGATGAAAATTTATATTATTACAAACCGGACCGAGTAAAAGAAGCTGTAGGGGACAATAACGTGTGGAAAAGAGTTCTAAAAGAGGACGAAATTCTTCGGACGATCAAAAAGTACCACGACGATCCCCAATCGGCACACCAAGGTATTCGGAAAACCTACCACGCGATTTCGAAACATTTCTATTGGCCAGGAATGCGCGAGGACATACGTCATTATGTTAACGAGTGCGAAATGTGTTTAAAGTGTAAAGCAGATAACACACCGCCTCACGGATTGATGTACCCGCGTAAAATACCGGAGCCCTGGGAAACCGTCGCGATAGATATAGTAGGACCCTTCCCGCGTTCGAAATCTGGTAAAAGTTATATTTTAGTTTGCGAAGATGTCAATACGCGTTACTTAGAGTGTTTCACGTTGAACAAAGCGGACGGTCCAAAAATAGCAAAGGCATTACATACCTTGATAAATAAATGGGGCACACCGCGAATAATTTTAACCGATAACGGAACTGAATTTTTGAACAAGACAATTTCGAAATTTTGCGAAGAATCAGGAATAAAGCAAATAACGACGCCGGTTTATCACCCGCAATCAAATCCGGTAGAGCGCGTGAATCGCAATTTGAAAGCAATGATAGCTACTCTGTTAGGCGATAATCATCACGAATGGGACGAAGCGCTACCCGAGATTCAATTTGCGTATAATTCAACCGTGCACTCGTCTCTCGGAGTTACCCCAGCGTTTTTAAATTTTGGTCGCGAACCAAGGCGTGCAGGTGAACCTTCAGCCGACGTGACAGACACGAACGTAACGACTGACGGTGTAAAAGATCACGAGTGGACAGAGCGTATGCAACGCTTGAGAGATTTGCGGAAGGAAATCGAGTCATATATGAAACGAGCGCAAAAGAAACAATGCAAGGAGTACAATAAAGGTCGCAAGCCTAGCCTGGACTACGTCGAGGTGGGTGACGCCGTATTCTCCGCAACGTCCTACCTTCAAACGAGAGGCTTCAGGACTGATCTTGATTCCGGTCGACGACTTCGATGCGCTAATAAAAGATAGCGAGAAACTGCGACAGCTGCTCGACCAACAACGGGCTGAGGCAACATCCCCCGCCCCCAATCCGATGTCAGCGCAACTCACCGCGTACCACTACGAGACCATGCTCGCACTGGTTCGCGAGAAGCAGACATTGACCGAACGAATGGCGAAAATGGAGGGCGAACTCACCACAACGCGTGCAGAGAATCAAAAACTGCAGGCGCGTTCTCAAAAAGCGGAAAGGGAGCTCACGGACAGAGTGCAGGCGTACCATCGTCAGCAAATCAAAATCCAGACTCTGACCCGAGTCAAAAAGCTATTTACGAAATGCGTAACTGAGGTCTACAACGCGCAATGTAACTTGCGTCAACCCAAGCTTCGTCCAAAGGCAGCCAAGGGTTGTCTCAACTGCGGCACGGAGGGTCACAGCTGGCGATCTTGTCCGCGCAAGGATATGGGAGTCATATTTTGTCAAATTTGCAACGCTACGGGATTCACCGCCGAAGACTGCCCGTGGCCTCACTACGAGGAATATATTAACGACGCTATTCCTCTGTCGTTGCGCTGTAGAACTTGCCGACGTCTTCTCACGGGGCCTGATCCTGCTTGCGGTCCATGCCGCCGCAGAATCATCGAGCAGGCCACCAAGCAACGTCTTGCGCTTGCCCTTGAGTACAGGGAGCAGCAATTGAAGCCACTCGCGCGTCCTGTGCCTACCGTATCGCTCAGCGAGTACCTAGAGAAAGCGTGCTCTCACTCGACGGCCATCACCACCACGCCCGCCATGGTCGTGACACCAACCGCCATCGCTAGCACTAGCGCAATTCGGGCAACCTCGCGCGACTCGCGCGTGAACGAGTCCTCTGAGGAGGACGACAAAGAGGAAAAAGACGAGGACGAGACCAGCAGCGTCGACGAACTCAATCTCGGAGATTTGTACCAATGAACGAAACGACGCCAACCGATCGACCGAGGTCGAACAAGCGCAACGGGGATTACTCATCCTTCGAAAATTTTTTTTTTGCGTGCCATACTACGGCCATGCGTCAAACGATTGCGTCGAGAATTTCGAGCTTTTAAAATTTTCTTTTTTGTTCCTGCCACTCCAAGGCCATATTCATTTAAGAATATTTAAAATTTCATTGTTCTTTTTTTTCTCCGCCCAAAGGGAGCGTATGTTTTTTTTACTTAACCGCATCGCACCAATTGCGAAAATAAGTAGTCGTTAAGCACACCATTTTTGTTTTAGTTGAAAAGAATTTTTTTTTCCTTTTTTCGTTTCGTCATCCGCGGCTACAGAGCAAAATGCGCGATTTTTTTTTGATGGCGAACCTTTGATTTTCTTCAAGTTTATCACGACGTTACTATTTGTGGAGTCCAATGAGACGAGCGAAGCGCGACATAAGCGCGTATTGTATTGTATTTGAAACTTATGCGAAGGGGAACCCAAGTTTCAGATTTAAAATTTGGCAAAAGTTTGTTTTCTTTATTTTCGCGACACGCGCAATTTTTCTACTTGCCAAACGAGAATACTAGTTATTACTCATTTAGCTGTAAGCCACAAAACCACGAGAGGCAATAAACCCCCAACTCTTTTTGATACACGTACTTGAATTGTTTGTCTTTGTTTTAACCCACGTCCATTCCTTGGAAAAACCCCAGTGACTGTCTGTAAGCGTTAACCGGTAGTTTACATGGGTGGAGGAACAAGTGAGTAGACAATGACCTAAAATTTATATTCAAAATTATTTGTATCCTTCGACAATGCGTCTCACCACGACCATCGCGCAACATGCGGGCACAAAGTTAGGCCTCATGTAAAAGACTTCCAAACTTAATTAAAACACGACTCAGCAGTAGTTTAGGAGGGGGGAATGTGACGAACCGTCACTTTTCTTGTACAACGTACTGCTGCGCCGTTGCAAAATTTGCTAGGGAAGAACGCGAAAGATGGTCCTGGTTAGACACTTGCCGACTTTGTGCAGTGCCTGATCAGCTGATTTTTATATTTTCATATGAGCGCGAGTTCCACGCTTTTCGAACTCCGCGCCAGCGCCTGATCCAACGTTCTAGACGACGGACGACAGGGCGCATAAATTACGCACAGGGCGCAGCGCCTTCACGCACTTCGACCCCACTTATTGATTTTCGATAGCGGTTTCCCCTGGCTCGCGATCGATGCGGGAGGATCTCCGGGAAGACAGAGCGAGCGAGACCATTGCGCAGCACGCACCACTTTTAATCATCGCGTTGTATTTGGCTATACGAGATTGTTAATTTGTATCGAATCGCTACGTGCAAACTAAGGAGTCGAAGCGCTTTACGAGAGCTTGGAGATTATTGTAAAGGAGAGCGTACCTTATACGCTGGAGGATATTAAACCGTTATTCGATTTTACGCGCTGAGGGGTACTTTCTTTATACCGGCGATTGTCCCTGCTACGATCTGACCGAGCGAAAGGGCGTGAGCGGAAACGTCGGGGCTAGACTCGAGCCGCGACGACCACCTCTTAAAAAGCGCTATACATAAGGTAAGTTTGGAAGTCTTTATCTGTTAAGAGAGAATATTTTTTTTTTGAAATTTGTGCCCGCATGCTTGTGACTCCCAATGGTCCCTCTCGCCTCTCAAAATTGCGCAAACGCCAATACCCAGGTGTTCTAAGCCGCGATAAAATTTGTGGCGAAACGTCACCCTTTGCTAGCCGGAAAACGGCGTGTTTCGTCACAACAGACACGTCAAATTCTTCGATGTGTTGAAATTTGTGCATAATTTTGAGCCTGTGCAAAGTTTTTTCTCAGCAAATACGGCATCAATCGTGCTGATTTAAAGCTCAATCGAAAGATTTTTTCTTAATTAGTCTCCAGTTCAATTTTCAAGTCATCATCTGTCTCCTGAGCTTCGTAATTCGAGAAAATGACTCAGTTTTTACCCCCACCACCGAAATTTACTTTATTCAGAGATAATATACTCTGGCGAGCCTCGGGCCAGCAGACGACAGAGCTGTCAAATGTACTCGTCCCAAGACTCTACCGAGTCTCTTGATTCGAAAATGCATCTTTTTAACATGTAGAAATGTCCGAAACACTCGAAGGTCTTGCTTGCATGGTCTCAGAGTATTCATATCTTTCCCTGATGGGAAAAAATTTCTTTAAGATATAGTGAAGAAGAAGATTTAATCCGGAAGACTAACAAAACATCATACAATTTGGAAACGCGGCGAGGAAAAATTTTTCATCAGTCTATTCCAGCTCATTCTTCTACTCTTTCATTCACCAATTTTGAAAACTTAAAAAATATGAGAAAAAACTTACACGTTTTTCATGAATTGATGGGAAGATCATCTACAGCCTGCACAATGTCTCATATAACGAGCTGATACAGCCTGTTGCCACAATCCTCCCAATAACCGCTGGAAAGCGTATTGTAGTTATCACTTCCATGTTTGCGGACAATGGGAAGGGAGGAAAACCTTTCTCCTCCAATTTCCAAACACGCATACACCATTAAAATTTGCTAGAATATATTCACACTCTTCAAGCTTCACTATTCCTAAGGACAACATATCGATAATCCCTTTTTATCGGAGGAATCCTTGTTTGATAATACATCTTTTCTTAAAATGTAGAAATCAAGAGACTCGGTAGAGTCTCGGGACAAGTACATTGGCAGCTCTGTCGTCTGCTGGCCCGAGGCTCGCCTAGTCTATACTTTCTCTGAATAAAGCGATTCGCGGTGGTGGAGGTAAAATTAGCATGTCATTTTGTCGAATTATGGAGCTCAGGAGCCATTAGGTATTTTGAAAATTGAACTAGAGATTAATAGAGAAATTCTCCTTCGATTGAGCCTAAAATCAGCATGATCGGTGGTATAATTGCTGAGATAAAACTTTGCACAGGCTCAAGATTATGCTAAATTCTCTAACACATCGATGGATTCGTCTCGTCTGTACATGCGCGCCCACCAACACAAGCAAGGATGATTTGTTGCCTTCCAGCTCTATGATTGGTTGCTACCGAATCCACGTTATTTTATATATCTGTAGCGTGAGTCTGTCAGTTGTGATGGTCATGAAAAAACGGAGTTTTGACTTTACGAAGTGCGGGACAAAGACAATAAGTAAAAACGTTCATCGCATAGTTCAGTGTAAAATAATAAACTTTAGTTTATTAAAAGTGATTGTGTGATCAAGTCTCTGATTTGATTTATCCATTCTGTACATCGGAACGTGCGAGCGAAGTTTTGAAACTCGATGTGTCGGACTTACGAGCCATTTAGATAAAGTTGTAAAATATTAAATTTTATAGTTCAGTGAATATACCATCCGATAATACTGGTGAAAGTATTTTCGTTCGTTAAAAATAAGTTTTACTTTAATAACGCATGCTTTTATAGGATTTGCAATAAAAAACATAACCTAAACCGCTAGTCAGAGTGTTAATAAATAACGAAATGCATAATAACATTGATAAATTAAGAAAAAAAGTTATATCGGAATTCATCGAAAAAAAGAGGGTTGAGTATTGAATTTATACTATAAAGTTATACGTCTGCCAATAACATTTATAAGTATTTTGATACCCAGCGACAAAAATAGGTCCGATAACCTATATCTCCGAATTTTTTTTCCAATCTTAAATTTTATTCCTCTATGAGGATATAGCACGCAAATAGTATGTTGATGAATTCAAATAATCCATCGAAAATTTAAGTCAAATAAAATGTGTACAAACTAAATTTGTTGTGGAATGGTTATTTTTAAAAATTGTCCTTTTTTTCTATTTATTTCAGGTTTGCCCTACGGTCACTTTTTTGGCTCATTGGTATGCAATGGTTCCATACCAAATATGTATATTTGTAGTTCTACACTTTGACTGTGGCAACATGAATTAAAAAATTTGTTACAGTCTGGCTGCTCATTTCTGCATGGGATCAAAATTTCTGTCTCCGTGACGCAATGGATACATTCAAACGTTGAAAAATTTTGTTGGGCCTAATGAATGCTAAGTTTTTCATCAATTTTCCGCTTTGGTTGTAGCGTTATGAATGCGAAAAGTTGTTTCAAGAAGACTTTGGGTATACTTTTTCTGATGGCATCAAAATTTATATCACTTAAATGCAATGAATACCTATAAACTTTGAAAATTTAGTAAAGTTAAATGTGTGCCAAGTATTTCAACTTTTTGTCTCTGATTGTAGTATTATCGATTGAAAAGTTTATTACAAAAAGTCTTTTGTCCCTTGAGTTGGGATGGGATCAAAATTTCTGTCTTTGAATCGCAATAGATACATAAAAAATAGGTTTTGTGATAATAAATTCCACAAGATGTTTCAGAAAGTCTTCGGGTGCTTTCTTTTCGATAGTATCAGAATTCATGTCATTAAAATACAACGGATAGCTACAAACTTCGAAAACTTTATAAAGCGATATGTGTGCTAAGTATTCCCACTTTTTGTCTCTGACTATGGTAATATGAATTGAAAAATTTGTGACAAAAAGTCTCCATTCGCTTGTTGTTGGATGGGATCAAAATTGCCATCTTGGGAACACTATGGATACATCCAAAATTTCTAAATTTTGATGGATTGATAAATTTTGTCCACTAAATTCTTCCACTTTGTCGCTTTAGTTGTGGCATAATAAATTTTGAAAAGTGGTTTCAGAAAGTCTTCCGATGTTCTTTTTCTGATTTTATTAAAATTTGTATCATTTGATTGCAATAGATACCTACAAGCTTTGAAAATTCTGTGAAGCGATGCGTGTGGCAAGCATCCTCACTTTTTGCTTCGAATGTGTCATTATGAATTGAAAAATTTGTTATAAAAAATCTTCATTCATTTATTCCTGGATGGGATCAAAACTGCTGTCTTCGGAACACTATGGATATATCCAAAATTTTAAAATTTTGATGAACCCGTGGTCCGCTATATTGTTTCACTTTGTCACTTTGATGTCTGCCTTGAAATCGCGCTCAAAAAGTTTGTGAATTCAATTAGTTTTTGGAAAACCAATTTGTTTTCAATAATTCATTTCTCAGGCGCCCAGGTTCTGATGTATTTGAGTCTGAATCCAGGAGGGCGAAGCTATGTGCCAATAAAATTTGATTGGCTTGCTAATAGAGAAAAAATTTCCAGATTGGGAATTTCCCCCCCCCCCCTTTCTGCCAAGTTATAATCGAATACCCTATTAAAGAATAACTAACATCTCGACAATACCTTAAGCCTGTAGTTAACTCTTTCGAAAACATTATAACTTTGTTCGTTATCACAGGAACGATACGTTCTTATATTCAAATAACCCCAACAACAATAAATTTATGGTGGGAAATCTATCCCACTCCCTTATGTCGAATTAGAAGAGTGAATAGTACTGATTCCTGTCACTGATATAAGTCGATGATGTAACGATACGAACACGTTGTAATTTTTTTTGTTACGTACAAACTCTATTGGAGTCTATATGAAGTGGAATATTTGAAAATACCATAGAAAAAAGAAGTGATATCAAATAGCAAAAATCCCCTCCCGGGGGAAAAAAACCCGGACAAGTACATTGGTGGTCCCTCGTTTTCCTATGATATCACGAAAAATCGTACAAAAGATCCAAAACTCCACTGAAAGCAATTTTAAAAAGTGTTTACCTATTTTTTCATTCCAAAATCACAATAAATTTTACCTTGAATTTGTTTCCACAGAAAAAAACAGTAGTTGAATCATTAAAAAATTTACGTAATGAAGATGAGAAAAATACTACTTATAATTGGTATGTAAGAAGTATTAATAGTCTAGAAAAAAAAGGTTACTGTCTAAGTTACGTGCAGCAGTAAAATTTATGATATAAATACTCGGACAAGTATTCCTTTGGTATACAGAAATATACAGAAGATATCAACATCGACGTACTAAGAATACTTAACAAAATTGTTAAATTCTAAATATTATAAATTGTAAATGTTTTAAAATTATGTTTAAATACATGTTAAGAGTACTTGTCCGGCCCATAACTTTTTATTAAAATTGCTAATTCAAGTAAAAATCAGGGGTCTCTCTCAAAATTGAAGGGTCATAATTACGCACTTTTTCATTGCCGGTTTCCTCTTTTTCAATTTTAATTTTCTCATGATTAATTCCCGCATAACGTTTTCAATTCTCCATTTCAAAACACAAAGGGCTATCTTGATGGTTAGAGGCCAAGAACGTTATAATGAAACGAACGAATCTAGATTATTTTGTATTAGTCCAGGAACTGGGTATTTTTACGTGACACCGAGCCAGAACGATTCTAACCGACGGATTCGTGTAGGGCTGATGTCCCTGATGAAGGCCTACCACTTTCCAACCACAGATTTTGGGGGGCTTTTTTTTGCCACACGGTCAAAGTTGGCAAAACCATGTTTTTGGGAGATAGCGTCGAAATTATTAATCGGAGAAAAAAAAAGTTCAGTAACTATTTGTAGATATTAGAAAAACGAACAATTTGGCGGATCGCAAATTAAAATCGGTTCATTAGTTCGCCCGCAAAAAAATATAAACCAGCTAAAATGGCCATTTCTATCATAGCCTATTATTAGTTTAAAAATGCGTATACAGCCTCCAAAATCTCAGGATATTTGCCCCTCGGTACACTAAATTAGTGTGCAAAATTTGGGCTTGATCGGAAAAATAGTTTTTGAGAAAAGCCATTTGTTATTAAAAAACCGACTGTTTTTGCGAGGAATTTCTACACCGGGAGAGTGTCGCAGTGCAATAAAACCAAAACAAAATTGATCCGAAAGAGTCGTACTATCATGTACACTTTGGGGCAAATCGATTTTTTATAATTAAAAGGGTGAAAAACGGCTCCAAAAATAGGGTACGATTTTTACTCATAAACAAATGGAATTCCATCGCGAATTTTTAAGTCACAGAGATGGAATTGACATATTTCGAAAGCGTTTATTTTTCTACGAATTTAGAAAAAAAAAATTTGCAAAAAGTTTATTAGGGGGAGATAAAAAAATTTGTTTTTCAATAATTATTGCAGCTGCTCATTTCAACATAGAGAGCTAAAAATTGGACAGCGTACAGAGAAAGGCTTGTGCTAACTGGAGAAAAATCGGCGGAAAAATCCCATATAAATTTATTGTTTATTTCAGCGGTTTTATGAGAGGCCAAATGTGACGTCGCGTTTGGCGGCAGAGTGGGGGCAGCCGGCTCGGGCTCGCGCGCGCTCGCGTGAAAAGTTAATCCGCGCGTTCAAATTCGACAAACATGGAATATCTCGGGAACAAATTAACTTATCGAGTTGTTTTTTTTTTTAATCTGGGCTAACTTTTTCCGCTGATCATAATTTTGTTATTAAAAATTCTGAAAAATTGAAAATTCACCTCCAAATTTATTGATCATTTTTTATTTGTTTATTTTACCCTATTTTGCACTTAACTTTTGGGTGAAATCAGATTCAAATGTTATTTTTGTGTTGTTCTCCAACTACTGAACGAAGGAAAAATTTCAATCCAAATTTTTTGTTAGCAGAGCACGTGTCATTTCGTTTTTACAATAAATGAATGATTTGAGGCCATTACAACTACGAAACACACCACATGTTCTCAAAATTAATATTTTTTTATTTGCTTGTACCCTGAACCTTGTCCATAATAATTTAAATTAAATAAATATATATTCTTTAATTTTGAGAACATGTGGTGTGTTTCGTAGTTGTAATGGCCTCAATTCGTTCATTTATTGTAAAAACGAAATGACACGTGCTCTGCTAACAAAACATTTTGCATTGAATTTTTTTTTCCTCCGTTCAGTAGTTGGAGAAAAACACAAAAATAACATTTGAATCTGATTTCACCCAAAAGTTAAGTACAAAATAGGGTAAAATAAACAAATAAAAAATGATCAATAAATTTGGAGGTGAATTTTCAATTTTTCAGAATTTTTAATAACAAAATTATGATCAGCGGAAAAAGTTAGCCCAGATTAAAAAAAAAAAAAAACAACTCGATAAGTTAATTTGTTCCCGAGATATTCCATGTTTGTCGAATTTGAACGCGCGGATTAACTTTTCACGCGAGCGCGCGCGAGCCCGAGACGGCTACCCCCACTCTGCCGCCAAACGCGACGTCACATTTGGCCTCTCATAAAACCGCTGAAATAAACAATAAATTTATATGGGATTTTTCCGCCGATTTTTCTCCAGTTAGCACAAGCCTTTCTCTGTACGCTGTCTAATTTTTAGCTCTCTATGTTCAAATGAGCAGCTGCAATAATTATTGAAAAACAAATTTTTTTATCTCCCCCTAATAAACTTTTTGCAAATTTTTTTTTATAAATTCGTAGAAAAATAAATGCTTTCGAAATATGTCAATTCTGACTCTGTGTCTTAAAAATTCGCGATGGAATTCCATTTGTTTATGAGTAAAAATCGTACCCTATTTTTGGAGCCGTTTTTCACCCTTTTAATTATGAAAAATCGATTTGCCTCAAAGTGTACATGATAGTACGACTCTTTCGGATCAATTTCGTTTTGGTTTTATTGCACTGCGACACTCTCCCGGTGTAGAAATTCCTCGCAAAGACAGTCGGTTTTTTAATAACAAATGGCTTTTCTCAAAAACTATTTTTCCGATCAAGCCCAAATTTTGCATACTAATTTAGTGTACTGAAGGGCAAATATCCTGAGATTTTGGAGGCTGTATACGCATTTTTAAACTAATAATAGGCTATGATAGAAATGGCCATTTTAGCTGGTTTATATTTTTTTACGGGCGAACTAATGAACCAATTTAAATTTGCGACCCGCCAAATTGTTCGTTTTTCTAATATCTACAAATAGTTACTGAACTTTTTTTTTCTCCGATTCATAGTTTCGACGCTATCTCCCAAAAACATGGTTTTGCCAACTTTGACCGCGTGGCAAAAAAAGCCCCCCAAAATCTGTGGTTGGAAAGTGGTAGGCCTTCATCAGGGATATCAGCCCTACACGAATCCGTCGGTTAGAATCGTTCTGGCTCAGTGTCATGAAAAGGGCCTTTTTCATACCCGGTTCCTGGACTATATGGAATTCGCGTGATGTTAAAACCTTGGATTCAAATATGACGGTGCATTCATAGCCTGTATTGATCGTTTGACCATTTACCAGTGGTTACTTAAATATTCTACCAATAAATAGTAGATTTTCGAAGTATGATCACTTTCATTGCCGGCAATATAAGTTTTCAATAAAATAGCACGCTTCATTGCTGGCAATGTTATACTGTATCACATCTTGAGAAATTTCATAACTGCCTGAGTCTTATGTTAGTTTAATTTTATGACGACTACGAACAGGATTTCATTCTGAATGAATCGACGTCAAATGTTGTGCACGATACAAGGGCATCCTGACATTTGGATAAGAATTGATTTTCTTGTAAGTTGCTGCCGCTGAAATACAACACATGACTCCACCTCTAATTTGATTTTTACTTGAATTAGCAATTTTGATAAAAAGTTATGGGCCGGACAAGTACTCTTAACATGTATTTAAACATAATTTTAAAACATTTACAATTTATATTATTTATAATTTAACAATTTTGTTAAGTATTCTTAGTACGTCGATGTTGATATCTTCTGTATACTTCTGTATACCAAAGGAATACTTGTCCGAGTATTTATATCATAAATTTTACTGCTGCACGTAACTTAGACAGTAACCTTTTTTTTCTAGACTATTAATATTTCTTACATATCAATTATAAGTAGTATTTTTCTCATCTTCATTACGTAAATTTTTTAATGATTCAACTACTGTTTTTTCTGTGGAAACGAATTCAAGGTAACATTTATTGTGATTTCGGAATGAAAAAATAGGTAAACACTTTTTAAAATTGCTTTCAGAGGAGTTTTGGATCTTTTGTACGATTTTTCGTGATATTAAAGGAAAACGAAGGACTACCAATGTACTTGTCCGGGTTTTTTTCCCACGGGAGGGGATTTTTGCTATTTTAGACATATTCGAAACACTTGAAGATCATATCCTGCTTGCATAGTCCGAGAGTATTCATATCTTTCCCTAACAATCAGGGGGGAAAAAAACATTTTCTGCATGATATAGTGAAGAAGGTTTTATCTGGAAGACGCACAAAAAAAAATCCCATCGTGAAATTCGAAAACGCGGCGAGGAAAAATGTTTTCGTCAGTCTATTAACGTGCAACTGAAAACACGCAAGAAAGAAAATTAACATCATGCACTTTGAAAATTACCCGACCGACACGCTTTTGGGACCTTACCCAAAGGTAAACATTATCGGGATCGTTAATCCGGAGCAAGTGTGTGCACACTTTCACGAAGAAAATGGAATATTGGAGAGTGGAATACTCCACGCGGTCAACGTTATACGACCAGACGACAAAGAGGTCCATGCACTCCTTGAAGAGAAAATTGATCCGGGGAAGGCCGTGTTATATCGAGAGGATGATAATTTATAATTGTCGCACTATCGTGCGACAATTATAAAAAATCTCGGTACGGATATTTTGGTCTGGCTAGGGGACTATGGGCGCGAGACTCTGACAAAGCAGGACGAGTTGTTTACTGCACCCCGATGGACATTCGGGATTGCGTACCAGGCAATAGTGTGCGGGATTCAGGGCATCGGACCGATTAGGAGGAAGTACAGCGAAAAACAAGCTGAGATCGTTCGCACTTTTGTAGACGACGTTAAGTGAACGCTGGAATTAGAAGTGAAAGAGACAAATACCGATGCGATATGGGGAAAGCTCCACTTAAATACGAGTTACCCAGCAATACGGATAAATTACGTAGAAATGAGGTGTGGACCATTCGCATGCCGCAAGTCAGAAACAGCAAGATCGTTTCAATTCCAAGCACCTGGCTCACTGTTATTCAGCATATATGAACACGTTGCAAAATTTGAGAATTTTTCGCATCAGGAATTGATACCAACAACAGCCTTCTCAGACCAACAAAGTTGGGCCCCGAATGACGAGGGCATACCGCCAAGCGAGAAAGAAGAAGAAGAGGAAGTCGAACCGACTCAATCCCCCGAAGAAATCCACTTTTTAACAACATGGGGATTTATCGAGGCCCAAATCTCCGACGAAGAAGAAGAGTCCGATGGATATGAGTTCATACTAAAGAAAACAAACTGTAAATAGATGAATAAAGAAAAAAAAGAGGATAAAAAGAAAAAAGTTGTCGAATATTTTTTTTATTTACAAAACGTGCGAAGATATAGAATTAAATTTTTTTCATTGCATGAGTAAAAGCGAAGAAAAATACAAAAAGTAAAAAAACAAATTGATATATTAAAATCATAGAAATCAATACGAAAAGAAAAATATAAAATACGCAAATTATAGAAACTAAGAAAACAAGCAGAAAGAGCAAAGGCATTCAAGAATAACAAGCGAGCAAAAGGATTTTCCTCGTCCTCACGGCGTTGTGTGCTCGACTGGGACGTTAGCTAGAGGATTGAGGTTATAAAAATATTAACGAGTCGTTTTTCACATTTTTTCTTTTTTCTTTATTGTCTACAAATCATCTTTATGTATCCAACTATTGCGTGTATTGTCGAAACCGAGCAATTTCATAAGTAGCTGATTACCACGCTTCTTCACCACTTTTCAATAAGGGAAATATCGGCGTATTTAACATTGAATAGCTCCTGTTCATAGAAACCACTGGCAATGGTTTCATCGCGATGATCTTTCAGATGATATGTTGCAGGATTAGTTTTTCTCACTCGATAGATTGTAAATATTTTCGTTATCTAGTTTGGTGTATAACACTTCTCAAATACATTCTTGAATTTACTTTCGGAAAAAGTTAACAAATCAATAGAAATTTACCGAAGCATATAGGTTCAAGTATGTGGGTTTCTATTATAGGCTTTATTATGTTTTACGAAACCTGCAAATAATCTTGAAATCGTTCCTATCATTGAAGTTGTGTGATAACGAATCATTATTCTACGATTCAGATCTCCCAAATGTGTTCAAGCCTTCAACAAGATATTCAAACATATTCAATCCTCTCACAAAAATTAAAACCCTGAAAAAAAAACTTTCAACCCTACCAAAAAGTGATCAAATTAATGAATCATGACAAAATTTACAAATCCAATACTTGCAAAAAAAAATATATATATATTTCAAGACTTCACAAAAGTTACTGTTGCATATTTCACGAAAGTTTGAGAAACCTTCCTTATTTCAGAGTATCTTTAAAAAATGATGAAATACACTCCCGCTCAAAAGTTTGGATACACCAGTCGATTTTTCTTGCCGCACTAAAAGTTAGATAGCTCGGTCAAAAATCAAGATAATCCAATTTAACAAACGGCGTTTTGTAGGGGATAAATTCAGCTTCAATTTGCGTCTTCCAAATATTTTTTATGATTTTTTTTCGACCCAGTACGCACTTTTGTACATGACCGTTTTTCGGCTATTTTTTGACCATCGGGAATCGCGTGCATAGCTTATGGAAATTTTCTTTGCTATTTTTTTTTATGACAAATATAAAGAGGGTAGCAAGAGCTCCATTTTCGTTTTTGGAAAAGTTTCGTACGATTTTTTTTCACACAGTTATTTTATTTTTGGCTAAAAAAGACAAATTTTGGAAAATGTAACGTAGCTCAAGAACTATAGGGTTTAAGGGGAAATATCGAGAGTGTAAAAAGTTGCGTAAATTTGTTTTGAATCGCTTGGAATTTTTTCAGAATTTTCCTCCGAAATTTTTTTTTTTACCATTTCCGCTCGGAACTCTGATGAGTAGGATGGCTCAACTCAAAAAGTATTGTGTTCAAAACAAAATACCAAGAGGAGAAACTTGCTCAATTTTCGTTTTTGAATGCGCCTAAATTTTTTCAGAATTTTTTTTGAAATTTTTTTCAAAATTTTTTTTTCGAAACTCGGAGAATTAACCAAACAATTGGACTGGCGTATCTCAATAGCTATTGAGTTGAAGACAAAACATCAGGAGGGAAAAATGTAACAGTATCTCGTTTTGGATACGTGGAAATTTTTTCAGAATTGTTTCAAAATTTTTTTCAAAATTTTTTCAAAATATTTCAAATTTTTTTTAAAACCTTTTGCAAATGTTTTTTTTCCTCTCAATGCTAATCAATAATTTTAGTCAATCAAATCACTTACTTTTTCTAGACGAGATTTTCATCAAAAAAGCCACCTAACTAATCGAGCGAATGCCGCGACTGGTCAACGCGGTGCTCAAAGCCAAAGGTAGCTTTTTTGATGAAAATCTCGTCTAGAAAAAGTAAGTGATTTGATTGACTAAAATTATTGATTAGCATTGAGAGGAAAAAAAACATTTGCAAAAGGTTTTAAAAAAAATTTGAAATATTTTGAAAAAATTTTGAAAAAAATTTTGAAACAATTCTGAAAAAATTTCCACGTATCCGAAACGAGATACTGTTACATTTTTCCCTCTTGATGTTTTGTCTTCAACTCAATAGCTATTGAGATACGCCAGTCCAATTGTTTGGTTAATTCTCCGAGTTTCGAAAAAAAAATTTTGAAAAAAATTTCAAAAAAAATTCTGAAAAAATTTAGGCGCATTCAAAAACGAAAATTGAGCAAGTTTCTCCTCTTGGTATTTTGTTTTGAACACAATACTTTTTGAGTTGAGCCATCCTACTCATCAGAGTTCCGAGCGGAAATGGTAAAAAAAAAAATTTCGGAGGAAAATTCTGAAAAAATTCCAAGCGATTCAGAACAAATTTACGCAACTTTTTACACTCTTGATATTTCCCCTTAAACCCTATAGTTCTTGAGCTACGTTACATTTTCCAAAATTTGTCTTTTTTAGCCAAAAATAAAATAACTGTGTGAAAAAAAATCGTACGAAACTTTTCCAAAAACGAAAATGGAGCTCTTGCTACCCTCTTTATATTTGTCATAAAAAAAAATAGCAAAGAAAATTTCCATAAGCTATGCACGCGATTCCCGATGGTCAAAAAATAGCCGAAAAACGGTCATGTACAAAAGTGCGTACTGGGTCGAAAAAAAATTATAAAAAATATTTGGAAGACGCAAATTGAAGCTGAATTTATCCCCTACAAAACGCCGTTTGTTAAATTGGATTATCTTCATTTTTGACCGAGCTATCTAACTTTTAGTGCGGCAAGAAAAATCGACGGGTGTATCCAAACTTTTGAGCGGGAGTGTACATTCCAATTATCTAATTATCGTCTTATAACGGGAAAAAAAAATTATGTTATGATTCTAAAGTGTATAGGTTCAAGTACGTGGGTTTCTATTATAGGCTTTATCATGTTTTATAAAATCTGCAAATAATGTTGAAATCGTTCCTCTCATTGAAGTTGTATAATAACGAATCATTATTCCGCGACACAGATCCCCCAAATGTGTCCAAGCCTTCCACAGATATTCAAACGTACTCAATCCTACCACAAAATTAAAACCCTGAAAAAAAAACTTTCAACCGTACCAAAAAAGTGATCAAATTAATGAGTCACGACAAAATTTATAAATCCAATCCGTGCAAAAAGAATATATATATATATATATATATATATATATATATATATATTTCAAGACTTCGCAAAGTTACTATTACATGTTTCACGAAAGTTTCAGAAACCTTCCTTATTTCAGAGTATCTTTAAAATATGATGAAATACATTCCAATTATCTAATTAACGTCTTATAACGTGAAAAAATGTCATGATTCTAAAGTATAAGAATTTAAAAATTGGAAAACATCCTTTGATTTACAAATGTTTACTAAGCCAATTGAGCCTGAATAAATAAATCATATAAATAACGTGAATAATAATTTTTTTTTCTCCGACGATTATAATCAGTCGGTGCACAGTCTAATGCTCAAATTAATTTTTTCAACGCGACGAACCTATCAAAAATATTAAGAAATATGGGAAAAGGGAGAGTAGAGGGAGAGAGAGTACAGCGGCTCACGGAGAGCTCTTCATTTCGTCAGATTTTCGTATTTTCGTGAAGTATTGAGCGGGTGAGACGTACGATCACGAGAGAGAGAAAAAGACCGTGAGTTCTATTCTTTTTCTTGTCCTGTTCGGTTAGTGGGTTCTCGTTTTCGAATCATTTTTCCCGAGAAATTATAATTGTTTTAATTATTTCACCGTTCTTACGAACACGGGATAAAGAACAAGCGTCAATCTCATAGAGAAAAAGAAAAGTTCGAGAAAACGCGGTCGCGGCGGCGGCTCTGCGACGTGTCGAATAACAGCCGTTTATAATTTTTCTGCCCGCGTTTCTGTTTTGCGAGGTGGGTCGTCCTCACGGTCGTGTTAATTGAAAAATTGTGAGACGTGGCCGTACACGGAAATCTCGACATTCTGGGTTAATAATTATTCGGTAGAGTTTGTGGGAAAAAATTGCGAACAAGTGAGGAAGTGTGAGTGAGAAGCAGTGAGTGGACCGGGAGTGTGAACGCGTGCGATAGTAAATAGCTCGGCCGAGTAACAGAATATTGGGGGCTCGGTAATTATTTAATATCCTGGAATCGACAAATTATTTTTTTTTCCATCTTAAAAAATTCTCTGTTCACGAGTAGATCCGTGAAAGAAAAGAACGAGCTCGGGTTAGCTTATAAAGAGTATAGAATCCCGGTCATGCATGTGTAAGAGCAGTGCGGTAGCGAGCTCGCAATTTTTCCCTCGAATCTCATTAAAGTACGCAATTTTTCGGTTGTCTTTATTTCATTTAATCGTGCCATCCCGAATGTATACATGTTTTATTTTATTTTATTTTTATGTTATGTATTTTTTTTGTTGTTAAACAATAAGATACCTTAAGGGACATTTCAAGCATTAAATTGTGTTTAATCGTTATTCCTTGTTTCGCCCAATCCATCCCGCTGTATCAAGCCGGTCAACCGCCTCTCTCTCTTCGCTGTCGAGTCGCTTCGGGACTGGCGCCCAAAATTATTAAAAATAAATCGACAGAAAAGGGATAGCGACGTTTGTGGCAGTTGACATAAAACTTTTTGGTCACCATATATATATAATTTTCAATTATACTCTCAACTATCATAATATATATATATATATAATAATGGGAGAAACCATGGTCCCCAAATTGCAATCAGCCGAGCCACCTTTTTCTCCGTCCAGCCTTCTCGTATCTATATCACCTGTGTAGTGGCCAATTTCTAAATTGGTCGCAATCGAATTTCGTCCATCACCACGTGATCCTACTGTTACTGCTTAACATCGTCTCCCTCCTCCCGCACCCCTCTTTTTCGCCCTTTGTTAAACTCAAGTATCACACCTTCAATAGAAAGTGCGCTGCTTTTGAATACAAATATTTCAGCCTCTGTGATACGAAAAAAAGAACATTCTCAATGTTTCGTTGCTGATTTTCTCGGTTGAAACGTTACAAGCATTTCGTGTGCTTTCATGTGAATTTTATACCCATCAGAAATTCAATGGATCCTTGTGGCCAGTATTCGGAACCATGTGCGTAAATGGAGGCTTGAAAAAAAAATTTAATTAAATGCTCTTCTGACATGACATTCTTTCAATATTAACTTTTGTTTGGATATTGTTAATTATTATAAAAAATGTATTCTTTGTATATGAAATAGCTTCTGCTTATATTTGGAATTAAAATATAGATAATGAGTACAAAATATCTTTGGTAAAACTTATAACTGATAGATTATGATCATCCTAGTTTTACTTCAAAACTTGACAAATAAGTGCAATGTGAGAGATTTAATGAATTTCACAAAAAACTGAAACTATGGTATTCCTGCCCAAATCATCATTACATAATAATCAGAATATGACAAAATATTTACGGTTTATAAAAAAGAAAAAAAGGTTTCAGCTTTTGACGTAGAGTTGAAAGACCTATGCGATCATGAATTAAAATAGATATCGTATCTGGGATTTTCACAAATCCAGTGATTCATTCATTCGTGTCGTATCCATCACTAGTATATCAATATTTATTACCATGCAAATTGGACCAGCTAAAAACAGCATAAATGCTGTCAAAAAAGCTGAGACAAGTACATTTACGCCCCCCAAATAGTCATTCCAGTTAATCCCCCCCACCACCCAGCACCAAAATATCGATCCCCACAAAAATTTACAAAAACCCGGCTAAAGTCGTTCATGCAAAGATCTTTCCGCACAAAAATCCTTTCTAAAAACCAACTTATCATACAAAGTTTTATGGGTAACAGCTCTCGTTATTTTATCAAATTAAGTCAAATTGTACAGAGGTGATAATTTCATTCTCGTAAATGTTGTGAGCTCACAAAAAGTTGATAAATAAATATCTACTAAAGTATGTATGGCCAAAAGTACATGGGATTTTATTATGTTTATAAAATCTTTAATTATGTTCATATCTCATTTCTCTAATTAATGCTTTATTACAACGAATTATTATCCTATGACTTGGAACTACAAGGGCTTTCAAAAAAAAAAAAATACAGAATTGCATTAGCCTGCGTAAGCTTGAACGCTGCCACACTCTCATTTGTAGTATTTGTAGTATAGTTTTATTGGTAACAAATTGATAAAAGTTTACTATCGTACATAGAGCGGATACGCACAGAGTACGCATCACTTGATTCCGTTTTGGGTTGCAAGAGCAAATAGTATTTTCATATATTTAAGGTCTTTACCACTCTAGGGTGGTTTCAAACCATATATAATTCAAACCTAGGGTGGTTCAAACGTAGGGTGGTATCATACACCATTCTCTCAGTTATATAAAAAATGAAGAGAATGATTTCCAAATAAACTTTATTATTGCATGCAAGGGACATTTTATGGTAAAAGAGAAGAGGCACTGTTTTCGACTCTGTTCTAGAGTATATATTCGGAAAAATGAATTGTTTTGGCTAGGGTTAATAAAAAAAATTATTTATTTTCATTATTTCATTATTTCATTGCTTTATTTCATTATTATATTATTATATTATATATTATATTATTATTATATATATTATATTATATATTATATTATTATTATTATATTATATTATTTATTATATATTATATTATATTATTATATTATATTATTATATATATTATATTATATATTATATTATTTCATTGCTCAAAAGTTTGTTTATTAAATTACACTTTATTTTTGCACTATCACTCTTCTATCTATATATATAAAAAAATTAGTTTAACCAAAACTGAAACTGACCGCGATCTTTATAACCTTTCGACTGTTCAAAGATATCAAATATTGACCGAATACGAGTTTATCATACACCATTCTCTTAGTTATCAAAAAAAAAACAAACAGAATGGTTTCCAAATAAACTTTATTATTGCATTCAAGGAACATTTTATGGTAAAAGAGAAGAGGCACCGTTTTCGACTCCGTTCTAGAGTTTACATTCGGAAAAATGAATTGTTGGGGTTAGGGTTAATAAAAAAAATTATTTATTTAGACTCTGTCCAAAAGTTTATTTATTGATTTAAACTTTATTTTTGCACTATCACTCTTCTATATATATATAAAAGTTATTTTAATCAAAAGTTAAAACTGACCGCGATCTTTATAACCTCACGACAAAGATATAAATATTCACCGAATACGAGTTTGTCATACACCATTCTCTTAATTATCAAAAAAAAGAAGAGAATGGTCTCTAAATAAACCTTATTATTGCATTCGAGGAACATTTTATGGTAAAAGAGAAAAGGGATCGTTTTCGATTCCGTTATAGAATTTACGTTCGGAAAAAAAATTGTAAGGGCTAGGCTTAATAAATAAAATTATTTATTTAGGCACTGTTCAATAGTTTATTATCACACTTTATTATCCCACTATCACTCTTCTATCTATAATAATAAAAGTAACTCTTTACTCGTATATCTATGGGTGTCCAATAGGAAGTTGCTAAAACTAAATAAGTGTCTCTTCCCTCCATGAATTCAATAGGGGTCCCTTTTTCTAAGGCGCACACCTGAGGCTCCGCAGTTTTATTCCAGCCGTGGTTGAAGCAAGTACGCGCGCGTCAAAATGAGAGCTCACCACGGAAGAAAAAGTATATCTTATTGAGTGCTTCTTCTCGAGGGGAAAAATTTATAGTAATGCATATAGAGGGTTTCATACTAAGTTTGGAACTCATAGAGTTGCCAGCGAAAACACTCTGAAAAGGTAAGAATTTAATATTTATTCATATTCATCTATCACACAGCTTGTGTTTCAATTCAATTAAACTGCATTGAAGTAATTTTACGTTAATTTTTGTAGGATAATCGATAAATTCGTGGAGTATGGTACATTCCAGGACCGTAGACACGAGTTGCCAGGTCCATCTGTTACGGTGACTACACCAGAGAAGATCAACGAAGTTGAGAATTATTTCAAACACAATCCAAATGATTCGATTCGGAAAGCTGCTCAAGCATTAAAAATAACCAAATCATCATTACACAACATTTTGAAATATTTTTTAAAGTTTCATCCGTATAAAATAAGCACTCATCAATTGTTAACTGAACATGCCATGACGAAACGCATCGAATTTTGTAACACTATTACGGGAATGTTTGAAGCCGAAGAATTTAATGAGAAAATGATTATTTATTCCGATGAAGCACATTTTTGGATGAATGGGTACGTAAACAAGCAAAATTACCGGTTTTGGGGAACGGAAAATCCCAACATATCGCTAGCGAAGTCCCTTCATCCACAGAAAGTAACGGCATGGGCAGCGATTTCAGTAAAAGGAATTTATTTGCAATTCTTGGAATCTACGGTAACAGGAGAGAGTTACGAACAGCTTTTGGAAACGAAATTCTTCCCTTATGCAAAAAAGAGGGGACTGGTTAAAAATTTTTACTTCATGCAAGATGGAGCGAAGCCGCACCGGACTCATGAGGTGTTTGAAGCTATTCATCGCGTATATGGGACTCAAGTAATCGGTCTGGGGTACCGTAAATTTGCTCAAGGCGGACTAGAATGGCCTCCGTACTCACCGGACCTGAACCCTTGTAATTTTTTCTTGTGGGGTTACATTAAAGATCATTGTTACGCTAAAAACCCCAGCACAGTAGAAGAACTGATCGCGGCCATCCAGGAAGTGGTTCGCGGCATTACGAACGATATGTTGGACACAGTTTTTCACAGTTTTCAAAAGAGAATTGATTTTTGTGCACAATCTAACGGTTCGCACTTCGAAAATATCTATCATTAATCACTGTACTTTTTCGTTATTTTTATAAGATTTAATAAATTGACATAAAAAATATTTGACTGGGTTTTATTTATGTGCATTTAAAACTGCAGAGGTTTCTATATTTAAAGCAATTTGGCTTTTCTGATTCTGTGTACGTGTTTTGAAATGACAGCCGATTAGTTTCAGCAGCTTCCTATTGGACACCCAAACGCCAATCTAACCAAAAGTTCAAATTGACCTCGATCTTTATAATCTCACGACTGTTAAGGGGTTTCGGTACAATTCTATTGTTTTCAAGCAAAGCGCCAACTTCACATAGCAATATTTCGTCGAAAACAAATAAAAAGCCTGTTCGTTCGGTCGATGGGAGGAAAACTCGCCATTTTTGTTGATGAATAAATGAATAAAATTAATAAACCATGTAGACGAATTATTTATTTTTTGGATACCGGAATTGCAATAGTATACTTAGTGGTTTGGCAGTTTTTCAATTAGTTTTTAACATTTTTTCTCAGTATTCCATTCGTAAAACTGTCATTCAGCAATGACCGTAGGCACCTCACCATGTTAAAAAGTATTTTTTGATATTTAATTTCACAAAAACGGTGTAGACGATCAATTTAAAATTTGGACAACACATCCAGTATATGTCAAAGAATATACTGTGTAAATTTGAAGGAAATGGTTACATTTTGCCACTTGTACCGAAACTCCTTAATAAGGAATTTTCGTCAGCTGTCATATACACGATCGATCGAATGTCACCAGAATTTCTACCAATATCACTAGTATCACTAGACCGCGACTGCGAAAAAAACAGTTGAGCATCAAAAATGTGTGCGAAAAAATGCTGAATGTCCCGGACCAGCAATTATAAATAAATTAATATTATCAATACGCTATATTATCAATAAGCTACGAGGTTGTCATTAGTTGCGATCGAAAGAAAAAAAAAAAAAATACGTGAACTTGAATAATCCTCGAAAACGTTGTTATTTAATAAATATTAAAGAAACAATTTTCGAAAACAGGTAGAATCGTGGTCCTTCCTGTAAAAGTGTTTTGTAGCACTCGCTTGTAAATGTACTTGTCTCGAGTCTCTTCCGCGACTCTTAATAGGGATTTGATAACGAAGAACGAAATAAAAATGGCATCTGACGGGTAGAAATGATAATTGAAGGGGTTAAAGGGAAACGTTAATGGCTCCATAATATTGCCAGCAAACGAATGTTTATGGAATAAATAGTAAAATAAGGTGACTTTATTTTCTCTCTTTTGACTGATAACATTTCTCGAATGTCAAATTGTTCCGTACTATCAAGATATCTCTGATGCACATAGCTGAAAAAAATGTCGTTTAAATATATTTATTCAAAATACTGTTGCCCGAAAAAGTAACAAAAAATGATACTAATTATAATATTTTGCGTTAATAATTATGTACCTATAAAGATGATGTGAAAAATTTATAGAGATACAACAAATGTACGATTTTTGAAATATATTCAAGCTTACTCTTCATGCCGGGTCACGATGATCCCCTATCCGAGGATGCAGCAGTAACGGCGATGACAATAAATCCAACGCGTTGAATATACACACACTTTGAATTATGGATAATCGCCTCAAGCAATTAATCACAATATCCGTTTACTTGCTCTTTATAGTTTCCATGTTAGTTTTGACTGGTAGGAAATACTAATGTCGTAATTAACGTTCACATTTGAGCAATGTATACGATCTGGGATGAAAAAAACGAAATTTAGATGATTGTTTGCGTAAAAGCAAAGAATTTCTTGTCCGTGAAAATAAAAGAATAGAAAAGAATGTACCATTTCTAGCATTTACATGATGGATAAAAAATTATTCATTTTTCGAAATTCAAAAACTCATTCTGTAGGAAAAAATTAACAATCTTGGAAAAATTGAGAATTCAAATAAATAAAGCCCCTTGCACACGAAAAATAGCATCGTCAGCAAGAGGCATAAAAAAATCTCTGGTGCATTTGAACGATGCAAACGTCGGAAGCATTATTAAAAATCGCAACATCATTGAAAAGATATTCACTTTTCGAAGATTATCAATGATGGTAGCAAAAAGAAGGGTTATCCAGCGTCACGCGATAACTTTTTTTAATCAACTAAATGTCAAATTTATTCTACACTTGTATCATTCAATCAACCAGTAACACAGCCCCGCAGGAATCAGTACACTTTCTCTTTCTCTGGCACTGAGTCTTTCGTAACTTCATTTTAATTGTCGGCGTCACATTCACTTGATTACTGTCATATTGATATTGATGAACTGTCATATTGGCGGGAAAGAGACGTAAGAATTACGAAGAAAGTTAGCAGATAAATGAAACCTTTTTCTCACCACCTTGGGGAAATTAATTTTATTATAAAAGTTATCAATTTAATATCGTAAGCCTAGCAAAGTTTAATAATCTTAACACAACTAAAATAAAAAATTAATGTAGCTCCATTAAAATCACGAGAAGTATTAATATACAAAGACGAAAGGAATCCAGTCTTCTTTGCTGTTAGACGGTAAGTTATCAATTCGTTATGAATAAGGGAGGAAATTTCCCCAACGGTCATTGTCCCTTCGCGAAATGAGAAAGCAGAACAGAGTGGTATGTCGATAGAAGCTGAAGGAGATAAATGGAGGAAAAATAAGCTATTTTTGAAGGAATAGCGAGAATTAATATTCCATGCCCGTAAGTGGATAATCATGCCCAGAAAGGAACCTTCGGGACCCTCCAAATGGTCATTTCAAGATGAGATTATTAGGTCTGTGAAATAAATATTTTAGATAAATCAATAGGCTATTATCTTCATTGAACTCTTCCTTTAAGGAAGTTGTATCGGGATCGTCATTCCCAAAAGTTCATTTCTGCTACCGGCAAGAGCGTCGTATGGTTTGTTATGATTCCGATGTTAGTTGTTTATCAAACTTTTGTGACCGTACAGTTTACACACACACGAGTATTCTATGTACTTATAAGTTAAACAACTTCTCCAAGCAGAGCAGAAAATGTGGAGACGCTGCTAATTAGAAATCCTGGCTTCATGCAACGTACATGCCTTTTGGCGTTGGATAGAGTAAAGATAACGCGTTTGTTACAAAAAAATTAAACATCAAGAACTGTGACCTTAACCTCAATTTCAAATTTTTGTGCTTTACCGCGTTTGCTCATTTCTGCTATGTTGACATATTTAGCGTATCATTTTGTTTTCTTACTACAATTTGAATATTTTTGATACTTTGTTGAATTATTATTCTACTATTGCGTCAACTAATCCATTTGAAATTTTGCACATACCTTGTTCAATATTTCAAGAAACAGCTCTTAAATTTTCATTTGTTTCTATCTTCAATACGAAATTTATTCATTGGAGTTATGATGTCGAAATATTTCAGATAACTCCATAAGAGACAATGCTAATTTATTAATTAATAACTTCTAAACTATCCTCCTAAATGTCGTGAAATTTTACGAGCATTTTTTATTCTTTAATATTTCATTGCTTGCAAAGTTTCATCAAAATCTCTCTATTTTGATGTAACGATAGAACTTCCTTAAAAATCTTTACGTTCCATTTTTATTCAATGCTTGACTATTTTTTTTACCAATAGTATAAATCAACCTTGAATTATATGATTATGTCGATTGAAACTCCAGTTTTTAGTATTTATATACTGAGTTAACATGGAATCGTTTCCTATACTACCATTGAGTCTTCGCTTACAGTTCTCGATCAACATTGTCTAGCAATAGATCTTGTGACTATTTATCAAGTAACTTTTAGGATTTTTCAACAGTTTCTCCAACAGTATTCCGAACACTTTGAGTTCCCACAAGGTATGATTTTTCAAAATCTATTTGATCAACAATCAATTTCTCCTGCTGCCCGTTCATTAAGCGATATTCACAGAACAAAAGTATCTTATTCAGGTTTTAGTTTATCCCTGCCAAAACGTTTTGTGCTTTTGTGAATTCATCGCCCTGACTGTGCAAATACCCGCGGGGATTCTACTACCCGGTAAGAATCCCTTATGCTAAGCAGACACCTTTAAGGTGACGAAGGTCAAAGATACTCATGGTCCTAAGGTCAACATGGAATCCTATGTGAAGAGACAAAAAAGTGAACCTTTTTCTCGGGATTATCATAGACTGTCGAATTCCTCCATGGAAATATTCCGTACGGATAAGAAGCGTCTGCGATGGAAGAATATTTTGATAACAACGCAGAGCCAGAAAAACCAAGCGTAAATCTCACATCAATGTGACAGGACACCCTTCGGAAGATCGGAATACGACTACCTTCATATTTTTACACCCTCTATTATTTTTTCCCCGTCTCGGAGAAAAAGCCTCATCTATCTCGATATTACTGTGTTCTTTCGGCACAGATCAATGCTCACGATAAACGTCAGTGAATTTGGATCATCCTAAGAATTCGTCTTATGTTTTTGTTTCGTTACCTTTTCGAGAGAAAAAAATCACCGTTTTGTTTACCTAACGTTAATTGTTTTATATTATCCAAATATTTATTGAACTAAGATTCTCTTGATAATATTTGATATTGATGATAAGATCCCTTGATAAGATTCCCTAAGATAAGCTTCATTTTCCCCAAAATTCGGAATTGCTCAAATCGGACTTATTTCCATGAGCTATTTTCCATTTATTTTCAATTATTTTGTTGGACAGAAGAAAAATGAAGTTTCTTTCGTTTCTTAACGCAATGCGAGCAAGTATTCGTTAAGATTATATTTTTATTTGATTTTGTTCACCTTGCGTCGACCATTTTTCAACTTTTTTCTCACAAGCTCCCTCGACCTTAACGTGGGTTTGTCACATACATACTGGTTCCCTGTTTCAACGGAATGGTACACTGGTGGAAACTCTTATCAAGCACACTTGTAAAACACTGCACCAACGTTTCTGGCGACTAATTCCAACTGAAAGGAAGACTTTTTCTTCTTCGCTACTGCACAGTGTACACCGCTGCACAACTACCATAAATTGCGTTCGACCTCGACCTCGTTCGAAGGATTTCCGGCGACGCGGGCACCTCGTGCGACCTCGATTTGTGCTCTCTGCCTCTAGGGACGAGGAACAGTGCAAACGAGAAAAGATAGAAACGAAAAAAAGAAGGAAAAGAATCTAAAAAATGATTTTTACGATCGCTCTAACATTGCCAATACTTATATATTAAGATTTATATATTAAGATATTATATATAAATTAATATATATTATTTTATATTAAGATATATTAATTATATATTAATATATAATATATTTATAAATTATATACTAATATTGCTCCAGCGATACTTTCAGATGGAATAAATTTAAAAAATATATGACAAATACAAAATATCCTCAAAACTGTCGAAAAAAACTACTGACTGTAAGTGTTAATTGTTTTTATCGCAAATTAACTGCAATTAAAAAATTTAAGACGTTATTATCAAAAAACCAAGTTAACGAAAAAAAGAATCCTAAAGGTACCTTACTATAGCCTAAAAATTTCTATAACTATATTATTACCCCTTGATATAAAATTAATGGAAAGTATTCAGGGTATATAATAATGTTTTACTCTTCCTGCAAACTTCTAGGTATCAAAGGAAAATGACATAATTAAGATGAACGTGGGATAATTAAAAGGATTAATTTCCAATTTGCGTGTAAAACTTTTATTAAGGAAAAAATATTGACATTCTTTACATTTCAATATTCTCAGCATATTTCAATTTTTCAATCAAAACTACGTTGTTAAACGGGCGTTAAAACCACCAATTACGTTAGAAAGAAATTTCAATTTCATATTAATCAGAAGGTATAAATTTGCAAAAAGATTCACAGCGATCTTTCGACGAATAGGTGATTAAACAAATCATCAATCATTTGTGTAGCATAATTCAAAGTTCGTGGGAATGAATATATTAACATATGATATGAATATAGAGAGAAGGGACCAAAATCAGGAGAAAATTGTGTACAATTAATAACCATCGGCTCACATAGTGAAGATAGTGACGGTCCGGTATATAAATATACGGGTATTTATGTAATTTATATATATATATATATATATATATATATATATATATATATAAATGTTTTTTCTGCGGGTTACGGATCTCGCGCGCGCGGTGGAGATTTGCTCGGCGGACAGTTGACCTACTTCGATAAAATAAAGTGGTGTGGACGCCCGTTTGGAAGGAAACGATTATGGAGACGAAACGGGGATCTCTTTGCATATATTCGTACGCGAGCGCGACGCGGGACTCACTGAACCGCTCGGTGGTAGCTTTCGACCGGAGGGTTACAGAGTGCGTATCCCGCGGTGGCGCAGTAGAAAAGCTTTCTCCGCGCCTCTACGAAATAATGTTGTGTAAAGCGCGAGCGCGAGTGAGTGTATAGATGCGCGGGCATCCGACGAGTCCGCGCGAATCTATAGCTATGACAGCGCCATCAGTGCAATACTGCCGATTCTTGAGTTCAGATGTATGTAGGTGATTCGCTTATTCGTTTGTGAGAGAAGTAAAGAATTTAGGGAGTGTATGAGGAATGATATTCCTCTCCTTTTGGTATATATCGGTGTTCATATTCTGTCACCGCAGATTTGAAACCATCCCACATTGCTATCCCGCAGCTCCAAGCCTATTTTTTGAGCAGCTCGCTGACCCCCAAACTGTATTGATACCCACCAGTAGAGCGCTGGGAAGCAAATCAAAGGAACCTAAAAGCATTAGCAGCAATAGCAGTATCAACAGTATCTACCGGAATGCTGAGAGATAGGAAGAGGAAGAGAGAAAAGGTGTCCCCCAAGACTCAGCCCCTTCGTATCGATCAGCCGTGTGCGGCCGTGTACACTTCGCTTTTGTAGCACTGAGGCCTGTTGATAACCCACAACCTTTGGTGATTTCTGGCCGTACCTCACCATGATCCTCTTCTTGGAAAGAAGGCTCTCTCTCTCCCTCTTTCTCCCTCTCCCTCTTTCTCTTTCTCCCACCCTCCTTCCCTCCTTCCCTCTCTCCATCTCCCTCCCTCCCTCTCCCTTGCCCTCTCCCTCCCCCTCTCCCTCTGCCTCTCATACATTGATACCGAACTTAAAAAAATTAGAAACGCGTTATCGGAGGCCATGGATAAATATGCTCCTCTGAAATGTTTAACGGTCACCAAGCCACCCTCTCCATGGGTCACAGACGAACTTCGCTTCAAAATCAGAGAGCGAAATTCGGTATACAAGCGTGCTAAACGTTCAAACAGTGTGCTAGGATGGACGGAGTATAGGAATTTCAGTGACAAAGTTACAGCTGACATCAGAAAGCAGAAAAATGACTATTATACTCGTAAATTGTCAAATATACATGACTCTGCAAAATTGTGGAAAAAATTATATATGATGGGACTCGTAAGATCGTCCGTTAACTCACCGCTGAATTTCTTCACTGCTGATATCTTAAACTCCTATTATGTCTCTGTCTCTTCATCGACTAATGCTGAGAGCCGTAATGAAATCATGCTATTTTTGTCGTCTTGCCCATGAGGCAATCCAGTATTTTCTTTCCCTGTTATCCACCATGACATGGTAAATAAAATACTAAATTCTTCTAGCAACTCATCTCTAACTCCTGGACCAGATGATACATCGGGTTTTGCTATTACTCATGCAGCCTCGTGTTTAGTTGAGCACCTCACCTTTATATTTAATACCGCCATCTCGCAATGCTACTTTCCAACAGCTTGGAAGCGCGCGTTAATTCCTCCACTTCTGAAATGTAAAATTCCATTATCGCCTTCTGGTACAGGCCCCATAGCAAATCTCTCAGAATTATCAAAAATTTTTGAATGCGTAATCATGGTTTTGATTATGCTTTTTCTCGAGTTGAACAATTTCCTAAACAGCAGACAATCAGCCTACCACAAAGGCTATAACACTCAGACTGCCCTTCTTCATATCACTGATAATATAAGACGTGCTATCAACAATTCTCAGCTAACGATTTTAGTGATGTTTGATTTCTCTAAAGCCTTTGACACCGTGTCACACAAACACTTGCTCCGTAAACTCAAACGAGTTGGTTTTGCTGATTCAGTACTAAACTTCATGTACTCGTACCTTGAAGGCCGCTCCCAAGCCGGTCGACATTCTAGGAAGTCACTCATGCTGGCTATCCACCATGTTAGGCGTGCCTCAGGAATCAGTACTTGGCCCACTATTGTTTTGGATATTTATTAACGATATTGCTCAAGGGCTAAGATATACAGATCATTTTATATTTGCCGATGACACCCAGATATATCTCAGCTGCGCGCCTCACGATTTGAACCTAGCACTTGCTATGGTCTCCGCCGATGTAAATGCCATTTTTGACTTCTTCACCTCCGACAGTCTAAAGCTCAACATCGAAAAATGTAAAATTCTAATAATCGAGAGTAATGCCCGTGTCCAACAACTTGACCTAAATGAACTGCCTTTGATATCCATCAATAATGTCCCATTATCTCGTATGTGACTGAAGCTAAGAATTTAGGAATAATTTTATCATCCAACCTTACATGGAACAGCCAGGTCTCAGCCATGTTGTGGAAAACAAATTCAACCCTGCACAAGATCAAATTTCACAACAAATCTTTGCCAGTGGCGCTCAAAATACAATTAGTCACAACTCTAATTTTCGCAGTCCTAGACTACTACTGTATCGTCTTTTTCAATCTTACTAATAAACATGATCGCAAACTGCAGAAATTCGTTAATTGCGGCATACGCTGCATTTTTAATCTACCACGAGATGAGCATATCACGCCATATCGTCACAGGCTAAATTGGCTATCTATCGCAAACCGTAGAAAATATTTCCTAGGTATTCTGATTTATAAGATGCTCAACGACTTCGTGCCAGACTATATTCGTGATATGTTTGATCGAGTCGAGAACGATCTGCGTAGTCCATCGCGTTATCCGTCAGCTACTTTTGAAATTAAACTTCATCGCACCATTACTTTCAGAAACTCCTTCCAGATCCCTGCGTGTCTTTTCTGGCACTCACTCCCTGAAAACATTAAAACAGCGCCTACTGTCAGCACGTTCAAATCTAGACTCGCTTCGTATCTACTGTCTACGGAACAACATGCTCTTATTATCTAATGTGAACTTAGACAACAAATAAACTAAGTGAATAAAAAATACTCTTAATGTGAATAGAGAATACAAATGAACCAAGTGAATCAAAATATACTTTTAAATCCCATTCACTATAATTGAAACATAACGAAAATTCAAAAACATAAATATGCGTAAAATGTGGTATGTAGTAATCCTCTACAAACGTATAGAAAATATAAATCGTAACGCTCTCTTGGTTCAAACAGACCACAGATAGTAAGTAAGAAACAGGATCGACAAATTTATCATTTTAAGAGCGAGAGACAATTACATGTAGTTGATTACCTTAGGAAAATACTTTGAAAAAGTAAAAAAAAGAACGCCAAGTATTAAAAAATCGCGACCTTAGTTATAAAATTACTGCTCTACATTCTTGTTATTACGTTAAAATAAAAACTTTATTTTGATTCACAACATTCATTTCCTTTCTGTTATATGCAAAAAGTTACTTTTCTGCGAAATAGCTACTCAATCATTTTTGTGCCTAAATAAAAAAAAAATGATCATTTTAACATAGCCAAGTACAGTGAATGGATTCAGAAGCTCCTCAAGAAATCATGTACAGGCTGAACGGTGCCTACTAAAGGGTTATGTCGTCTCAAGAGCTTCCGAAGAAAATCCTACTAATATCAAGAAATTACTATTATGATATTATGCTAACTGAGGACAATGAACGTATGACACAACTTCACAGGAAATTATACAAACAGAAATGACATAAAAAAGCGCACGTACCCGTATAAGTGCACAGGTACGTACCGCACATATTCACTGCAAAGACTACACAAAAACTTGGCGTGCATGGTTTTCAAAAATAAGCTCGGTAAGACAAGGTTGAATAGATTTACTATCCAAATTAATGATCAACTCGTTCTTTTATCGATGATGAAAGAAAAAGCCTCGGGACTGACTCATGGATCGAATGGGAATGTCTGTGTTAACGGGGTCATCCCATGTGACAGCTATTTTTTTTTCGCTTTTTTGGGAATTTTTTTTGATGAACCATTAAAACACAATATCTTTGAATTTTTACCACACATTTATTAACATTTTTACAGTCCCTCAGAATGTTATCAAACAAAAATAACGAGTTGAATCCACTTTACACCGTTCGGAAGACACTCATGTGTTGGTAGGCGGTTGCCATGATTTCGGAGGTTTTGCTCATCTGAAATCAAAAAATTGAACGGCTTCTTAATTTGTAGACCTGAGATTATCGCTGGAACTAGAGTAAAGTAAAAATATCGAAAATTGAATTTTTGGCACGGTTCTAAAAGTCGAAAAAACGACAAAACTTGGAACTTAACATTTAAAACCGTGCCAAAAATTCAATTTTCGATATTTTTACTTTATTGTAGTTCCAACGATAGCCTCAGGTCTACAAATTAAAATGCCGTTTGATTTTTTGATTTTATATGAGCAAACCTCCGGAATCATGGCAGCCGTCATCCAACACATGAGTGTCTTCCAATCGGTGTAATGTTGATTCAGCTCGTTATTTTTGTTTGATAAAATTCTGAGGGACTGCAAAAATGTTAATAAATGTGTGGTAAAAATTTAAAGATAGTGTGTTTTAGTGGTTCATCAAAAAAGAAATCCCAAAAAAAGCGAAAAAAAATAGCTGTCACATGGGATGACCCCGTTAAGGACGACATGAACAGGATAATTAAATGAGATCAATAGATCAGATGGATGAATCGAATGGAAGGGATGGATAACAAGACGAGTTGGATGAGTAAACGAGATGAATGATGACAGAAATGAATAGATGGCATAAACAGATAGTCAAATTGAATGAATGAATCAACGGATGGCATTAGGAGAGAGGAAGGTTGGATACATAAATGAGATTAAGGTCTTACATACGTCCAGAATTTTCAAAAAATCGATTTTTTTTTACAGATTATTATTCTCTATAGTCTTAGGCATATTTCTGTGTAAGTCGATTGTACATATTCCCCATAGATCGAAAGTTATTATAGAAAACGTGACTGCCCAACGAGAGTCTGATGCGCGCAGGTAGATGTCTCGAGCGAAACGCACTTGAAACTTTAAACGCATTTTTCTCAAAACAACTTTTTCTGGCACGGTCTGCATGATAACTCATACAGTTTTTAATATTTTTTGATGCTTTTTTTTAAATATTCGAAATTGTTTTCTCTATAGTCTGTCGAGTCGGATTTTTGATGTTGTGATTAAAAAATTTTATAAACATAAATAAAGTGTGACATTTATGACACAAAATGCACACTTTTTTTTAAATTGCCGTAAATAGCCAAAATTTTTCGAATTTCAAAAATCTGGCTCGACAGACTATAACTACAACTTTATTTTACAAGAATTTTTTTACGTTTTGCAGATCCATCAGCATTTCAAGAAGAAATGATGCAGACCGTGGAGCAACTTTTTTTTCATTGTGCTTCGGGAAACGTGATTTTTTATGTTGTAATTTTTGAAAAAAAAAATGAAATAAATTTTCTTATAAAGTTTAAATACTAATAAAGAATGTGTAAAAATTATTTTTATTAATTTCTATTGCTATCTCTTCTAAAAACAGTTTTTCTTTTAGCGCGTTTTAGGCACTGCTGGACGTATGTAAGGCCTTAATGATAGGCTGAATGGATAGATGGATGGAATGGATAGCATGAATCCATAGTCGAATAGAATGGATGCCATACAGGGGTTGGATGCATGAATTAATTACTAGGATGGACGGGCAGGCAAAACATTGGTTAGAGGGGTTGGACGCTTGAGACGGATAAACGAATACACAGGCGGATAAATGGATGGGATAAGTGAAAGGATAGGTTTGGACGGAGCTATGAAGGAATGGATGGGTGAACAGATAAAGGATGGGATGAAAGGATAACATGAATAAATTAAATAAGTGGGCATCAAGAGATTCGGTAGAGTCTCGGGACAAGTACATTGACAGCTCCGTCGTCTGCTGTCCCGAAGCTCGCCGAGATTATATTATCTCGAAACAAGACGATTTGCGGTGGTAAAAATGGGGGTAAAAATTTTATAACGTTTCCATTAATTGTAGAGCCTAAGAGTCGTTTGACGACTTGAAAAGCGAACTTTTGACTAATTCAGCGATGCTTTTTCGATTGAGCCTAAAAGCAGCACGATTGGCTGCGTAATTGCTGAGAAAAACTTTGTACAGGTTTAGGATTATACTTGATTCTAACACATTCAAGAAATTGGCGTGTCTGTATATGCGTCTTTGACCACTACCAACAAAAGGCTTTTGATGCCCATCATAACCAATTGCCGGTGAGAATATACCTGTCTCGACCAATCCCCGGTGAGAAAATTCCTGATTGGTCATGACTTTGATCCTTTTCTTGTTTTACATCGTCTTCGTCTGCAAAGTTTGAACGGAGTTTAGAAAAAATAAAAAATAAAAAACAGTGCAGTAAGTGTGAGTAGAGTTTAGTTATATAGGCAATAACCATTAATAGTGACGGGCATTCGTCGTAAAATCGGGAAAGAAAATTTATCAGTGATTCGAAATACCGGTAATAATGTTTTAACGTATTGTTGGAAGTATTGAGTGCAGGACGTGTGGATCATGAGTGTAAATTTCGGAAAAACAATTATTTTGAGATTCAGTGATATTAAGAGTCGCGGTAGCGACTCGAGACAAGTACATTTACGAAGCGAGTCGCACAAGACACTTTAACCAGAAGGACTGTGATTCTAGTACGTGTTCTCGAAAATTGTTTCTTTAATATAAACTAGATTACAGCATTTTGGAGGTTCATTTAAGTTCACATATTTTTTATTTTTTTTCCTCTTTCGATCGATACTAATTAGAACTTCGTAGCTTAAATAGTATGAAAAATATTAATGTTTTTTTTTTCGTTGTGCCGAAAATTTAAGCATTTTTTCGCACACATTTTGATGCGCAACTATCTTTTTCGCAGTCGCTGTCTAATGACACTAGTGATATTGGTAAAACTCTCGTAATATTCAAACGATCGCTGGATATGACAGTTAACCGACAACCGTACTATATTTTTGAACAGTCATGAAGTTCTAAAGATTGCGGTTAGTTTCGATCGGCTTTTGGTTACAGTAATTTTATTATAATAAGAAAGTGATAGTGCGAAAATAATAAAGTGCAATTCATTTCAATCATCTTTCGAACACTGCTTAAACAAATATGTATTTTTTATTATTTTAAGCCTGCAATTTTTATTTTCCACATCTAACTCTACAACGGAGTCGAAAACGATACCTTTTCTCTTTTACCATAAAATGTTCCTCGAAAGCAATAATAAGGTTTCTTTAAAAACCATTCTCCGTTTTTATTTTTTGTAACTAAGAGAATGGTGTATGATAAACTCGTATTCGATGATTATTTAATATCTTTGCCGTGAGGTTATAAAGATCGGGGTCAGATTCAACTTTTGGTTAAAGTGACTTATCAAGAGACTCGATAGAGTCTCGGGACAAGTACATTTGACAGCTCTGTCGTCTGCTGGCCCGAGGCTCGCCAGAGTATATTATCTCTGAATAAAGTAAATTTCGGTGGTGAGGGTAAAAACTGAAAGTCATTTTCTCGAATTACGAAGCTCAGGAGACAGATGATGACTTGAAAATTGAACTGGAGACTAATTAAGAAAAAATCTTTCGATTGAGCTTCAAATCAGCACGATTAATGCCGTATTTGCTGAGAAAAAACTTTGCACAGGCTCAAAATTGTGCAAAAATTTCAACACATCGAAGAATTTGACGTGTCTGTATATGTCACAATGAAAGGCCTCATCGAGCCGAGCCTATCGAGATTCTGATTGGTCACGAGTGTGGTCATTTCCCTCTGTTCCCAAACCGGTAAACCAGTGTGCACACGAGTGATGTTTTTGAACGTGTCCCTGTGACTACATTCCTCTGCACCCATACCACGGAAAGTTTGAATGTTTAACCAGTATGACGGTCGTTTTGACTTTTGACAGTGTAAAGTGCGAGTCGTGTAAATCGCGTGTTTTTTAGATTGTGAAAAATCGTGATTCATAAATAGTTTCAATATATAAATAGTGCGAAAAACGGTACTAAATAAATATTGCGAAATGTGATAATAATATTTTTTAATATCTCGAAATTAATCATCAGCTAAATTAAAAAAGATAACCTCGCACCCGCTGATGAAATCATTTTTGTTTCGGATTCCAGAAAAGCCAAATAAAAACAAACCTCACCACTCGTTGAGGTTATCATTTTTATTTTTCCGTATAAAATAATCCGAACAAAACCGTTAATTAGTGTGGCCGGAATAAGTGCTAGAAAATACAACGAACATAACCTTAAAAATCAGTGTTATACGTTCTGAAAATGTGTGAACTCGCAAATAATGATGTTGAAGTTTCAATCTAGAACGCCACGTTTTTTTTTTTTTAATCATGTCACTTAAATTTTTCATACAGATCAAAAGACTGTGTTTTTTTTCCAAAAGTGAGTGTACGAAAATAGTTGTGACAAGATGTATCATGTGCTCATAAATAAAAACCTGTAAAAATATTAATTGTTGATGAAATACTTTAACTATAAAAATTTGACAAATAACTTTTGTCGTGAAATCATGATTTTCAATACTTTTCAGGTGCGGTCTACAAATAAACATAAAATTTCCAATATTCTGCAGGTTGTGCTCAGTTCCTTAGATTTTTCTTTTCGGTTTCAAGAAATTTACCAATATACTGAAGGCGCTGCGAGCTGTGAATTGGGCTGAAATTCTCTGCTTCGACAATTTGATCTAAAAAAACTGGCGAAACTTAAAGCAATGAAGCATTTGCTATTCCTTGCGGAAACAAGAGATGCCTTATTTCCTTTGCATACAAGGATCACCGCTTCGTTACTGCGAGCTGTGCTAAGTTCCATCGCTCTTTCTTTTTGGCATCGCACTACATATTTTATATTGAGCTGGGGTTTTACTGATTATGTCAGCGTAAATATTCAAGGATCATCTGTTATGATATTTCACAACCAGTCGGAGAATCAGAAATTCAGCAATAGTGTAATGGCATCGCTCGGTCAGGCTTGTGCAAAAGATATAAGTGGAAATAAAAGCATGAGAAAACAATGTAAAAATTCAATATTCATTCAAGTTTTTAGTGTGCATTGTGATATGATTTGTTAAAAAAAAGTGTTCCACAAATATTTCTATACGGTTTCATTTTTGGCCTTTCGCTCATGTTTTTCTCATATTAGTGAAATGCACATTGCTGAGACGCACCAAATATATGTATCGAATTTCTCAATATACTGCAGGAAATGCGAGGTGTTAACTGAAATCAATTTCTGCGTTTTGTTTGCGCAAGCTGTACTAAGTTCGTTCGCTTTTTCTTTATAGTATCGCATTGCATATTTGATATTGAGTTAGGGTTTTACTGGTTATGTCAGCGTAGATATTCAAGGATTATCTGTTATCATGTAAAAATTTTAGGATTCAGAGCTGTTCAGAAAAAAAGAAGTTATATCCTGGCCAAAAATCCCCTCCCCGGGGAAAAAACCTTGGACAAGTACATTTGTTGACCCCTGTTTCCACTTGTTTTCACAGAAAAAAACTACCCAAAAAAGTACAAAATTTTTTAAAATTTGGCAAGATTGAAGTAGGAAAAAGAAGATGGTTTCAATAAAATAACCATACTCCAAATGACAAATAGAAATGAAAAACTTCACATATTTTATCGAGATCCCAAAAAAAAAAGCAACAATGCCCATCGTGAGTGTCTGGTAAAAAACAGAGTCTACAAGTAAATGATCAATTTGCGCATAAAAAAAATAATTACTTTACAAAAACAGAAATGGAAAAGCCAATAATTTACGTTCAGCACTAAAATTTATAATATCAATAATAGGACAAGTATTTTCTTGTCGCTTGAAGATGGAGTATTTAAAAAAAAACCAAAAATTAGTTGGTTATTGAAAAAAGTCACCAATGTACAAAAATAAAAATCGGTCAAAAGAACAGAGTCCAGAAAAAAAAATCGGGATGAAAAAAAACTTGAAGAAAAAAATTTCAAACGAAAAAAATTAGATTGAAAAAAAAATTTCGGCCGAAGTACTTGGCGAGTTTTTTTGCTTAGATTGGATCACGTAATGTATTTCACATAATGTTGTATGTGTTATAAACTCGCCAAGTACATTGACAGCTCTGTCGTCTGCTGTCCCGAGGCTCGCCGAGTCTATATTATCTCTAAACAAGACGATTCGCGGTGGTGGGGGTAAACATTTTATGACGTTTTCGCTAATTGTAGAGCCTAGGAGTCATTTGGCGGCTTGAAAAGCGAACTTTTGACTAATTGAGTGATGCTATTTCGATTGAGCCTAAAATCAGCACGATTGGTTGCGTAATTGCTGAGAAAAAACTTTGCACAGGCTTAGGATTATGCTCGATTCTACTACATTCAAGAATTTGCCGTCTCTGTATATGCGTTCAGACGATACAATCAAAGGCGTTTTGATGCCCATCAAAACCCATTTCCATAAAAGCCGGTCTCCGGCAACGGAAGCAACGAGTTGCGATTGGTCACGACGACTTGTCTTTTCTCTGTACGGAGCTAACATAAAGTTTGAACGTTGTTTTGACATAACGAAGTGCGGGACGTGTGAGCAATTTTATGGATAAATTTATAAAAAAAATCATTTCGTGGTTCAGTGTGGTGATATTCGATCGATCGTCCATATGGCAGCTGATCAATATCTTTATTATAACAGTCATGAGTTTATAAAGTTCGCGGTCAATTTCAACTTTTGGTTAGAATGGTGTTTATAGATAGACGAGTAAAGAGTGACTTTTATATAGATAGAAGAGTGATGGTGGGAAAATAAAGTGTAATAATGAACCATTGAACAGTGTCTAAATAAATATTTTTTTAATTAAACCTAGCCCCTACAATTTTTTTCCAAACGTGAACTCTGCTACAACGGAATCGAAAATGATCCCTTTTCTCTTTTACCATCAAAATGTTCCCCGAATGCAATAACAAGGTTTATTTAGAAACCATTCTCTTCGTTTTTTCTGTTAACCAATAGAATGGTGTATGCTAAACTCGTATTCGGTGAATATTTAATATTTTTGTTGTGAGGTTATAAAGATCGCGGCCAGTTTCAACTTTTGCATAAAGAGACTTTTATTATAGATAGAAGAGTGATAGTGCAAAAATGAAGTGTGATTAAATAAATAAAATTTTGAACGGTGTCTAAATAAATATCTTTTTTTATTAACCCTAGCCCCAACAATTCATTTTTCCGTACGTAAACTCTAGAACGGAGTTGAAAACGGTGCCTCTTCTCTTTTACCATAAAATGTTCATCGGATGCAATAACAAGGTTTATTTAGAAATGATTTTCTTTTTTTTTTATAACTATATAAGGGAATGGTGTATGATAAACTCGTATTCGGTGAATAATTATTATCTTTGAACAGTCGTTAGGTTATAAAGATCGCGGTCAGTTTTATTTGGTTAAAGTGAAACTTTAGGTTAACGTGATTTGAATATGTAGATAGAAGAGTGGTAGAGTGCAAGAATAAAGTATAATTCAATAAAAAACTTTAGAACAGTGCCTAAATAAATATTTTTTTTTAACCCTAGCCTCAATATTCCAATTTTCCGAATGTAAACTCTACAATGGAGTCAAAAATGGTGCCTCTTCTGTGTTACCATAAAATGTCCCTTGCATGCAATAATATGGTTTATTTGGAAACTATTGTCTACGTTTTTTATATAACCGAGAGAATGGTATATGATACCTGTCTAGGTTTGAATTATACATAGTTTTAAACCACCCTAGAGTGGTTAAATACATGAAAATACTATTTGCACTTGCAACTCAAAATGGAATCAAGTGACGCGAAATAATGGAATATGTTGAGCGAAACGATATTTGATTCGAGAAAAAAAAAATCATAAGTACTTTACGAATTTTGTTTTCCCTATTGCTCATGAGATATAATTTGTGATCAATAAACGTTATAAATGAAAAATTCATGTGGCACTTCGACCAAAATTCTTTTTTCCAATCTCACTTTTGCTCTCGAAATTTGGTGCGAATACGGTTTAGGGTTCCGTACCCAAAGCTTAAAAAGGGACCCTATTACTAAGCCTCCGCTGTCCGTCCGTCTGTCTGTCTCTCCGTCTGTCACCAGGCTGTATCTCATGAACCGTGATAGTTAGACACTTGAAATTTTCACAGATGATGTATTTCGGTTGCCGCTATAACAACAAATACTAAAAAACAGAAAAAAAATAAATATTTAAGGGGGCTCCCATACAACAAACGTGATTTTTTGCCGTTTTTATAGATACTGGTACGGAACCCTTCGTGCGTGAGTCCGACTTGCACTTGGCCGGTTTTTTTTTGTTTCAAAATCTCGTTTCGTTATGATTACTTGTATTGAAAAACTTTCGGTGCATTCTGATGATATTGGAGTAATTTCTCGGTGTCATTTTTTATGGAATACTTTCCTATCCGTTGATCTGTTGGAATGGATGTTTCAGTGTAATATTTTTTCATTTTTTTTTACAAAATCAAAAAAAATTAAAGTTTTGATACTTGTTCGTAGTTCTTTTATTAAGAGACTCGGTAGAGTCTCGGGACAAGTACATTGACAGCTCTGTCGTCTGCTGGCCCAAGGCTCGTCCGGGTATCTCTGAATAAAACGATTTGCCGTGGTGGGGGTAAAAACTTAAATTCATTTTCTTTAATTACGAAGCTCAGGAGGCATATGATGATTTGAAAAGTGAACTGGAGATTTATTACGAAAAAATACTTCGATTGGGCACTAAATCAGCACGATTAATGCCGTATTTGCTGAGAAAAATCTTTGCACAGGCTCAAGATTATGCTAATATCGAAGTATTGGCATGTCTGTATACGACGCAATGAAAGGCCTGTTGACGCCTTCCGAGCTTGTGATTGGCCATTCCTTTAGATCTTTCTCGTTAGATCTGCAGTTTTTATTTTCCACACTTAACTCTACGATGGAAACGAAAGCGATCTCTTTTCTCTTTCGCGATTAAATGTTCCTCGTATGAGATTTCTTAAGAAATCATTCTTTTCGTTTCTTTGATAACTATGAAATGGTGTACGTTGAACTGTTAATCATGATTGGTGTGAATCGATGTAAATTTGGAAAAGAAACTATAAAACTAATAATGAGTGTCAAAAAAATGTATATGGCAAGATTTGTTATTATCATGCCGAGTTTTGAGCAGTGTCTAATGAATATTTTTTTTAACTCAACACCGTTGACAATTTATTTTATTGGTCCCTTTCCTCTTTATTATAAAATGTTCCTCGCCTACCATAATAAAGATTTATACATCATAAAATGTTCCTTGCATGATAATTGTTGGTCCATTTCAAAATATTTTCGACGTCGCTTTTCTATCCAAAATATGGTGAAGAATTATCTCGCGTTTGATGAATTAATAGACAAATACACTGTCAAACTGCATCTGGATATATATGGATGCCTCTGGATGATAACCGTAGTAAGTAATGATATATCTTTATGTGCAAATGGCTTGTATAATATATCCTTATGTCAAAAGACTATGGCGGTATATAGTCCATATCCTGGTATTATCAAAATTTGTATCTTTGGATTGCAACGAATGCCTATAGACTCTGGAAATTCTGTGAAGCGACAAATGTACCAAGTATTTCCACTTTTTGGCTCCGATTGTAGCATTATGAATTGAACATTTTGTTATGAAAATTCTTCGGTTGCTCATTTGTCAATGGGATCAAAAATATTGTCTTCGGAACACCATGGATATAAGCAATATTTCAGAATTTTGTTTAGCTCAATATGCTCTATATTTTTTCACGTCCACGCTTTAGTTGTAGCATAATGAATTTTAAAAAATTATTTCAGAAAGTCTTCCGATGTGTTTTTCTGACATTACCAAAATTTATATCTTTGGATCGCAACGAATGCCTACAGACTTTGGAAATTGTGTGAAGCGACAAACGTACCATGTATTTCTACTTGTTGCCTCCGATTTTAGCATTATGAATTGAAAATTTTGTTATGAAAATTCTTCGGTTGCTCATTTGTCGATGAGATCAAAATTATTGTCTTTGGAATGCCATGAATATATGCAAAATTTCAGAATTTTGTTTGGCTCAATATGCGCTCTATTTTTTCACTTCCCCACTTTAGTTGTATTATGAATTTTGAAAAATTGTTTCAGGAAGTCTTCCGATGTGTTTGTACTGATATTATCAAAATTTGTATAAATGAATTGTAATGAATACCTACAGACTTTGAAAATTTTGTGAAGCGACAGATGTGCCAAGTATTTTCCCTTTTTGGTTTCGATTATGGCATTAGGAATTGAAAATTTTGTTATGAAAATTCTTCGACTACTCATTTGCCGATGGGTTAAGAATTGCTGGCTTCAGAATGCCACGCATACATGCAAAATTTCAGAATTTTGTTGGGCCCAATGTGCGCTACATTTTTTCAATTCCCTAATTTAGTTGTAGCATAATAAATTTTGAAAAATTGTTTCAGCAAGTCTTCTGATGTTTTTTTACTGATATTATAAAAATTTATATCATTGGATTGCAACAGATACCTACAAATTTTGAAAATTCTGTAAAGTAACAAATGTACCAAGTATTTCCTAATTTTGGCTCCGATTGTTGGATTATGAATTAAAAATTTTGTTATGAAAATTCTGCGGTTGCTCATTTGTCAATGGGATCAAAATTATTGTCTTCGGAACGCCATGAATATATGCAAAATTTCAGAATTTCATTTGGCTCTATTGAGCTATATTTTATCACTTCCCCACTTTACTTGCAGCATAATAAATTTTGAAAAATTCTTTCAGGAAGTTTCAGGAAGGATGTGTTTTTACTGATATTATCAAAATTTGTATCATTGAATTGCAACAGATACGTACAGACTTTGAAATATCTGTGAAGTGACAAGTGTGCCCAATATGTCCACTTTTTGGCTCCAATAATGGCATTATTAGGACTTGAACATTTTATTATGAAAATTCTTCGGTTGCTCATTTTTGGATGGGATTAAAATTTGGCTTCGAAAAGTAATGGCTACATGCAAAATTCATAAACTTTATTGAGCCCAATGTGTGGTATGCTTGAGTTGTGGCATGATTAATTCAAAAAATTGTCAGAAAGTCTTTGGTTCCTTTTTTTCTGGAAGTATAAAAATTTGTTTCATTGGAACGCAACGTATACTTACAAACTTTGGAAATTTCCTGGAGCAACATGTGTTCTCAGTATTTCTACTTTTTGGCTCCTATTATGGCATAACGAATTGAAAAATATTTTCAAAAAGATTTGCTCTACGGATGCTCTGGTTGTGATGGTACGAAAATTTGCACGAGCATAATGCAACTGGTACAACTCAACTCGATCCATTTTCTTGGGCACAGTACTGATCTAAGTTTGACCGTTTTGTTGAATTTATTGTTTTAAAATATCCATAATATACTTTCTGAACTTTTCAATATTCAAAGATAATATCAAAATATCTGTAAGTTCTAGTTTTGAGGCTTTCACGGCCATTATTGTTATAAATATCAAAATTTGTATCAAATTATGTATCATGGGAATGTAGCCGATACCTACAAACTTTTAACATTTTGTGAAGCGACATGTGCGCCAAGTATTTCCACTTTCTGTCTCTGATTGTGGCATTATGAATTGAAAAATTTATTACCAAAACTCTTCTGCTGCTCATTTTTGGATGGGATCAAAATTTCTATCCTCGGAATGCAATAGATACATCCAAATTTTCTGAACTTTGTTGGGCTTAAAGTGCAGCATGTTTTTTCACTTTGCATACAAATATAATAAGGAGATACTGCTATTTAATATGTTTCTTTGATAAGCACAAATTCAAATTGCTACAAATTCTATGGAAGAGTTCTGACTGCTCTTGTCTTGTCCTCAAAAGCTTTGTAAATTTTTGTATCAGACTCCCAGTTCCCGACTTATTTTAGCCTGATTCCAGAAAGGTAAATCGAAATGTCAAAACAATTTGACTGGCTCGAGAATAAAAAAAATGCCAAATTCAAAATTCCAAAACACGTGTCCCTTTATTTAATGGGGAAAAAACCTGACTCTAAGAAGAAGGGGTCAGGGTTTGGAAATGAAAAAGCGATAATATCCGAATGTAACCTTTTTCTAATCTATATAAAGCGAGATGTTCGAAAAGAGCGAGAAAAAACGAATCATATGCATAAAAATCCCTCTCGCGGAAAAAACCTGGACAAGTACATTTGTTGACCGCCGTTCCCATATTTTTCCACGAATATACATACACTGCAAAAACCTTTTCTCGCAAAAATCCCTGAGAAAATCAAATCCTATCAAAAAGTGAGAAAACGGACCACTCTCAAAATATATATCAAATAAATTCAAATCCCACAAAACAAAATGAGTTAATCCTCGCGAAAAGCTAAGGTTGGGTTTCGCAAAAAGTTATAAAATAAATTGAGTTATACTAAAATATATGTGGCCAAATATGGGAGGCTTTATCGTGTGACAAAATCTTTAAATAATGTTGAATGTTGATAGAGAAAAGAATCAAGTTCGAAAATGCAGTTGTTTTACCTACGAGAATGAAACTAACAACTCTGTATTAATAAGAGTCTGAAGCAAAAAAAAGATTACAAACAAAAAAAAATTAGATGAAAAAGAATTTCGTCCGAAGTACTTGGCGAGGTTGTCACCATGACCGATACATTATGTAAATTAAGTGAAAAAACATTCGTCAAATACTTCGACCGAATTTTTTTTAACCTAATTTTTTTCTATGTTTTATAAAACAATTTGTAAGTCAAGGACGATACATCATATTCCTCCGTCATTTCATCTTTGAAAGAATAATAATTCTGAGGCTCCTGACAGTAAAGTTAAATATAATTATCTATTTGTAGCTTAGACAGAAATTGCTAATATTCTCGCTGCCTTTTCGCCCATAAATGCCTTATTCTAATACACAACTTGAAAGCTAATGATAAAGTATTTAATTTTCTGAAATTTTGTCTTGGGGAAAAACTGGTACTTTAGGTCTCTTCTATAACACTTTCCTGCTAAGCTATAATCGAATAATAACCTATCAACGAATTACTAACATCTGAAAAATACTTCGAGTCTGTAGTTAACTCTTTTGAAAACATTATAACTTTTTTCTTATCACAGGAACGAAACGCTGCTATATTTAAACAACCTCAATAACAATGAATTTATGGTAGAAAATCGGTCTCATTCTCTTATGTCGAATTAGTAGTGTGAGCAGTACTGATTCCTGACATTGAAATAAATCGATGATGTAATGATGCAAACAACTTGTAAGTTTATTTGTTATATACATACTCTATTGGAGTCTATATAAAGCGCAATATATGAAAATACTATAGAAAAAAGAAGTGATATCAAATAGCAAAAATCCCTTCCCGGGGAAAAAAAACCTGGACAAGTACATTGGTGGTCCCTCGTTTCCCTATGATATCACAAAAAATCCAAAACCCCACTTAATTTTTTTTTTTTAAATCTTTACTAATGTTATTCATATCCCGGAGGGAAACCAACCATATAGATCACAAAATATCCAGCCAAAAAAGCAGACTTCCCAATAAATGTTACTTTAAATTTATTTCCACAGAACAAAACAAGAATCAAAACATTAAAAAATCAGCGTTATCCAGATGAGAAAAATACCACTTATAATTGGTGTGTAAGAAGTATCAATAGTCTGGAAAAAAATGAAAAAATGTCGACATCTAAGTTACGTGCAGCAGTAAAATTTATGATATCAGTACTAGGACAAGTATTTCTTTGGTGACTGAGAAGATATCAATATGGACGTACCGGCAACGCAGGGCATGCAGTTGGTGCATTGCTTCTGGGATCTCCTAAGTCGAGTAGCTACTTTTGTTTTGACTATGGCGCGACCAGTGTTGCCAAATAGTATTTACTTTTATGACCTAATGAAACAACATTGCCCGCGCCATGGCTAAAATAACGAAAAACAAGCAGGAACAGGAAGTTTCACATAAGATCCCATGCTTTTGTAATGTTAAAAAAAAAAACTTTAATTTATGTCTGTACATTATAGCACAGTTTTGTTTTATTGGTAATAATTTGATGAACGTTCACCACCGTACGTTAAGCGTATACGTACAGAGTACTTGTCCGGCACATAACTTTTTATTAAAATTGCTCATTCAAGTGAAAATAAAATTGGAGGTACTTTTCGTTGCATGCGTTGCTTTTCGCCGTCAGAAATTTATAAGAAAATCGATTCTTCTGCGAATTTCAGAATGGCCTTGTATCATACGCAACATTCAACATCGATTCAATCGGAATAAAATGGTGTTCATAGTCATCATAAAATTGCATTAACATAAAGTGCAGTCAGTTATGAAATTTCTGAAAATGCGGCTCAGTAAACCATTGCCAGCAATGTAGCGTATCATACTTTCGAAAGTTATTATACTTTGGAAAGCTACTATTTATTAGTAGAAGATCTAAGTAACCACTGGTGAATGGTCAAAAGATTAATGCAGGCTATGAATGCACCGTCAAATTTGTATCCAAAGTTTTAAGATCACGCAAATTTCACACAAAATAATCCCCCTCCGTTCATTTCATTTTGACGTTCTTGGGCGCCAGCTATCAAAATAGCCATTTATGTTTTGAAAATGAGAATTTAAACCGTTATGCGGGATTAATCATAAAAAAATAAAAATTAAATAAGACAATACTAACAATGAAAAAGTGCGTATTTATAACCCTTGATTTTTGAGAGAGACCCCTGATTTTTACTGGAATGAGCAATTTTAATAAAAAGTTATGGGCCGGACAAGTATTCTGTGCGTATACGCTCAACGTACGGTGGTGAACGTTCATCAAATTATTACCAATCAAACAAAACTGTGCTATAATATACATACATAAATTAAAATTTTTTTTTTCACATTACAAAAGCATGGGATCTTATGCGAAACTTCCTGTTCCTGCTTGTTTTTCGTTATTTTAGCCATGGCGCGGGCAATGTTGTTTCAATAGGTCATAAAAGTAAATACTATTTGGCAACATTGGTCGCGCCATAGCCAAAACAAAAGTAGCTACTCGACTTAGGAGATCCCAGAAGCAATGCACCAACTGCATGCCCTGCGTTGCCGGTACGTCCATATTGATATCTTCTCAGTCGCCAAAGAAATACTTGTCCTAGTACTGATATCATAAATTTTACTGCTGCACGTAACTTAGATGTCGACTTTTTTCATTTTTTTCGAGACTATTGATACTTCTTACACACCAATTATAAGTGGTATTTTTCTCATCTTGATAACGCTGATTTTTTAATGTTTTGATTCTTGTTTTGTTCTGTGGAAATAAATTCAAAGTAACATTTATTGGGAAGTCTGCTTTTTTGGCTGGATATTTTGGCATCTATATGGTTGGTTTCTCTCCGGGATATGAATAACATTAGTAAAGATTTAAAAAAAAAAATTTAAGTGGGGTTTTGGATTTTTTGTGATATCACAGGGAAACGAGGGACCACCAACGTACTTGTCCAGATTTTTTTCCCCCGGGAAGGGATTTTTGCTATTTTATTATCTCTGAATAAAACGATTCGCGGCGGGGGGGGGGGGGGTAAAATTGGCATGTCATTTTGTTCATTTACGAAGCTCAGGAGTCATTTGATGGCTTGAAAATTTAACTAGAGACTAATTAAGAAATTCTCTGTCGATTGAGCCCAAAATCAGCATGATCGGTGGCGTAGTTGCTGAGAAAAAACTTTGCACAGGCTCAAGATTATGTAAAAAATACTAACACATCGAAGGATTCGACGTATCTGTATATGACACAATCAAAGGCGTTTTGATGCCCATCAAAACCCTTTTTTTTAAATGAAATAAATTTTTATATAAAAATAAAATAATAAAATAATAAAATAAAAATAAAAATAAAAATAAAAATAAAATAAAATTTAAAAAAAACATGAAAGCCGGTCTCTGGCGACGAGAGCAACGGGCTGCGATTGGTCACAACTACTTTTCTCTCTCTTTTCTCGGTACCGACACAGCGGAAAGTTCTCTCTCTTTTCTCGATACCGACACAGCGGAAAGTTTGAACGGAGTTTCGACATAACGAAATGCGGGACGTGCGAGCAATGAATAAAACGATTCGCGGTGGTGGAGGTAAAAACTGAAATTCTTTTTCTTTAATTACGAAGCTCAGGAGGCATATGATGATTTGAAAATTGAACTAGAGATTTATTACGAAAAAATACTTCGATTGAGCCTTAAATCAGCACGATTGATGCCGTATTTGCTGAGAAAAAACTTTGCACAGGCTCAAGATTATGCTAACATCGAAGTATCAAGAGACTCGGTAGAGTCTCGGGACAAGTACATTTAACAGCTCTGTCGTCTGCTGGCCCGAGACTCACCCGAGTATATTATCTCTGAATAAAGCAAATTCGGTGGTGGGGGGAACCATTTTCTTCAATTGTGGAGCCCAGAAGAAATATTATGATCTGAGAATTGAACTGGAGACTAATTACGCTAGACTCCCTCGATTGAGCCTTAAATCAGCACGATTGATGCCGTAATTGCTGAGAAAAAACTTTGCACATGCAAAGTTATGCAAAAGCGCCAACACATTGAAAGATTCAGTGTGTCTGTATATGCGCGCAGACGACACAATCAAAGGGCTTTTGATGCCCATCATGACCCATTTTCATGAAAGTCGGTCTCCAGTGATGGAAGCAACGAGTTTCTATTAGTCGCGAGTGACTTTCTTCTGTACCGATCCGGTGGAAAGTTTCCGGTTACGAGTAGCTATATAAAATTAGCCGCTCGATTTTGACTTTTGCATTTTTTTTAAATTTGTAATGATTGTTTGTCGATGGTTTGTGATTGTTTGATTAATTAAAATGTTTGTTTGATCATATTTTTTATCAAACAAACGAAACAAAAAAGGGCGTTAAGTTAGCCGCAAATTTTTGAAATTTTGTCTAATTTGATTTTTTCAAACGCCAATCGATTCGGAATCGTTTGTTTGAAACAAATAATATTATTTGAACGTTTGTTTGATTGTTATTTTTCCAAAAAATGAATAAATAAAATATTGGATCATTGTAGCTTTTACACTGGATTCCAATATAACCTCGAGCATTGACCGAAGCGGTTGAGTTTACTTTTCAGAGCAATCATGATCTCGATTGTTTATAAAAAATGTGTACATCTATTCGATTTAAAAACATTGAATTATTTCTATTACCAGGCTAGCATTAAAATTAGGCTGTGTCTAGTCGTCCGGACACCCGGACAAATACGCGTCCGGTATTCGTCCGGATATTTGTCCAAAATGAGGTTATTTTTTTTTCAATAAATTTTTTTATAGTATGATGGTATATTGAAACTCCCTCCGAATATACACCTCGTAGCTATAAATATCCGGACGAATAATCGCACGTAATTCGTCCGGATAAACAATTTATAATGATTTTCGTATATCCGAACGAATAATCGTACAGAATTCATCCGGGTATATAATGAATTACGTATCGACGAACGATTTCCAAGGGTTCTAATATGTATCCGGACGACTAATCGTTCGTAATTCATCCGGATATATGATGAATAAAGGTATCTGTATGTATCTGAAGGAATAATCGCACGTAAGTCGTCCGGATATACAATTTATGACAGTTGTTATAAGAGTTGGACCTGAGGAAATAGTAAGGTGGATTTGGGTCATCTTGCGGTTGTTTTTTGAATAGTTGGACATGAAGAAATAGTAGGGTGGGTTTGGGTCATCTTGCGGTTGTTTTTTGAATAGTTGGACATGTGGAAATAGTAGGGTGGGTTTGGGTCATCTTGCCGTTGTTTCTTGAATAGTTGGACATGAGAAAATAGTAGGGTGGGTTTGGGTCATCTTGCGGTTGTTTTTTGAATAGTTGGACATGAGGAAATAGTAGGGTGGGTTTGGGTCATCTTGCGGTTGTTTTTTGAATAGTTGGACATGAAGAAATAGTAGGGTGGGTTTGGGTCATCTTGCGGTTGTTTTTTGAATAGTTGGACATGTGGAAATAGTAGGGTGGGTTTGGGTCATCTTGCCGTTGTTTCTTGAATAGTTGGGCATGAGAAAATAGTAGGGTGGGTTTGGGTCATCTTGCGGTTGTTTTTTGAATAGTTGGACATGAGGAAATAGTAGGGTGGGTTTGGGTCATTTTGCGATTTTTTGAATAGTTGGACATGAGGAAATAGTAGGGTGGGTTTGAGTCATCTTGCGGTTGTTTTTTAAATAGTTGGACATGTGGAAATAGTAGGGTGGGTTTGAGTCATCTTGCGGTTGTTTTTTGAATAGTTGGACATGTGGAAATAGTAGGGTGGGTTTGGGTCATCTTGCAGTTGTTTTTTGAATAGTTGGACATGAGGAAATAGTAGGGTGAGTTTGGGTCATCTTGCGGTTGTTTTTTGAATAGTTGGGCATGTGGAAATAGTAGGGTGGGTTTGGGTCATCTTGCGGTTGTTTTTTGAATAGTTGGGCATGTGGAAATAGTAGGGTGGGTTTGGGTCATCTTGCAGTTGTTTTTTGAATAGTTGGACATGAGGAAATAGTAGGGTGAGTTTGGGTCATCTTGCGGTTGTTTTTTGAATAGTTGGGCATGTGGAAATAGTAGGGTGGGTTTGGGTCATCTTGCGGTTGTTTTTTGAATAGTTGGGCATGTGGAAATAGTAGGGTGGGTTTGGGTCATCTTGCCGTTGTTTTTTGAATAGTTGGACATGAGAAAATAGTAGGGTGGGTTTGGGTCATCTTGCGGTTGTTTTTTGAACAGTTAGACATGAGGAAATAGTAGGGTGGGTTTGGGTCATCTTGCGATTTTTTGAATAGTTGGACATGTGGAAATAGTAGGGTGGGTTTGGGTCATCTTACGGTTGTTTTTTGAATAGTTGGACACGTGGAAATAGCAGGGTGTGGATGAGTCATCTTGCGGTTGTTTTTTGAATAGTTGGACATGAGAAAATAGTAGTGTGGGTTTGGGTCATCTTGCGGCTGTTTTTTGAATAGTTGGACATGAGGAAATAGTAGGGTGGGTTTGGGTCATCTTACGGTTGTTTTTTGAATAGTTGGGCATGTGGAAATAGTAGGGTGGGTTTGGCTCATCTTGCGGTTGTTTTTTGAATAGTTGGACATGTGGAAATAGTATTTTTATCCAACTATACAAATACATGTCCAACTATTCAAAAAACAGCCGCAAGATGACCCAAACCCACCCTACTATTTCCTCATGTCCAACTATTCAAAAAACAACCGCAAGATGACCCATACCCACCCTACTATTTCCTCATTTCCAACTATTCAAAAAACAACCGCAAGATGACCCATACCCACCCTACTATTTCCTCATTTCCAACTATTCAAAAAACAACCGCAAGATGACCCATACCCACCCTACTATTTCCACGTGTCCAACTATTGAAGAAACAACCGCAAGATGACCCAAACCCACCCTACTATTTCCTCATGTCCAACTATCCAAAAAATAACCGCAAGATGACCCAAACCCACCCTACTATTTCCTCATGTCCAACTATTCAAAAAACAACCGCAAGATGACCCAAACTCACCCTATTATTTCCACATGTCCAACTATTCAAAAAACAACCACAAGATGACTCCAACCCACCCTACTATTTTCTTATGTCCAACCATTATAACAACTATCATAAATTGTATATCCGGACGAATCACGTGCGATTATTCGTTCGGATACTTGCAAATACCTTTATTCATCATATATCCGGATGAATTACGTACGATTATTTATCCGGATACATATAACAACTATCAGAAATTGTATATTCGGATGAATTACCTGTGAGTATTCGTCCGGATATACTATACGGAAACCATTATAAATTGTATTTCCGGACGAATTACATGCGATTACTCGTCCGGATACATGCAAATACCTTTATTTCCTATGTATCCGTATGAAATACGTACGATTAGTCGTCCGCATACATATTAGAACCCTTGGAAATCGTTCGTCGATACGTAATTCATTATATACCCGAATGAATTCTGTATGATTATTCGTTCGGATATACGAAAATCATTATAAATCAAGAGACTCGGTAGAGTCTCGGGAAAAGTACATTGACAGCTCTGTCGTCTGCTGGCCCGAGGCTCGCCGAGACTATACTTTCTCGAAACAAAACTTTTCGCGGTGGTGGGGGGAAAATTGGCACATCATTTTGTTCGTTTTCGAAGCTCACGAGTCGTTTGAGGCCTTGAAAATTGAACTGGAGATTCATTAAGAAATTATCTTTCGAATGAGCCCAAATTTAGCACGATCGGTGACGTAAATGCTGAGAAAAAACTTTGCACGGGCTCAAAATCACGCAAAAGTCACCTACACATTCAAGAATCAGACGTGTCTGTATACAACACCAAAGCCGGCTGAAAGTGTCTCTCGAGTTTCTGATTGGTTCATTCTGACGACACCCATATATATATAACACTATCAAAGGCCTCATGTCCTCGCGGCTAACTTCACGGCGCTGTCGCAGACCGACGTCACATGAGACTTCCTCCACCACGTCGCTAGTATATATATATACCGAACCGCGGAAAGTTTGACAGGTCGAGTGTTGTTATTATCTCTGAATAAAACGATTCACCGTGGTGGGAGTAAAAACTGAAATTCATTTTCTTTAATTACGAAGCTCAGGAGGCATATGATGATTTGAAAATTGAACTGCAGATTTATTACGAAAAAATACTTCGATTGAGCCTTAAATCAGCACGATTAATGCCGTATTTGCTGAGAAAAAACTTTGCACAGGCTCAAGATTATGCTGACATCGAAGTATTGGCATGTCTGTATACGACACAATGAAAGGCCTCTTGACGCTTTCCGAGCTTGTGATTGGCCATTCCGTTTCATCTTTCTCTACCTATACCACGCAAAGTCTGAACGGAGTTTTCGAAGTGAGAATGAGTGCTTATACGCGAGACGTGTTTGTGGATAAATTCGGGAAAAAAATTATTTCGCGGTCTGTGAATAAATAAATAGTTCGAAGTACCCATACCGCGGAAAGTCTGAACGGAGTTTTCGAAGTGAGAAGTTCTTATGCGGGACGTGTTGTGGATAAATTCGGGAAAAAAAATTATTTCGCGATCTATAAATAAATTTATTCACAAATCGCGAAATAATTTTGGATCGTACGCGTACGATCCAAAAATGATTTCGTTAATATAAATTCAATGACAGCAATTTAGAGTTTCATTCAAATTCACGTATTTTTTATTTTTTTCCACCTTTCGATCGCGACTAATTAGAATCTCGTGGCTTAAACTGTATTGAAAATATTAATCTTTTTTCACGAACATTTGTGAGGTTATAAATATCGAGGTTAGGTTCAATCGACTCTTGGTTACAGCAATAATAAGAAAGTGATGGTGTGAAAATAGTGAAGTGCTTTTAATCAACTTTCGAACAGTGCTGAAATGAATATACATTCTTTTATTATTGTTAACCCTGCAGTTTTTATTTTCCACACTTAAGGGGACCGTATGGTCTAGAAATTTGAAAAAATCGATTTTTTTTTTTTTCGATATGTCGAAAGTATAGTATCTCAAGAATATACTGTGAAATTTTCATGCGGAAATTCTCAATATTACAGCTTCTACAGCCCATAACGCAGGTAGAGAGCGGTCCGCGACACGAAAACGTTCAAAGCCTTATTGGACACAAAGCCTTACGGGGATGATTTTTTAGTTTGCAAAAAAGAATGTGTTTTGCATGTTAAAAAACGTTTGTACAAACGTGCTGTTGATGCGAAAAAAAAACATGCACAAATAAAGAAAGCAACAAAGAAATTGACAGAAAAAGAAGAGGGAAAAAAGACACAGCGGAAATCGATAAATAAAACACCGAAGCGTCAACAATTGACGAATAAATTATTGCAAGAGCTGTCAACTTATTACGGTCTAGCAATTAGACGTAATTCAGATTCGACTGAAGGGATGAGAAGTGAAATATGGGCAGCATATTATCACAAAATTTCAACAGATGAAAATCCGCAACACTCGTACTGTCCTCCAGGTTCCGAATCGTGGTGCAAGTGGCGTCAAAGTGAGGCTGCAGGTACTTTAGACACCTACGAGCACCCACCTGCTCTGTGCGATGAAGCACAAGAGATATTAAAACCAATTTATGAAGAATTGACAGCAGAGACTTTATTGGAAAGGTGTATTGGCAGTAATACGCAGAACAATAACGAAAGTTTCAATGCTTGCGTGTGGCACCTTGCGCCGAAACATCTGTTTGCCGGAAAAAAAATCATTGATATTGCCACTCACATTTCCGCTTGCATATTCAATGAAGGATTTGCATCCCTATTGAAAATAATGGAGACCATGGGCATAACAATCGGGCCACAAGCGGAGCAACTAGCGCAAAACCGAGACGAGCTGCGAGTATCGAGCGCCAACCGTAGGAGCACGGACAACTCCAAAGAGGCTCGGACAGCTCGAAGAAATGAAAGGAGTGAGGAAATCTTGAATTATGAACGTTCCGAAGGAATCCTATATGGTGCCGGAATCGCGGATTAACTGTAAGTATTCAAAATTTGCTCAATTTTTGAAAATATCTGTACCTCAAACTTTAAACTCATTTATCTCGAAACGACTTTTTTCGGCACTGCGCAGGTGAAAACAAAAAAACTATTCAACCGAATCACTTGAAATTTGGATATGTTGTTCACAACATGTATGGCTATCGTCGGAACTACAATCATAATTTTATTTAAATAATTTCTTATTGTTTATACTAAAAAACTAGTGAAAAAAAACCCGATTTTACGAATTTTTTTTCAAAAGCGCGCCATTTTGTCAATTTTTAATTTTTTCGATTTGTTCTAGTCCCGACCATAACTGCACTCTTTCTGATTAAGAATCTTCTTGAATTTTGTGTTTCAGATGAGTAGAAGTCTCGGATCGATCTTCACCGTCCGGGTCGGATTTTTCGAGAGGGTCGTCTTCAATGCCAATTATATGATAATAAACACTGTTTTTAAAATTAAAAAAAAATTTTTTTGTATACTTAATAAAGGTAGTAATAAACCCGAAAAGTTAAAACATCGATTTTTAAATTTTTTAAGGCAAAAAAAAAATCGTGAAAATAGGTGAAATTTTCGTGCTCTAGACCATACGGTCCCCTTAACTCTGCGACGGAATTTCTCTTTCGCGATTAAATGTTCCTCGTATAAGATTTCTTGAGAAATCGTTCTTTTCGTTTCTTTGATAAATATGCAATAGTGTACGTTGAACTGTTAATCATGATTGGTGTGAATCGATGTAAATTTGGAAAAGGAACTCTATAAAACTAATAATGAGTGTCAAAAAAATGTATATGGCAAAGTTTGTTATTATCATGCCGAGTTTTGAGCAGTGTTTAATAAATATTTTTTTTTAACTGTACACCGTTGACAATTTATTTTATTGGTCCCTTTCCTCTTTATTATAAAATGTTCCTCGCTGGCCATAATAAGATTTGTACATCATACAATGTTCCTTGCATGATAATTGTTGGTCCATTCCAAAAGATTTTCGACGTCGTTTTTCTATCCAAAATATGGTGTAGAATCATCTCGCGTTTGATGTATTAATAGACAAATACACTGTCAACCTGCATTTGGATATATATGGATGCATCTGGATGATAACCGTAGTAAGTAATGATATATCTTTATGTCAAAATGGCTTGTATAATATATCTTTATGTCAAAAGACTATGGCGGTATATACTCCATATCCTATCAAAATTTGTATCTTTGGATTGCAACGAATGCCTATAGACTCTGGAAATTCTGTGAAGCGACAAATGTACCAAGTATTTCCACTTTTTGGCTCCGATCGTAGCATTATGAATTGAACATTTTGTTATGAAAATTCTTCGGTTGCTCATTCGTCAATGGGATCAAAAATATTGTCTTCGGAACACCGTGGATATATGCAAAATTTCAGAATTTTGTTTGGCTCAATATGCTCTATATTTTTTCACATCCCCGCTTTAATTGTAGCATAATGAATTTTAAAAAATTGTTTCAGAAAGTCTTCCGATGTGTTTTTTCTGACATTATCAAAATTTATATCTTTGGATTGCAACGAATGCCTACAAACTTCGGAAATTGTGTGAAGCGACAAATGTACCAAGTATTTCTACTTTTTGCCTCCGATTTTAGCGTTATGAATTGAACTTTTGTTATGAAAATTCTTCGGTTGCTCATTTGTCAATGGGATCAAAATTATTGTCTTCGGAACGCCATGAATATATGCAAAATTTTAGAATTTTGTATGGCTCAATATGCGCTCTATTTTTTCACTTCACCACTTTAGTTGTAACATTATGAATTTTGAAAAATTGTTTCAGGAAGTCTTCCGATGTCCTTTAACTGATATTATCAAAATTTGTATAATTCAATTGCAATGGATACCTACAGTCTTTGAAAATTCTGTAAAGCGACAGATGTGCCAAGTATTTTCCCTTTTGCTCATTTGTCGATGGATTAAGAATTGCTGCCTTCAGAATGTCATGCATACATGCAAAATTTCAGAATTTTGTTGGGCCCAATGTGCGCTACATTTTTTCAATTCCCTAATTTAGTTGTAGTATAATGAATTTTGAAAAATTGTTTCATTAAGTCTTCTGATATTTTTTTACTGATATTATCAAAATTTGTATCATTGAATTGCAACGGATACCTACAGACGTTGGGAATTCTGTAAAGCAACAAATGTACCAAGTATTTCCACTTTTTGGCTCCGATTGTGGCATTAAGAATTAAAAATTTTGTTATAAAAATTCTGTGGTTGCTTATTTGTCAATGGAATCAAAATTATTGTCTTCGGAACGCCATGAATATATGCAAAATTTAAAAATTTCATTCGGCTCTATTGAGCTATATTTTTTCACTTCCTCACTTTAGTTGTAGCATAATAAATTTTGAAAAATTGTTTTAGGAAGTCTTCTGATGTGTTTTTACTGATATTATCAAAATTTGTATCATTGAATTGCAACAGATACGTACAGACTTTGAAATACTTGTGAAGTAACAAGTGTGCCCAATATTTCCACTTTTTTGCTGGAATAGTGGCATTATTAGGACTTGAAAATTTTATTATGAAAATTATTCGCTTGCTCATTTTTGGATGGGATTAAAATTATGATCCTGAAGTTTGCAACGTTGGAGTCCAACGAAATGATCTAAAAAAACTTCAATAAGTCCAGTAATTCTCCAATTTTGTTCCCTGCCGGATTTGCAATTCGTAGTTTTTCAACCTACACCAATAATTCGTGAAATAAAAAATTGGTGAATTACGAACATTTTTTTTTTGGTTCATTTCGTTGGACTCCAACGTTGCAAACTTCAGCGTCGTTTAAAATTTGGCTTCCAAAAGTAATAGCTATATGCAAAATTCATAAACTTTATTGAGCCCGATGTGCGGTATGCTTGAGTTGTGGCATGATTAATTCAAAAAATTGTCAGAAAGTCTTTGGTTCCTTTTTTCTGGAAGTATAAAAATTTGTTTCATTGGAACGCAACGTATACTTACAAACTTTGGAAATTTCCTGGAGCAACATGTGTGCTCAGTATTTCTACTTTTTGGCTCCTATTGTGGCATAACGAATTGAAAAATATTTTCAAAAAGATTTGCTCTACGGATGCTCTGGTTGTGATGGTACGAAAATTTGCACGAAGATAATGCAACTGGTACAACTCAACTCGATCCATTTTCTTGGGCACAGTACTGATCTAAGTTTGCCCGCTTTGTTGAATTTATTGTTTTAAAATATCCATAACATACTTTCTGAACTTTTCGAAATTCAAAGATAATATTAAAATACCTGTAAGTTCTAGTTTTGATGCTTTCACGGCCATTATTGTTATAAATATCAAAATTTGCATCAAAATTTGTATCATGGGAACGTAGCCGATACCTACAAACTTTTAACATTTTGTGAAGCGCCAAGTATTTCCACGTTTTATCTTTGATTGTGGCATTATGAATTGAAAAATTTATTACAAAAAGTCTTCGGCTGCTCATTTTTGGATGGGATTAAAATTTCTGTCCTCGGAACGCTATAGATACATCCAAATTTTCTGAACTTTGTTGGGCTTAAAGTGCACTATGTTTCTTCACTTTTCCACTTTAGTTATGGCATAATAAATTTAAAAAGTTGTTTCAGAAAGTCGTCGGGTGCTCTTCTGCTGATAGTATCAAAATTTGTATCATTGGAATGTAGCCGATATCTACAAACTTTGAACATTTTGTGAAGAGGAGACATGTGTGTTAAGTATTTCCACTATTTAGCTCTGATTATGGCATAATAAATTGAAAAAAATTTATTCCAAAGGCTTTCCTCTACAGTCGCTCTGGGTTTGATGGTATCAAAATTTGCTCAAAGCTAATGTGACTAATACAACTAAATTCATTTCATTCTCTTGGGTACGATCCTGATCTGAATTTGTCCGCTTTGTTCAATATATTGTTTTGGAGTTCCCATAACATACTATTTGAACTTTTCTATATTCAATGAGAATATTGAAATAGTTGTAACTTTTTATTTTCATGGTAGTAACTTCTTCAATGGTATTGACAAATAATCATGATTCCACCTTGTTAATAAAAATAAGAATGAAAAAATGCGTGAACTTTTTTCACAATAGATTCGATATGTTTTCTCTAAACATACGGGAAACTGGTTTTTTATTTTATCATTAATCAAAAATGAAAAATTTCGAAAAAAATCGCCCCATTTTTATCAACAAGCTGAAATAAGCGTAATATTTTTTACCACAAATCTACAAATATAACAAGGAGATACTGCTATTTAATATGTTTCTTTGATAAGCACAAATTCAAATTGCTACAAATTCTATGGAAGAGTTCTGACTGCTCTAGTCTCGCCCTCAAAAGCTTTGTAAATTTTTGTATCGGACTCCCAGTTCCCGACTTATTTTAGCCTGATTCCAGAAAGGTAAATCGAAATGTCAAAACAATTTGACAGGCTCGAGAATGAAAAAAATGCCAAATTAAAAATTCCAAAACACGTGTCCCTTTATTTAATGGGGAAAAAACCTGACTCGAAGTAGAAGGGGTCAGGGTTTGGAAATGAAAAGGTGATAATTTCCCAATATAACCTTTTTCTAATCTATATAAAGCGAGATATTTGAAAAGAAAGAGAAAAAACGCATCATATCACGCATAAAAACCCCCTCGCGGAAAAAACCTGGACAAGTACATTTGTTGACCGCCGTTCCCATATTTATCCACTAATATACATACACTGCAAAAACCTGTTCTCGCAAAAATCCCTAAGAAAATCAAATCCTATCAAAAAGTAAGAAAAGTGACCACTCTCAATAAATGTATCAAATAAATTCAAATCACACAAAACAAAATGAGTTAATCCTCACGAAAAGCTAAGGTTGGGTTTCGCAAAAAGTTATAAAATAAATTGAGCTATACTAAAATAGATGTGGCCAAGTACGGGAGGCTTTATCGTGTGATAAAATCTTCAAATAATGTTGAATGTTGATAGAGAAAAGAATCATGTTCGAAAATGCAGTTGTTTTACCAAACAGAATGAAAATAAAAACTCTGTATCAATAAGGGTCCGAAGCAAAAAAAGATTGCAAACGAAAAAAAATTAGATGAAAAAGAATTTCGGCCGAAGTACTTGGCGAGGTTTTCACCATGACCGATACATTATGTAAATTAAGTGAAAAAACATTCGTCAAGTACTTCGGCCGAATTCTTTTTCAATCAAATTTTTTTCTATGTTTTATAAAACAATTTGTAAGTCAAGGATGATGCATCATATTCTTCCGTCATTTCATCTTTGAAAGAATAATAATTCTGAGGCTCCTGACAGTAAAGTTAAATATAATTATCTGTTTATAGCTTAGACCGAAATTGCTAATATCCTCGCTGCCTTTTCGCCCCTGAATGCCTTATTCTAATACACAACTTGAAAGCTAATGATAAAGTATTTAATTTTCTGAATTTTCGCCTCGGGGAAAAATTGGTACTTGACGTCTCTTCTATAACACCTTCCTGTCAAGCTATAATCGAATAATAACCTATCAACGAATTACTAACATCTCGAAAATACTTCGAGTCTGTAGTTAACTCTTTTGAAAACATTATAACTTTTTTTCTTATCACAGGAACGAAACGCTCCTATATTTAAACAATCTCAATAACAAGGAATTTATGGTAGAAAATCTGTATCATTCTCTTACGTCGAATTAGTAGTGTGAGCAATGCTGATTCCTGACATTGAAATAAATCGATCATGTAATGATGCAGACACGTTGTAAGTTTTTTTTGTTATATACAGGCTCTATTGGAGTTTATATAAAACGAAATATGAAAATACTATAGAAAAAAGAAGTGATATCAAATATCAAAAATCCCCTCCCGGGGAAAAAAACCTGGACAAGTACATTGGTGGTCCTTCGTTTCCCTATGATATCACAAAAAGTCCAAAACCCCACTTAATTTTTTTTTTTTGAATTTTTACTAATTTTATTCATATCCCGGAGGGAAACCAATCATATAAATCACGAAATATCCGGCCAAAAAACCAGACTTCACAATAAATGTTACTTTGAATTTATTTCCACAGAACAACACAAGAATCAAAACATTAAAAAATCAGCATTATCAAGATGAGAAAAATGCCACTTATAATTGGTGTGTAAGAAGTATCAAAAGTCTAAAAAAAAATGAAAAAAGATGGACATCTAAGTTACGTGCAGCAGTAAAATTTTTGATATCGGTACTAGGACAAGTATTTCTTTGGTGACTGAGAAGATATCAATATGGAAGTACCGGCAACGTAGGGCATGCAGTTGGTGCATTGCTTCTAGGATCTCCTAAGTCGAGTAGCTACTTTTGTTTTGGCTATGGCGCGACCAATGTTGCCAAATAGTATTTGCTTATATGACCTAATGAAACAACATTGCCTGCGCCGTGGCTAAAACAACGAAAAACTTTCAGAAACCAGTCGAAAACTCGACACACAAACGCAGGAACGGGAAGTTTCGCATAAGATCCCGTACTTTTGTAATGTTAAAAAAAAGCTTTAATTTATGTTCGTACATGATAGCACAGTTTTGTTTGATTGGTAATAATTTGATGAACGTTCACCACCGTACGTTGAGCGTATACGCACAAAGTACTTGTCCGGCCCATAACGTTTTATTAAAATTGCTCATTCAAGTAAAAATCAAATAAAAAGTTATGGACCGGACAAGTACTTTGTGCGTATACGCTCAACGTACGGTGGTGAACGTTCATCAAATTATTACCAATCAAACAAAACTGTGCTATCATGTACGAACATAAATTAAAGCCTTTTTTTAACATTACAAAAGTACGGGATCTTATGCGAAACTTCCTGTTCCTGCGTTTGTGTGTCGAGTTTTCGACTGGTTTCTGAATATTTTTCGTTGTTTTAGCCACGGCGCAGGCAATGTTGTTTCATTAGGTCATATAAGTAAATACTATTTGGCAACATTGGTCGCGCCATAGCCAAAACAAAAGTAGCTACTCGACTTAGGAGATCCTAGAAGCAATGCACCAACTGCATGCCCTACGTTGCCGGTACTTCCATATTGATATCTTCTCAGTCACCAAAGAAATACTTGTCCTAGTACCGATATCAAAAATTTTACTGCTGCACGTAACTTAGATGTCCATCTTTTTTCATTTTTTTTTAGACTTTTGATACTTCTTACACACCAATTATAAGTGACATTTTTCTCATCTTGATAATGCTGATTTTTTAATGTTTTGATTCTTGTGTTGTTCTGTGGAAATAAATTCAAAGTAACATTTATTGTGAAGTCTGGTTTTTTGGCCGGATATTTCGTGATCTATATGATTGGTTTCCCTCCGGGATATGAATAAAATTAGTAAACATTAAAAAAAAAAAAATTAAGTGGGGTTTTGGACTTTTTGTGATATCATAGGGAAACGAAGGACCACCAATGTACTTGTCCAGGTTTTTTCCCCCGGGAGGGGATTTTTGCTATTTTTGTATATCCGGACGAATTACGTGCGATTATTCGTCCGGACATTTATAGCTGCCAGGTGTATTTTCGGACGGAGTTTCAATATACCATCATACTATAAAAAAATTAATTGAAAAAAAATAACCTCATTTTGGACAAATATCCGGACGAATAATACCGGACGCGTATTTGTCCGGGTGTCCGGACGATTAGACACAGCCTAATTTTAATGCCAGCCTGGTAATATAAATAATTCAATGTTTTTAAATCGAATAGATATACACATTTTTATACACAATCGAGATCATGATTGCTCTGAAAAGTAAACTCAACCGTTTCGGCCAATGCTCGAGGTTATATTAGAATCTAGTGTAAAAGCTACAACGATCCAATATTTTATTTATTCATTTTTTGGAAAAACAACAATCAAACAAACCTTCAAATAATATTATTTGTTTCAAACAAACGATTGCGAATTGATTGGCGTTTGAAAAAATCAAATTAAACAAAATTTCAAAAATTTGCGGCTAACTTAACGCCCTTTTTTGTTTCGTTTGTTTGATAAAAAATATGATCAAACAAATGTTTTAATTAATCAAACAATCACAAACTATCGACAAACAATCATTATAAATTAAAAAAAAATGCAAAAGTCAAAATCGAGCGGCTAATTTTATATAGCTGTTACGAGTGACTTACTTGCGATGTTTTTGGTTATGTCGACTTTCTTCTGTACCGATCCGGCGGACAGTTTGAATGTTTGAACGTGTAAACCGCGTGTTTTTTGGGTAAATAGTACGAAAAAATGGTAATATATAAATAGTGCGAAAAAACGGAAATTTATGAATAGTGCGAAAAACCGGTAAACCAGTGTGCACACGAGTGATGTTTTGAAACGTGGCCCTGTGACTACATTCCTCTGCACCCATACCACGGAAAGTTTGAACGTTTAACCAGTTACGGTAGTTTTGACTTTTGACAGTGTAAAGTGCGAGTCGTGTAAATCGCGTGTTTTTTAGATTGTGAAAAATCGTGATTCATAAATAGTTTGAATATATAAATAGTGCGAAAAAACGGTAATATATAAATATTGCGAAATGTGGTAATAATATTTTTTAATATCTCGGAATTAATCATTAGCGAAATTAAAGAAGATAACCTCGCACCCGCTGATGAAATCATTTGTGTTTCGGATTCCAGAAAAGCCAAATAAAAACAAACCTCACCACTCGTTGAGGTTATCATTTTTATTTTTCCGTATAAAATAATCCGAATAAAACCGTTAATTCGTGTGGCCGGAATAAATGCTAGAAAATATGACGAACATAACCTCAAAAATCAGTGTTAAACGTTCTGAAAATGCGTGAATTCGCAAATAATGATGTTGAAGTTTCGGACTTCGTTGGTTTCGATCTAGAACGCAACGATTTTTTGTTTTTCAATCATGTGACTTAAATTTTTCTTACAGATCAACAGACTGTTTTTTTTCCAAAAGTGAGTGTATGAAAATAGTTGTGACAAGATGTATCATGTGTTCATAAATAAAAACCTGTAAAAATATTAATTGTTGATGAAATACTTTAATTATAAAAATTTGACAAATCACTTTTGTCGTGAAATCATGATTTTCAATACTTTTCATGTGTGGTCTACAAATAAACATAAAATTTCCAATATTGTGCAGGTTGTGCTCAGTTCCTTCAGTTTTTCTTTTCGGCTTCAAGAAATTTACCAATATACTGAAGGCACTGCGAGATGTGAATTGGGTTGAGATTCTCTGCTTCGACAATTCGATCTAAAAAAACTTAAAGCAATGAAGCATTTGCTATTCCTTGCGGAAACAAGAGATGCCTTATTTCCTTTGCATACAAGGATCACCGCTTCGTTATTGCGAGCTGTGCTAAGTTCCTTCGCTCTTTCTTTTTGGCATCGCACTATATATTTTATATTGAGCTGGGGTTTTACTGATTATGTCAGCGTAAATATTCAAGGATCATGTGTTATCATATTTCACAACAAGTCGAAGGATCAGAAATTCAGCAATAGTGTAATGGCATCGCTCGGTTAGGCTTGTGCAAAAGATATAAGTGGAAATAAAAGCATGAGAAAACAATGTAAAAATTCAATATTCATTCAAGTTTTTAATGTGCATTGTGATATGATTTGTTAAAAAAAAAGTGTTCCACAAATTTTTCTATACGGTTTCAGTTTTATCCTTTCGCTCATGTTTTTCTCATATTAGTGAAATGCACATTGCTGAGACGCACCAAATATATGTATCGAATTTCTCAATATACTGCAGGAGACGCGAGGTGTTAACTGAAATGAATTTCTGCGCTTTGTGTGTGTAAGCTGTACTAAGTTCGTTCGCTTTTTCTTTATAGCATCGCATTGCACATTTGATATTGAGCTAGGATTTTACTGATTATGTCAGCGTAGATATTCAAGGATTATCTATTATCATGTAAAAATTCTAGGATACGGAGCTGTTCAGAAAAAAAGAAGTTATATCCTGGCCAAAAATCCCCTCCCCGGGGAAGAAAACCTTGGACAAGTACATTTGTTGACCCCTGTTTCCATTTGTTTTCACAGAAAAAAACTACCCAAAAAAGTACAAAATTTTTAAAAAATTGGCAAGTTCGATACAGGAAAAAGAAGATTGTTTCTATAAAATAACTATACTTCAAATGACAAATAGAAATGAAAAACTTCACATATATTATCGAGATCCCAAGAAAAAAAGCAACAATGCCCATCGTGAGTGTCCGGTAAAAAACAGAGTCTACAAGAAAATGATCGATTTGTGCATAAAAAAAAATAATTACTTTACAAAAACAGAAATGGAAAAGCCAGTGATTTACGTTCAGCACTAAAATTTATAATATCAGTAATAGGACAAGTATTTTATTGTCGCGTGAGGATGGAGTATTTAAAAAAAAGGAAAAATTAGTTGGTTATTGAAAAAAGTCACCAATGTACAAAAATAAAAATCGGTCAAAAGAACAGAGTCCAGAAAAAAAAATCGGGATGAAAAGAAACTTGAAGAAAAAAATTTCGAACGAAAAAAATTAGATTGAAAAAAAAAATTCGGCCGAAGTACTTGGCGAGTTTTTTTGCTCAGCTTGGATCATGTAATGTATTTCACGTAATGTTGTATGTGTTACAAACTCGCCAAGTACTTCGGCCGAATTTTTTTTTCAATCTAATTTTTTTCGTTTGAAATTTTTTTCTTCCAGTTTCTTTTCATCCCGATTTTTTTTCTGGACTCTGTTCTTTTGACCGATTTTTATTTTTGTACATTGGTGACTTTTTTCAATAACCAATTAATTTTTCCTTTTTTGTTAAATACTCCATCCTCACGCGACAATAAAATACTTGTCCTATTATTGATATTATAAATTTTAGTGCTGAACGTAAATCATTGGCTTTACCATTTCTGTTTTTGTAAAGTAATTATTTTTTTTTATGCACAAATCGATCATTTACTTGTAGACTCTGTTTTTTACCGGACACTCACGATGGGCATTGTTGCTTTTTTTCTTGGGGTCTCGATAAAATATGTGAAGTTTTTCATTTCTAAATGTCATTTGGAGTATAGTTATTTTATAGAAACAATCTTCTTTTTCCTGTCTCGAACTTGCCAATTGTTTAAAAATTTTGTACTTTTTTGGGTAGTTTTTTCTGTGAAAACAAATGGAAACAGGGGTCAACAAATGTACTTGTCCAAGGTTTTTTCCCCGGGGAGGGGATTTTTGGCCAGGTTGGCATGTCTGTATACGACACAATGGCCTCTTGTCGCCTTCCGAGCTTGTGATTGGCCATTCCGTTTCATCTTTCTCTACCTATACCACGCAAAGTCTGAACGGAGTTTTCGAAGTGAGAATAAGTGTTTATACGCGAGACGTGTTTGTGAATAAATTCGGGGAAAAAAAATATTTCGCGATCTGTGAATAAATAAATAGTTCGAGGTACCCATACCGCGGAAAGTCTGAACGGAATTTTCGAAGTGAGAAGTGCTTACTCGGGTCCTGTTGTGGATAAATTCGGGAAAAATATTATTTCGCGATCTATGAGTAAATTTATTCACAGATCACGAAATAATTTTGGATCGTACGCGTACGATCCAAAAATGATTTCTTTAATATAAATTCAATGACAGCAATTTAGAGTTTCATCAAATTCACGTATTTTTTATTTTTTTCCCCCTTTCGATCGCGACTAATTAGAATCTCGTTGCTTAAACAATATTGAAAATATGAATGTTTTTTCACGAACTTTTGTGAGGTTATAAATATCGTGGTTAGGTTCGATCGACTCTTGGTTACAGTAATAATAAGAAAGTGATGGTGTGAAAATAGTGAAGTGCTTTTAATCAATTTTCGAACAGTGTTGAAATGAATATGCATTTTTTTATTATTGTTAACCCTGCAGTTTTTATTTTCGACACTTAACTCTACGACGGAATTTCTCTTTCGCGATTAAATGTTCCTCGTATAAGATTTCTTGAGAAATCATTCTTTTCGATTCTTTGATAACTATGAAATGGTATACGTTGAACTGTTAATCATGATTGGTGTGAATCGATGTAAATTTGGAAAAGAAACTCTATAAAACTAATAATGAGGGTCAAAAAAATGTATATGGCAAAGTTTGTTATTATGACGCTGAAGTTTGCAACGTTGGAGTCCAACGAAATGTACGAAAAAAAAAAAAAATTCGATTGTCATCTTTTTTATCTCATGAATCGCTTAAAGAGGTCAAAAAATTGAGGATTGCAAATTTTGAATAAAAAAATCGTTCCGGAACCCACCCTTTAAGGGAGTTGAACTTTCGAAAAAATTCTAACACCAGCTGTATGGGCATTCTCATCTTTTTTATTTCACGAATCTCTTGAAGGGGTCAAACAAGTATGAAAAAAATATATCAAAAAAAAAAGTTTCCGGAACACACCCTTTCAGGGGGTTGAATTTTCGGAAACATTCTAGCACCGGCTGTATGGGCATTCTCATCTTTTTTATTTCATGAATCGCTTAAAGAAGTCAAAAAACTGAGGATTGCAAATTTTGAACAAAAAAATCTTTCCGGAACCCAACCTTTAAGGGAGTTGAACTTTCGAAAAAATTCTAACACCAACTGTATGAGCATTCTCATCTTTTTTATTTCACGAATCTCTTGAAGGGGTCCAGCAAGTGTGAAAAAAAAATATACCAAAAAAAAAGTTTCCGGAACACACCCTTTCAGGGGGTCGAATTTTCGAAAACATTCTAGCACCGGCTGTATGGGTATTCTCATCTTTTTTATTTCATGAATCGCTTAACGAGGTCAAAAAACTGAGGATTGCAAATTTTGAACAAAATTCGTTCCGGAACCCACCCTTTAAGGGAGTTGAACTTTCGAAAAAATTCTAACACCAGCTGTATGGGCATTCTCATCTTTTTTATTACACGAATCTCTTGAAGGGGTCAAACAAGTGTGAAAAAAAATATACCAAAAAAAAAAGTTTCCGGAACACACCCTTTCAGGGGGTTGAATTTTCGGAAAGATTCTAGCACCGGCTGTATGGGCATTCTCATCTTTTTTATTGCACGAATCGTTTAAAGAGGTCAAAAAACTGTGGATTGCAAATTTTGAACAAGAAAATCGTTCCAGAACCCACCGTTTAAGGGAGTTGAACTTTCGAAAATATTCTAACACCAGCTGTATGGGCATTCTCATCTTTTTTATTTCACGAATTTCTTTAAGGGGTCAAACAAGTGTGAGAAAAAAACGTAGTAAAAAAAACGTTCCGGAACCCAGCCGTTCAGGGGGTTGAATTTTCGAAAAAATCTAGCACCGGCTGTATGGGTATTCTCATCTTTTTTATTTCATGAATCACTTAAAGAGATCAAAAAACTGAGGATTGCATATTTTGAACAAAAAAATAATTCCGGAACCCACCCTTTAATGGGATTAAATTTTCGAGATAGTTCTAACGCTGGCTGTTTTGGCATTCTCATCTTTTTTATTTCATGAATTGTTTAAAGAGGTCAAAAAACTACGGATTGCAAATTTTGAACAATAAAATTGTTCCGGAACCCACCTTTCAGAGGGTTCATTTTTCGAAAAAAATTTATTACCGGCTATATGGGCATTCTCATCTTTTTTGTTTCACGAATCTCTTGATGGGGTCAAAAAACTGTGAGAAAAAAATTAAGTAAAAAAAAAACGTTCCTTAACCCATCCTTTCAGGGGGTTGAATTTGAAAAAAAAATCTAGCACTGGCTGTATGGGCATTCTCATCTTTTTATTTCCCGAATCTCTTAAAGGGGTCAAGAAACAGTGAGAAAAATATATATTTTTCTTACAGTTTCTCACAGGGAAATAAAAAGATGAGAATGCCCATACAGCCAGTGCTAGAATTTTTTTTCAAATTCAACCCCCTGAAAGGGTGGGTTAACCCATTAACGCCGAAGAATCGTGTTTTTTTTCCTCATTTTCAAGCTAGATTCTTATCATCGAAAAAAAATCATTTGCAAATAAAAAATATGTTCCCTTGTACTTTCGAGTGTCCCCTTTCCGAATCCGGAGTGAAAATTGAGTTTTGTCCATTAGAAAAAAAATATGGCCGTTTTTAAACAAAAAAAATCGAAGACATTTTTTTTTCAATATTTTTTTTCTCATTGAAGACGCGCGAGGACCCCCCCTTTTTCTTCAACCATGAGTGCACAAAATAGTTGTAGTTTAAGAATATATTTTTTTAATTTGTCGACATTGACATTTTCACCCCCAAAATGGCGCTTTTCATCCCTTCAGCAGGAAGACAATTTTCACTCTCGGTGCCCGACAAAAAAATATTCAAATCTTAACGAAAATTGGTATCCCGGGGTTTTCAAGGTCGCTGATTACGATTCCGCCCTCAAAATTCGAAAATTCAGAATGGCGGACCCAAATTCAAAAACTTACTTGAATCGGATGAAATGTGGCACTCGGGGGTTTTCGAGGTCGCTGATTACAAATCTGCCCTCAAAATTCGAAAATTCAAAATGGCGGATCCAATATGGCGGACCCGAATTCAAAAACTTACTTGAATCGGATGAAATGTGGCTCTCGGGGGTTTTCGAGGTCGCTGATTACAAATCTGCCCTCAAAATTCGAAAATTCAAAATGGCGGATCCAATATGGCGGACCTAAATTCAAAAACTGTATGAATCGGATGAAATGTGGCACTCGGGGGTTTTCGAGGTCCTTGATAACGAATCTGGCATCATCATTTCAAAATTCAAAATGGCGGATGCAATATGGCGGACACCTTCCCGTTAACACCCAGTTATTATCTAACGTTTATTGAAGAATTGACAACTTTATATATTGACAAATTGACAAATTTATAGAAATTCATCACTCCGCATTACTCAACGGATAAACTTATAATTCCTTATTCTACTTAAGAGTATTACCCAGAGAATTACTTAAGAGCATTACCCAGAGAAAACGACATGGACGTGGTAGAAATCCTTTCTCCTTTGGGGTGCTTGATTTGAGTGAGTCCCCTTGCCTCTCACTTTTTGGGGTGCTTGATTCGAGTGAGTCCCCTTGCCTCTCACTTTTTGGGGTGCTTGATTCGAGTGAGTCCCCTTGCCTCTCACTTTTTGGGGTGCTTGATTCGAGTGAGTCCCCTTGCCTCTCACTTTTTGGGGTGCTTGATTCGAGTGAGTCCCCTTGCCTCTCACTTTTTGGGGTGCTTGGTTGTAAATGCGCCCTTTGCTTATCCCCGAAGCCTGATTACGTGTTTCGCTTTCATACAAGCACTACAGAAGTAAGCATTACAGTCCTTACAGTACGTATATGTTCTTATTGGACAGATTGAACAACGAGCTTGTTTGCTGTGACGGAAAGTATCGTGTGCTTTGTTCCGTTTTAGTTTTCCCCTCTCTAAGTAATATTTAGGAATCGAAATTGCGAATTGCTTTGAACCAATTTTTTTTTGTTTTATCTCCAGTTGCGTTGAAAATGACGACTGAGTTCACAATGGCGGCCTGTATAAATCTAATAAAGACGACCCATGTCCATTTTTTTGAACGGATACTTGGAAGCAAGTTGTTGCAATGTCCATCGTGAACGTCTACTCTGCCCATGAATTTATTGTAGAGATGAAATGCTTGTGGAAACGGAATCTCAATTTTTGAATGTGCACTCGAGCTAAATCTCTTAGACGGTAATAGAGGAGTCACCCCTGCAGCGGTAGAAGCGATCGAAACTGGTTTCGAGTCTACGATAGTTATGTAGTTTATTCCGCTGTTTTGATCATGCTTTACAACATACGTACCTCGTGGAGACTTTTTGTCGATTACATTTTTTTCTTTGACTCGATTTTCTCTTATAGTTCCTGTACATTGTAAACCTAACTTTTTCAAATGTACTAGGAGATCGAAATTCGTAAAAAAATTATCGCAGTAAAGATGGAACTGAGATATCTTCTTAGGAGGGATAGATTTGAGAAACGGATCCAATAATTGCATCACTACACGAGAACCTAGAGCACATTTACCCAATTTATCTCCAATTGATGAATTTTTTCCACAATATAAATCGAGATTCAACAGGTATCCATCGGCGGTGCAAAGACCCCAAAATTTTAGTCCGAATCGTATGGGTTTTCCCCGGATAAACTGTTTTAGCGATGTTCTTGCATATGATTTGGCCATCATTTCGTCAACAGATAACGCAGTCTTCCACAAGCCAAACTGACGAATATTTCTCTGAAATAATTGTAGTAATTTACGAACGCGCCATGCCTTATCACTGGGATCATTGTCTTTAGGCATCGAATACTTTAATTCTGATTTGATTTTCTCAAATGTATCGCGTTGCATTGCAGAAGAAACCACCTCACATAATAAGAAGGGATCAGATGACCAATAGTCTCTTTGAGATTTTCTTTTATTGAACGAGCTTACAATGATGATGCCAATGAAAGTATTCAAATCATCCAACTGCAATTCAAACCCATTCTCTTTACATGAGTCAATAATGTATGTTTCCATTTCCATGCAGAAAAACTTTTCAAACAGTTGTATCGGCTCACTTTTTTGAATACTTTTTTTTACACCGTCAGTTAGTAATAATTTGTCTTCAGTCTCATTCGGGTAGCTCTTTTCACCAACCATCCACTTATATTGGTGATCTCCTTCCAATTTACATTGATTATCTGTGTAATTTTCCGATGCTTGTTTATAAGTGATACTCGAAAGGTGATCGTTTGATTCAAAATCAGAATCGGAATCACTAGAACAACCAGAATTGTCTGGATTCGGAATCGCGACGAGCTCGTCACAATTATCGTCAGAAGTATCCATTTCAAACTCTACATGAGAAGGAATAGATTGCCTTGGTCGTTTTCGAGACATAATGGTAATATTGTCAATATGCTCACGCTGCCGATGAGATAAAAATTATCGAAGAAGTGAATTCACTCAGGAGCAATAAAGATGATAAAACAATATTTTATGAATAAATTTTGTTGAGGTACTGAGCTGAAATTTAGGTATATAAGTGAGTTCGATTTAGTCTCAAGACAAGTTCTACGAAAATAGAAACCAAATTATTCAGATAAGGAATATTGGCAGACCTAAAATGAACACAAAAATTCTGAGCTAATATTTTTTACAGAAAATAAAATATCATTAGCAATGTGAACGATCCGCACTCCACAAACGTGAAAAATTGAAAAAAGATGTGATAGGCATATACAAAACTTATTTGCAGACAGAAATATTCATGGATAATAAATATATTTGTATCAGGGATAATATTCAATGATGACCCGTATAAACAAAAACAAGATGAAATGTAAGAAAATCGGAGATTTCTCAGCCTCTGCAACGTCAATTTTTATTCGACACATGAAAAATATAATATATGATCATAAAATGTGAATCAATTGAATGATTATTATTTACATTTATATAAAGTTGTCAATTCTTCAATAAACGTTAGATAATAACTGGGCGTTAATGGGAAGGTGTCCGCCATATTGCATCCGCAATTTTGAATTTTGAAATGATGATGCCAGATTCGTTATCAAGGACCTCGAAAACCCCCGAGTGCCACATTTCATCCGATTCAAGTAAGTTTTTGAATTCGGGTCCGCCATATTGGATCCGCCATTTTGAATTTTCGAATTTTGAGGGCAGATTTGTAATCAGCGACCTCGAAAACCCCCGAGTGCCACATTTCATCCGATTCAAGCAAGTTTTTGAATTTGGGTCCGCCATATTGGATCCGCCATTCTGAATTTTCGAATTTTGAGGGCGGAATCGTAATCAGCGACCTTGAAAACCCCGGGATACCAATTTTCGTTAAGATTTGAATATTTTTTTTGTCGGGCACCGAGAGTGAAAATTGTCTTCCTGCTGAAGGGATGAAAAGCGCCATTTTGGGGGTGAAAATGTCAATGTCGACAAATTAAAAAAATATATTCTTAAACTACAACTATTTTGTGCACTCATGGTTGAAGAAAAAGGGGGGGTCCTCGCGCGTCTTCAATGAGAAAAAAAATATTGAAAAAAAAATGTCTTCGATGTTTTCGGTTTTTTTTGTTTAAAAACGGCCATATTTTTTTTTCTAATGGACAAAACTCAATTTTGACTCCGGATTCGGAAAGGGGACACTCGAAAGTACAAGGGAACATATTTTTTATTTGCAAATGATTTTTTTTCGATGATAAGAATCTAGCTTGAAAATGAGAAAAAAAACACGATTCTTCGGCGTTAATGGGTTAAGGAACGTTTTTTTACTTAATTTTTTTCTCACAGTTTTTTGATCGCATCAAGAGATTCGTGTAATAAAAAAGATGAGAATGCCCATACAGCTGGTTACAATTTTTTCGTAAGTTCAACTCCCTTAAAGGGTGGGTTCCGGAACGATTTTATTGTTAAAAATTTGCAATCCGCAGTTTTTTGACCTCTTTAAACAATTCGTGAAATAAAAAAGATGAGAATGTCCAAACAGCCGGTGTTAGAACTTTTTCGAAAATTGAATTCCCTTAAGGGGACCGTATGGTCTAGAAATTTGAAAAAATCGATTTTTTTTTTTTTCGATATGTCGAAAGTATAGTATCTCAAGAATATACTGTGAAATTTTCATGCGGAAATTCTCAATATTACAGCTTCTACAGCCCATAACGCAGGTAGAGAGCGGTCCGCGACACGAAAACGTTCAAAGCCTTATTGGACACAAAGCCTTACGGGGATGATTTTTTAGTTTGCAAAAAAGAATGTGTTTTGCATGTTAAAAAACGTTTGTACAAACGTGCTGTTGATGCGAAAAAAAAACATGCACAAATAAAGAAAGCAACAAAGAAATTGACAGAAAAAGAAGAGGGAAAAAAGACACAGCGGAAATCGATAAATAAAACACCGAAGCGTCAACAATTGACGAATAAATTATTGCAAGAGCTGTCAACTTATTACGGTCTAGCAATTAGACGTAATTCAGATTCGACTGAAGGGATGAGAAGTGAAATATGGGCAGCATATTATCACAAAATTTCAACAGATGAAAATCCGCAACACTCGTACTGTCCTCCAGGTTCCGAATCGTGGTGCAAGTGGCGTCAAAGTGAGGCTGCAGGTACTTTAGACACCTACGAGCACCCACCTGCTCTGTGCGATGAAGCACAAGAGATATTAAAACCAATTTATGAAGAATTGACAGCAGAGACTTTATTGGAAAGGTGTATTGGCAGTAATACGCAGAACAATAACGAAAGTTTCAATGCTTGCGTGTGGCACCTTGCGCCGAAACATCTGTTTGCCGGAAAAAAAATCATTGATATTGCCACTCACATTTCCGCTTGCATATTCAATGAAGGATTTGCATCCCTATTGAAAATAATGGAGACCATGGGCATAACAATCGGGCCACAAGCGGAGCAACTAGCGCAAAACCGAGACGAGCTGCGAGTATCGAGCGCCAACCGTAGGAGCACGGACAACTCCAAAGAGGCTCGGACAGCTCGAAGAAATGAAAGGAGTGAGGAAATCTTGAATTATGAACGTTCCGAAGGAATCCTATATGGTGCCGGAATCGCGGATTAACTGTAAGTATTCAAAATTTGCTCAATTTTTGAAAATATCTGTACCTCAAACTTTAAACTCATTTATCTCGAAACGACTTTTTTCGGCACTGCGCAGGTGAAAACAAAAAAACTATTCAACCGAATCACTTGAAATTTGGATATGTTGTTCACAACATGTATGGCTATCGTCGGAACTACAATCATAATTTTATTTAAATAATTTCTTATTGTTTATACTAAAAAACTAGTGAAAAAAAAACCCGATTTTACGAATTTTTTTTCAAAAGCGCGCCATTTTGTCAATTTTTAATTTTTTCGATTTGTTCTAGTCCCGACCATAACTGCACTCTTTCTGATTAAGAATCTTCTTGAATTTTGTGTTTCAGATGAGTAGAAGTCTCGGATCGATCTTCACCGTCCGGGTCGGATTTTTCGAGAGGGTCGTCTTCAATGCCAATTATATGATAATAAACACTGTTTTTAAAATTAAAAAAAAATTTTTTTGTATACTTAATAAAGGTAGTAATAAACCCGAAAAGTTAAAACATCGATTTTTAAATTTTTTAAGGCAAAAAAAAAATCGTGAAAATAGGTGAAATTTTCGTGCTCTAGACCATACGGTCCCCTTAAAAGGTGGGTTCCGGAACTATTTTTTTTTCAAAATTTGCAATCCTCAGTTTTTTAATCTCTTTAAACGATTCGTGAAATAAAAGAAGATGAGAATACCCATACAGCCGGTTCTAGAATTTTTTCGAAAATTCAACCCCCTGAAAGGGTGCGTTCCGGAACGTTTTTTTAAATTAAATATATTTAATTTAGAAAAATGTTCCGGAACGCAGCCTTTCAGGGGGTTGAATTTTCGTACATGCTAAAACCCGCTGTATTGGCATTGCCATCATTTTTGCTTGTGATACCCCTTCAAAAGATAAAAAAAAGTGAAAAAAATAAATTTTGGAAAAAAAATCGTTTTGGAACCGACCCTTTTAGGAGGTCACATTTACTAAAAGTTTTATAACAAAAATAGTTTTGAAAAGCACCGCTTTAGGGCGTTGAAATTTTGGAGAAATTGCACCTTTTGCTATACGAGCATCGCTTATTGGCTGTTATTTCTATTTTGTGTCAGATAAACTAAAATATAGAATGAATAATATTGGCAGAAAGTTGTGACTTTGAAACGGACTCATTATCTAAGTAAACTTTTCACAAAAATTTCGTTACATACATGGTCTCTAACGACCCCAACATCAAACATCATATGGCAAATAAACGTAGAACATCCATCAATATGAAAACTATTAGTAAATGTTAATATGGAAATTTATTATTTTATGTTTATTCGTTGATAAATGGATGACGTGAATCTGAATTATCTAAACTTTTTAAGGCACCGGAACTTTTTTCTGGACGTAAAGTGGATTGCTCGAACCAATCGAACTGCAATATTTTTGTATTTCGCAGAAATTCAAACACACATTCAGATGAGTTACAATATACTACTGCGAAGAATCATGGAGTGTTCGGAAAAGTAACACCTGGAATGTTGTCTCTAGTCCACTACTAGCACCTTACAAAGTGTACAAGTTTACTTCCATGTCGGAAGCGGTCGGACTCTGAACACACTGAAAGTTGAAAAGGTCTTTTTCAAGACATCGTTTATTTTTTAACGATCAACTGCCCTTTTGATAGCTATCAACATTTGCTAACGTAATTTCGACGTTCAATGCTTCGTTAATTTTTTAACAGTCAACAACCCTTTCTACAGCTATCAAAATTGCATAACGTAACATCAACTTATCCGCAATTAAGGTATTCCTTTCGCGGAGGGCCGTATTTTGTGGGCGCATACGTGGGGCCCTTCTGAATCAGTCGTAAATTAGACCAGATCTTAATAAAAATGAGTTATAATCAATTATTGTATCTAACGACAACCTAAAATCGAAAATTTCTCATAAATCATACACATTTTGAAATTTTTATATTTTCTCCTAAATTGGCTGAAAAAACGATATGGCAACGCCGCACCAGCGCCCCACGAACCGCCATGGCTAGGCGGTCCTGCGATTTACAAATGTAAACAATCGCACGCGTAACAAGTGTTAATATAAAATATATCCAAAGTATAATTCTCGAGTGTAATTATGAGTGGCAAAAGATATAAAGTGCGGAGTGACGTTGGTAACAACAAGGGGAAATTCGTTAAAAAAAAAGAAAAGCTCCGCGTGGAAAAATTTCTCAGCATTGTAAAAAAAGGATTCAGTGAGGTTAGAAAAACTAAAATGTAACTGACTTAATAAACAAAAGAAAGTCAAGGAAATCGACGTTTTAACAATAATTCATGTTTTTCAAAGGAGCCTCATCTTCTAAGTGAGCCGGAATTGGAGGGACGTCGAATTGTTGAGGTTAGGACACTCGCAACTGAACTATGGTGCACAACTTGCAATACGTCTTTGTCACTGAGACATATCAAGTCGGAACAACAATTTGGCCTTGCGAGCATCTTCACCGTTCAATGCCAAATATGTGACGGAATGCACCTCGTCCATACCAATCATCATAGCTGTGATGTGTCACGATTGTTGGACGTTAACTGCAAAGTAGCCATGGGTAAGAAGAATAAATGGTGCTTTTATTGAAAAGGGATCAAGATATATAAGAAATATATATATTTTTTTCTATTTCAGCTCTCTTTGATGCTGGTATTGGTGAAGCCCAAATAAACACAATTTTATCAGCCATCAATATTCCAACACTGTCAACAGCTGTGTTGAAAAGATATGAACGTGTCGTAGGTCCAGCGATTGAGGCTGTAGCACTCAAGAGTTGCGAAGAAAGTATTCGTCAGGAGATTGCGTTAACAAAAGCTCAGCTTGTAGAATCAGCGTAAGTTTGAAACGTAAAATTTTTTATATGCAAAAATCTTTGAATTTGTAAATAACTGACAACTAATTATTCGTTGCATTTGATTTTTTTTACATTACGGAAATGTTCTTTAAATAATCATTCACATGCAATTCAATTTTCTATAAACAATTTATATAAAACAAAATTTTGGAAATGCTTTTATAAATATTTCACAGAGAAATTAAAAAAATGAAAAGTAATAACTTTTTGCAAAACAATCATGACCGATATCAAATTTATATAAACCAATTATATAATAAATAGCATTAACAGAATCACGATGTATTTACGACTTGTATATTTTTAAAATGAGAAAAAAAAACTTAATGACAAAATGTCTTGTTTCAGTCAAGCGGGGAATGAAAATGACACTGTTCCAATGGAATCGAATAATAATCTTCCCAAGTATAGAGACTCGAATGTAGAAGCAGTAGTTGATCTGAAAGCCTCATTTGACGCTGGATGGCAACGGAGAGGAACTGGCCACGCGTATAATAGTCTATCTGGTACGTATGATTATAAGGTTCTATTTGCGATCATTTTCGTTAAATGTACATGCTTGAGTATTTCTAATGTCTCGTTTCCGGCGTAGGCCACAGTTCTTTGATAGGTTTTCATACGGGAAAAATTCTATCCTATGCAACACGAAGTAAGCGGTGTTCCAGATGTGAGCGTGGTAAAAACCCAGAGGACCACGATTGCAGAAAAAATTTTTCGGGGTCCGCTAAAGCGATGGAGAGTGATATGGCAATCGAACTTATCAATCGTAATCCCATTCTTCGAGAGCAGAAAGGCAATATTTCTGTATTGATCGGCGATGATGACTGCAGTACTATCTCTGCGGTACGCAGAGAATCGTCAACAGAAATTAAAAAATGGTCCGATTTAAACCATGCAAGAAAAGCATTGACAAGCGCGTTATATGCACAAAATATATCAGCGAAGTTGATAGAGTACTTTGGAAAATGCTTTTCTTTCGCGTTGACTCAGAATTGCAATAACGTAGAAAAAGTAAGAGAATCCTTATTGAATATTGTCCCTCATGCCTATGGAGAACACGGTGCATACGGAGATTGGTGTCGACATCGAAACGCCAAAAAAAAAATTCCCTATAGAAGCTTTCCAAACGGAGAACCCTTATCACATCCCGATCAACGAGTTTCGCTGACAAAGATTTTTTCTCGATTTGCGAATAACGCTGATAAATTAGCGCCCTGTGCTTCCAGTCAAGGAAATGAATCTTTTAATAATATCGTCGCCAGCAAACATCCGAAGAATCGTCATTACGCTGCATCGGAATCGTTAGATTGGAGAGTGGCTACGGCTGTCTGCCAAAAAAACCTTGGATTTCAATACATCTTGAAAGTCTATGAAAAAGCCTTACTTTCACCTGGTCGGGAAACGAAAAAATTCCTTATGACAAAAGACAACATTCGAGAACGGAAATTGAAACGACTAAAAACGATCGAAATAAAACGAAGGAGGCTTTTTGCAAAAAAAAGTCGATCCAGCAAAGCCGCTGCTACAGAAAATCGAGAAGGAATAACGTACCAATCGAATTGCGGGTTCAGTTCGATCTCGGAACTATTAGGTAATTTTCTAGCCACCCAGAATAATTTTATGCTTTTTTGTAATTTATAATCAATGAAATTATCTGTTGAATATCCTTTTTTTCATAGATGAAATCAGACCGCCTATGGATTTCAGCAATTGTATTATCGTACTTTTCGATCTTGAAACTACTGGACTTTCTAAATTATCAGAAATTGTCCAGGTGAGAAAAAAAAATACTTCCCAGCTAAACTATAATGTAAATAAAAGATTTTTTTTATTATGATTTAGATTGCTGCTTGCTGCGGTCAAAATATGTTCAATGCATATATTGTGCCATCAAAAGGTATGACCCCTGGAGCATCGCTAGTAACCGGCTTACGAGTTACAAATGGTGAAATGTTTTTGCATGACAAACGTCTTGACACTCTTCCCCCTTGCATGGCTTTTAAGAAATTCCTTGATTTTATTCGATCCTTAATGGGAAGCGTGATTCTGGTTGCACACAACGGATTTAGGTATTTTTTAACAACTCAGTGGAAAAGGTTTTAATTGATGGATTTTTGGTACTCACGCGATTTTTATGATTTAGAAAAATATTAATAAATTTTGAAATTACTCATTTTCAACAGGTTTGATGCACCAGTGATAATTCGACACCTGATGAAATTTGGCCTGCTGGCCGAATTTCAAGAGGTCGTGAAAGGATTTTCCGATACGCTTGAATTATTTCGAGAAAAACTTCTGGATAGGAAAAAAGAAAAAAAGAAATTCAGCCAAGAAGCACTTGCTCTCGATTTTCTTGGTGATAATTCCATCGACGGAGCGCACAATGCCGTTGGTGATATCGTATTATTC